>CM077165.1:110866449-111466449 GCA_039583875.1 Platanthera guangdongensis | reverse complement strand
CGTACGAAGCCGCGGTGAATGTGAAGATCTTCCGAAAGATAGAAAGTTCGAATGCAATCCTCTTTTCCCGAAGAAAGCAGAGGAAGCCCATGATGATCGCCACGCCATTGGGATTGATCTGAGCGGGCGCAATACTGAAATATCGCAGGATTTGGCGATATTTGGGCCACAATGGAAGTCACATGCCGACTTCAAAGTGGGGAAGGGACAAGACCATTCCACCTTCGATGTAGGTGTGAAGTCGCTCGTTCCGAGCAGGGAGCCTGGCCGAGTATCCCTTTGGAAGATGCCTTGGGTGGAAATCTTCCTGATTTCGCTCCGTGGTAGCGGACTTCTTGAAGACCACATCAGCAAAGTTCGCCACATGGGCCTGTCGGCAAGCGCTGCCACTGTCTCCAACCATCTTTAGCAAGTTGTGAGTGCGAGAAAAAGGAAGACGCATGCAAGGGCAGTTACTTGCGAGCAAAACTCAGAAATCGCAACAGCGTACTAAAGTCTCACCCACCTCTTTTATTTATAGGAAGAGGCCATGGGGTGTATTTCATGCACGAGGGAGTATCCCCCTAATTTGCGTCCTAACCATTATATCTATTGTAACACCCGAAATTTGACAGCAGAACTTTTGGTCTCTATCAACCGACGATAGTAGGTATCGCCGGAGGCGATAGCGATGGAACTCGACGCCATAAAGCATTGAGTGATCTAAACACACTCAACGCCTCTCGATGTGTAACACCCCCTATCCGTCGCATAGCATAAAATAATAGGTCCGGCCGGGGCCCGACGCCATATACCACAGATAGACCGAGTGGTTACTCAATGGAAACCATCCAACTAATAACCAACGTCCTACATAGAGTCATTCTAGCGGAAGCAATTCTTAAAGGTTACAATTAAAGAACTCAGCCACAAGCATGAATGTCCACTACTCAAAACTATAGGAATGAAGTACAATACACAAGTACCTTGGCCTTATGGCCTTACAACTGTTTATCTAATTAACATGTTTTCCAAACCTCGATATGCAGGCCGGTCACACATGAATAAAGCTAGTAAACACTCAATTTAGGCCTTCGAGGGCCGGCTTAGCAACTTGGGCTTTAGCCCACTATTTAGCACTCGGCTCCGCAGCACCTGCAAGCAACAATCCACGGCATGGTGGCAAAATAAGGCAACGGTCAGCTATGCTGACCCAATTATAACGATCCCGTCCCCAACTCAGGGCGGCGATGCTCCTTCCCTGCACTTTGTTAGCATAATCCAGCAGTGTAGTGTAACAACACAACAACACAGGCGTAGGCACTCACGACCACGCACCCCGTGCACTCAGGGCACATTCTCGGTGAACCGGTCAACGTCACGTCAATTCAAGCCATAGACGCCTCAGTCTCACCACTGCCACAAGGACGACCAAAACTCGTGAGCATTTAGGTCCTTCCGGCCATGTCACGTCAATTTAAGCCATAGACAACCCGAGACCTCCTATCTATACCAACGACGAGTCCAACGTAGCTTTAGGTCGTTTGTACCAAACGACATAGACCGGGCATGGTTCTGCTATACCCGTTGCTCACACCGTAACGTCAATTTAAGCTATATGGATGGGTTATCTCCCCGAGTCCCAAATCGTTTACACACATCACATAACCCAGTTATGTTAAAGTTGGCTCCCAGGCCACCATGTTGGCAGAATCACGCATCTGCCCAGTGTTTCAGGTGCACCTTGGAGTTAATCCCCTCGGCTCCCTGTTGCAATCTACCGTGTAGAAAACCCGAAAAACAATCATTCGCACGGAGTATTCTCCGGCCATTCAAGCAATACAACATCACCGATCCAGACCAACTTGTCCGGGTAGGCTTCACACATCATGTCTATATCTGTTCTCGATTACGGACTCTACATGTACACAACGGGGACTATTCATGTCTACCCGAAGGAATGCCTCAACTCACCGCAAACTCGCGAGAGCGGGCTTGCTATGCAAAGGAAACGGGAGCTTCACATGCTCAAGTAGAGAATCGTTACCCAAGAGTTTTCCTTAGTGCCATGGAAATGTATGCGGATAGAAAGCACCGCAATCTCCTTGCCTCCGTAGATCCGAAGTCAGCTCGTGATTTGGAGCTCCGAAACTCCGTCTGTAACCGGATCTAGCCTCCTTTCTTCTTCCTCGCTCTCCCTTCTCTCTAGACTTTTAGAAAGAGACTAAGTGAAAAAAGTGAGGGATTTGAAACCCTATTCCTGGGTATACCCCAGTAGGAACAACCCCCAGCCGTCGGATCCCAAAATAAGGAAACGAACGGCCACGATCCGGAGCTGAAATGCAAAACCTGGGCCGAACACGGCATGCGACACGCCCGTATCTAGGGCCGTGTCCCCCATTCGCTGTCGAAACCGACGCGTCCCGAAATTCACACAGGCACCCGACATGGCCGTGTTAGAACCGACACGCCCGTGTCATCCAGTACACGCCCATGTTCCCGGGCGTGTTCCTCCATTAACACAGGACCAACACCAACCCGAGACACACACAGGTCTTAGACACTCCCGTGTCCTATTTGACATGCCCGTGTCATACCCGAACACGCCTGGGCTCCAGGTAGTGTTCACTATCTCGACACTTTGTCGAGCACAGTTTGTCGACCACCCGACACGGCCTTGGACACGCCCGTATCCTAGGCTGTGTTCACTATCTCGACACTTCGTCGAGCATAAATCATCGACTTCCCGAGCAGATCGTCGACACGAGCTCGGCACGCCCTGGGACACGCCCATATCCCAGGCCGTGTTCGCTGCTCGATGATCGTCGACTCCAAAATTCATTGATCTCTCGGCCAGATTGTCGACCCAAACACGACACGCCCTGGGACACGCCCGTGTCCCAGGCCGTTTGCCCCTGCCAAATTCCAAACTTGGCTCAAAACGCCTCCCGTCGCTCTTTTGAGTTTCAGGGCATTACAACTCTCTCCCTATTAAAAGAATTTCGTCCTCGAAATTACATAAAGGAAAGATAATCATAAACTTAAACGGTACCTGCGTGAAACAACTCCGGGTAATCCTCAAGCATGGTCTGCTCTCGCTCCCAGGAGAGCTCTTCCTGACCGCAATTGTCCCAACGGACCTTGACCATCCTGATCTCTTTGTTGCGTAGCCGCTTGACTTCCGAGTCCTCAATACTAATGGGCTTGACCTTCGTCATCAACCCATTCTCGACCAGCACTTGATCCACCACGATCACATGCGAAGGATCATGCACCGCCTTCCGTAGCACCGATATATGGAACACATCATGTAGACTACTAAGCTCCACTGATAGCTTCAAACGATAAGCTGCTTCACCAATCCGCACCAGAACCTCAAACGGTCCAAGGTGACTCAGGCTTAGCTTCTTTAATCGCCGCAGCCGCGAGACACCCTTGAACGGATTGATCTTCAAGTACACCCAGTCGCCAACAGCAAACTCCACGTTCCTGTGCTTGGCATTATAGTACTTAGCCTAGCGGTCCTGGGCGATTAATAACCTCTCCCGAATGGTTCGCACCAAAGAAGTAGCATCTACCACCTCTTATCGCTTGTATAACTTTGACTCGCCCGTTTCCAACCAAGATAATGGCGTGCGACATCTTCTACCATAAAGGGCCTCGAAGTGCGCCATTTGTATGCTTGCCTGGTATCTATTGTTGTACGCGAACTCCACCAAGTATAAGTTGTCCTCCCACTGCTTTCCAAAGTCCAGGACGCACATGCGAAGCATGTCTTCCATTATCCTATTAACTCTCTCGGTTTGCCCATCCGTCTGCGGATGAAAGGCTGTGCTGAAACTCAGCTTTGTTCCCAACATTTGCTGCACCAGCCTCCAATCATTGGACGTGAACCGCCCATCTCGGTCACTCACGATACTGCGGGGCACACCATGAAGCCGCACTATGTTATCCACATATAACTTTGCCAATTTCTCAACAGGATCATCCTTCCTATGCGGAATGAAGTGAGACACCATCGTTAGATGGTCTACGACCACCCAAATGGCGTCGTTCCCCTTTTGAGACCTCGGCAGCCCGTGCACAAAGTCCATAGTAATGTCGTCAAACTTCCACTCCGGAATAGGCAAGGACTTCAAGAATCCTCCCGGTTTTTGGCATTCCGCCTTCACCAAGGCGAATGTCTGACACTTCGCCACGTACAGTGCCACATCCTTCTTCAGTCCTGGCCACCAGAATAATTTCTTCACTTCACGATACATCTTCTTGCTCCCTGGGTGAATCATGTACTTGGTATGATGCGCCTCGTACAACAATTCCACCCCCAAAGTGCCCACATTTGGGATGCACAGACGACCATCTTTCCAAAGCAATCCATTCACAACCTCATATGGGGAATTTGACCCATCCAGAGCCTCAACCATGAGCTGCTTCATGCTGTTATCCACATCTAAAGCCTGCCGAATCCGATCAGCCAGGTCATACTGAACTTCCATCCAGTTTAATAGCGCTTCAACACTCGACTGCTTGTCTACGCAAGAGATCTCCAATGCCTCCAACTCCCGAACCAACCGCTCGTCATGGATCGACAGCCAATTGGCTTGAGCCGGGGCCCGATGAATCAACGTGTCCGCAACTGCATTGCCTTTACCAGGCACGTAGTGGATCTTGAATGTATAGTCCCCCAGAAACTCCATCCATCTACACTGCTGCATGTTCAGATCTTTCTGATCCAACAAATATTTCAGGCTCTTATGGTCAGTATAGATATCGACCCTTACCCCATACAAGTAGTGTCTCCACAGCTTCAAGGCAAAAATCACGGCTACTAACTCTACGTCATGTACCGGAAAATTCCTCTCGTGCACTTTCAGCTGTCTCGAGCCATAACCTATAACGCTTCCATGCTGTAGTAGCACGCAACCCAAACCACTGCCCAAATCATCGTTGTAGATCTCAAAACCTTCGGTCCCACTCGGCGAACTCAGCACAGGCGTCGTGGTCAACTGATTCTTCAACTCCTCAAAAGCTCGTGCGCACTCCGGCGTCCAAACGAACTTCTGCTCCTTCCTCGTCAAAGTAGTGAGAGGTAATGCTATCCGCGAGAAGTTCTCCACGAAGCGCCTGTAATAGCCGGCAAGCCCCAGAAAACTCCGGACTTCCGCTACCGTAGAAAGCATAGGCCACTCCCATATCACAATAATCTTCGTCGGATCCACCGCAATCCCCTCTCAACTCACTATATGACCGAGGAACGCCACTGAGGACAACCAAAACTCGCATTTCGAGAACTTGGCGTACAATTGATTCCTCCTCAACATCTCCAAAACCAAGTGAACATCCTTGAAGTGATCTTCCTCACTCTGCAAGTACACCAAAATGTCGTTGATGAAGACAATCACAAAATGGTCCAAGTATTCCCTGAAAGTCCTGTACATCAAATCCATGAACACTAACTGCGCATTCGTCAGCCCAAACGGCATGACCGTAAACTCGTAATGCTCGTATCTCATACTGAACGCTGTATTAGGGATATCACTCTCCCTTGTTCTCAACAGATAGTAACCAGACTTAAGATCCAACTTAGAGTACACCGTCGACCCGACTAATTGATCAAATAGATCATCAATCCTTGGGATCGAGTACTTGTTCTTTTTCTTTAGCTTGTTCAACTCCCGATAATCAATACAAAGTCTCAAGCTCCCGTCCTTCTTCTTTACAAAGAGGACCGGTGCGCTCCAAAGCGACGAACTTGGACACACATACCATTGCTCCAACAACTCTTGCAGTTGCACCTTCAGCTGCACCATTTCCTTAGGCGCTAGTCGATACGGAGATCGTGACACATGTTTCGCACCTGGCACTAGCTCAATCGTGAAATCAATTTCCCGTTGAGGCGAGGCTCTAGGAAGATCAGCAAGGAACACATCAGGGTACTCAGCTACCACTGAAATACTATCCATCGTAGGCTTAGGCTTTGCAACCTCCACTAGCGTAAAGAACAGCTCTGTACGGGCACGAACCGCTTTCACCACCTGAAGAGCAGACATCAACATCTTGCTTGACCCTTTCAAGCCTGTAAAAGTCATCCCACGAACTGTTCCCAACTTGACTTCCTTGCGACAGCAATCAATATGAGCTTGCTACTCCGAGAGCAAGTCCATGCCAAATATTACGTCGAACTCTACCAGCGACAGTAGTGATGCTAGCAAATGGAACTCCTGACTCCCAATATGAATCTTAACGCCACAAATTCTCTCCACACGCATCGAACACCCATTGGGCAACATCACATCCAGTTTGTCCTTCGCCATCGAAGAAGGTGTTGGATCCCTAGTTGATTTGGGTTAGGTTCACTAGCTTAGGATGTGACCCAACATGTATAGCCAGGGTCAAATTTGTGTCCTAGAGTCTTGGCCAAGTCCTTAAGTTCAACTTCAAATGGACCAGCTATCAACAAGACGATCAGAGAACTCAAGACTTAGAAGATTTCAAGACTAAGTAAAATGAGTTCGACGTTCGTCGAACTCAGCTCGACGTTCGTCGAACTCAGCTCGACGTTCGTCGAACTCAGCTCGACGAAAGGGGTTCTGAGCTCGACAATCTTGAGATATTTCTCTGTGCTGAGCTCGACGATCTTAGTTCTCTGCTCGACGAAGACTGAGATACTTCAACAAGCTAAAGTCAGGACAACTCCAGATTTTTCTAAGTCCAACTTCAGGCTTTGGTCGACGAACTAGATTCTGAGCTCGACGAACTTGGACCTCAAGTTCACAACTTCTCAAGTCAACGAAGTCAACTTTTCAGGTCGATGAATTCAGTACTCTACTCGACGAATTCTGGTCGATGATCTGTGTTCTTCTCAGTCAAAGACTTCTCGGATTCTAAGTCCACAATCATTCTCAGCTTGACGAATTTGGATCTCAGCTCGACGAATGAAGACTGTCTGTTCGGCAAATGAAGATTGTCTGGTCGACAAACTCATCAGCTCAGCTCGATGAACTGTGAACTCAGCTCGACGATTCCTGTTCTTCGTTCGACGATTCCAGACTAGGTCTTCTCCAGTTTCCATCCCTTTTCTTGGCGATGATTCCTGAGTAATTAATGCTCAATCTTCTTGGAATGTTACCGTTGGAACGAGCATTGATCATGGATTATTACATACCGTTTTTCCATGGGATAGTTAGGGAAATCATTGATTGCTGCTTCCTTCCCAGGCCAACTACAATTACTGCTCAAACATTCAAATTTCGAATGTTCCTTAGTCAGTCTCAAGTCAGAAAAGAAAACATCAACCAGTACTACAACACAAGCAGTCAAAGAAAGACAGATAGATTGCATAGAAGAACAGTCTTACAAAAATCCAAAGTTCTTTTTTGCAATCAGCCTTGGCCAGAGGACATCTTCAAGAAGAATCCTCCAGGACAACTTCAGAAGGACAACAATCTCTATCTGTCAAAGAAGCTCCTGAAGCAATCTCTAGTCCAGACACTCAAGCTTTGAAGACCTATCACCCTGAAGTAGTGCTCCAGTTTTCCTGATCCATTTAAGATCTCAGGGGGAGCAATCTGCTAACATCAATCCGCAGTCTTCTCAGTTGTTATTGAGAAAGAGAAGACACCATCACCTCCTTTTCCCATCCTCTGTACAGGGTCTTAATTCCCTTCAAAATTATTCCTGGTTGCAAGCCTACTTCCAAAAGACTTGAGATTTTGGTTTTTGAGCACCTGAACAAAAGCTCATTGGTGTCAGGCACGTGATCAAAAACTTGAGTGGATTCCTACCAGGGTGGTAGAAGAGTGGATGTACCCAGGTTGGGGAACCACTATAAACTTCTTGTATCATCTGGTTGCCCTTTTTCCTTTGTTTTGGCTGTGCTCTGTGATTGTTTAGGTTGTTGTGCTTATTTCCTTATTTTTTAATTTGTTCACTTAGGAATTACAGCAAAAGTTGTAAAAAGTTTGTAGTGAGCACAATACTCTATTCACCCCTCCTCTAGAGTATTTCAGATCTAACCTGCACTTTCAATTGGTATCAAAGTGAGGTTGGTTAATCTACCACACCTTTAGAGGTTAACTGGTTGTACAGGCTAACACCTGAACCATAAAGATCCCTTTTGTTAGATCTGATTGTTTTTGTTATTAGATTTATTTCTTCACAGAAATGGCTCAAAACAAAGATTATGCAAGCATCAGACCTCCAGTATGCAATCATAACAGATTTGCTATCTGGAAGGGAAGAATCAAATTATATATGAATTCTATTAATGAGGATATTTTTTCTTCTATCTTAACATGAGTACCTCCAGCACCTGCAGCTTCTACAAGCACCTCTACCAACATGACTGCAGTACCTCATCCAGAGAATAATGATGCCTACAAGAAAGCCAAAATTGCAGATGCAAAGGCAATGAACATCTTGGCTCAAACTATGTCAGATGACATATTTTGAGAAGGTGGCTGAGTGCACCTCAGCCAAGGCCATTTGGGATTCCCTCAACCAAATGGTAGCTGGTTCAGCAGATGAAAGGAAAGACATGAGATCAAATCTCATATCCCTGTATGAGAATTTCAAGAAGGATAAGCCTAAATCAGTGACTGAAATATACAACAGGTTGAGCTCAATCATCAATGAGCTTAAAACCTTGGATAAAGACATCACCCTTACAGAGGTGAATGATAAGATCTTGATGTGCTTCCCTAGCTCTTGGGATTCACGAATCTAGCCTATCAAAGAAGCCAGAAGCCTAAATGAGATATCAACTGAATCTCTGCTAGGCAAATTAAAATCCTATAAGCAATTGATTAAGTCAAGATAAGCAGCAGAACAGAAAGCAACAACTCCAGTGAGAAAGGATCACAGTATAACCTTCAAAGCATCTGAGGAAAGTGAGACCTCAACATCCAATGAAAAACTCATGAGCCTCTTTGCAAAAAGATTCTATAAGATGGCTAAAAAGGATTTCAGAAGGAAATCATCCAGGCAGGATGATAAGCCCAGATTTGACAAGACACCAACCAAGGAGGTTGTGTTCTTTGGATGTAGAAAGCTTGGACATTATATTTTTGAATGTCCAGAAAACCAGAAGGAGAAAAGCAGAGAAAAAGACTCCAGGAGAAAACACATCAGTAGACCCTCCTCAAGAAAGTATAAAAAGAAAGACAAGGGCTTTGTTGCTGAGACATGTAGTGATACTGAAGAAGAATCATCCTCTTCCAGCTCAAGTGAAGAAGAGGAAGAAGCAAGATCCAAAGATGTTTGCCTTATGGAAATTGATGCCTCCAGGAGCTGTTCAGGATCAGAAGGAGAATCTGAAGATGAAGCGGCCTCAAACTCAGAGACAAATCAGGTTCTTTCAAGTTTTGATTTTAATTTTGATTTATTTAAAATTGAATTCAAAACTATGTGTTTAGATTTATTTATTTCAGAGAAGTAAATAAAAACACTTAGAGAAAGACTAGGAAATCTTGAATCTGTTAACTCAGAAAATATTAAGCTAAAAGATCAACTAACTCTAACAAATGAACAGATAATTAAATTAAAATTTGATTTATGTGAGGCCAAACAACTTGAGCAATCTCTTAATGGAAGAAGTCTCAAGCTGATGGACATAACAAGCACAGTAAAAGTCAGATTAAATGGCAAGCTGGGCTTGGGTGCTTCATCAGGTTTGCCCCCCATAATTAAGAAAAATATTCTTACAACACCCATTAAATTTGTTTCTGCCAAGAGAAAAGAAAAGATAATAGACAAACCAATGTCAGAAATCAACCCAAAACCCATAGATAAGAGAAATAAAAATCAAAAAACAGTTAATAAAAACAAGGTTCAGCAGCATTCGTCGAACTCAGATCGACGAAATGTGGCCAGTTCGTCGAACCCAGATTGACGAATGCTGAACGTAAACTTCAGTTATAACAATTCGTCTAACTGCGATCGACGAACTTTGTATGGTTCGTCGAGCAGAGGTCGACGAACATGGTGCGCAGAAAATGACTACTGTCATTCTCTGAGCAGAGATCGACGATCTCAGCCCTATTCGTCGAACTCTGGTCGACGAACTTACAAGAATTCGTCGAACCCAGAAGGACCAAACTTAAATCATTTCTCTTATAGAAATTCTAAGCCAGTTAATAAACCATTTAATCCAGTAGCTGATTGGGTTATTCCACCTAGGAGATATCACCCCTTAGATTATAAATCTCAACCTACTTTGTCTGTTATATCCAGCTTTTCTTTTCAACCAAATAAAGGACCCAAGGTAACCTGGGTCAAGAACAGTTGAGTTTTGTTTTTCATTACAGGTACAGGTGAAGAGCTGTCTAAGGGTGAGTCATACCTGGTACTTGGACAGTGGTTGCTTCAAGCATATGACAGGCAGCAAGGCCAATCTATCCAATTACAAGTCCAAGCTAGGACCAAAGGTGATCTTTGGTGATTCAAATAGTGGCCAGTCTGAAGGATATGAAGCAGTAAAGATTGGAACAGTTACCTTCAAGAGAGCAACATATGTAAGATGACTTAAACATAACCTAATATCTATAAGTCAATTATGTGATGAAGGTTATCAGGTACACTATAACTCTACCTCCTGTTCTATTATTGATAATGAAAACAAAACTGTTTTAATTAGAATTAGACAAGGTAACATATATCTAGTAGACTTTATTTCTGCTAAAACTGATGTTTGTTTACTCAATATCACTAGTAACCAAAATGAGTTGTGCCATAAAAGATTAGGTCATGTAAACTTAAGAATATAGCTAGGTTATCTAAAGACAACCTTGTTAGAGGTTTACCTTCTGGCCCCTACAAGAAGGAAAACCTATGCAGGGCTTGTCAATTAGGCAAGCAAACTAAAACTAGTTTCAAATCCATTAATAAAAGTGATTCACCTAGGATTTTGTATTTGCTTCATGTGGATCTATTTGGACCCATTGTTGTACAAAGCCTAGGAGGGAAGTCTTACACTTTAGTGATTGTTGATGACTTCTCTAGATTCAGTTGGGTGGCCTTTCTGAGAGCTAAGTCAGATACATTCAAGGTTCTTACAGATTTTCTCAGGACCATACAGATTGAGTTCTCTACTCATGTTGCATTGATCAGAAGTGATCATGGCACAGAGTTTGAGTCTCTTCTTATGCATGAGTTCTGTGAGAAGGAAGGTATCAGGCAGTGCTTCTCAGCTCCTACAACTCCCCAACAAAATGGGGTAGCTGAAAGGAAAAATAGGACACTCATTGAATCTGCAGGCACATTATTAGCAGATGCTTACATGCTTCTATCCTTTTGGGTAGAAGTTGTAAACACTGCTAACTATGTCCTGAATAGAAGCCTTATACATAATCTGAAAAATAAGACCACCTATGAATTACTTAAAGGGAAGAAACCTAAAATCACATATTTTAAAGTTTTTGGTTGTATATGTTATATTCACACAAACAACAAAAGATACATTAGAAAGTTTGAGGATAAGGCTGAATAAGGGATTTTTCTAGGATACTCCCAAGTAAGCAAGGCCTATAAGGTTTTTAATAAATCCACTCTTAAAATTGAAGAGTCAGTCCATGTATCTTTTGATGAAGCTAATATGTCTTATAAGGAGAAAAAGATTTCTACCATAAGCTCTTTGCAGGTTCCACCACTGTGTGAGTCTATAGATGGACTAAACCTTACCCAAGAGGTGTCAATCCATCCTTCTCCACAGGTTGCTGAAGACAATGAAGAGGAAATTCAAGTGGAAGTGGCTGAACTTCCCTCAACAACTAATAACATTCCTCAAGAGGAATTAATTACAGAAGATGTTGCTGAACAAACTCCACTAACTGATCTTGTCACACTTAGAGATCACCCCAGATCTCAAGTGATTGGAGACATTTCAGCAGGTGTACAGACAAGGCATCAACTCAACCAAGACTTGATGCATGCCTATTTTCTCTCTCAGACTAAACCTCTCACCATCCATGAAGCTGAGCAAGATCCCCACTAGATCATTACAATGCAAGAAGAACTAAATCAGTTTGAGAGATGTAGAGTTTGGGATTTGGTTCCAAGACCCCATAACTACCCAGTTATTGGAACCAAATGGGTCTACAAAAATAATCTAGATGCTCAAGGGAACATAGTGAGAAACAAGGCTAGGCTTGTTGCTCAAGGCTACATGCAAGAGGAAGGAATTGACTATGACCAAACCTTTGCCCCTGTTGCAAGGTTAGAGGCCATAAGAATATTCCTTGCCTATGCAGCTCACAGGAGATTCAAAGTTTTCCAAATGGATGTCAAGAGTGCATTTTTGAATGGAGTGCTTCAAGAAGAGGTTTATGTGGAACAACCTCCAGGTTTTATCTCTCTAACTCAACCCTCTTTTGTATTTAAATTACATAAAGCTCTCTATGGTTTAAAGCAAGCTCCAAGAGCTTGGTATGAGACCTTAGCAAGCTTTCTTTTAGAGCATAAATTTACAAGAGGAACCATAGATAAAACTCTTTTCACTAGACGTCATAAGGACCAAATTTTGTTAGTACAAATATATGTGGATGAAATCATTTTTGGGTCTACTGATCCCAAATTATGCAAGAGGCTGACCTCATGCATTCCAAATTTGAGATGAGTAGCATGAGTGAGCTTTCCTACTTCCTTGGTCTCCAAGTGAAGCAACTCCCTGATGGTATCTTCCTCTCCCAAGCTAAGTATACTAAAGAGCTTATTAAGAAGTTTGAGATGGGTGATGCTTCAGGAATGAAAACACCTATGGCTACCAATGCTGTTGTGGATTCTGATGTAGCAGGGAAACTTGTAGATCAGAAACATTATAGGGCAATTGTTGGATCCCTATTATACCTAACAGCTAGCAGGCCTGATATCATGTTTGACATATGCCTTTGTGCTAGGTTCCAAGTGAACCCCAAAGAATCTCACCTTATTTTCTTAAAAAGAATTTTGAGATATATAAAGAGTTATCTTAATCTAGGACTCTGGTATTCTGTAGAGTCAGAGTTTGAGTTAACTGGATACCCAGATGCTGACTATGCTGGATGTAGAGTGGATAGGAAGAGTATCTCTGGAACTTGCCAGTTCCTGGGTATGAGACTTGTCTTCTGGTTTTGTAAAAAACAAACATCTGTGTCTACATCAACCTCAGAAGCAGAATATATGGCTGCTGACAGCTGCTGTTCACAAATGTTATGGATACAAAACCAACTCCTAGACTATGGTGTCAACTTAAATAATTCAACATTATTTTGCGATAATACTAGTGCTATTGCTATAGCACAAAATTCAGTTCACCATAGTAGGACTAAACATATTGATATAAGATATCATTTCATTAGAGATAATATAGACAAAAAGAAAATTAACCTAATCCATATTCCTACTGATCTACAGAGAGCAGACATTTTCACCAAACCCTTGGATGAGAAAAATCATCTGTTCTTTATAAATCAACTGGGAATGATCAATGGAGAAGAGTTAAATTAATTTCTGTCTGCATTCGACGAATTTTCCAGAGTTCGCCGAACGAAGTTCGACGAATTAGGGAAATTTTGAGAGATGCTCGTCGAACGGAGATTGACGAATTCTTTGTGTGTGGAAACAATTTTCATCGACCGGAGATCGACGAACTTTGCTTTAGAAGATATTTCCGCCGTTCGACGAACTGTTTTCGTTTCTTCTGATGAGATCGACAAATTATTTATCTATAACTTATTTCGTCGACCTCAGTTCGAAGAACTGTTTCTTTTTCGTGGAACGGAGATTGTCGATTCATATTTTGGAAACCTTATATCTAGGTTTTATTCGACCTCCATCCCGCTCTTTCTGTTCCCTTGCTCTTGATCACCGTTTTCTCTGTCTTTCTTGCAGGTGATCTAAATGGCGATTCCAGCAGGCGCTCTAGCTGCAATGAAATTCGATACTGGATTTGACATGGACTTTGATTCATTCCAGCACTCTGACCAAATATTTCCCTACATTCTGGAACTACTAGAAGAACTTGGTCTCAAGGACTTTATGACCAGAAGGATTAAACTGCATGCAACTGAAATTAGAGAATGGGTATACACTTCTTCTGCTACTAAGGATAATACATTGACAGGAACTATCAGAAGTAATGTTGTTTCCTTATCTCCCTCCATTCTTTCTGAGATTTTTACGTTGATCAATGGAGAAGATGATCTGGATATGGATTCTGAAGAATATACTTCGATGCTAAATCTGATGGGGTTTACTGGGAGTAACCCTAACAAGTTGTTAAAGAAACAACTCTCTGCCGCCTACCAGCTCTTGGCAGATATTGTGGGAAAAGTGCTGTTGGGCAAGCACTCCGCACATGATTACATAACCAGACATCAATTTCTTGTCATGTGCGCGGTGGTGATTAAGCGTCCCGTTGATTGGAGTAAGATTTTCTTTGATTTGATAAAGAAAAAGAACAGTAAGAAAGAGGTCTGCTTTGGAAGAATCTTGGGGATTTTTCTTCAAGAAAAAGCTGGTGAATTCATGGTCTCCCCGACCATCTTCATCAATGCCAGCAAGCGCCTCACATGCGCTTTATTTGGCAGATGGGAGAGGACGATCTCCAAGCCATCCAAGGCTTCCTCCTCTTCCATCTCAGCTTCTGAGAGCACCAGGGCTGTGAAGGCCACTCCCCTCCCTGCAGAAGAGGTTATCCCATCTCCACAACCCCTTCCAGCAACCCATCTTCCATCCTCAACCAGTCTTCCATCTCCTCCAGCACCCCAATCACAACAACACTCTCATGTCCCTACTCCTCCTCCCTCTCCACCACTTGATATCCCTGATAGTCCATCTACCCCCCTTCAAGAGAATCCACACCCATCTCCTCCAACATCACCTACTCCACCTCATCTGTCTAGCATTCCACATTTTCATATACCATCCCCTTATCCACCTCCACCAGAAATCACCATACCAGATGCAATTCCACCTCTATCCCCTCCATTTGTTCCCCTCCCTTCATCTACCTCTTTACCTTCACCAACTATCTCTCCATCCTTGGAACCCTCCACTGTATCTACCATCATCTCCCTGCTCACTCCCCTCATCAAATCCCTAATTACAGAGGCCATTACACCTCTTGTGACTTCTATCAATTACTTATCTGCCCAAGTTTCTCTCCTATCTGCTGCCCCTCTTCATTCAGGGGCCTAGCTCCAGGTTATCCTGAACCCAGGTAGGGGGAGATGCTCAGTGATGAAGCAGCAACATATGCAGATGCAGAAGCAGCAGTAGCAGGTACAGCAGCAGACACAGCAGCAGTTCCTTCTACAGCAGATGCAGATGCAGCAACAGATGCAGATGCAGAAATTTTTCCAGTAGATGCAGATGCAGAAGCAGCAGCAGTAGGTACAGCAGCAGACACAGCAACAATTCCTTCTACAGTAGATGCAGATGCAGCAGCAGATGCAGAAATTTTGCCAGCATATGATTCAGATTTGATTGAATTGATTCATTTTATGAATACTAACATTGACTTAGATGAGTCAGTTCCAGAGCAAATAAAAACTGTTGGTGATTTCCATTTAAATCCCACAGTTGATTTGACTAGTTTGTTGAGAAGTTTTGATATAATCTATGATCAGTTTCCCTCTACTAGGCCACAGTTGGCTATTGTTCCTTATACATCTCCAATAACTCTAGCAGTTGCTAAGCAACTCAGTGACAGTTTTGCTCTTCCAGTTTTTGCTCCAACATCTTTAGTTATTCCAGAAGCTGTCTCAGCACCAGAAGCCATCTCAGCACCAACTTTTGTTATGGATGACTCTCCTATGCCTGATCTGGATGGGTTAATCCTGGCTGATATTGAAGAGGAAAATAACGCAGCAGCTGAAAGCTCTGTCCCAATTACCTCTGATTCTTGTACAGTCTCCTACTCAACTACTGTTGAAACTCCAGTTGTTGACACTTCAACTTCTGTCTCTGCTACAACAAAAGCTGTTATTGATGATAAAGCTCTGAAAGCATTGGATGCTTTGTATGATAACCCTCAGGGTTCTGGAAGTAAAGAAGATGATGAAGATGATGATGATTCAGATGAAGAAGCTTCAAAGAAAAAAAAGAAAATGCTGTCAAAGAAAAGGAAGGCTCCTCCTCCTCCAGCACCTAAGCCTAATCCAACTGCTGACACTCCCTACTACATTCTACATAATGTTACTCATTATAAGGGAATGCCTGCATGGATGTGGTTATCCAAGAACCAGCTGAAGGAAAGGAAAAAAAGTAGGAGATATTCTCCTCCAACAGTCCACAGATATAGAAAGGATTCACCTCCTCCTCCTCTTCCAGCAGTTGGTGCCATTGGCTCTAGCTCTCAGAGATCTGCCCCCATGCAAACCTATCAGAGACATTCAGGGAGATCCTCTGTAAGTAGCCAGCAGAGGAAACCATCCTCAGGAAATCAACATCAACACCAACATCAGCAGCAACAACAACATACATCTGAAGAACAGAAAGCTGACAGTCCTAAAAGGCCATACTCTCCTCCCATTCCATTTGAAGATCCTGAAACAGCCAATACTGCAAGAATGGCCAGATTCCAAGAACTTATTGGCCTATCATTGATTAATAAAGCTAAAGCTGAAGGTAAAGACATTTCAGGTTTCTCAACCATGTCTAAGAACAGGAAGGAAGAACTAAAGAGATTTGACAAAGGCAACAAGCTCTTCAATGTTGATGATTATATGAAGCTCCATCCTGAAGCAGTTGTCCCCAGAGCTACATTACTGAAGATCATTGGGGCAGCTGACATGACAATGACTCAAGCACAGGCTCTAGATCCAAACAGAGAAATTATCTTCAAAAAGCCAGGAGAGAAGACAACAGAAGACAAGTCTATGCAGAAAAAGAAGAAGAAGTAATCTTTATTTTGTTTCAATTTCTTTCTGCATTTGTTTTCAAACTATGATATTTGTCTTAAACAAAGCCTGTATATATATATCTGCTGCATGTGTTTGTAATTCTCTGCCAGATATATTTCTTTTCTTGCTTTGTTTATCTCTTTGTTTCTGTTTTGAGTCTCTTAGTGACCTCACCCAAATAGGGGGAGATTATTGGATCCCTATTTGATTTAGGCTAGGTTCACTAGCTTAGGATGTGACCCAACATGTATATCCAGGGTCAAATTTGTGTCCTAGAGTCTAGGCCAAGTCCTTAAGTTCAACTTCAGATGGACCAACTATCAACAAGTCCATCAGAGATCTCAAGACTTAGAAGATTTCAAGACTAAGTAAAATGAGTTCGACGTTCGTCGAACTCAGCTCGACGAAAGGGGTTCTGAGCTCGATGATCTTGAGACATTTCTCTGTGCTGAGCTCGACGATCTTAGTTCTCTACTCGACGAAGACTGGGATACTTCAACAAGCTAAATTCAGGACAACTCCAGATTTTTCTAAGTCCAACTTCGGGCTTTGGTCGATGAACTAGATTCTGACCTCGACGAACATGGACCTCAAGTTCACAACTTCTCAGGTCGACGAAGTCAACTTTTCAGGTCGACGAATTCAGTACTCTACTCGACGAATTCTGGTCGACGATCTGTATTCTTCTCAGTCAAAGACTTCTCAGATTCTAAGTCCACAATCATTCTCAGCTCGATGAATTTGGATCTCAGCTCGACGAATGAAGACTGTCTGTTCGGCAAATGAAGATTGTCTGGTCGACGAACTCATCAGCTCAGCTCGACGAACTGTGAACTCAGCTCGACGATTCCTGTTCTTCATTCGATGATTCTAGACTAGGTCTTCTCCAGTTTTCCGTCCCTTTTCTTGGCGATGATTCCTAAGTAATTAATGCTCAATCTTCTCGGAATGTTACCGTTGGAACGAGCATTGATCATGGATTATTACATGCCGTTTTTCCATGAGACAGTTAGGGAAATCATTGATTGCCGCTTCCTTCCCAGGCCGACTGCCATTACTGCTCAAACATTCAAATTTTGAATGTTCCTTAGTTAGTCTCAAGGCAGAAAAGAAAACATCAACTAGTACTACAACACAAGCAGTCAAAGACAGATAGATAGATTGCATAGAAGAACAGTCTTACAGAAATCCAAAGTTCTTTTCTGCAATCAGCCTTGGCCAGAGGACATCTTCAAGAAGAATCCTCCAGGACAACTTCAGAAGGACAACATTCTCTATCTGTCAAAGAAGTTCCTGAAGCAATCTCTGGTCCAAGCACTCAAGCTTTGAAGACCTATCACCCTGAAGCAGTGCTCCAGTTTTCCCGATCCATTCAAGATCTCAGGGGGAGCAATCTGCTAACATCAATCCACAGTCTTGTCAGTTGTTATTGAGAAAGAGAAGACACCATCACCTCCTTTTTCCATCCTCTGTACAGGGTTTTAATTCCCTTCAAAATTATTCCTGGTTGCAAGTCTCCTTCCAAAAGACTTGAGGTTTTGATTTTTGAGCACCTGAACAAAAGCTCATTGGTGTCAGACACCTAATCAAAAACCTGAGTGGATTCCTACCAGGGTGGTAGAAGAGTGGATGTACCCAGGTTGGGGAACCACTATAAACTTTTTGTGTCGTCTGGTTGCCCTTTTTCCTTTATTTTGGCTGTGCTCTGTGATTGTTTAGGTTGCTGTGCTTATTTCCTTATTTGCTAATTTGTTCACTTAGGAATTACAACAAAAGTTGTAAAAAGTTTGTAGTGAGCACAATACTCTATTCACCCCCCCTCTAGAGTATTTCAGATCTAACCTGCACTTTCAGAAGGTACTCTGATGCACGATATGAACCCTTTAGACAAAAAGGAGTGTGAAGCTCCTGTATCAAAGAGTGCTCTCGCCGGATTATCACAAATCAAAACAAATCCTAAACAAGCAGTGGTAAGGTAACACACACATAACAAGTATGAAACAATTTCACTTGCTATAAATTTAAACCATACCTGTCACCACATCCGCTTGTTTAATGACCTCCTGTTGGCCAAGATTATAAACTCTTGGTTGAGTCAGAGCATAATGGGACGCGGTTGACTCCACTGCCTTGCCCTTCTCTTCATAAGTTGCTCCCGGCTTCCTTTCAGACTTGTGACGTCCACCCCAGCAGTTGCGGGCAAAGTGCCCCGGCTTTCCACAAGTAAAACATGCACCCGGGCTCCGACCCGTAGTCGCCCCAGAAGCACCGGAAGAAGGAGCTGGACCCGAAGTCCTAGCCTTCTTAAAGAACTTACGGTATCTAAACTTTGAGGTAGTCGGCACCTTGAACTCATACTTCTTATCACCAAAGCTTTTCTTTGCTTGTACATTCTTCAAGTCCTTCTCAAAAGACCGGGCCATGTTGACCAGGGTCAAGAAGCCCTGCGTCATCGGCCCCGATAGTAGTAGCCTCAAGTCATCTCTTAGACCTTCATAAAAACGGTTCATCTTATGCTCCTCATCCACAAATGTGGAGCTAACATACCAACCCAACCGAGTAAACTCGTGGAGATACTCATCCATGCTACTCTCTCCTTGCACCAACCTTTGGAACTCATTCTCCAAAGCTATCCTCTGCGTCGAAGGAAGGTACCTTGCCAAGAACAGTCCCGAAAACTCTTCCTTTGGGACATTCGTGAGTTGCCTCCCCATCAAGTGATGGAGTTCCAAACCTTCCCACCACAACCTAGCATCACCATCCAGAAGGAACATAGCTATAGTGGTCATCTGCCACTCCTTCGTTTCAGTAGCTGTCAGGACTCTCTTCACTCGGGAGAGCCAGTCTTCAGCTTGATATGGGGTTCCCAACCCTGAGAATACAGGAGGATTAAGCTCATAACGTGCTTGAGCTGCCTTTCAGTTGCTCGCCTAGGCACCAAAGGCTCCACTACTACCTGCTCCACTCTTCTTGGTTCATCCCTTTGCAGCGGTACCTGCTCCATCGCAGGAGCGGGCTGCTGTATTTGCCATGCAGGCTATGTATTGATCATGACAAACACTGCTTCGACAACCAATCATATGGTTTCAGCCGAGAGAGGTGTTGCAGGAGCATCATTTGGTGCACTACTAGCCTCAGTAACTCGGCGTTCTGACAGCCCAGCACCGCTTCTAGTCACCTATAGTTGTACAAAACATCATTAAGCGACCATAAAAAATTGCAAAAAGCAATTATAGGAACACACAGGTTCCTCAAACACGTGTATTTTCATTCCTAAGTGGACATTCATGGGTTCTTTTGATGTTATAACGATTACGCACACACAGGTGCTCACCACCCCTTAAAAAGAATTCATCCACGAATTCATTTTAAGCCTGACCGAAACCAGTAGTCTGATACCAAATTGTAACACCCCCTATCTGTCATATAGCATATAACAGTAGGTCCGGCCGGGGCCCGACGCCATATACAACAGACAGACCGGGTGGTTACTCAATGGAAACCATCCAACTAATAACCAACGTCCTACACAAAGTCATTCTAGCGGAAGCAAATATTAAATGTTGCAAATTAAAGAACCCAGCCACAAGCATGAATGTCCACTACTCAAAATTATAGGAATGAAGTACAATACATAAGTACCTTGGCCTTACGGCCTTACAACTGTTTACCCAATTAACATGTTTCCCAAACCTCGACACGCAGGCCGGTCACACATGAATAAAGCTATTAAACACTCAATTTAGGCCTTCGAGGGCCGGCTCAGCAACTTGGGCTTTAGCCCGCTATTTAGTACTTGGCTCCGCAGCACCTGCAAGCAATAATCCACCGCATGGTGGCAAACAAAGGCAATGATCAGCTATGCTGACCAAATTATAACGATCCCACCCCCAACTCGGGGCGGAGATGCTCCTTCCCTGCACTTTGTTAGCATAATCCAGCAGTATAATGTAACAACACAACAACACAGGCGTAGGTACTTACGACCACACACCCCGTACACTCAGGGCACATTCTCGGTGAACCGATCAACGTCACGTCTATTTAAGCCATAGACGCCTCGGTCTCACCACCACCACAAGGATCGCCAAAACTCGTGAGCATTTAGGTCCTTCCGGCCGATGTCACGTCAATTTAAGCCATAGACAACCCGAGAACTCCTATCTATGCCAAAGGTAAGTCCCACTTAGCTTTAGGTCGCTTGTACCGAACGACATAGACCGGGCACGGTTCTGATATACCCGTTGCTCACACCACAACGTCAATTTAAGGCATATGCGCGGGTTAGCTCCCCGAGTCCCAAATCTTTTACACACATCACATAACCCAGTTATGTTCAAGGAGGCTCCCAGGCCACCATGTTGGCAGAATCACGCATCTACCTAGTTTTCCGGGCGCACCTTGGAGTTAATCCCCTCGGCTCTCTGTTGCAATCTACCGCGTAGAAAACCTGAAAAACAATCATTCGCATGGAGTCTTCTTCGGCCATTCAAGCAATGCAACATCACCAATCCAGACCAACTTGTCTGAGTAGGCTTCACACATTATGCCTATATCCATACTCGATTACAGACTCTACATGTACACAACGGGGACTATTCATGTCTACCCGAAGGAATGCCTCAACTCACCGCAAACTCGCGAGAGCGGGCTTCCTATACAAAGGAAACGAGAGCTTCACATGCTCAAGTAGAGAATCATTACCCTAGCTTTTTTTCTTGGTGCCATGGAAATGTATGCGGATGGAAAGCACCGCAATCTCCTTTCCTCCGTATACCCGAAGTCGGCTCGCGATTTGGAGCTCCGAAACTCCGCCGGTAACCAGATCTAGCCTCCTTTATTCTTCCTTGCTCTCCCTTCTCTCTATACTTTTAGAAAGAGACTAAGTTAAAGAAGTGAGGGATTTGGAACCATATTCCCGGGTATATCCCAGTTGGAACAACCCCCAGCCGTCAGATCCTAAAATAAGGAAACGAAAGACCACGATCTAGAGCTGAAATGCAAAACCTGGGCCGAACACGGCCTGCGACACACCGTGTTCCCGGGTGACAGTGGGTATCGCATAGGTGATAGCGGGAAAGCATTGAGTGAGCGAAATACACTCAACGCCATAAAGCGTTGAATGAGTTCAACACACTCAACGCCTAAAAGCATTGAGAGAGCTATTGGCTTGATGTCATGTATGCGACATTGGATATCGTCAGGTGATAGTGCCACGTGACATGGATACATGTCAGATGGCTGTTAAGCGGCAAAAGAGCGGTGGTTGACTGGATTCAAGCGGCTGAAGTCGATGTCTCCAGGCGACATCGATATTACACGGCGATAATGGCTACTTTGACTTTTCAACTGATTTTGCAGCCACTCGTTTCTCTTGATGAATCAAGATTGTGGCTAGGATTGAGCCCGAAGTTACTTATGCAAATGTGTTTTATAATGAGAATTCATTCTCTTCTTATCTCTCTCTCTCTCTTCATTTTCTTTTGTGCCCTTGGAAGAAAGATCTAAGGAAGAGTTGGGCTGATCTTTGTGAGTGCTGAAGGAGATTCGATAATCGGAGGCCAGATCTGAGACTAGATCCGCGAAGAGGAGAGCAACATGCTCCTTTCCATCCGCATATAAAAGCTTCACCATGGATCTAAAATGGATTACAAGGGTAAGGATCTTCCTTCTTGGACAAGTGAAGTCCTTCTTTTGGCATATGCATGGAATCCCCCACCAAAAGGTGGAGAATCTAAGAGATTCTGATGGGTCGGTACATAGTGTCCCCGGGTTTGGTTTTGCATATATATCCGGAAAGCGCAGTACAGAATATGCATGATGTGTGAAGCCCATCTGGACAGGTTGGACTATATTGGTGATGTTTTGATTTGCGTGTCGGAGAAGACTTCGTAGATAAACGTGTAGGTGAACGTGTGAAATCCGGGGTCTAGGGGTATGCAGGGGACTGCAATAAAGTACTTTAGTTAATCTCTAAGAAAACCCCCAATTAGGCAAGCAAAGAAATTCTATTCCCTATCGCTAGGCGACAGTGAGTATCACCCGGTGATAGCTCCTAGTGAGCTCTATATCCTGTCTCTGGGAGACCAGTGGGCTACTAATGGTAAGGCCTGTCTCCAGGAGACCCGAGGGCCGTTATTGTTTGTTAGCAGGAACTTCAAATGTTCTGCTTGGGCACAAAGGAAATGTCGACCCACATTATGTCACATCCAAGAAGGTTTCAGCTTTTGGTGCATGACGGTTTGAGCAATGGGCAAGGTTGACCTGCACCCACCTTATGACGATCTACTTAGAATGCGTCACTAGATTAGATATCAAAGTAATAGAACTCCTTTGACGTTGTCGACTTATAGGAAGAAGAGAGAGAAATGCTCAAGTGTTGCCATCAAGTCACCAGACTGAGAATGGTGGTGGGGCCTGAAACCTCGACACACTGTAATATCTCATGAGTGCATGGGGCATGTGGCAATTAAGTCTGCGTCTATGGTGAATGATTATTCCCACTTTGTATACATGCTATGCCTGTGGGGAAGGAATACCGCTGCACCGGGTATGGGGTAGGGTCATTATAAATTGGTCAGGTAAATGCTGACCGTTGCCTTGATTGTCATCCTTGTGGTGGACTGTCACTGTACAGGTGCTGGAGAGCCGAGCGGGAAGTAGCGGGTTAAAGCCCCAAAAAAGCTATGCCGACCCTCGAAGGCCAAGCAAAGTTTATTGCTTTCATGTGTGGCTGGCCTACGTATCGATGTCTGTAATCCACACCTTGTAAAGAGAAAAAAGTAAGACCTTAAGGCCAGAATAGTTTTGATCACTGTTGTCTGTCGTCGGGCGACAGTGACGATCGTCGCCGGCGATAGTGACTTTTTTGCCTTTTTGTAATAAACATTCCAGTGCCATTATAGTGGGCATTATTGTGATTACTTGAGTTCAAAAAGTTAACCCTGAAGCTTCCACTAGAATGCTCTGAGTTAGGATGTGTGTAGTTTTTGATATTAACATGTAATTCCACCGACTGTCCGTGGAATATGGTGTGGGTCCCCGGCTGGACCCTCTATTATATTTCATGTGACGGATGGAGGTGTTAAAATTTTGGTATCAACTTATCTTGGTCTTCCTCCACCAAATTCATGGTTGAATTCTTTTGAGGGGTGGCAAGCACGTGTTCGTGCTTACAATCATAACAAAAATGAACTCAATAATTTCCACTTAGGAATGTAAAGACACATGTTTGGGGGACTTGTGTGTTCCTATAATTGCTTTTGACAATATTCATAGTTGCTTAATTGCGTGTTCCACATTATAGGGGACTAGAAGTGGTGCAGGGCAACAAGAACCCCAGCACGTGGTAGAGAGTAGTGCACCAAATGAGGTGCCAACACCTCCTGCTTCTGCGAAAACTATACAGTTGGTTGCTAAAGCTATGTTCGCAATGATCAACGCCAACTAGGAGGTCAGAGAGAACCTCCTATTCCTGCGGTGGTCCGGGAACCGGTTGGCATAGCTGAGCACGTAGCTGTGAGACAAGTGGTCGTTGAGCTAGTGGCCGCAAGGCGAGCGACGGAGAAGCAATTGAAATACGTTATGAGTTTCAATCCTCCTGTGTTTATGGGTACTGGAACCCCTACACATGCCGAAGATTGGCTCTCAAGAATAAAGGGAGTCTTGACTGCAACTGAAACGGAGGAGTGACAAAAAGTCACTGTGGCTACCTTCCTATTAGATGGTGAGGCAAGACAATGGCAGGATGAGCTGGAGCTACACCAGTTTGCCGGTCGGCCGTTGATCAAAATCTCAATGGATGAGTTTTCAAGGTGTTTTCTAGCGAGATACCTTCCATCGGCATAGCGGATTGTGATGGAGAACCAATTTCAAAGGCTAACTCAAGGCGAGAGGTCTGTGGACGACTACTTGCACGAGTTTACGTGATTGAGATGGTATGCGGGCTTTACGTTTATAAATGAGGAACGAAAAACAAATCAGTTCTATGAAGTGCTGAGAGATGACCTAGGTTGCTTCTCTTAGGACCGATGATGCATGGTTTTCTTACCCTGGTCAGTATAGCCCACTCCCTCGAACTGGATATAAAGCGCATGCAGTGTAAGAATGAATTGGCAGTGAAGAAGCCAGAGTTCAGGGTACCTAGTTTTTCAAAGTCTGGGTATCAACGCTGGAACAAGAAGCAGAGAATTTCGAAATCGACTCCTTTTGTTATATCTGGAGCAACATCTGGGAAAGGTCCACTGATTGGTTACATATGTGGTAAGCTTGGTCATATGGACCGTGAGTGTCGAAGTGGCCCATAAAAATTAGAGAAAAAGACAGGTGTGTCCTATGCTGAAAAGGGAAAGGCGGTGGTGGAGTCAACTATATCTCAAGCGCAACCCCGGGTATATAATCTTGGCCAACAAGAGGCCATAAATCAAAGTGATGTCGTACTAGGTATGAGTTAAGATACAATTTTTACTGCTTTTCATACGTAGTACCTCGTGTGTTGCTTGTGTATAATTTGTTTATGTTAGGCTTTATCCTGATACAGGACTATCCGGTGAGAGCATTGTTCATACAGGTTCTTCGTATTCATTTCTATCTGAGGACTTCGTGTCGCAGATCGGAGTGCCTAAACATGTGCCTACAGATAGACTAAAGGTGTTGCTGCCTCACGGATGCTTGATGCGTGCAGATAGGTCTTGCTTTGTGGGGGTGCGGATAGGAAGTCGGGATTTCAGATTGTAAGCATCTGTGCTGCCGGTATCTGAGTTCAATGTGATCTTTGGTATGAACTGGCTCTCGTAGCAGCGTGCCTGTATAGATTGCAACTCAAAGGAAGTCACGTTGGGATAGAATACCGAGCTTGAGACTAAATTCGCTGGTATGCGAGGATCGAACAAGATATTGATGTCTGCTCTCTAGGTAGTCAAGGAAGTTCGGAAGGGCGCGGAGTTGTTATTCACGCTGTTGGAGGCTGTTGAGCTGAAGACTAGTGTGAGTGATGTTTCCATTGTATCAGAGTACACTCATGTGTTTCCTAAGGATCTTCCGGGGTTACCGCCCCAACGGGAGATTGACTTCACTATTGAGTTTGTGCCAGGTGCGAAATCTGTGGCTCGCTCGCCGTATTGTGTTGTGCTAATGGAGATGGCGGAACTAAAGGTTCAATTACAAGAGTTACTGGAGCAAGGCTATATATGCCCAAGTATGTCACCTTGGAGCACACCGGTCCTCTTTGTGAAAAATAAGGACGGAAGCTTGCAGCTATGCATTGACTATCAAGAACTGAACAAGCTGACAAAAAAGAACAAGTATCTGATTCCATGGATTGATGACTTGTTCGATTAGCTAGTGGGATCAACTGTCTACTCGAAGCTGGATTTAAAGTCTGGCTATTATCTGTTGAGGATTCAAGAATGTGACATTCCCAAGACAACGTTTGGTACATGCTACGGTCATTATGAGTTCACTATAATGCCGTTTGGGCTAACAAATGTGCCATCGGTGTTCATGGACATAATGCACTGAACATTCGAGAGTACTTGAACTTATTTGTAATCGTCTTTATTGACGACATTTTAGTGTACTCTCAGTCTGAAAAAGATCATGTGAATCATTTACTGATGGTGTTGCACACCCTGAGAAGAAAGAAGATTTATGCCAAGTTCTCAAAGTGTGGGTTCTGGCTGTCGTTAGTTGCCTTTCTTGGCCATGTGGTAAGTGGAGAAGGCATTGCGGTAGATCCGACGAAGATAGTTGCAATATGGGAGTGACCAGTTTTGTCTTCTGTGGCTGAAGTACGGAGTTTCCTTGGACTTGCGGGCTATTGAAGATGCTTCGTAGAGAACTTCTCACGGATAGCCTTGCCTCTCAGCACACTGACCAAGAAAGATCAGAAGTTCGTTTGGACGCCGCAGTGCGAACAAGCTTTTGAGTAGCTGAAAAGTCATCTAACTACGACGTCAATCTTGACGTCGCCATGTGGTTCGGACGACTATGAAATTTATAGTGATGCATTAAGGAGCGGCTTAGGCTGTGTTCTTCTTCAGTTTGGAAATGTGATAGCTTATGGCTCATGCTAGTTGAAAGTGCATGAGCGGAACTATCCCGTCCACGACTTGGAGTTGGCGGCGATGATATTTACACTTAAATTATGGTGTCACTACTTATATATATGGCGTGAAAGTTGACATCTTCATGGATCATAAGAGCCTTAAGTATCTCTTTGATCAAAAAGAGCTAAATATGCGGCAATAGAGGTGGATGAAATTCCTCGAGGACTACACCTTCGATATTCATTATACTCCCAGGAAAGAGAATGTGGTCGCAGATGCCTTGAGTCGGCAGACTCCGGCAAGGGTAAATTGGTTGCAGATGCATGATGAACATTTGATCCAGGAGTTGGAGGCTCTCGAGATTTCATGTATTGACAAGAATGCTACTACAAATGCATTCCTGAACTAGACAGAGGTGCAATATGACCTTGTAGACAGGGTTCAGCAAGCAAAGAAACTAGATGAAAGTCTACAACGCTATGTAGTGGATGAGTCAAATTCCAAATTCTCCATGGAAGACGGCCTTTTGAGAAAAGATGGTCGTTTGTGCATCCCAAGTGTGGGTAAACTATGAGAGGAATTGATGCATGAGATACACTTCATAAAGTACTAAATTCACCAGGAGAGCACGAAAATGTATAAGGATATGAAGAAAGTGTCTTGGTGGCCAGGTTTGAAGAAATGCATAGCCCATTACGTGGTAAAATGTCAAACTTATACCTTAGTAAAAGCTGAATGCCAGAAACCTGGAGGTTTCCTGAAGTCGTTACCAATCCCGGTATGAAAGTTCGATGACATTTCTATGGATTTCGTGCATGTACTGCTGAGATCTCAAGGCGGAAATGATGCCGTGTGGGTGATTGTTGACCGGTTAACAAAAGTGTCGCACTTCATACCAAATAGGAAGGACGATTCAGTGGAAAAATTGGCCAAGCTGTACGTGGATAACATCGTATAATTGCACGGCGTGCCCGGTAGCATCGTCTGTGATCGTGATGGGTGTTTTACTTCAGGGGATTGGAGGCTAATCCACCAGCTATTGGGTACTAAGTTAAAGTTCTGTACGGCCTTCCATCCATAAACGGACGGTCAGACCGAGCGAACCAACAAAATAATGGAGGATATGCTCCGTAGTGCGCCCTAAATTTTGGGAAGAGGTGGGAAGACCACCTCTATTTGATTGAGGTCTCCTATAATAATAGCTATCAAGCTAGTATTCAGAAGACACCCTTTGAAGCTTTATACGGTCGGAAGTTCCGTACACCTTTAGCTTGGGTGGAAACATGCAAGTCTAAGTTATACAAGAGTAAGGAGGTCGAAGATGCTAATTCGATGATACACTCTATTCGAGAAAGGCTATTGGTGGCCCAAGATAGGCAAGCGAAGTAATACAATGCAAAGCACCAAAACGTGGAATTTGTGGTTGGCGATTGGGTATATTTGAAGATCAAGCAATTTAAAGGCGTATACAGGATTCGGCGCTTGAAAAATTTGAGTCTGAGGTATCTTGGCCCATTTGAAGTGGTTGAACGAGTTGGAGAAGCTGCCTATCGTTTGGCCCTTTTGGTAAAACTAAGTGATTTGCACGATGTGTTTCACATATCAGTGCTACACAAAGCTTTGAAAGAGCCAACTCAAGTAATTATTGCTGATCAAGTACCGGTCGATAGTCAGATAACAATGAAAGTTTGGTCCATTCGAATCGAGGATATGGAGATCAAGCAACTGCAAAACAAGACAATCAGGATGGTCAAGGTCCGGTGGGACAATAGTGGTCGTGAAGAGCTGACATGGGAGCGTGAATAGACCATACATGAGGAATATCCCGAGTTGTTTTTATAGTGACGATATAATATAGGATGTTAAATGTTATAACAAATAAGTTGCTGTATTTTTCCCTTAAAAATGTATAAAATTTCGGGACAAAATTTCTTTAAGGAGGGGAAGGTTGTAACACCCCAAATTTGACAGCAGAACTTTTGGTCTCTATCGCCCGTCGATAGTGGGTATCACTAGTGGCGATAGTGATGGCACTCGACGCCATAAAGCATTGAGTGAGCTAAACACACTCGACGCCTCTCGACAATCGTTTAGTAAGTGACTATCGTGTTGAGATAGTGGGTATCGCGCGGCGATAGCCCAGCTCTCAACGCTCTCAACGCCTTGAAGCGTAGAGTGAACTCAACACACTCGACGCCGAAAAATGTTGAGTGAGCTACTAGCTTCGTTAACGCCGGGCGATAGTGGGTATCGCCTGGGCAATAACGGGAAAGTGTTGAGTGAGCGCAACACACTCAATGCCACAAAGCGTTGAATGAGTTCAACACACTCAATGCTTGAAAGCGTTGAGTGAGCTATTGGCTTTATGTCATGTAGGCAATAGTGTTGGGTACATTGGTTAAATGTACCTGATTTGAAGAAGCCTCACCCAACTCAATGATATACATCATAATGTATTTGATGTATGTTGAGTTTACTTGTGCAGGTTAAGTAATCACTGGACTGAAGCAAAAAGTTTCTAAGTCCATGTGTCGACACCCAGAGAGAAAGTGTCGACACATAAGAAAGCTTGTGTCGACACCCAGACAAGCAGTGTCGACACTTGGAGTCATTGTGTCGACACCTGGGATGCAGAGTCGACACCAGACAGAAAGTGTCGACACAAGGAGCTGTGTCGACACCCAGTGAAGCTGTGTCTACACCAGAAAGTGTCGACACTTGGAGCTGTGTCGACACTCAGCAAAAGTCAGCAGAGACTAAGTTAAAGTGTCGACACCAAGAACAAAGTGTCGACACTCAACAGAAGAGTCAACACATGAAGTAAGTGTCGACACCCAGAACAATGTGTCGACACTCAGCTGAAGACTCTACACTTGAAGAAAGTATCGACACATGGAGCTGTGTCGACACTTAGCAAAGAACAGTATTATCAACAAAATTTTCTAAGTACAAGTGTCGACACTAAGGGGATGTGTCGACACTCAGCTGAAGTCTCAACAGAAGAATCAAGTGTCGACACAAGGAGCTGTGTCGACACTCAGCAAGTATCAACATAGAAGACTATGTGTCGACACCAAGAAGCAGTGTCGACACTTAACAGATTCAACACATGAAGATGTGTCGACACAAAGGAGATGTGTCGACACTTAGAAGAATTCAGCTAAAGATAGAAGATCAAGTACTTGTGTCGACACTCAATTTCAGTGTCGACACCTGAAGAAGAATCTGTGTCGAGACATACAAGGAGTTGTGTCGACACCTTGTAGACTTGTGTCGACACTTACACAGCATGTGTCGACACTTGGACTATAAGTGTCGACACTTAAAGACAGAAAGTCTCGACACTTACTGACAGTTAGAGATTTTCAAGAATTGACTGGATGACTTGACAGCTGCCGTTCCAGCCGGTCTACAGCACCTGTCAGAGATGTCAGAAGACAGTTATGGACCGGACCAGCCGGTTACCATGAAGAAAGACTATAAATAGGCTCATACAGTTTACAGAAAGTAGTTGTTGTAGTAGTTCAGATTGTTGAAAAACAAGTTATTAAAGTGGTACACAGAGTATCAACACAAGAAGATCTTGCAGTCCAAGTGCAGATCTAAGAAGTTGGAGAGAGAGGGCTCCATCCAAGAAATCAGCCGTTGGAACTAGGCTAAGAAGAAGGGTTCAGATTCATTCTGAATTCTAAGTGGCAGAGGTCAAAGATCAACTGCAGAAGGATTCATTCTTATTCAGTTCTACTTTCAAGAAGCTTTGAAGAAAGCTAAGTCAGATTGAATCCAACTGAGTTCTTCCAAGAACTCATCAAGAAACTCTCAACTCCCCTCTCTTGTTTCTGAGTTGTTGAGTTAATATTTGTAATTCATTTTTAACTTGTAGGATCCTTTGGATCTGAGTGAATTGTAAGCCTGAAATTATAAAGGCTGAGGGTAGGAGATTGAAATCTCTGAGTGTAGGCCTTGTTGGCTGAGTGTAGGCCTTGTTGGCTGAGTGTAGGCCTTATTGGCTGAGTGTAGGCTTTGGGATAAAGCTGAGTTGTAGGGCCTTGGGCCTGAGGTGTAGGAACCAGTTTGGGTTCTGAGCTAGTGGAGGAGTTTGGCCGAATCTAGTACACTGCTAGATAGGCGAAGGGGGAAAGTGGATGTACCCATATCTTGGGGAACCACTATAAAACATTGTGTCTGCTGTGCTGTGTTGTGATTTGCTGTGAATGCTGTGTGTTTGCTGTGATAACATAGTTAGAAATTTGTGATATTAACTGATTGCTGCCAATAAAGTTAGAAAAGGATTAGGTCACCTATTCACCCCCCCTCTAGGTGTTTAGGTACCATATCTTTCAAATAGTGGATATCGCCAGACGATAGTGCCATGTGACATGGACACATGTCAGATGACTGTTAAGCTGCCAAAGAGACGTGGTTGACTGGAGTCAAGAGGCTGAAGTCGATGTAGCCAGGCGACATCGATATCGTGCGGCGATAACGACTACTTTGACTTTTCAGCTGATTTTGCTGCCACTCGTTTCTCTTGATGAATCAAGCATGTGGTTGGGATTTAGCCCGAAGTTACTCATGCAAAGGTGTGTTAGAATTAGAAGTCATTCTCTTCTCATCTCTCTCTCTCTTCATTTCCTTTTGTGCTCTTGTAAGAAGGAGCTAAGGAAGATTTGGGCTGATCTTTGTGAGTGTTGAAGGAGATTCGATAATTAGAGCCAGATCTGAGGCTAGATCCAAGAAGAGGATAGCAACGTGCTCCTTTCCATACACATAGAAAAGCTTCGCCATGGATCCAAAATAGATTATAAGGGTAACGATCGTCCATCTTGGACAAGTGAAGTCATTCTTTTGGCATATGCATGGAATCTCCAGCGAGTGGAGAGTCGAGGAGATTCCAGCGAGTCGATACATAATGTACCTAGGTTTGGTTTTGCATATAGATTCGCAAAGCGCAGTATGAAATAGACATGTTGTGTGAAGCCCGACTGGACAGGTTGGTCTGTATTGATGATGTTTTGATTTGCATGCCAGAGAAGTCTCAGTGGATAAACGTGTAGCTGAACGTGTAAAATTTGGGGTCTAGGGGTATGCAGGGGACTACAATAAAATACTGGAGTTAATCTTTAGGAAAACCCCAAATTAGGGAAGCAATGAAACTTCGTTCCTTATCGCTAGGCGACAGTGAGTATCGCCCGACGATTGCTCCAAGTGAGCTATGTAGCCTGTCTCTGGGAGACCTGTGAGCTACAAATGGTAAGGCATGTCTCTAGGAGACCCGAGGGCCGTTATTATTTGTTAGCCAGAACTTCAAATATTCTGCTTCGGAACAAAGTAAATGCCGACCTGCGTCATGTCACTGCCATGAAGGTTTCGGCTTTCGACGCATGACGGTTTGAGCAAAGGGAAAGGTTGACCTTCACCTACCTTATGACGATCGACTTGGAGTGTGTCACTGGATTGGATCTCAAAGTAATAGAAATCCTTTAACATTGTTGACTTATAGGATGAAGAGAGAGAAATGCTCGAGTGTTACCATCAAGTCACTAGACTGAGAATGGTGGTGGGGCCTGAAACCTCGGCACACTGATAATGTGCCCTAAGTGCACGGGGCATGTGGTTGCTAAGTCTGCGTTTGTGGTGAATGATTATTGCCACTTTGTATACATGCTATGCCTGCATGGAAGGAATACCGCTCCCCCTATTTTGGGGTAGGGTTGTTATAAATTGGTCGGCTAAATGCTGACTATTGCCTTGTTTGCCATCTTTATGGTGGACTGTCACTGTATAGGTGCTGGAGAGCCAAGCGGGAAGTAGCGGGCTAAAGCCACAGAAAAGCTATGCCGACCCTTGAAGGCCAAGCGAAGTTTATTGCCTTCATGTGTGTTCAGCCTGCGTGCCGATGTCTGTAATCCACACCTTGTAAAGAGTAAATGTAAGGCCTTAAGGCCAAAATAGTTTTGATCACTGTTGACTGTCGTCGGGCGACAGTGACTATCGCCGCCGACGATTGTGACTTTTGTGACTTTTTGTAATAAACATTACGGTGGGATTATAGTGGACATTCTTGTGATTACTTGAGTTCAAAAAGTTAACCCTAAAGCTTCCACTAGAATGTTCTGAGTTTGGATGCATATAGTTTTTGATATTAACATGTAACTACGCCGACTGTCCGTAGAATATGGTGTCGGGCCCTGACCGGACCGTCTATTATATTTCATGTGACGAATGAAGGTGTTACATCTATCCTAGTCACGAGACATATCTCGCGCAAAGCTGTTCAGAAACTCGCCAGGACCTGCACAGAAATCAATACATCGCTGAAAGAATAGGCAAAAGCAAGTATAAAGAACACAAACTCAGCAGAATCAACGCGAGATTCAAACTCACTTATTACAAATCGAATTGTTCTTTACAAATCGCCAAGGGCGACTACAAATAAAAAGAAAAAAATTCCGAAGTCCCAGGAGGCCCTCGCTCAGGAAGTTGTGGATATCGCCCAGCCCATCCCATCTCGCGAGCCCATCTGAAGTGCTCGGTGGCCACTGCGATCTGGTCATCGCCTCGCTGCAGCTGCTCTTTCAACCTCGTTAGCTGTCCTGTAGACCCCATGATCGCGCGCATGCCATCCAATTCTTCGCCGAAGAGTTAGACGTGATGGTCTGTCATCTCCTGGCGCAGCTCCACCTCTTGGATCATGCGGAAGCGGGCCTCGTAGGCCGTCGGGTTTTCTAGCAGCTCTTCCATCTTCGCCATCCTCACCTCCAGTGTCGAGATTCGGCGATGAGGTTCGCAGATGGCGCGCTGGTCGAACTTGGCCTCCAGATCGATATAGGCGCGAGCAGCAGCTCGACAGTACTCGTTCCGGAAAGACCAAGGGCCTCGATGAAAGCGCCAACAAGAGTGGAAGAGCGACTTGTCGAAGTAGAGGAGAATTGCCAAATCAGTTAGCAGTCGACAAAAATAGTCAGACTATTTTAGTAGTAATGCGAGCTGTAACGCCCCGAAACTCAAAAGAGCGACGGGAGGCATTGTGACCAAGTTTGGAATTTGGCAGGGGTCACACGGCCTGGGACACGGGCGTGTCATAGGCCGTGTACTTGGAAAGTTGTGGCATGTTTGACACAGTCTACTGTGTCGACACAGGGCCTGCTGTGTCGACACAGGGCCTGCTGTGTCGACACAGGGCCTGCTGTGTCGACACAGGGCCTGCTGTGTCGACACAGGGCCTGCTGTGTCGACACAGGGCCTGCTGTGTTGACACAGGGCCTGCTGTGTTGACACAGAATGTCGACACAGGGGCTACTGTGTTGACACAGGGCCTGCTGTGTCGATACAGGGCCTGCTGTGTCGACACAGGGACTGTTGTGTCAACATAGGGCCTGCTGTGTCGACACAGGGCCTGCTGTGTCGACACAGGGCCTGCTGTGTCGACACAGGGCATGTTGTGTCGACACAGAGTGTCGACACAGAGTGTCGACACAGAGTGTCGACACAGAGTGTCGACACAGAGTGTCGACACAGAGTGTGCTTTGTCGACATAGAGTGTCCGCACAGAATGTCGACACAGAGTGTCGACACAGGGGTCTTGACAAGGTCTTGACTAAATCTCCTGACATAGTTTGAGTTTGTCGCGGACGTGTGCTGCTCCGGTTTGTGAACCATGTGGCGTTCGGCCCAGGTTTTCCATGTCAGACCTGGATCGTAGCCGTGCATTTCTTTATGATTGGGATTCGACGGCTAGAGGTTATTCATATTGGGATATACCTGAGTGTAGGGTTTCAAAACCCTCATCTTCTGTTCGCTGGTTCTCTGTCTAAGTTTTATAGAGAGGGGAGAGCAACGAGGAGGAAGAAGTCTAGATCCGGTCACCGGGGGAGCTTTGGAGCTCCAAATCGCGAACCGACTTCGGATCTACGGAGGCAAGGAGAGGGCAGTGCTTTTCATCCGCATACTTTTCCATGGTGCCAAGGAAGAATGCTAGGGTAATGATTCTCTACTTGAGCATGTGAAGCTCTTCTTTTCCCTTGCATACGAAGCCCGCTCTCGCAAGTTTGCGGTGAGTTGAGGCGTTCCTTCAGGTAGACATGAATAGTCCCCGTTGTGTACATGTAGAGTCCGTAATCGAGAACGGATATATGCATGATGTGTGAAGCCTGCCCAGACAAGTTGGTCTGGATCGATGATGTTGCATTGCATAAATGGACGGAGAATACTCTGTGTGAATGTTTGTTTTTCGGGTTTTCTACGTGGTGGATTGCAACAGGGAGCCTTGGGGATTAACTCCAAGGTGCACCCGGAAAACTGGGCAGATGTGTGGTTCTGCCAACTTGGTGGCCTAGGAGCCAACTTGAACATAACCGGGTTATGTGAAGTGTGTATCGGAAACGGGACTCGGGAGAAGTTTGACCCGCGCATATGGCTTAAATTGTCGTTGCGATGTGAGCACGGGTTAGACAAAACTGTACCCTCTCTATGTCGTTCGGTGTGAGCCATTGGCATAGATGAGGGTCTTCGGCGGTTTATGGCTTAAATTGACGTGACCCATACCGGGAAGACAAAAATGCTCATAGATTGGTCGTCAAAGTGGCGGTGGTGAGACCGGGGTGTCTATGGCTTAAATTGACGTGACATTGACCGGTTCACCGAGAATGTGCCCTGAGTGCACGAGGTGTGTGGCCGTGCAGGCCAACGCCTGTGATGCAATTATATATATATACTGCTTGGTTATGCTAATAAAGTGCAGGGAAGGAGCATCGCCGCCATGAATTGAGGGCGAGATCGTTATAATTTGGTCAGCATTGCTGACCGTTGCTTTGGTTTGCCACCGTTGCGGTGGATTGTGCTTGCAGGTGCTGCGGAGCCGAGCGGTAAATAGCGGGCTAAAGCCCAAGTTGCTGGGCCGGCCCTCGAAGGCCTAATTTTGAGTGTTTTCTTTTATTCATGTATGACAAGCCTGCGTACCGAGGTTTGAAAACATGTAATTTGAGGAACACAATTGTAAGGCCATAAGGCCAGTTCTTGTGTATCTGTACTTCATTCCTGTTGGCTTTATAGTGGACATTCATGCTAGTGTTTGGTTCTTTATTAATGCAACTTTTAATTGCTTCCGCTAGAATGACTCTGTGTAGGACGTTGGATTGGTTGGATGGTTTCCATTGAGTAACCACCCGGTCTGTCTATGGTATATGGCGTCGGGCCCCGGCCGGACCTACTGCTATATGCTATGTGACGGATAGGGGGTGTTACAATTTGGTATCAGACTACTGGTTTCGATCATGCTTAAAATGAATTCGTGGGCGAATTCTTTTTAAGGGGTGGTGAGCACATATGTGTGCGTCATCGTTATAACAGCAACAGAACCCATGAATGTCCACTTAGCAATGAAAATACACGTGTTTGAGGAACCTGCGTGTTCCTATAATTGCTGTTTGTAATATTGTTTGGTCACTTAACGGTGTTTTGTACAACTATAGGTGACCAGAAGTGGTGCTGGGCCGTCAGAACGCCGAGTTTTAGAGGCTAGTAGTGCACCAAATGATGCTCCCGCAACACCTCCATTGGCTGAAACCATACGATTGGTGGCCGAAGCAGTGTTTACCATGATCAATGCACAGCCTGCAAGGAAAATGCAGCAGCCCGCTCCTGCGATGGAGCAGGTACCTCTTCCAGAGGTTGAGCCGAGAAGAGTGGAGCAGGTAGTAGTGGAACCATTGGTGCCGAGGAGGGAAACCGAGAGACAGCTCAAACATGTCATGAGCTTTAATCCTCCGGTATTCTCGGGGTTGGGAACCCCATCTCAAGTTGAAGACTGGCTCTCCTGTGTGGAGAGATTCTTGACAGTGATGGAGACGGAGGAGTGGCAGATGACCACTATAGCTACGTTCCTGTTGGATGGAGATGCTAGGCTGTGGTGGGAGGGTTTGGAGCTGTATCTATTGATAGGAAGGCAACTTACAGACGTCTCGATGAAGGAGTTCTCGAGACTATTATTGGCTAGGTACCTCCCTTCGACTCAGAGGATAGCTTTGGAGAATGAGTTCCAGAGGTTGGTACAAGGAGAGAGTAGTGTGGATGAGTATCTCCACGAGTTTACTCGTTTGGGTCGGTACGCTAGCTCCACCATCGCGGATGAGGAGCTCAAGATGAATCGATTCGATGAAGGTTTGAGAGATAACTTGAGGCTACTACTCTCGGGGCCTATGACACAGGGCTTCTTGACCCTGGTCAACACGGCCCGGTCCTTGGAGAAGGACATGAAGAATGTTCAAGCGAAGAAAAGCTTGGGTGATAAGAAGTCTGAGTTCAAGGTGTCGGCTAACTCAAAGTCTGGGTACCATAAGTTCTTTAAGAAGGCTAGGAATTCGGGTCCAGCTCCTTTTTCCGGTGCTTCTGGGGCGACTACGGGTCGGACCCTGGGTGCATGTTTCACTTGTGGAAAGCCAGGACACTTTGCCCGTTACTGCTGTTGCGGATGTCCCATGTCCTAAAGGAAGTCGGGAGCAACTTATGAAGAGAGGGGCAATGCGGTGGAGTCAACCGCATCCCAATATGCTCCGGCTCAACCAAGGGTTTATAATCTTGGCCAATAGGAGGCCATCAAACAAACGGATGTGGTGACAGGTATGGTTTAATTTGTTGCAAATTAAATTTCTTTAAATACTTGTTATGCATATGTTACCTTACCACTGCTTGTTTAGGATTTGTTTTGATTTGTTAGTTTCCGGCGAGAGCACTCTTTGATACGGGAGCTTCACACTCCTTCTTGTCTGAAGGATTCATATCGCGCATCGAAGTACCTTCTTCGATGACGAAGGACAAGTTGGATGTGTTGTTACCGAATAGGTGTTCGATGCGCGTGGATAAAATCTGCAGTGTTATGATTCGTATTGGGAATCAAGAGTTCGATATGCAAGCGTCGTTACTACCGCTGGTGGAGTTCAACGTTATATTTGTCATGGACTGGCTCTCGGGGCAGCAAGCCTATATTGAGTGCGGTCGCAAGGAAGTCAAGTTGGGAGCAAGTCGTGAGATTACTTTTACGGGCTTGAAAGGGTCGAGCAAGACATTGATGTCTGCTCTTCATGTGGTGAAGGCAATTCGTGCTGGTGCAGAGCTGTTCTTTACACTAGTGGAGGTTGCAAAGCCGAAACCTATGTTGGATAGTATTTTAGTTGTAGCTGAGTACCCTGATGTGTTCCTCGCCGATCTTCCTGGAACCCCGCCTCAACGAGTGATAGATTTCACTATTGAGCTAGTGCCAGGTGCAAAGCCTATGTCATGATCTCTGTATTTGCTAGCGCCTAAGGAAATGGCGGAGCTGAAGGTGCAACTTCAAGAGTTGTTGGAGCAAGGGTTTGTGTGTCCAAGTTCGTCGCCTTGGAGCGCACCGGTCCTCTTTGTAAAGAAGAAGGACTAGAGCTTGAGACTTTGTATTGATTATCGGGAGTTAAACAAGCTAACGAAAAAGAACAAGTACCCGATCCCAATGATCAATGATCTTTTTGATCAGTTGGTCGGGTCGACGGTGTACTCTAAGTTGAATCTCAAGTCTGGTTACTATCAGCTGAGGATAAAGGAGAGTGATATCCCTAAGACAACGTTCAGTATAAGGTACGGGCATTACGAATTTACGGTCATGCCGTTTGGGCTGACTAATGCGCCGTTGGTGTTCATGGATTTGATGAACAAGACCTTCAGGGAGTACTTAGATCGTTTTGTGATCGTCTTCATCGAAGATATTTTGGTGTACTCGCAGAGTGAGGAAGATCACTTCAGGAATTTTCATTTCGTTTTGGAGACGCTAAGGAGGAATCAATTGTATGCCAAGTTCTCGAAATGCGAGTTTTGGTTGTCCTCAGTGGCATTCCTCAGTCATATAGTGAGTGGAGAGGGTATTGCAGTGGATCCGGCAAAGATTGTTGCGATATGAGAGTGGCCTGAGCTTTCTACGGTAGCGGAAGTCCGGAGCTTTCTGGGGCTTGCCGGCTATTATAGGCGCTTTGTGGAGAACTTCTCGCGAATAGCGTTACCTCTCACTACTTTGACGAGGAAAGAGCAGAAGTTTGTTTGGACGCCGGAGTGCGCGCAAGCTTTTGAGGATTTGAAGTGTCGGTTGACCACGACGCCAGTTCTTAGTTTGCTGTGTTGGACCGAAGGTTTTGAAATTTATAGCGATGCTTCAGGCAGTGGTTTGGGTTGTGTGCTGTTACAGCATGGAAGCGTTATAACATATGGCTCTAGATAGCTGAAGGTGCATGAGAGGAACTATCTGGTCCACAACTTGGAGTTAGCGGCCGTGATTTTTGCCTTGAAGCTGTGGAGACATTATTTGTACGGTGTGAAGATTGATATCTACACTGATCACAAGAGCCTAAAATATTTGCTGGATCAGAAAGATCTGAACATGCGGCAGCGTAGATGGATGGAGTTCCTGGGGGACTATACGTTTAAGATCCACTACGTGCCTGGTAAAGGCAATACGGTTGCGGACGCATTGAGTCGTCGGGCCCCAGCTCAAGACAATTGGCTGTCGGTCCATGACGAGCGGTTGGTTCGGGAGTTAGATGCGTTGGAGATCTCTTGCGTAGACAAGAAATCAATTACTGAAGCAATATTGAATTGGACTGAAGTCCAATATGACCCGGCTGATCGGATTCGGTAGGCTTTGGATATGGATGTCCACATGAAGCAACTCATGATAGAGGCTCTGGATGGGTCAAATTCCCAATTCGTTGTGGAGGACGGATTACTTTGGAAAGACGGTCGTATGTGCGTCCCAAACGTGGGCAATTTGCGGGTGGAATTGTTGTACGAGGCACATCATACTGAAAGAAATAGTGCCTAACAACCTAGAGGGGGGGTGAATATGTGTACTTTTTCTTTTTACTTTAAAGGCAGAAAATCTGTTGTATATACTAAGCAGCAAATGTAAATTCTACAGCTATCAGCACAGCAATCACAGAAATAAACATTCACAGAGTGCACACAGATTTTATAGTGGTTCCCCAAGGTCTGGGTACATCCACTTTCTCCCTTCGCCTATCTAGTAGTGTACTAGATTCGGCCTAACTTCTGCACTTCTCCTCAGATCCTCAGATCTTACAGCTCAGAACCCCAAACAGGTTCCTACAACTCAGAGTGTCCCCACTCCTACAACTCAGGCAAACAGCCCTACCACTCAGTCTTCAATAAGACCTACACTCAGGCTAAACATCCCTACCTCAGCCTTCAACAAGGCCTACACTCAGAGAATAGATTCTCCTACACTTAGGCTAAAAAGCCCTACCTCAGCCTTTATAAATTTAGGCTTACAACTCAGATCCCTTAGGATCCTACAAAAAGATAATAAAGAGTTTTAGGTCACCACTCTGTTTGAGAGAATGAAGAGGGCAACCTTCTTGATCAGTTCTTGATAGCACTGATTCCTGAGATCAACTTTGTCTTTGCTATCTTCAAGGATTCTTGAGTCTGAACTCAGTAAAAGTTGATCTTCATGAAGTAGACCGGCTGGCAACTTCCTTCTTAAGATGATGAATTAAATCTTGATCCTTCTTTGCAGTCTGGTTCAGAACCTGCTTCTTAAGAGATTTGATTAAACAAGTCTCTTTCTTGACTTCAATTACTGGAGTTCTCTCTCTCTAAGTAAATCTGAACTTTGTTCAAAATACTGATTTACAGTTTTCTCTGGATCTGTATTGATCTTCTTAATCGTCTGAAAATTTCTTCTTTCTGTTGAAGGAGAAAGCCTTTATATAGTCTTCCTGCATGGTAACCGGCTGATCCGGTTTCTAACAACTTACTGACAGCTTTGACAGGTACAGTTGACCGGTTGAAATGGCTGCTGTCAAGTCATCCAGTCACTTCTTAAAATCACTATCTCTGTCTGAAAGTGTCGAGACTGTTCTTCACTATGTGTCGACACAAATAGACTAAATATCGACAAAAGTGAACTAAGTGTCGACACATGCCTTGGTGGTGTCGACACAACTTCTTTTGTTGTTGTGATAGCTTCTCGACACTGCTTCTGTTGAGTGTGTCGACACTGATTGAGTGTGTCGACACAAGTACTTCTTCTTTAAAACTTAGTTGAATTCTGCTGTGTGTCGACACATCTCCTTTGTGTCGACACAACTTCTTTTGTTGTTGATACTAGCTGAGTGTCGACACATCTCCTTTGTGTCGACACAACTTCTTCTGTTGTTGATACTAGCTGAGTATCGACACATCTCCTTTGTGTCGACACAAGTACTTCTTTACTTTAACTATGTTGAAACTTGCTGTGTGTCGACACAAGTCCTGTGTGTCGACACAGTTGATGTCGACAATGCCTTTAGTGTGTTGACACAGCTTCCTGGTGTCGACACATTGGATGTCAACTAAGCTTCTCTGGGTGTCGACACTGCCTCTAAGTGTCAACATGATATATGTTGACTATTCTTCATAGTGTGTCGACACTGCCTGTATGTGTCGACACTTTTCTTCTGGTGTCGACTCTGCCTTTCCTGGTGTCGACACAAATACTCCAAGTGTCGACACAGCTTCTCTAGGTGTCGACACAAGCCTTCATAAGTGTCAACACTGCTTCTCTAGGTGTCGACACATGGACTTAGAAACTTTTCTGCATTTCCTGCAATTACTTAACCTACACATATAAACTCAAAGCACATCAAATACACCTTGATGTATATCATTGAGTAGGGTGAGGCTTCTTCAAATCTGGTACACATTTTCTAGTGTACCCAACAATCTCCCCCTATTTGGAGAAGTCATAACCCTTAGTCAAAGATATACACCATTCATAACAAATACTTAATATGATGTATAACATTATTATATGACAGGGTAAATACTAAACAAAACATGTATAAACAATCTTCTCAGAATAACAATGTAATAGATTGAACATTAAACATTGTTTTGTTACAACTTCCAATAGTTTCATTAATCAAAAGTTTACATGGATTTTAATGCAAATGATTACAAAGTTGTAAACTTAAGAAAACTCTATTCTATTGCTGCTCTGGCTCCTTGATGACAATGCCCTTTCCAGATTGAATTTTGGCTTGAACTGGAGCATCAGTGTCATCCGCATACTTCTTGCCCTTAAGATCTTTCTTCTTATGTTCTTCAGCCCTTATCTTTTGTCTCTCAAAATAATGATAAGGCTTAGGGAAATACTTGCTAGGCTCCTGTGCATTAGGAGGTAGCTTCCTAAGTTTAGCCTTTCTTCTATACTGCATTATGGCTTCTTGCCTAGCTTCACGTTTTCTCCATTCTTGCTCAGAGTACCACTTGCCCCTTTCTAGGATATTATCCTTTGCAGCCTTCCAAGCATTCAGTATGATATTTCTAGAAGTAGGGCTCCACTTTTCAAAATCAGGCATTAACTTTGCCTGTTCTCTGAATCTCTTCTTAGATAATTAAGCTTCTTACTCTTTTAATACTGCCTCTGGCACAGGCTGGTCTACTTTCTCAATGATAATATTGTTATTTCCCTCTGGATGGCTACACATTGAGTGGACTTCATGATGTATCATTTCAAAATCTGCAGGAGGATAGATCACCGGAGCAACTTCAGCTTGTTCTCCTCCAAAATATGCAGGATGTATACCAGATTCTGCTATATTATCATCATCACACAGGGGTGGATAGCCAAGTGTGGCTCTGATGCTATTGGAAATCCATTTAGCCTGGTCAGATCCAGCTTTGACTAAAACCCTCTCCCCCTTTATGACTTCTCTAGCTATGTGATCTCTGAGATCATACTTTTGAAACCTGATATGTTCATCCAGATAATTAACTCCATCTTTATAAAAACCCCTGAACTTCAGCAGCAGTCCAGAAATAACCTTTTGAGAATCTGTAATAGCAGTTTTGACAGCAGCTATTCCTTCTTATAATTGCTTGTCAAACTCAGCCTTGACAGCAGTCCTTGCTGCAGTCTGAGCAGCTGCAATATTCTTCATTTCAGTTACAATTGCATTGTGAGAAGCAGTTAGATTATCATTCATCCTAATCTGATTTTCCAGGACATATCCTTGTTTGATTGTCATATCATCCACTTGTGTCTTTATCTTTTCTTGATGAGTGGCTAGGTAAACCACTGCATTACCTCCTTTATGAAAACAGTCAGTCATTTCCTTTTTATTTTGATTCACTTCAAATCTTATAGATTTTATGTCTTGAGCCAGATCAAATTGAAGTGATTTATGTGCTTCATCCATATATTTTTCTAGAGCCTTCCTTTGCTCATCCATTTTGATCTACAAAGCCACCAACAAAGAACTATAATCAGCAGTTGGAGCTTGTTGTGGAGCAATAGTTTGTAAAGCTTTCTTGTAGGTCTGGCTTCTCCTTTTGAAAACCATAAGCTTTCTCTTCTTGGCGCTAGCAGCCTCTTCATCCTCAGAAGCAGAAGTACTGGAAATGTCTACTCTATCTTTAGGACTAGAATGCAAGTCCTGTGTAGTCTTAGGTAACTCCCCCTGCACCCTTTGCTCCTCATTCTCATTTCTTGCAGTCTCCTCATGAAACTCTACATGCTCCTCCTCAAGATTGACCTTCTCCCCCTCAAAAGCTGCTTTCTCTCCCTCAAAATCAGTCTGTAATAAATCATGGAACAGCTCTTCTAGAGTAAACTCCTGTTGAGTATGGACTGGAGAATCTCTTATCTCAGGAGAATTATCAGCAACTGATGTGTCTTCCATGACAACATCTTGTGGTTGACTATGTAACTGAGTTTGCTGACCAACATTAATTAAAGACTCAGTTAATACTTCATCCTCAATATGAAAAATTGATTGATTAACTTCATTGATTACCTCAAGAATGGTTTGTGTTGCCCTTTCACTATCTAGGTGAGTTGGCTCATCCACATGTTGAGGCTCCCCCTGGAGTGAATCCAGGTGGATGGGGATAGCAGATGGTAGCTCCCCCTGCCTCTGTGCATCTTCAGTTCTTACTGGTGACCTTCCAGTATTATCAGCTTCTTCCTTATCTGCTTCATCCTCAGTAGAACTGAAAACTACTTGCTCCTCTGAGCTACTTGAGGATTCAGGAGCCACAATGGCTTTCTTCTTCTTCTTTTTCTGTTGAGGAACTTCCTTTTTTGGAGTAGGCATGTCCTTTGTCAACACCCTATCCCACCTTGAGATAATCCTAACATCCATTCTCCTCATGTGATTTATCTTAGAACCTGCAGCTTGGTTCATCACTTCTGGAATAGTTCCAGCCAAGTATAAACTCATAATTCTACCCAGATTGGGCTTCTTCAGACTTTCCTTAATCTTGTTAAACATTATTGCTGACCAATTAGTTTTCAGTTTGAAAATGATCCTTGTCATTAAACTGAACATGTGAGCTGATATCCTATCATGCCCACCTGGCTTGTACAGAATCACTTTCCCTACTACTTCAGACAAGAACTTGCCTTGCATGTTCATGCCTTTCTTGTTAAAAACTGATCCAATCTTCATGGCTGAATCAAGTCCACACCATTGCAGTGCCTCCCTTGTCTTAGATGTAGGTACATCTTCTTCCTCTTTAGTTCTTGATAGATGTAGAACTTTTCTTAGACTTTTCTGGATGAGTTTTATTTTTTCTCCATGGACTTTGGATTTAATCTTAAGACCAGTTTCATCAAGGGTAGCTGCACTAAAGAATTTGAGTATCTCCTTCTTCCAAATCTTGATTGTCTCTGAAACTAGATACTCCAACCCAGTCTCTGCAACTAGGGTTACAACACCTTGAATTTCTAGTTCTGCATCGTCAAAGGCATGTCGTACTAGCTCATAACCTTCATTGATGTACTCTTCTAGCTTGGGCGCCATTAGGGTTTGGGGAAATCTTGTATTTAGAGAAGAGAGATGTCGACACACAAGTTTGGTCTCGAAACTATGGTGAGCGTGTCGACAAACAATGTGGATGACCTATTTATACCTGTCTAAAATCGAAGGTGAAAAGGCACGTCGAAATACTTTAAATGTGTCGACATAGTTGAAAAGTGTCGACACATACTTCTAATGTCTCGACAACTATGTGTCGACACAAATATAGTCGACAGAATATATGTGTCGACACTTATACATCTCAGCTCGACGATTAGTCGATACTTCACTCGACGATATTAGTGTTAAAACTAAGTGTCGACACCATTTCTCTGAAATGTCGACACCACTTCTATGTGTCGACACATACAACTAATTGTGTCGACACTATTTTACTTAGCCAATTTTACGAACCTATTCTAAGTTTAACATTCTTAATTCAATTTTAAAATTATTGAATTTGGTTTCATCTAGGGGCTTAGTAAACATATCAGCAATTTGATTATCTGTTTTAACATATTCTAGGGAAATGTCCTTTTTTCTACATGTTCTCTAAGAAAATGATATTTAATTTCTATGTGCTTAGTCCTACTATGTGAGATAGGATTATTTGCAATAGAAATGACACTTGTAGAATCACAAAACAAAGGTGTTCTACTTACTTGAATACCATAGTCTCCTAGCTGGTGCTGAATCCATAATAACTGTACACAGCAACCTCCTGCTGCCACATACTCTGACTCAGCTGTGGAGATTGCCACACTGGTCTGCTTCTTACTGCTCTAAGACACCAGCCTTCCTCCTAGAAATTGACAGGTTCCTGTAGTACTCTTTCTATCTTCCTTACAACCTGCAAAATCTACATCTGAATAATCTGTTAGTAGAAAATCTCTATTCCTAGGGTACCAAAGGCCTAGATATGTTGTGCCCTTAAGATATCTCGAAGTCCTTTTGACTGCAGTCAGATGAGATTCTTTAGGGCATGCTTGGTACCTAGCACAGACACATGTAACATACATGATATCTGGTCTACTAGCAGTCAGATATAATAGGGATCCAACTATCCCTCTATACAAAGTTTCATCTACAGGTTTCCCTGCATCAACTTTGCTTAGAGACACACTTGACCCCATAGGAGTTTTCATGGTAGTGAATGATTCCATACCATACTTCTTTATTAACTCTAGGGTGAACTTAGACTGGCATATGGACAAGCCATCTTCAGTCTGTCTAACTTGGAGACCTAAGAAGAACTTAAGTTCCCCCATACTGCTCATTTCAAATTTTCCTTGCATAAATTTTGCAAACTTCCTGCAAAGATTACTTTCAGTAGACCCAAATATTATGTCATCCATATAAATTTGGACTAGGATTATCTTACCTTTAGATTCCCTAAGGAATATAGTCTTGTCTATTTTCCCCCTTGAAAATTTGTTCTCAATGAGGAAACTAGACAAGGTTTCATACCAAGCCCTTGGGGCTTGTTTCAACCCATACAATGCCTTCCTAAGTCTATAAACATAATCAGGTTTGAGAGGATCAACAAAACCTGAAGGCTACTCTACATAGACTTCTTCCTTTAGATTTCCATTTAGGAAAGCTGACTTTACATCCATTTGAAATACCTTGAATCCTTGATATGTTGCATAAGCAAGGAACATCCTGATTGCCTCCAGTCTTGCTACTGGATCAAAGGTTTGATCAAAATCAATACCTTCTTCTTGCCTATATCCCTTTGTAACAAGTCTAGCTTTATTCTTTATGATGATTCCATTCTCATCCAATTTGTTCCTAAAGATCCACTTTGTTCCAATGATGTTGTGGACTTTTGGTTTAGGAACAAGCTTCCAGACCTTACACCTCTTGAACTGATTCAGCTCCTCTTACATGGCCTCAATCCAATAAGGGTCTAGAACTGCTTCTTCAAATTTCTTTGGTTCCACTTGTGATAGGAAACTGGAGTAAAGAACTATACTCAGATTCCTGCTTCTTGTTTGCACTCCTTGTCTTGGATCACCAATTATCTGATTGGCTGGATGATCCTTTAAGTGTCTATTAGCTGGAGGTAGTCTTTCTTCAGGCTGAACACCTCCAGCCACTTCATTAAGCTGCACCTCTTGATCTTCTTCAGCATCTAGAGAGTCTTGTACTCCCCCTGGACAGCAGCCACCATTTTCCACTTGCTGAGTTGCAGTAGAATCTTCTGCAATGGTAAGCTTGTCCATTCTCTCATTTAAACTTGTAGAACTGCAAACACTACTTGGCAATTCACTGTTAATGAGTCTTGTCTCATCAAAGACTACATGTACAGACTCTTCTACAACTTGAGTAATCAAGTTGTAGACTCTATAAGCCTTACTATTGTTGTTGTACCCAACAAATATCCCCTCTTGGGATTTGGCAGAAAACTTGGTTAGATAAGACATGCCATTGTTAAGTATATAACATTTGCAACCAAAGATCCTTAAATAGGATAAATTTGGTTTTCTGCCCTTCACAATCTCATAGGGAGTCTTGTTGTGGCACATGGTGATAGTAGCCCTATTGATCACATGACATGCAGTGTTTACTGCCTCAACCCAGAAATATTCTGGGTGAGAAGTGTCACTCAATAGAGTTCTACCAGCCTCTATTAATGTTCTATTGTTCCTTTCAGCAATACCATTTTGCTTAGGTGTTCTTGGTGAAGAAAATTCTTGAAATATCCCAAATTCTTCACACAGTTTTGTCATACTTTCAGACTGAAATTCAGTACCATGGTCACTTCTGATTTTGACCACTGTACTGTCCAACTCATTCTGAATTTGTTTAACAAAACTATATAAGATACTTGGGGTTTCAGATTTTTGTCTTATGAAGAACACCCAGGAATATCTTGAATAGTCATCTACTACCACAAATGTGTAGACCTTACTACCTAGACTGTGAACTGGCATAGGACCAAAAAGATCCATATGTAAGAGGTATAGACACCTCACATAATCCTTGTTCTCAAGGCTATGAAAGGTGGATTTGGTCTGCTTGCCTTTTTGACAAGCTGAGCATATCTCATCCTTTATACACTTAACTTGAGGACCATTCCTCACTAACTCCTTACTAAAGAGTTGGCCAATAGTCTTGTAATTAAGATAGCCTAGCCTCTTTTGCCATTTAACGCAATGAGAGACTCTCTCATTAGCTACAAGACAAATAGGAGAAACATTATTCTCACACACAAAGTCAACACAATAAACATTTCTTTTCCTATAACCTGTCAAAATGATCTTTTGATCACTTGACCTTTTGATATGACAACCATTCTTGACAAATGAGATGTCATATCCTAAATCACTCAGCTGACTTATGCTAATGAGGTTGTGTTTCAAACCCTTTACATAGGCCACTTGAGTGATAATAATTTGATTACTAGAAATGTTACCAAAGCCTTTGATGATCCATTTTTCTGAACCACCAAAGATTACTTTAGGGCCACCCATGATAGGTGTATAGTCCTTCAGCAATCTCCTTGTTCCAGTCATGTGCCTGGAACATCCACTGTCCAAGTACCATATAGGGGCATGACCACTTGGACTCACCTGCAAAACAAATTACTTAACCTTAGAACCCAAATAACTTTTGGGTCCTTGGTGCAAGTTAGTTTGACTTTTAACAAAACTACATGTAGCTCTTCTAGCAGGCAGTTTGCTATCCTCTTTGACACTATAATTGTGCCAACAATCTAAGGCAAAGTGGCCTATCTTGCCACAACACCAGCACTCAAACCTGTTGTACCTTTGTTTAGGTAATACCCTGGCTGAATTATCTATAGCAGGCTTTTTGTTTTGTGCTGGGGCTTTGCCTTTAGATTTGGACCTAGCAGTCCAGGCAGGTTTTTTAAACCCTAATGCAGCCTTACCCTTTTGTGGTACAAACTCATCAATCAAGGGTAAAACAGATTTAGGTTTAGAAAAACTAGCTACTATCTCTCTCTCTTTCTGAAGTCTAACCTCCAGATTTCTAATCTGATCATTCTTGAATGTGATTGTGCCCATTTGAATAACAGTTATGTTCTTCAATCTGGCAATCTCATTCAGTTTTTGATCTAACAATTTCTCTGAATCTACTGCAGCCAACTTAAGACTAGCAATCTCCTTTGCCTGAGTTTTGGCCAAGGTTTTGCTTTTCTTCAAGGCCTGCAACAAGACTCTATATTCATCAATTAACTGATGAATATCTCCTTCAGATTCAGACCCACCCACATCACTTGATGTAGATGTATCTGACTCTGACTCAGTACTATAAATTGAACTAGAAGAACAACTTTGTACCTTACTTGGTCCAGGCTGATCCTGGATCTTGTCTCCTTCAGATATAGCCATCAGTCCCTTGCACTGATGGTCTTCATGCTCATAAATTGAGTTCATTAGCTGCATGAACTCATCTTCTTCCTCTTCAGCAAATAATCCAATGTAGGCTTCAGCTTCTGATTCTGTTTCTGAAGATGACTGGTCTGTCAGACTCTTGTCTTTCTTAGCAACAAAGGACTTTTCCTTTTTGCTCTTAAACTGAGTCTTCTTTTTGTCAGCTGACTCCTTCCCCTTTTTAGGACAGTCAGCCACTACATATCCCTGTCTATTATAGCAATAGCACACAATCTTTGAGGATGTAGCTTTGCTTGGCTTGGACCTTCTTCTGTCATTCCTGGATGACTTTCTCTTCTGATAGTAGTCATCTTTTGGCTGAGAAATAGAAGGCTTAGACCTCCACTACCTCTTCTTTAGAAATTTTTGAAAGTGCCTAGTAAAAGAAGCAAAGTCTTCATCACTTTCACTACTATCAGAACTCTTGCTATCTGAATTATCTGTGACAGCCTCAGCAATTATTTTAGGTGGAGATGGAGACTTGCTTCTATACTTTTTAGTGGCTTCAGTCTTGAATGCCACAGACTTTTCCTTATGCTCCACTCTAGTATTCTTCTCTTCCTCCTTCCTAGCCATTAACTGCATCTCATAAGATAGCAGTTTTCCAAACAAAGTTGGAGGAGGTATATCAGCAAGTTTGGCCACTTCCCTAATGGCACAAATCTTGGTGTCACAGTCCTTAGTCAGGGATCTTAAGAACTTGTCATTCAGCTCATAGTTGCTGAAGTCTCTTCCATAGGACATCAACTCATTAACTATCCTATAGAACTTCTTGTAATATTCTGTAATGCTATCAGACTTTCCTTGTCTGAAGCTTTCATATTCCTGATTTAACAAGAACTTCATATCTTGTCTTACTTCCTCTGATCCCTCCATATAGACTATTAATGTGTCCCACATTTCTTTAGAGGTTTTACAATGAATTAAGTTCTGAAATGTTGAATCATCAATGGCACTAATAATTATATTCTGGGCTCTCTTGTCCATAGTGGCCAGGATGATTTCATCTTTAGTCATTTCAGAAAAGTCCTTGGGAGTTTTCTAATTTGCATCCAGAATGGATACCTTCATTGGCACATATGGGCCTTCCTTGACTGTAATATATATCCTTGGGTCAGAAGCTTCCATAAAGAGTCTGACCCGCTCTTTCCATATGCCAAATATCTCTTTTCTACATATTGGCAATTTCATTGACCCCAGCTCCTTGTGACTTTCACCTGAACCTATTTTCTTGATTCTTTCTTGATACTTCAATCTGCCTTAAGAATCTTACTCTGACTGTTAAGTCCTTTCTTGAGTAACGTCCCTCTGATACCACTTGAAAAAAATAGTGCCTAACCACCTAGAGGGGGGGTGGATAGGTGTACTTTTTCTTTTTTACTTTAAAGGCAGAAAATCTGTTGTATATACTAAGCAGCAAATGTAAATTCTACAGCTATCAGCACAGCAATCACAGAAATAAACATTCACAGAGTGCACACAGATTTTATAGTGGTTCCCCAAGGTCTGGGTACATCCACTTCCCCCTTCGCCTATCTAGTAGTGTACTAGATTCGGCCTAACTTCTGCACTTCTCCTCAGATCCTCAGATCTTACAGCTCAGAACCCCAAACAGGTTCCTACAACTCAGAGTGTCCCCACTCCTACAACTCAGGCAAACAGCCCTACCACTCAGTCTTCAACAAGACCTACACTCAGGCTAAACAACCCTACCTCAGCGTTCAACAAGGGCTACACTCAGAGAATAGATTCTCTTACACTCAAGCTAAAAAGCCCTACCTCAGCCTTTATAAATTTAGGCTTACAACTCAGATCCCTTAGGATACTACAAAAAGATAATAAAGAGTTTTAGGTCACCACTCTGTTTGAGAGAATGAAGAGGGAAACCTTCTTGATCAGTTCTTGATAGCACTGATTCCTGAGATCAACTTTGTCTTTGCTTTCTTCAAGGCTTCTTGAGTTTGAACTCAGTAAAAGTTGATCTTCTTGAAGTAGACCGGCTGACAACTTCCTTCATAAGATGATGAATTAAATCTTGTTCCTTCTTTGCAGTCTGGTTCAGAACCTGCTTCTTAAGAGATTTGATTAAACAAGTCTCTTTCTTGACTTCAATTACTTGAGTTCTCTCTCTCCAAGTAAATCTAAAGTTTCTTCAAAATACTGATTTACAGTTTTCTCTGGATCTGTATTGATCTTCTTAATTGTCTGAAAATCTCTTCTTTCTGTTGAAGGAGAAAGCCTTTATATAGTCTTCCTCCATGGTAACCGGCTGATCCGGTTTCTAACAACTTGCTGACAGCTTTGACAGGTGCAGTTGACCGGTTGAAATGGCTGCTGTCAAGTCATCCAGTCACTTCTTGAAATCACTATCTCTGTCTGAAAGTGTCGAGACTGTTCTTCATTATGTGTTGACACAAATAGACTGTGTCGACACAAGTGAACTAAGTGTCGACACATGCCTTGGTGGTGTCAACACAACTTCTTTTGTTGTTGTGACAGCTTCTCGACACTGCTTCTATTGAGTGTGTCGACACTGATTGAGTGTGTCGACACAAGTACTTCTTCTTTAAAACTTACTTGAATTCTGCTGTGTGTCGACACATCTTCTTTGTGTCGACACAACTTCTTTTGTTATTGATACTAGTTGAGTGTCGACACATCTCCTTTGTGTCGACACAAATTATTCTGTTGTTGATACTAGCTGAGTGTCGGCACATCTCCTTTGTGTCGACACAAGTACTTCTTTACTTTAACTGTGTTGAAACTTGCTGTGTGTCGACACAAGTCCTGTGTATCGACACAGTTGATGTCGACAATGCCTTTAGTGTGTTGACACAGCTTCATGGTGTCGACACATTGGATGTCGACTAAGCTTCTCTGGGTGTCGACACTGCCTCTAAGTGTCGACATGATATATGTTGAGTATTCTTCATAGTGTGTCGACACCGCATGTATGTGTCGACACTTTTCTTCTGGTGTCGACTCTGCCTTTCCAAGTTTCGACACAAATACTCCAAGTGTCGACACAGCTTCTCTAGGTGTCGACACAAGCCTTCATAAGTGTCGACACTGCTTCTCTAGGTGTCGAAACATGGACTTAGAAACTTTTCTGCATTTCTTGCAATTACTTAACCTGCACATATAAACTCAAAGCACATCAAATACACCTTGATGTATATCATTGAGTAGGGTGAGGCTTCTTCAAATCTGGTACACATTTTCTAGTGTACCCAACACATACCAAGCACTCAATTCACCCGGGGAGCACGAAGATGTACCACGATGTTAAGAAATTGTTCTGGTGGCCAGGACTGAAAAAGGATGTGGCGCTCTACGTGGTGAAGTGTCAAACTTGCGCCTTAGTGAAAGTGGAGTGCGAAAAGCCGAGAGGATTCTTGAAATCCTTGCCTATTCCAGAGTGGAAGTTCGACGACATTACTATGCACTTTGTGCACGGATTGCCAAGGTCGCAAAAGGGGAACACCGCCATTTGGGTGGTCGTAGATCGTCTAACGAAGGTGTCACACTTCATTCTGCATAGGAAGGATGATTCGGTTGAGAAATTGGCAAAGATGTATGTGGATAATATTGTGCGGCTTCATGGTGTGCCCCGCAGCATCGTGAGTGACCAAGATGGGCGGTTCACATCCAATGATTGGAGGCTGGTACAGCAGATGTTGGGAACAAAGCTGAGTTTTAGCACAGCCTTTCATCCGCAAATGGATGGGTGGACCGAGAGGGTCAATAGGACAATGGAAGACATGCTTCGCATGTGTGTCCTGGACTTTGGAAAGCAATGGGAAGAGCACCTATACTTGGTGGAGTTCGCGTACAACAATAGCTACCAGGAAAGCATACAAATGATGCCCTTCAAGGCCCTTTATGGTAGAAGATGTCGCACGTCGTTGTCTTGGTTAGAAACGGGCGAGTCAATATTGTACAAGCGATAAGAGGTGGAGGATGCTACTTCTTTGGTGAGTACCATTCGGGAGAGGTTGCTAATCGCTCAGGACCGCCAGGCTAAGTACTATAATGCCATGCATAGGAACGTGGAGTTCGCTGTTGGCGATTGGGTGTACTTGAAGATCAAGACGTTCATGGGTGTCTCGCGGGTGCGGTGTTTGAAGAAGTTAAGCCCGAGGTACCTTAGACCGTTTGCGGTTCTGGAGCGGATTGGTGAAGCAGCGTACCGGTTGAAGCTGTCAGTGTAGCTTAGTGGTCTACATGATGTATTCCATATATCGGTGCTACGGAAGGCGGTGCAAGAGCCTACGCAAGTGATCGCGGTCGATCAAGTGCCGGTCAATAGTGGGTTGATGACGAAGGTCAAGCCCGTATGTATTGAGTACTCGGAAGTCAAGCGGCTACGCAATAAAGAGATCATGATGGTCAAGGTCCGTTGGGACAATTGCGGTCGGGAGGAGCTCTCTTGGGAGCGAGAGCAGACTATATTTGAGGAGTACCCGAAGTTGTTTTGCTCAGGTACCGTTTAAGTTCTATGCTTATCTTTCCTTTATGTAATTTCGTGAACGAAATTCTTTTAAGAGGTGGAGAGTTGTAACGCCCCGAAACTCAAAAGAGCGACGAGAGGCATTGTGAGCCAAGTTTGGAATTTGACAGGGGTCACACGGCCTGGGACACGGGCATGTCATAGGCCGTGTACTTGGCAAGTTGTGGCGTGTTTGACACAGTCTGCTGTGTCGACACGGGGCCAGCTGTGTCGACACGGGGCCTGCTGTGTCGACACGGGGCCTGCTGTGTCGACACGGGGCCTGCTGTGTCGACACGGGGCCTGCTGTGTCGACACAGGGCCTGCTGTGTCGACACAGGGCCTGCTGTGTCGACACAGGGCCTGCTGTGTCGACACAGGGCCTGCTGTGTCGACACAGGGCCTGCTGTGTCGACACAGGGCCTGCTGTGTCGACACAGGGCCTGCTGTGTCGACACAGGGCCTGCTGTGTCGACACAGGGCCTACTGTGTCGACACAGAGTGTCGACACAGGGCCTGTTGTGTCGACACAGAGTCTCAACCCAGGGCCTGCTATGTCGACACAGAGTGTCGACACAGGGCCTGCTGTGTCGACACAGGGCCTACTGTGTTGACACAGGGCCTGCTGTGTCGACACAGGGTGTCGACACAGGGTGTCGACACAGGGTGTCGACACAGGGTGTCGACACAGGGTGTCGACACAGGGTGTCGACACAGGGTAACGACACAGGGTGTGCTGTGTCGACACAGAGTGTCGACACAGAATGTCGACACAGAGTGTTGACACAGGGGTCTTGACACGGTCTTAACTAAATGTCCCGACAGAGTTTGAGTTTATCACGGATGTGTCCTGCTCCGGTTTGTGAACCGTGCGGTGTTCGACCCAGTTTTTCCATGTCAGACCTGGATCGTAGCCGTACATTTCTTTATGATTGGGATCCGATGGCTGGAGGTTATTCATATTGGGATATACCCGAGTGTAGGGTTTCAAAACCCTCATCTTTTGTTCGCTGGTTCTTTGTTTAAGTTCTAAAGAGAGGGGAGAGCAATGAGGAAGAAGAAGTCTACATCCGATCACCGGCGGAGCTTCGAAGCTCCAAATCGCGAACCGACTTCGGATCTACGGAGGCAAGGAGAGGGCGGTGCTTTTCATCCACATACTTTTCTATGGCGCCAATGAAGAACGCTAGGGTAATGATTCTCTACTTGAGCATTTGAAGCTCTTATTTTACCTTGCATAGAAAGCCCGCTCTCGCGAGTTTGCGGTGAGTTGAGGCGTTCCTTCGGGTAGACATGAATAGTCCCCGTTGTGTACATGTAGAGTCTGTAATCGAGAATGGATATAGGCATGATGTGTGAAGCCTACCCGGACAAGTTGGTCTGGATCGGTGATGTTGCATTGCATAAATGGCCGGAGAAGACTCCGTGCGAATGTTTGTTTTTCGGGTTTTCTACGTGGTAGATTGCAATAGGGAGACTTGGGGATTAACTCCAAGGTGCACCCGGAAAACTGGGCAGATGCGTGGTTCTGCCAACTTGGGGGCCTGGGAGCCAACTTGAACATAACCGGGTTATGTGAAGTGTGTATCGGAAATGGGACTCGGGAGAAGTTTGACCCGCGCATATGGCTTAAATTGTTATTGCGATGTGAGCACGGGTTAGACGGAACCGTACCCGCTCTATGTCGTTCGGTGTGAGCCGTTGGCATAGATGAGGGTCTTCGGCGTTCTATGCTTAAATTGACGTGACCCATGCCGGGAAGACAAAAATTCTCATTGTTTGGCCGTCAAAGTGGTGGTGGTGAGACCGGGGTGTCTATGGCTTAAATTGACGTGACATTGACCGGTTCACCGAGAATGTGCCCTGAGTGCACGGGGCATGTGGCCGTGCGTGCCAACGCCTGTGATGATAAAGTGCAGGGAAGGAGCATCGCTGCCCCGAATTGGGGGCGGGATCGTTATAATTTGGTCAACATTGCTGACCGTTGCTTTGGTTTTCCACCATTGTGGTGGATTGTGCTTGCAGGTGCTGCGGATCCGAGCGGTAAATAGCGGACTAAAGCCCAAGTTGCTGAGCTGGCCCTCGAATGCCTAATTTTGAGTGTTTTCTTTTATTTATGTATGGTCGGCCTGCGTGCCGAGGTTTGAAAACATGTAATTTGAGGAACACAATTGTAAGGCCATAATGCCAGTTCTTGTGTATTTGTACTTCATTCCTGTTGGCTTTGTATTGGACATTCATTCTAGTGTTGGGTTCTTTATTAATGCAACTTTTAATTGCTTTCGCTAGAATGACTCTGTGTAGGACATTGGATTGGTTGGATGGTTTCCATTGAGTAACCACCCGTCTGTCTGTGGTATATGGCGTCGGGCCCCGGCCGGACCTACTGCTATATGCTATGTGACGGATAGGGGGTGTTACACGAGCTACCTTGACGAGGAGAGCGTGATCGCCAAGGAGAAGGGTTGCAGAGAGCTGGTTCTTGCGGGCCTGATGACGGGCCGCCAGGACACTCTACGGGCTGCCCCTATCCACGACCTCCATGGTCGCGGCCTCCAAACCTCGGCAAGAAGTAGTCGGGGTGCCGTCTTTCCGGATCTCGTGTCGAGCTCTCTGGCATATTCCGAAGAACCATGACTTTCGGGCAGAGTTGGGGCCGAGCTCCGGTGCTCGGTGGCAAGGGAGGAGGCAACGACAATGTTGTGCCCGCCGTCGGTCATTGCGAGCCCGCTAGAGTAGATGGTGGCAATGTGTGCATTATCTTTGGGTTTTGTGGCTTAACCTGAGGAGGTGGTGGCGACGACAATGGAGTGCTCGCCGTCGGCAGAGTGGTTTTGGCCAGAAGAGACGGCGACGACACTAGGATGCTCGCCGCCGGCAGTGATGATGTAATCGAGGAAGGAGGGACTTTGCCCATCCTAGGTTGTGAGGTCTTGGTCGTTGGAGGATCTTCCTTAGTCGCTGGAGAGACTTGTTTTTCTGACCCCTTGGAGCCAAGGTTAATCTGAACGGTGTGCGCGATCTGGAGCGGAGGCCGAGTTCCATTTGTGGCCGGTGGAACTCCTCATAGCGGGGCGATATCTAGGATCTCTCCCGAAGTAGTCACTGGAGGAGCTGCAAAGATAAGGACGTGTTAGCATGGAAGCAGGATGATCAACGAACTACTACAAAGATCGACAAGTTTGTGACCTTGCTCGGCAGCGAGATCTGCCTGCACTTGGGGTGATGACCCAGCGACTTCTGGAATGGAAGCGGACGACAGGGAGAGCATCGAGAAGTTGGGAATATCGCCCAGCCCGAGATCCTTGAGGAGCTATTGGGTGCTAGTCAAAAGTTCATGCTGGTCGGTCGGGGATGCGACTTTCTTTGTCGGGGAAGCGACTTTCTCCGCTGGCGGGGGCGGGTTGTCGGTCTTGGAGGCAAGCGTCTTCTTCAGTTTCTTCTTCTTGGCGGGAGGAATATCTACAACGACTTCAACTTCCTGCAACCTCTTGGGCCTTAACTGGTTAAAAAATCCAGACAGCGCAACCAAGCTCTCTCGGTAGTCTTTCTCAGCAGCCTTCGACATCACATACTAGATCAAATTGCGTGCCTCAAAACCAAACTGCCCTATTTATAGAGTTCAACGGACCTCCATCAAAGGTGAGTAACCCAGATACTCGGCCAAGCAACTCGTCGAATAAGTGTTGGATGTTTCTTTCTGAGTTCCTACGTCGCTCAAAAAGAGCGTGGATTGTGTAAAACCCATATTCGCCAAGGGTGGACCCCTCCAGAGCCAGGTCATCAGAAGTCAAAGTTAACTATTCAAGACAGAGGTCAGAGTCAATGCACCAAACAACAGAAGGCCTATGCGAGTATGACGAGCTCCCCTCAAATACTCATCAGGTAGGCAACTAGGCATGATACTTGCCTAACTGTGCGAGCTCCCTCATGAAATCGCCTAGTCACCGGGGTCTGGGTTATAAATAAGACTCACCACCTCTCCCAGGATTTCCCTATAAATAGGACACCAGGGGTAAAAGGAGGGACACTTTTGGAATCTTGCCGAGATCTCAGACTCTTTTCTTAGATGCTAGCTTAACCTGTGAATTCCTTTTCTCAGAGTCCAAGTCACGGCCTAGCGACTATCCTCCTTTAGTCGCCGCGATTTAGTTATCAGTTAGTCTCGCTCGTACCCTGCTCGGCCATTCTTGGTTGTGGAGAGGTTGCTTCTTCTAAGCATCCGGGTACATTGTGGGACCTCCCTGCCACAACACCTGAGGTTCTGTTTGTTCTGTGACTTCCGTGCTTTAGCCCGCTAGCCGTCGTGCCCATCCGTTGAGCCGGTAACCTTAGGCTTCCTTGATTCGATTTTTGGCGTGGGGATTTTCCTGGCTTCAACAACTCTGATGTTGTTTCTTCATCCTCTAAGGCAGTGGAATCTACGATCCATCACACAGGTTTACATCTGGTCAAAATCGATATTATCAAGTTTGACAGAAAGGGGAACTTTGAAATGTGGTGGTGCAAGATGATGGATGTATTATGCTCTCTAAATCTACAGGACATTTTTGATGGTGATGAATGTCCTGATGTGATGACAAAAAATTTGGTTGCAAATGAATTAGAGTGCTTGCGGGTTGATTAGGAATTGCCTGACTCAGGAGATCAAATATGGGGTTATATTGGAGATGTCTGTGGGAAATCTTTCAAGACGCTGAAAAATAAGTATCTCACAAAGAGCATGGAGAATCATCTCCACATAAGGTGTCGATTGTATCGGTTTCATAAGAGACACTAAGTCTTAATTAATGAGTATTTGAATGAGTTTACAAAACTATTGACAGATCTTTTGAATTTGGACGAGAATGTTGACAATGAAGACAGGACATTGAATTCACTTCCAGATGATTATGAGAATTTCACTATGTCTCTTATTCATAGGGTGAAGGTCTTGAAGTACAGTGAGGTGTCTACAACATTGTTGAATCATGAGTTTTGTCGAAGAGATAAAGAGTCATCGAAGACGGAGTCGGCCGAAACACTTGTGTTTCATCTGGGCAGATATGAGAAAATTAAAAATTATCATAAGAAGAGTAATAATGGTACTCAAAAGTGTGGCAATTCACATTCTCGAAGTCTTAAGCGTAATCAGTGTGCATTCTGTTTGGAGACGGGTCATTGAAAGAAGGATTTCATGGTGTTGTTGATGTGCGTAACGAGGCAAGATTGGTGGCCAAAGGCTTGGCTCAGTGTGAAGGTATTGATTATGATGAGGTGTTTTTCCTAGCTGTAATGCATTCGTCGATCCATGTTCTCTTAGCCTTAGTAGAGTAGCATGGTCTGATTTTGAAGCAACTTTATGTAAAGACTGCATTATTGCATGGAGATTTGTAGGAGGAGTCCTATATGAAACAACCACCTATATATGAGGCTCAAAGTGACTTGGTGTGCAAATTGGAAAAGTCACTTTATGGTTTGAAGCAATCGCCGAGATAGTGGTACAGAAAGTTCAATCAATTTATGCTTGAGACAGAAATAGACACGGATTTAGTATGATTATTGTGCATATTTCAAGAAATTGGCTACTGGTGAGTTCATCTATCTTATATTGTATGTTGATGATATTTTTATTACTGCTTCAAGTCAAATAGAGATTGATAGAATGAAGAGGCATCTCTCAAAGTAGTTTGAGATGAAGGAGTTAGGTGAGGCTCAAAAAATTCTCGGGATGGAAATCTGTAAGGATAAGAAAGCTGAAATTTGTTGGCTCACTCAAAGAGCGTACATTAAGAAGGTGCTGAAAAGGTTTGGAATTAATGACACTATAAAGGCAGTGACCCTACCATTGGTAGCAAATTTTCAACTGAGTGTTGACTTATGTCCTAAAGATGATCAAGAGAGGAAGGGATTGAAGCTAGTTCCGTATTCCAATACAGTTGGCAGTTCAGTGTATCTCATGCTTTGTACATGGCCAGATATTGTACAAGCTATCGACGTGGTGAGCAGATTCTTGCATGATTAAGGCCAGGGTCATTGACAGACAGTTAAATGGATTCTGAGGTATCTCAAGGGTATAATTGATATTGGCTTAATGTTTGAGAGACAATGGTCCAGTGTTGGGTTGTGTATAGACAACACCAATTCAGACTATGAATGTGATATAGATAGGAACAGGTCTACGACCAGATTTTTATTCATATTGGTAGGAGGTCCAGTGGGTTAGAGGTCGACTCTGCAGTTGACAGAAGATTTATCTACAATAGAGGCTTGATATATGACCATGACATAAGTTATGAAGGAGGGCATCTAAATGCAAGGATTATTGGATGATGTGGGTTTGGAGCATAAGGTTTTAACTATCTTCTGTGATAGCCAAAGCGTGATTTTTTGTCATCCAATATAGTGCATTATGCTCATACCAAGCATATTGATGTCAGGTACCAATTTTGTTCGAGACTTGATCGAGACAGGTGAGGCCCTTTTGAAGAAGATTGATACCAAGGCGAATTCAACATACATGCTCACAAAGGTGCTTTCAGTCAAGAAGTTCACATATTGCAAAGGACTAGTGAGCGTTTGAGCTCAGAGATGAGTGTCTTGAGGGGCACTTTTGAAGAATTAAGTGTGGCTTGATCTCATGGGAGGGATGGGGGGAACGTAGGAAGCCACCTTGGCACAATCAATTTTGTGTTGATGTTTATTGTGTCATCTCATATTTATTTGTGCCAAATAAGAGGAGGTGGAGACTATTGTTTGAGAGGGGTATTTTTGTCTTTTTGGGTAGCCCTAATTTTCCCTATAAATATAAAGGGTTTTGGGTTCTTATTTGAGGGTTGAATTGTGTGGAGTTGTAATATTATATTGACCTCTCATTTTCTCCCACACAGACGATAGTGAACAGCCGCTCCCCGTGGACGTCGATGTTTCTCGCCGAACCACGTAAATCACATCGTGTTCTTTAGTTTTTTTTGTTGTGTGATTTTGTTTTTCCTCATCATTCTCACAACGCAAACAAAGAAATATCAGTAATCACAGTGAAACAACCCCCTCAAAGCTCATGGAAGCCCATCCATAGAGCAAGTCCAAGTAATCTTTGAGTGGAGCTACAAATGCCCCTGTCACCATAGGCCCAACCAAGATATGTGCCACCTCCAAACACCAAGCCAGGCAGGTACCTGATGAGTCCCGAGTGAAACCCCTAAGCCCATCGAGAGGGAACAAGCCACACCTAACCTTTAAAGTTTATCTTCCTATGCAACATACAATATGGGGGTCGAACGCCCAACATGGTCCTTGAATTCAAAACTGAAAAGGGCGCAAGGAAAAAACAGCCGCACGAAAAGAATAGTGACCTCCTTAGGTTTCTCAAAACCTTACCACAACATATGGTTGCAACGCCACCAGATCGCCCGACATATCGTGGAGAAAAGTGTAAATTGATCCTGAGAGAGCCCATCTTGCACCACCCTAATTCATTCCTCCAGAGAGCCCCCATCCCCAAATGCAAAAATGTGAGGAAGCCCAAGAAGAGGACAAATAGGTGAGATGTCATCACAGTCGCGCACATCATGAAAAGAGTCCTCCCCAGGATCAACACATAAAAGGCAGGCAAAAGAATCCAACAAATGTCACCACTTCAAATTAACTATCGTACAAAGAATGTCTCGCATCAACCACCATAAAAATAATCAAATTTTTAGAGGAGCTGCCAAATGCCACACAAATGACCATGGAGAATGAGCAGAAGTCAAAAAATCCCACCAGAGGAGAAAACATGATGCGTCAGATGGTAAGCACTCCTAACAGAGAAATGGCCATTCCATAAAAGACGTCAACCCCAACCAACAACCTCGATCTCCTTCCCCAAAGGAATTGAAAGAATGAAATCCACCTCGGCGACAGAGAAGTGGGAGTGAACAAACCTGTAGGTCCCTGTTGGTTCCCTAGTTTGAATTTGGGCTAAGTTCACTAATTAGGATGAGTTTTTGACCCATATTGTATAGCCAGGGTCAAGTATTTGAGTCCTAAAGATTAGGCTAGTCATTAGGTTCAACCTTCATGGACCAGCCAGTAGAAGATTTCAGGAGACTCAAGACTTAGAAGAAATTCAAGTTCAAAATTATCAGTTTGAAACTCTTCGAACTCAGCTCGACGATCGTCGATCGTAGATCGATGAACTCAGAGTTAATTCTCTGAGTTGAGCTCAATGATATTTGAGCTCAGGTCGACGAATTTTGGTGTTTAGCTTCAATATATTCTTTCCAGATTATTTTCACTGAACTCAGTTCGACGAAGACAGATTCTGTGCTCGACAAACTTGGACCGCAGAATTGGCAAGCTATTTCCAGAATGCAGTTCGCTGAGCTCAGGTCGACGAATAGGATTTATCAGCTCGACGAACTTGGATCTCCGGTCGACGAAATTTATTCAGAGCTCTACGATTTCTGTCTAGTGCCAGACTTAGAGTTTTTCCCTCATTTCTATCCTTATTTTCTATATTATTTAGCAGTGATTTCCTTAGTAATTTGTTGAAACACCCTATTACTAATTTTGTTGGAACCCCAGTTAGGATTTGGGTAAGGAACACTATTAGGAATATTAGATTGACCCACCATGTATAGTCATGGGTCATAGGATTAGTTCCAGGACAGGTCATTCAGAAGGACTCTCCAGCATTGCAGAAAAGAAGTGAAAGAAATGCAGTTAAGACAAAGGCAGAAAATCAGCTCGACGATCGTCGAACGCAGTTCGACGAACAAGCCAAGTTCAGGTCGACGAATGATGACAGAAGCTGAGTTCGACGAACGTGGAACTCAGGTCGATGATTGGTGGACAACACTTGCTCAGCTCGACGAAATCAGCAAGACAGTTCTCTCAGCTCGACGAAATAGAAACTGAGCTCGACGAACTGCGAGCTCTGGTCGACGAACGCAGGCAAAATATTCAGCTCGACGATTCCAGCTGAGTTTGACGAATGTCGAACTCAGGTCGATGATTGTTGAACTCGACGAAAGTTCAGGTCGACGATTTCTGAGTAATCAGTAACAGTTGGCAAAATTTATTAAGGATTAATTACAGTCAAATGTTCCCAGTAAAAATAGCCGTTCAACCGGACAGTTACAGAAGAATTAAGTGAGGATCAATTTCCAAAGTATCTTCACTCTCGGGAATGTTTCTTCCGCCATCGAATCTACGGAATTCAAATACAGAAGAAGAGAATATAGAACAGAACAGAAACACAGCAAGGCAGACAGAGAAAAACATATATAGAAAGGGCAATATCTCTACAGTAACTAGAAGCCCTAGACCAGAGGAGACAATAATAACAAGAAGAAGAAGAACATCCATTCATATCTAGAGTCTTCTTCTTCATCATCACTGCAGGACATCTTCAAGGACAACAAATCTCTATCTGTCAGAAGTTCCTGAAAAGTTCTCTGGTCCAGGCCTGAAGATTGAAGGCCTATCACCCTGAAGCAGTGCTCCAGCTTTCCTGATACATTCAAGATCTCAGGGGGAGCAAAAGCTGCTACCATCAATATCCACATAGTCTTCTCTCTGATTGTTGACAGAGAAGACTTCCATCTCTCTTTTCCACCTCCTGTATAAAGGGTTGTCATCTCCCTTCAAAAGTGATTCCTGGTTGCAAGTCTCCTTATCAAAAGACTTGAGTTGGTTTTTGGGGACCTGATCAAAACCCATTGGTGCCAGGACACCTGATCAACCCCTTCCTGTAGTGGATTCCTACCAGGGTGGTAGAAGAGTGGACTACCCAGATTTGGGGAACCACTATAAAAATCCTTGTGTCTCTTCTGGTTGCTTGATCCTCTTTACTTTATTCTGTGCTGTGATTTTACTCTCATTAGTTAGTTAAGATCTGTCCCTTTCAATTGATATCAGAGGGAGGTTGGTTTAAAATACCACACCTTAGTGGTTATATAGGCTAACACCTGAACCAAAAGATCCTTTGATAGATCTTAAAAATCTTTAGAGTTTATCATGGCAAAATTTGATGAGTTTTCAAGCACCAGACTGCCCATGTGCAATCTAGATAAGTTTGCACTATGGAAGATAAGGATTAGATTTTATATGGACTCCATTGATGAAAACATCTTTAAATCTATTTTGTCAGGTCCAGCTCAATCTCAGCAAACAACAAGTCCAGATGCTGTTCCATCATCCCAGTGGACACATGCTCAGTAAAAGATGAAGATTGCTGATGCACAAGCCATGAACATTCTAGCACAATCAATGTCTGATGACATTTTTGAAGAACTTGCTTAATGTTCATCTACAAAAGAGATGTGGGACTCCCTCATAGCATTGGATGAAGAAGAAACAAGAGCAATAGAATTTTGCCTAATGGCAATAGATGTTTCTCGCAGCAGCTATGCTGAAGAATCAGAAGAACCAGAATGTGAATCAAAAGAAGAAGATCAGGTAATATTTACCCTTGATCTTTCATCAGGTATACATCTTCAGAAAATCTTAGTTCAAAATAATTCGTCGAACGAAGATTGACGAAATCAATCCTATCCGTCGAACTCAGATCGACGATCGTTGAACAAAGATTTTGCTTTATACTGTTCAGGAATCTGTGCTCGACGAAACAAATTTAATTCATCGAACAGAGCTCGACGAACTCAATATCATTCGTCGAACTCCGCTCTACGAAAGTATTTTAATTCGTCGAACTCAGAATTTCAAAGCAGAAATTTTTATTCTTTTATTTCTGATTATTTTAAAAGAGAACCAGGACCCAAGGTTTTCTGGGTCCAGAGCTCCTAACATCTTCTTGCAGGAAAAGAATTCAGTCCAGCAAATATACAGGCTATATAAGTGGCTGTCAGATTTGGGCAAAGAAATGTAAACAGGGGGAGATTGGTTGAATAATGGTTATGCAAAATAGGGGGAGATGCCTCTAAATGAAGCAGCAGAAATTCTAGCAGCAGCAACAACAACAGATTATAATGATGCAGATTTGGACAAGGATCATCAACAGCAACAACAGTTTTTCTTGATCCAGATTTAGGGGGAGATTGTTTTTAATTGTATTTTACTTGTATTTTATCTGTTTTTATGTAAATAGTGTCCTCACCCAAATAGGGGGAGATTGTTGGAACCCCAGTTAGGATTTGGGTAAGGAACACTATTAGGAATATTAGATTGACCCACCATGTATAGTCATGGGTCATAGGATTAGTTCCAGGACAGGTCATTCAGAAGGACTCTCCAGCATTGCAGAAAAGAAGTGAAAGAAATGCAGTTAAGACAAAGGCAGAAAATCAGCTCGACGATCATCGAACGCAGTTCGACGAACAAGCCAAGTTCAGGTCGACGAATGATGACAGAAGCTGAGTTCGACGAACGTCGAACTCAGGTCGATGATTGGTGGACAACACTTGCTCAGCTCGACGAAATCAGCAAGACAGTTCTCTCAGCTCGACGAAATAGAAACTGAGCTTGACGAACTGCGAGCTCCGGTCGACGAACGCAGGCAAAATATTCAGCTCGACGATTCCAGCTGAGTTCGACGAATGTCGAACTCAGGTCGACGATTGTTGAACTCGACGAACGTTCAGGTCGATGATTTCTGAGTAATCAATAACAGTTGGCAAAATTTATTAAGGATTAATTACAGTCAATGTTCCCAGTAAAAATAGCCGTTCAATCGGACAGTTACAGAAGAATTAAGTGAGGATCAATTTCCAAAGCATCTTCACTCTCGGGAATGTTTCTTCCGCCATCGAATCTATGGAATTCAAATACAGAAGAAGAGAATATAGAACAAAACAGACACACAGCAAGGCAGACAGAGAAAAACATATACAGAAAGGGCAATATCTCTACAGTAACTAGAAGCCCTAGACCAGAGGAGACAACAATAACAAGAAGAAGAAGAACATCCATTCATATCTAGAGTCTTCTTCTTCATCATCACTGCAGGACATCTTCAAGGACAACAAATCTCTATCTGTCAGAAGTTCCTGAAAAGTACTCTGGTCCAGGCCTGAAGATTGAAGGCTTATCACCCTGAAGCAGTTCTCCAGCTTTTCTGATACATTCAAGATCTCAGGGGGAGCAAAAGCTGCTACCATCAATATCCACATAGTCTTCTCTCTGATTGTTGACAGAGAAGACTTCCATCTCTCTTTTCCACCTCCTGTAAAAAGGGTTGTCATCTCCCTTCAAAAGTGATTCCTGGTTGCAAGTCTCCTTATCAAAAGACTTGAGTTAGTTTTTGGGGACCTGATCAAAACCCATTGGTGCCAGGACACCTGATCAACCCCTTCCTGTAGTGGATTCCTACCAGGGTGGTAGAAGAGTGGACTACCCAGATTTGGGGAACCACTATAAAAATCCTTGTGTCTCTTCTGGTTGCTTGATCCTCTTTACTTTATTCTATGCTGTGATTTTACTCTCATTAGTTAGTTAAGATCCGTCCCTTTCAAATTTGGGTCAGGATCACTATGTCTTTAAGAAACCTGTTTTTGACCTCATTGTATAGATCTAAAGGTCAATTAGAATTGAGTCTAAGGGTTAGTAGTTAGGTTTGAAAGCTGCCCTCAAGACCAAGGTTTTTTGTTTGGAGACTAAGTCATTTCGTCGAGCTCAGTACGACGAATCGTCGAACTCCAATCGACGATCGTTGAGCTCACTTCGACGGATCGTTGAACTCCATTCGACGATCGTTGAGCTCAACTTCAACAAATCGTCGAACTCCATTCGACGATCTTCGAGCTCAGTTCGACGATCTTGACTCCAGTTTGTTCCGCTATCTCTGAGCTCAATTCGACGATAGTTGAGCTCAGATCGACGATCTTTGTTGTTGTTTAAGTCCAAATCATTGAGCTCAGTTCGACGATAGTAGAGCTCAGTTCGACATTTTTCTGAAGAGTTCAACAACTTTTAAGATTCAAATTCAAAACAGTTAAGGAGTTATTCTCAGCAATTAATTAAGAAGATTTTGTAGCCGTTTTCATTTATTCCGGAGGAAGTTTCAAGGAATTACCAAGGAATGTTTCATTGGACCTTCCCCCAGAAGACAAAATTAATTAAGGAAGTCATTTATGACAGGCCAATGACTATCTTGACAAAGGATCATTTCTATTCAGAACAAAGGAATAAAAGACAAGATTTTTGAATTCCTGACAAGAAGAAGAGAGTGCACAAGAAGAAGAATAAGGAGAGACACACATTCTGCAATATTTTATTCTCTGCAAAACTTCTCTGCAACAACTCTTCTCTGGAACAACATCTCTCAACAACAATCACACAAGAGAAAGAAAGAGAGTTGTAAACATTCTCTGTCTCAAAGAATTCATACAAGAACACACAACCAAGGAGATCAACTAACTGAAATCTTCAGATCTCTTTTGATTCAAGTGTTCCAAGGCCATCATCATTCAAGACTCCAAACACCTAACATTTCAGTTGTTGTTGAAATCATCATTTGCTGGAGATCAACATTCTGAAGGCCTATCACCCTACTACAAAGCTTCATTTCCTGATCAACTACAGATCTCAGGGGGAGCTTTGACAACATCCACAAATCTTCTCTTTGACTGTTGACAGAGAAGATCTTCTCATCCCTCTCTCTCACTCTGCTGTAAAGGGTTTTTCAAACTCCCTTCAAAAGTTTGTGTTTGGTTTTTGAGCACCTTATCAAAAGCTCATTGGTGGCAAGACACCTGTGTTGGGTACATTGGTTCAAATGTACCTGATTTGAAGAAGCCTCACCCAACTCAATGATATACATCAAAATGTATTTGATGTGTTTTGAGTTTACTTGTGCAGGATAAGTATTTGCAGGAAAGAAGAAAAAGTTTCTAAGTCCATGTGTCGACACCTAGAAGGAAAGTGTCGACACTTAAGAAGACTTGTGTCAACACCCAGACAAGCAGTGTCGACACTTGGAGTCATTGTGTCGACACCTGGGATGCAGAGTCGACACCAGACAGAAAGTGTCGACACAAGGAGCTATGTCGACACTCAATGAAGAAAAGCCAGTGAAGCTGTGTCTACACTTAGCAGTTGTGTCGACACCTAGTGAAACTGTGTCTACATCAGAAAGTGTCGACACTTGGAGGCTGTGTCGACACTCAGCAAAAGCTAGCAGAGACTAAGTATATGTGTCGACACCCAGAACAAAGTGTCGACACACAACAGAAGAGTCAACACTTGAAGTAAGTGTCGACACCCAGAACAATGTGTCGACACTTAGCTGAAGACTCAGCACTTGAAGAAAGTGTCGACACTTAGCAAAGAACAGCAAAGTTCAATAAAATATTCTAAGTACACGTGTCGACACTATGAAGATGTGTCGACACTCAGCTAGAGACTTGACAGAAGAAGAATGTGTCGACACAAGGAGTTATGTCGACACTCAACAAGTATCAACACTGAAGACATGTGTCGACACCAAGAAGCTGTGCCGACACTTAATAGATTCAACACATGGATATGTGTCGACACAAAGGAGTAGTGTCGACACTTACAAGAATTCAGCAAAATACTGAAGTACAAGTACTTGTGTCGACACTCAATTTTAGTGTCGACACATGAAGAAGAAGCAGTGTCGAGATATAAAATCTACAACACAAAGAATTGTGTCGACACCTTGTAGGCTAGTGTCGACACTTAGACAACATGTGTCTACACTTGGTCTATAAGTGTAGACACTTAAAGACAGATAGTCTCGACACTTCTAGATAGTTACAGAATTTTCAAGAACTGACTTGATGACTTGACAGCTGTCATTCCAGCTGGTCTACAGCACCTGTCAGAATTGTCAGAATTCAGTTATGAACCGGACCAGCCGGTTACCATGAAGAAGGCCTATAAATAGGCTTATACAGTCTACAGAAACGGTTATTGAAGTGGAAAAAGTTCAGATCAAGTGATTGTCTAAAGAAGATCTAGCTATCAAGTGAAGATCTAAGAAGTTGGAGAGAGAGAGCTCCATCCAAGAAATCAGCCGTTGGAACTAGGCTGAGAAGAAGGGTTCAGATTTATTCTGGATCTTAAGTAGCAGAGATCAAGGATCAACTGCAGAAGGAGTCAATCTTATTGAGTTCTACTTTCAAGAAGCTTTGAAGAAAGCTAAGTCAGATTGATTTCAGCTGAGTTCTTCCAAGAACTCATCAAGAAACTCACAACTCTCCTCTCTTGTCTCTGGGTTGCTGAGTTAACATTATTGTATTCATTTTATCTTGTAGGATCCTTTTGGATCTGAGTCTTGTAAGCCTGTAATTATAAAGGCTGAGTGTAGGGCTTGAGAGCCTGAGTGTAGGAGATTGAAATCTCTGAGTGTAAGCCTTGGTGGCTGAGTGTAGGCCTTGGTGGCTGAGTGTAGGCCTTTGTGGCTGAGTGTAGGCTTTGCGAAGAAGCTGAGTTGTAGGGCCTTGGGCCTGAGGTGTAGGAACCAGTTTGGGTTCTGAGATAGTGGAGGAGTTTGGCCGAATCTAGTACACTGCTAGATAGGCGAAGGGGGAAAGTGGATGTACCCAAACCTTGGGGAACCACTATAAAACTGTGTGTCTACTGTGTGTTGTGATTTGCTGTGATTGCTGTGTGATTGCTGTGCAAAATTAGATATACATCTGTGTTAGAAACTGATTGCTGCCATAAAAAGTTAAAAAGAATTTGGTCACCTACTCACCCCCCCCTCTAGGTGTTTAGGTACAATATCTTTCAAGTGGTATCAGAGCCAGGTTACTCAAAAGAGGACATAACTGTCTGAGTAGATCCTGATTGACAGATTTAGTCTAAGTGAGTTACAGCATCAAGAAAATCAAGAACCATGGGTTCCACTGAGAATCACAAGTTATTGGGATCCATGAAGTTGCCCATATGTAGGAAGGAAATCTTTGACATATGGAAGGAAAGGGTGAGGCTGTTTATGGAAGCCTCAGACCCTAGGATTTATATCACAGTCAAAGAAGGGCCATATGTGCCCATGAAGGTATCAGTCTTAGATGCAAATCAGAGAACACCAAAGGATTTCTCTGAAATGACTAAGGATGAAATTGTTCTAGCCACTATGGACAAAAGGGCTCAGAACATAATAGTGAGTGCCATAGATGATGCAACTTTTCAGAATCTGATACACTGTAAAACAGCTAAAGAGATGTGGGACACTCTTATTGTGTACATGGAGGGTTCTGAAGAAGTTAGGCAAGACAAAAAATCCTTGCTAAATCAAGAATATGAAAGTTTTAGACAAGGTAAGGCTGATAGCATAACTGAGTGCTATAAGAAGTTCTACAGGATTGTGAATGAACTCATGTCCTATGGCAGAGAGTTCAGTAATTATGAACTCAATGACAAGTTTCTAAGGTCCCTAACAAAAGATTGGGACACCAAGATCTGTGCCATTAGGGAAATGGCAAAGTTGGGAGAAATTCCTCCACCAACACTATTTGGCAAACTGCTGTCTTATGAAATGCAGTTAATGGTGAGGAAGGAAGAGGAGAAATCAACAAGAAGTGAACACAAAGAAAGAACAGTTGCCTTCAAATCAGAAGCTCCCAGAAAGTATAGGAGTAAGTCACCAACTCCACCTCCTAAAGTTGCTGAAACAGAATCAGATGAGTCAGTAAGTATAAAGTCTGAAAGCAGTGGAAGTGATGAGGACTTTGCTGCCTTTACAAGACATTTCCAGAAGTTCTTGAAGAAGAAACAATGGAGGACAAGGCCATCAACTTCACAAGGAAAAAAAGACTTTTATCAGAATAAAAAGCCTTCAAAGAAAGACAGGAAAATGACCAAGTCTAGCAAGGCAACTCTTTCAAAAATAGTATGTTATTGCTGTAATAGACAAGGTCATGTTGTTGCTGATTGTCCAGAAAAAAGGAAGGAGTCTAGTGATAAGAAAAGGACTCTATACAAGGGCAAGAAGGACAAGAGCCTGTCAGATATTTCCTCATCAGAAACTGAGTCAGATGCGGAGGCATATATAGGACTGTTTGCTGAGGAGGAAGAAGAAGAGTTCATGCAGATTATGAATTCTATATATAAACAAGAGGACAATCAGTGCCAAGGACTGATGGCATTGACTGAAAATGACAAAATCTTGGAGCAGCCAGGACCTAGTAAGGTACAAAGTTCAACTTTAAGTTCAGTTTCTTGTGCCAGTACAGAATCAGATTCATCATCATCAAATGATGAGAGTGCATCTGAGTCTGAAGAGGATATTCATCAGTTAATAGATGAATATAAAGTTCTGTTGCAAGCTTATATGAAGAGCAAGTCCCTAGCCAAAAGTCAGGCAAAGGAAATTGCTGATCTCAAAGCTGCTGCAACTGATTTTGAGAAGTTATTTGATCAAAAGCTTAATGAGATAGCCAGAATGAAGCACATAACTGTGATTCAGATGGGGACTATATCATTTAAGAATGATCAAATCAAGAGTCTGGAGATTAATCTTCAGAAGGAGAAGGACTTAGTTGCTAGGTTTTCTAAACCAAAGTCTGTTTTACCCATAATTGATGAATTTGTTCATCACAAAGGTAAAGCTGGACTGGGATTTATTAGACCTGCAAGGACTGTTCAGTCTAAGTCCAAGTCCAAGGGCAAAGCCCCAACTCTCAACAAGTCTGCTGTAGATAAAACAGCAAAGACAGTACCTAAGCAAAGGTACAATATGTTTGAGTGTTGGTGTTGTGGCAAGGTTGGCCACTTTGCCATGGATTGTTGGCACAATGCTAGTGCCAAAGTGAGTAGCAAACTGCCTATTGGAAAACCAGCAGGTAGCTTTGTCGGGATGCAAACTAACAAGTACCAAGGACCCAAGAATTCTTTGGGTTCTAAGGTTCACTAATCTGTTTTGCAGGTGAGTCCAAGTGGCCATACCCCAATATGGTACTTGGACAGTGGATGTTCCAGACATATGACTGGAACTAGGGGACTACTAAGGGACTTCACACCTATCAAAGATGGTCCAAAAGTCACCTTTGGTGGTTCTGAAAAAGGAATCATCAAAGGGTTTGGTAACATTTCTAGTAACTTGGTTACCATTACTCAAGTGGCTTATGTTAAAGGGTTGAAACACAACCTAATAAGTATAAGTCAATTAAGTGATGTTGGATATGACATCTCATTTGTTAAGGATGGTTGTCATATCAAGAGGTCAAGTGATCATGAGATCATTTTGACAGGTTATAGAAAGAGGAATGTCTACTGCCTAGACATTATGTGTGAGACCAATGGTTCTCAAGTGTGTCTTGTAGCAGATGAGAAAGTCTCTCATTGTGTCAAATGACACAAGAGGCTAGCTCATCTAAATTACAAGACAATTGGCAAACTCTTTAGCAAAGAGTTAGTGAGGAATGGTCCTCAAGTTAAGTGTCTTAAAGATGGAATATGCTCAGCTTGTCAAAAGGGCAAGCAGACAAGATCCACCTTTAGTAGCATTAACAACAAAGATACTGTGAGGTGTTTATACCTCTTGCATATGGATCTCTTTGGTCCAATGCCAGTTCACAGCCTAAGTAGGAAGGTCTATACCTTTGTAGTTGTAGATGACTACTCAAGGTTTTCCTGGGTGTTCTTCTTAAGACAGAAATCTGAAACACCTAGTGTCTTTTATAGCTTTGTCAAACAGATTCAGAATGAACTAGACAGTACAGTGGTCAAAATAAGAAGTGACCATGGTACTGAATTTCAGTCTGATAGTATGACAAGACTATGTGAAGACTTTGGGATATTTCAAGAGTTTTCTTCACCAAGAACACCTCAGCAAAATGGCATTGCTGAGAGGAAGAATAGAACCTTGATTGAGGCAGGTAGGACCCTATTAAGTGATACATCACTACTAGAATATTTCTGAGCTGAAGCAGTTAATACTGCATGTCATGTTATTAATAGGGCTACCATTACTAAAGGCCTCAACAAGACCCCATATGAGGTTGTGAAAGACAGAAAACCAAACCTATCCTATTTCAGGATCTTTGGTTGTAAGTGTTTCATACTTAACAATGGGAAGTCTTACTTGACTAAGTTTGCTGCCAAGTCCCAAGAGGGAATTTTTGTTGGGTACAGCAACAACAATAAGGCTTATAGAGTCTACAACTTGTCTACTCAAGTTGTAGAGGAATCTGTACATGTAGTCTTTGATGAATCTAAACTTATTAACAATGAGTTGTCAAGTAGTATTTGCAGCTCCTCAGGTATTACTAAGAAGATGGACAAGCTCACAATAGAAGAAGGACCTACAACAAGACAGCAGGTTGAAGACAGTGGCTGTTGTCCAGGGGGAGAACTACATGTACAAAATGCAGATGAAGTACAAGGAGTACAGCAAGATGATGAAATTGAAGAAGTTCAACCTGAAGTAAGGATGCCTCCAGCCAATAGGCATCTTAGAGATCATCTAGTAGAACAAATCATTGGTGATCCAAGACAAGGGGTACAAACAAGGAGCAGAAATCTGAATGCAACAATCTACTCCAGTTTTTTATCCCAAGTTGAACCAAAGAAGTTTGAAGAAGCCATCCTTGATCCACATTGGATTGAAGCAATGCAGGAAGAGCTGAATCAGTTCAAGAGGTGCAAGGTCTGGGAACTTGTTCCTAAACCTAAAGACCACAATATAATTGGGACCAAGTGGATCTACAGGAATAAGATGGATGAACATGGAGTCATCATTAAGAACAAAGCTAGATTGGTTGCTAAAGGATATAGGCAGGAAGAAGGTATTGATTTTGATCAAACCTTTGCTCCAGTAGCCAACTGGAAGCCATAAGGATGTTCCTGGACTATGCAACCTTTCAAGGATTCAAAGTTTACCAAATGGATGTCAAGTCAGCATTTCTGAATGGTAATCTTAAAGAGGAAGTCTATGTGGAACAGCCATCAGGTTTTGTTGATTCAACTCTACCTAATCATGTCTTTAGACTTAGGAAAGCTTTATATGGGTTAAAGCAAGCCCCTAGGGCTTGGTATGAAACCCTATCTAGTTTCCTCATTGAGAATAAGTTTACAAGGGGGAAAATAGACAAGACTCTATTCCTTAGGGAATCTAGAGGCAAAGTTATACTAGTACAAATATATGTAGATGACATTATATTTGGGTCTACTGAAAGTAGCCTTTGCAAAAGGTTTGCAAAACTAATGCAAGGTCAATTTGAGATGAGTAGTATGGGAGAGCTAAAGTTCTTCTTGGGTCTCCAAGTAAGACAGACTGAGAATGGTTTATCCATATGCCAGTCCAAGTTCACCCTAGAACTCATAAGGAAGTATGGTATGGATTCATCCAACACCATGAAGACTCCTATGGGGTCAAGTATGTCTCTTAGCAAGGATGATGCAGGGAAACCTGTGGATGAAACCTTGTATAGAGGGATAGTTGGCTCCCTATTATATTTGACTGCAAGTAGACCAGATATCATGTATGCTACATGTGTCTGTGCAAGGTATCAAGCCTGCCCTAAAGAGTCTCATTTGACAGCAGTCAAAAGAATATTGAGATATCTAAAGGGCACTCCTTATCTAGGCCTCTAGTACCCTAGGAATGGGGATTTTGAACTAACAGGTTATTCAGATGCAGACTTTGCAGGATGCAAAGAAGACAGAAAAAGCACAACTGGAACCTGTCAATTCCTAGGTGGAAGACTGATTTCATGGAGTAGCAAGAAGCAAACAAGTGTGGCTATCTCCACTGTAGAATCAGAATATGTGGCTGCAGGAAGTTGCTGTGCTCAACTTCTGTGGATACAACATCAGCTAGAGGACTATGGATTTCAGGTAAGTAGAACTCCACTCTTCTGTGATTCTACTAGTGCTATATCAATTGCACATAATCCTGTTTCCCATAGTAGAACTAAACATATAGAGATAAAATATCATTTCCTTAGGGAGCATGTAGAGAAAGAAGATATTTTACTGGAATATGTTAGAACAGATGATCAACTAGCTGACATGTACACTAAGCCCTTAGAGGAAACTAAGTTCAATAGGTTCAAAATTGAACTAGGAATGGTAAACTTAGAGTAAGTTTATAGAATTGGAAATGGCTAAGTAAAAAGTTGTCGACACACAGAGATCTCTGTGTCGACACAAAATAAAGGTGTCGACACTTTAGGAAAAAGGTGTCGACACATCTAGGAAGTTGGTGTCGACACTTCAGAAAATTAGTGTCGACACATGACCAGTAGGTGTCGACACATCCAAGGTGGTGTCGACACTTAGTATTTACTCAGAATTATCTAAGTAAAGTCTCGACTAAATGTCGAGTTAAGTGGTGTCGACACATAAACAAGTCTCGACACATATAATCTGTTGACTAAACTTGTGTCGACACTTAGGTGTCGAGACATTATAAGTCAGTGTCGACACTTATCGCCAGTGTCGACACAATTTAAGTTAGCTGCCCGCCTTTTCATCTTCAAAACTAGAAAGGTATAAATAGGGTTTTGCCTTAGTCTGCCGACATGCTTTCAAAAGTTTCGAGACCAAAACTTGTGTGTCGACACCTCTCTTCTCTCAGTTCAAATTCTTCGAACCCTAATGGTGCCAAAGCTTGAGGAGAACGTCAACGAAGGCTACGAGCTAGTGCGTAATGCTTTTGATGATGCCGACCAAGAAATCAAGACTGTAGTAACCCTAGTAGCAGACTCAGGGTTAGAATATCTTGTTTCAGAGCCAACAAAGATTTGGAAGAAGGAAGTCTTGGAATTCCTTAATGGAGCTTAAGTGGACGAATCTGGCTACAAGATCAAATCCAGAGTACATGGTGAGAAGGTTAAGGTCTCTTCAAAAAGTCTGAGAAAAATACTTCAGTTGCCTAGAACTAAAGAAGAAGATGAAGTTACTGCTTCAAAGACCAGGGAAGCTCTAACCTGGTGTGGACTAGATTCTAAGATGAAGATTGGTTCAGTCTTCAATAGAAAAGGAATGAACAGTCAGGGGAAATTTCTGTCTGAAATTGTTGGGAAAGTGATATTGAGCAAGCCAGGAGGGCATGACAGAGTGTCTGCCTATATGTTTGGTATTATGACAAGGATCATCTTCACTTTGCAAACAGATTGGTCTGTAGTAATTCTTGAGAAGATCAAGGAAAGCTTGAAGAAGCCAAATCTGGGCAGGATCATAAGTCTATACCTAGCTGGTACTATACCAGAGGTTATGAATCAAGCAGCTGGCAGCAAAATCAACCATATGAGAAAGATGGATTTGAGGATATTCTCTAGATGGGACAGGGTGTTGTCTAAGAAAATGCCAACCCCTGAGAAGGTAATTCCTGAAAAAGTATCCCCTCAAAAGAAGAAGAGGAAAACTGCTCTAGTGGCTCAGGTTCCAACTAGAAGCTCTGAAAGTGAAGAGCAAGTGGTTTTCACACCTGATGAGAATGAGGAAGGAACTGCTGTAAAGTCTCCAGCTCCTCAAGATGTTGCTGAACTCCAGGGGGAGCTACCTCAAGCTAGCCCCATACACAAGGATCAAATCCAGGGGGAGCCTCTAGTTGTAGAAGAACCAACTACACTAGAGAGTGAGCAAGCTACAAACATCATCCTTGAGGTAATCACTGAGCTTAATGCTTTAGATTTTCCTTTAGAGGATACTGATTTGTCTGATGTTTATCAGCAACCACAGACTGATAGTCAAGTCCCAGATGTTGTAATGAAAGACACATCTGTTGTAGATCATGAAGTTGTTTCTGATCCAGTGGTAGATGAGCAAAGAATTTCTCCTACCCATTCTCCACAGGAATACACAATGGAAGATCTGTTCCTTAACCTGGATCAAACTGATTTTGACAAAGAAACAACTGCTGAAGGAGAGAATGCTCCAGTTGAGGGGGAGCAAGTAGTACTTGTTGAAGAACCTACAAGGCAAGAGCCTGAGAAACCCCCAAGCCCTTAGGAGAGGGTAGACATTGCTAGCTCCTCAGCATCTGAAGATGAGGAGGCTACAAGAGCTAAGAAATAGAAGTTTCAAGTTTTCAAAAGAAGGAGCCAAAGTTATAAGAAGGCTTTGCAAACTATTGCTCCACAGCCTATATCACTGCCAACACCAACTATTGATTATAGTGCACTGATGGTTGTCATGTAGATTAAACTTGATGAGCATAGGCAGGCAATTGAGAAGTATGTTGATGAAGGGCAAAAATCATTACAGTTTGATCTAGCCCAGGATATCAAGTCAATAAGATTTGAGATGAATCTTAATAAGAAGGAGATGACAGACTGCTTCCACAAAGGGGGGAATGCAGTGGTGTACTTGGCTACACATCAAGAAAAGATTAAAGCACAAGTTGATGACTTTGCAGTCAAGCAAGGATATGTACTTGAAAATCAAATTAGGATGAATGATAATTTGACTGCATCTCACAATGCTATAGTCACAGAGCTGAAGAATCTAGCTGCAGGGCAGACTCCAGCTACAGCAAAAGCAGATTTTGACAAAGTATTCCAAGAGGAAATAACTGCTGTTAAGACTGCCATCCAAGATTCTCAAAAGTTGATAACTGAGAAAACTCCAAAGGTTAAAACCTTTCTTTAAAGATGGAGTTAAGTATTTGGATAATCATGTGAGATTTCAGAAAGATGATGTCAGAGATCATATAGAAAGAGAAGTCATAAAGGGGGAGAGGGTTTTAGTCAAAGCCAGCTCTGATCATGCCATGTGGATATCTAATTCTATCAGAGCAACTCTTGGATATCCTCCTCTTTGTGATGATTATCTAATTCTATCAGAGCAACGCTTGGATATCCTCCTCTTTGTGATGATGATAATGTTGCTGAATCTGGAATTCATCCTGCATATCTAGGAGGGGAGCAACCTGAAGTGGCTCAAGACATCTACCCTCCTCCAGATTTTGATATGGTTCATGCTGACATACAGTCCTTGTATAGCCCACCTGGGGGCAAGGACAATGTCATTATTGAGAAAGTTGTTCAGCCAATATCTGAAGCCATGCAAGAGGCACTGCAGAAAGAAGAAGAGACTAGATTGTCTAAGAAGAGGTTCAGGGAGCAAGCTGAACAAAGACCTGACTTTGAGCAGTGGAGCCCCACCTCAAGAAACATTATTTTAACTGCATGGAAAGCTGCAAAAGATAACATTCAAGACAGGAACAAGTGGTTTTCTGAGGCTGAATGGAGAAAGCATGAGACTAGCCAAGAAGCAATAGTCCAATATAGAAGAAAGGCCAAGATGGGAAAGCTACCTCCTACTGCCCAGGAGCCTAGCAAGTACTTTCCCAAGCCTTATCACTACTTTGAAAGGCAAAAGATCAAAGCAGAAGAACAAAAGAAAAAGGACTTGAAAGGCAAGAAGCATGCTGATGCTGAAGTTGCTGAAGCTCCTATTCAAGCCAAAGTACAAGCTGGAAAAGGAATAGTGATCAAAGAGCCTGAACAGAAATAGAATTAGAATTTTTCTTATAGTTTACTATGTAATCTTTTTGATGTAAAATATTCTGTAAACTTCTGAAAATGAATATGACAGATATTAGAACAATGTGTTATATGTTAAATCTATTTCATATTTGTTCTGTGATGATGTCTATGTATACATGTTTGATTGATACATGTTTATGATTGCCCTGCTATATATAATCCTGCTTTACATCATTTTGTAATTTTATTATGAATGGTGTATATCATTGACTAAGGGTTATGACTTCTCCAAATAGGGGGAGATTGTTGGGTACATTGGTTCAAATGTACCTGATTTGAAGAAGTCTCACCCAACTCAATGATATACATCAAAATGTATTTGATGTGTTTTGAGTTTACTTGTGCAGGCTAAGTATTTGCAGGAAAGAAGAAAAAGTTTCTAAGTCCATGTGTCGACACCCAGAGGGAAAGTGTCGACACTTAAGAAGACTTGTGTCGACACCCAGACAAGCAGTGTCGATACTTGGAGTCATTGTGTCGACACCTGGGATGCAGAGTCGACACCAGACAGAAAGTGTCGACACAAGGAGCTGTGTCGACACTCAATGAAGAAAAGCCAGTGAAGCTGTGTCGACACTTAGCAGTTGTGTCGACACCCAGTGAAACTGTGTCTACATCAGAAAGTGTCGACACTTGGAGGCTGTGTCGACACTCAGCAAAAGCTAGCAGAGACTAAGTACAGGTGTCGACACCCAGAACAAAGTGTCGACACACAGCAGAAGAGTCAACACTTGAAGTAAGTGTCGACACCCAGAACAATATGTCGACACTTAGCTGAAGACTCAGCACTTGAAGAAAGTGTCGACACAAGAAGCTGTGTCGACACTTAGCAAAGAACAGCAAAGTTCAACAAAATATTCTAAGTACAAGTGTCAACACTATGAAGATGTGTCGACACTCAGCCAGAGACTTGACAGAAGAAGAATGTGTCGACACAAGGAGCTGTGTCGACACTCAACAAGTATCAACACTGAAGACATGTGTCGACACCAAGAAGCTGTGTCGACACTTAACAGATTCAACACATGGAGATGTGTCGACACAAAGGAGTAGTGTCAACACTTATAAGAATTCAGCAAAATACTGAAGTACAAGTACTTGTGTCGACACTCAATTTTAGTGTCGACACATGAAGAAGAAGCAGTGTCGAGACATAAAATCTACAACACAAAGAAATTGTGTCGACACCTTGTAGGCTAGTGTCGACACTTAGACAACATGTGTCGACACTTGCTCTATAAGTGTCGACACTTAAAGACAGATAGTCTCGACACTTCTAGACAGTTACAGAATTTTCAAGAACTGACTGGATGACTTGACAGCTGCCATTCCAGCCGGTCTACAGCACCTGTCAGAATTGTCAGAATTCAGTTATGGACCGGACCAGCCGGTTACCATGAAGAAGGCCTATAAATAGGCTTATACAGTCTACAGAAATGGTTGTTGAAGTGGAAAAAGTTCAGATCAAGTGATTGTCTAAAGAAGATCTAGCTATCAAGTGAAGATCTAAGAAGTTGGAGAGAGAGAGCTCCATCCAAGAAATCAGCCGTTGGAACTAGGCTGAGAAGAAGGGTTCAGATTTATTTTGGATCTTAAGTAGCAGAGATCAAGGATCAACTGCAGAAGGAGTCAATCTTATTGAGTTCTACTTTCAAGAAGCTTTGAAGAAAGCTAAGTCAGATTGATTTCAGATGAGTTCTTCCAAGAACTCATCAAGAAACTCACAACTCTCCTCTCTTGTCTCTGGGTTGCTGAGTTAACATTATTGTATTCATTTTATCTTGTAGGATCCTTTTGGATCTGAGTCTTGTAAGCCTGTAATTATAAAGGCTGAGTGTAGGGCTTGAGAGCCTGAGTGTAGGAGATTGAAATATCTGAGTGTAAGCCTTGGTGGCTGAGTGTAGGCCTTGGTGGCTGAGTGTAGGCCTTTGTGGCTGAGTGTAGGCTTTGTGAAGAAGCTCAGTTGTAGGGCCTTGGGCCTGAGGTGTAGGAACCAGTTTGGGTTCTGAGATAGTGGAGTAGTTTGTCCGAATCTAGTACACTGCTAGATAGGCGAAGGGGGAAAGTGGATGTACCCAAACCTTGGGGAACCACTATAAAACTGTGTGTCTACTGTGTGTTGTGATTTGCTGTGATTGCTGTGCAAAATTAGATATACATCTGTGTTAGAAACTGATTGCTGCCATAAAAAGTTAAAAAGAATTTGGTCACCTATTCATCCCCCCCCCCTCTAGGTGTTTAGGTACAATATCTTTCAACCTGATCAAAAAATCTGGTTTGGTTTTTGAGCACCTTATCAAAAGCTTATTGGTGCCCAGGACACCTGATCAACTCATCCTGTAGTGGATTCCTACCTAGGGTAGTAGAAGAGTGGATGTACCCAAGTTTAGGGGAACCACTATTGCTCCTTGTGTCTTCTGGTTGCTTGTCTTTATTTTTATTTCTGGCTGTGATCTGTGATTAGTTTCTTTTGTAGATTGTGATTAGATAGCTGCTGTGTTTAGATTTACCATTTGCTTCCCTATTCACTCAGATTACAACAACTGTTGTAAAAAAATTTTAAGCACAATACTCTATTCACCCCCCTCTAGAGTATATCAGATCTAACTTGCACTTTCAATTGGTATCAAAGCGAGGTTGGTTAAAAATACCACATCTTCCAGGTTGGTTAAAAAATACCACATCTCAGTGGTTGCACAGGCTAACACCTGAACCCAAAAATTCCAAGTTAGATCTGCTTGTTTTAATTTTGTTATTTAGAATTATTTCTTCACAAATCATGGCCCAAAACAAAGATTATGCTAGCACCAGACCTCCAGTGTGCAATCTATCCGAGTTTGCACTTTGGAAGGCAAGGATTAGACTATACATGAATTCTATTGACGAGAACATTTTTAATTCTGTTTTGACAGATTGTCCAAGACCTCCAGAGAACACAAGCACAAATGCTGTTCCACCTCCATCAGGAATAGATGCTGATATCAAGAAGTGGAAGGTAGCAGATGCAAAGGCTATGAATATCTTAGCCCAGACTATGTCTGATGACATTTTCCAAAAGGTGGCTGAATGTAATTCTGTAAAGGAAATCTGGGATAAGCTCTCTGAAATAGTCTCAGGATTAGCTGATGAAAGAAAGGACAGGAGATCCCACCTCATATCCCAATATGAGAATTTCAAGAAAGGAGAAGCTGAACCAGTAGCTGAAATGTATAACAGGCTCAGCCTGATAGTCAATGAACTGAAGACCTTGGATAAGGAGATATCATTGACTGAGCTAAATGACAAAATCCTAATGTGCTTCCCAAGCACTTGGGACTCAAGGATCTGGCCAATCAAGGATGCCAGAAGTCTGAATGAGATTACAACAGAAGCTCTCTTGGGCAAGCTCAAGTCTTATGAGCTGCTCATCAAAAATAGAGAAGAAGAGCAGAAGGCTGCCTCACCAGCCACAAGAAAGGAAAAGACAATAGCTTTCAAAGCCACTGAAGATCAGCCTGAAGATAAAATCTCAGGCAATGATGAACTGCTCAGTCTACTGGCCAAAAGATTCTACAAAATGGCCAGAAAGGACTTCAGAAAGAGATCATACAAAGAGCATGATAAGCCAAGGTATGATAAGTCAAATAATAAAGAAATTGTTTGCTTTGGTTGCAGGAAACCAGGCCATATTGTGCCTGACTGTCCAGAGAATAAAAATAAGGACAGAAGGGACAAGAAAGAAAGAAGGAAAGACAAAGACTTCAAGAAGAGTAGCAATGACAAACCCTCCTCAAGCAAGAACAAACACACAAGGAAGGGATTTGTTGCTGAATCTTGGAGTGAAACAGAAGAAGAATCAGAAGCTTCATCCAGCTCCAGTGATGATGAGGATGATGCTGAAGAGAAGGAGTTCTGCATGATGGCAATCAATGCCTCTTAACATAATTCTGATGCAGAAGACTCAGAGTCAGACTCATAGACTCAACTTGAAGAGGACCAGGTAATTAGCTCATTTGATTTCAATTCTAAGGACTTTAAGTATGAATTTAAAGCACTGTGCTTAGACTTATTAAAATCTGAGAAGAAAATTATCTCTCTCAGAAATCAATTGTCTGAACACAGTTCCTTAAAATCAGAAAACCTCAAACTCTCTGAGGAGTTGGAGTGCTGTAGGGAGCAGACAGCCTCACTGAAAAGTGAGCTGTCAGAGGCCAAAAATCTTGAAGAATCCCTTAATGGGAGAAGCATCAAGCTAATGGACATCACAAGCACAGTGAACTCTAGATTTAATAGTACACTGGGCTTGGGTGCTTCATCCAGCCAACCTATAGTTCTAACAACCCCAATTAAGTTTATTTCTGATAAAGGGAAGGGAGTTGTAGAGGTAGCTAGGAAAAATTCTAATCTACCTAAGAAAACCAAGTTCCAGCAGAAATCGTCGAACGGAGCTCGACGATCGCCGAACGCAGATCGACGATCTCAGGCAAAATCATCGAACTTAGGTCGACGATCTCTAATTCCTGAACTCTGCCACAGTCGACCGTCGAACGGAGCTCGATGATCTGACCCAAGATCGTCGAACGCAGCTCCATGATCGTCGAACAGAGATCAGAGCTTTGGAAATTCTTTCAAGGGTAAATCAAAATCCAATCCTATGGGTCCTACATCCCAAAGCTTTAACCCTTATACTGAATGGATAATACCTCCAAGGAGATATCATCCTGAAGGTTATAAGAGTAAACCTGGGATGTCTTTTATTTCTGAATTTAAAGGTTATCAACCTAGGCCCAAGGTAAACTGGGTCAAAAACAAATGAATTATTTTATGTGCAGGTGAAGACCTATCCAACATCAAACCAACAATGGTATTTGGATAGTGGGTGCTCTAAGCACATGACAGGAAATAGGGACAACCTCACATCCTTTAAAGCCAAGATTGGACCCAAAGTCATATTTGGTGATTCAAACTTTGGACAATCTAAAGGATATGGTGCAGTCCAGATTGGCACAGTCACATTCAAGAAGGTAGCCAATGTGGAAGGACTGAAGCACAATTTAATAAGTATCAGTCAGCTATGTGATGAAGGCTAACAGGTGACTTTCAGCAAAGCCTTATGCAAGATCATGTCAGAGGACAACACAACTGTGTTGACAGGTAAAAGGAAAGATAACATCTATTTAGTAGATTTTCTTTCAATAGAAGTAGATATTTGCCTGTTTAACTTTGTTAGTAGACCTAATGTATTATGGCATAAGAGACTAGGACATTTAAACCTTAGAACCATTGCTAGGCTATCTAAGGACAACCTTGTTAGAGGACTACCTTCTGGCCCCTATAAGAAGGAAGGACTCTGCAGGGCTTGTCAATTAGGCAAGCAAACTAAAAATAGTTTCAAGTCACTTAATAAGAGTGATTCACCTAAGATTTTGTATCTGTTACACATGGATCTTCTTGGACCCATTACATTACAAAGCTTAGGAGGGAAATCTTACACTTTAGTAGTTGTAGATGACTTCTCCAGATTCACATGGGTGTTCTTTCTGAGGAAGAAGTCTGATAACTTTAAGTGTTTGACAGAGTTTCTCAATTGTATACAGATTGAGTTCAATACTCACATTGCCCTGATTAGAAGTGATCATAGGACAGAGTTTGATTCTTTTCTTATGCAAGAGTTCTGTCAGAGTGAAGGGATCAGACATACTTTCTCAGCTCCTAGAACTCCTCAACAAAATGGGGTAGCTGAAAGGAAAAATAGAACCCTTATTGAATCTGCCACTATATTGTTGTCAGATGCTCACCTTCCTCTATCTTTTTGGGCAGAGGCAGTGAACACCTCCAACTATGTGCTGAACAGAAGCTTAATACATAAACTAAAGGGCAAGACTCCCTATGAATTACTCAAAGGGAAGAAACCTAAAGTTGATTATTTTAGAATTTTTGGTTGTATTTGTTATATTCACAATAATGACAAGAGATATTTAGCAAAATTTCAAGCTAAAGCTGATGAAGGAGTGTTTCTGGGATACTCCATGATCAGTAAGGCCTATAGGGTTTATAATAAATCATCTCTTAAAATTGAAGAATCTGTTCAAATATCATTTGATGAATCTAACATGTCCTTCAAGGAGAAGAACACTTCTACCATAGAACCTTTGCATGTACATTCTCTTGTTGAAGATTTGAACAGGTTACAGATTATTCAAAAAGAGGAAAGCAGTGAAGATGAAGAAAGCATTCAACATATTGAAGAGAAACAACTTGAAGAGCCAATTGTTGTACCACAAGAGGAAACAATAACACAGGTTGGTGAACAATCAATACCCCCTGTTGATTTAGTAACATCAAGAGACCATCCAATTTCCCAAGTAATTGGAGACATCTAAGCTGGTGTGCAAACCAGAAATCAGGTCAACCAAAACCTGTTGCACACTTGCTTCCTATCTCAAATTGAACCTCAATCCATTCAAGATGCAGAGCAAGATCCACACTGGATCATTGCAATGCAAGAAGAGTTGCATCAATTTGAAAGGAACAAAGTTTGGGAACTAGTGCCAAGGCCTAAGGATCACTCCATTGTTGGAACAAAATGGGTGTTCAGAAACAAATTGGATGATCAAGGAGTAATTGTAAGGAACAAGGCAAGACTAGTTTCTCAAGGATACTCTTAAGAAGAAGGCATAGATTATGACCAGACTTTTGCACCAGTTGCAAGGTTAGAGGCTATTAGAATCTTCTTAGCATATACAACACATAAAGGTTTCAAAGTATACCAGATGGATGTAAAAAGTGCATTTCTCAATGGAGACATCAAGGAAGAAGTCTATGTCAGACAGCCTCCAGGTTTTATCTCTCCAACTCATCCTGATTATGTTTTTAAATTGAACAAAGCATTATATGGTCTTAAGCAAGCTTCTAGAGCATGGTATGAGACTCTAGCATGCTTCCTTCTGGAAAATGAATTTATAAGGGGTAGAGTAGACCAAACTCTTTTCATTAGAACCCATAAGTCACATCCCCTCTAGTACAGATTTATGTAGATGATATTATTTTTGGTTCTACTGATTCAAATTTGTGCAGAAGGTTTTCCAACCTAATGCATTCTAAATTTGAAATGAGTAGCATGGGTGAGCTATCCTTCTTTCTAGGATTGCAAGTCAAACAACATGCTGAAGGCATCTTTATTTCTCAAACCAAGTACACAAAAGAATTGGTCAATAAATTTGGAATGTCTGAAGCATCTTGCATGAAAACACCTATGCCTACCAATGCTGTATTGGATGCTGATGAACATGGGAAACCTGTTGATCAGACAATATATAGAGCAATGATTGGCTGTTTACTGTACCTTACAGCTAGTAGACCAGACATAATGTTTGCTATATGCATATGTGCTAGATTCCAAGTGAGTCCTAGAGAGTCACACCTAACATTAGTAAAAAGGATTCTCAGGTATGTAAAAAGTTGTCCAAATCTAGGTCTTTGGTATCCAAAAGATTCAGCATTTGATTTAACTGGATTTTCTGATGCTGACTATGCTGGATGCAGAATTGACAGGAAAAGCACCAGTGGAACTTGTCAGTTCCTTGGTGACAGACTTATCTCTTGGTTTTGCAAGAAACAAACATCTATGTCAACTTCAACTGCTGAAGCTGAATATATGGCTGCAGGCAGTTGTTGTTCACAAATCTTATGGATTCAAAACCAACTCCTAGACTATGGCTACAACTTAGAGAAGTCAAAAATATTTTGTGATAATACTAGTGCTATTTCTATAGCTCAAAATCCAGTTCTCCATAGTAGGACAAAACACATAGAAATTAGGCATCGCTTCTTAAGGCATAATGTTGAGAAGAATAAAATTGAACTTCACTATATCCCAACTGATTTACAAAGGGGAGATATTTTCACCAAACCCTTGGATGAAAAGAAACATACCTTCTTCCTAAATTAGTTAGGAATGTTAGATGGAGGAAGTCTAAAATAATATCCAAGATTTTAAAACTTTAAAAATGATAAAGACTAGACAAACATCTTGATTTTTTTTTCTAAGTGTCTAGAGTGTATTTCTGGTCTCTGAACTGCGCTCGACGATTTTCCCCCAGATCGTCGAACGGAGATCGACGCTTTCCGAAATCGTCGACCTGAGTTCAGCGCTTCTCAGATAGTCTGAACTATCTCTTCAGGTCAACGATCGTCGAACGGCGCTCGACGATTTTGTTCTCTGAACTATCGTCAAACGGAGCTCGACGCTCTCCAATATCGTCGAACGAAGATCGATGATATTGAAGACCTTTCAGATTACTTTAGAAGCCCCGATCGTCGAACTGAGTTCAACGATCTTTCCTTTTCTGCGTCGAACCCTAATATAAAATTCATTTTTTTGCCGTCGTTCTCTCTTTGCGCCTTCGTTCTCTCTGCAAAAATTCTCTTTCCCTCCAAACTTCTCTACACTTGGTCGTTTGTTTGTTGATTTTTGCAGGTAACAATCGCCGTCTCAATTGTCGTTCTAACCGCAATGAAGTTTGATGCAGGATTTGATATAGACATGGAGTCCTTCAGCACCAGGATCAAATCTTCCAAGACATTCTGGAACTGTTCAAGGAATAAAAGCTTGTTACTATCATGTCCACAAGAATCAAACTGGCTGCTGATGAGATAAAGGAGTGGGTCTATACTGCCCACAACCAGGACTAAAATAAAGTTGTTGGATCAATTTCTGGAACCCAGGTACCTCTAACACCTGCTATTCTGACAGAGATTTTTGGATTGAATTCTGGAGAGGATTCTGTTGAGTTGACTGGAGAAGCATTTTCTGATTTACTTACTAGAATGGGTCATTCTGATGCAAACCCTAGCAAGCTGCTGAAAAAGAATTTAACTATTGAATACAGATTTTTAGCTGATGTAGTGGGAAAAGTCCTGTTGGCCAAGCATTCAGTACATGATACCATCTCCAGGTATCAGCTTTGTTTGATGGGTGCTATAGTGGATAAGAAATAGTTAAACTGGGGAGAGATCTTCTTTGATCTGATTAAGAAGAAGATCAATAAGAATTTTGTGAATTATGGGAGGATACTAGGGCTGTTTCTTCATAACAGATGCCCTGCCCTGCTAGTCTCATCTGGGATGCACATCAATGCCTCTAAGAGGCTCTCCTATGCCCACTTTGGCAAATGGGACAGGCAGATAGTGAAGCACAGCAGGCCCTCTGCAAGCACCACTTCAGGCACAAGGACTGTAATAGTCTCTTCCCCTCAAGTCTCTGCCCCTGCAAAAGACTTGCCTGCTGCTGCTTCTTCTCCTCCTCCACTTATTTCATCTCCACCAGTCACCTCCACCATTCAAATTTCATCTACCATCATTATTTCCAGCCCATCTCCTACATCAATTCCATCTCCAATTCCTACTCTCACAGAAGAACCTTTCCATCCTCTACATCACTACCCTCAACCAGACATTGACACATCATATCACCTTCCATCATTCAATCTTCTAGATGATTCCTTCATGGATGATTCACCTTCATCCCCTCATGATCTACCCTCCTCATCCACCTCATATCAACAGCTCCTGCAAGACATCATTGATCAACCCTCCTTCACACCTTCTATCTCCATTCCCCTTTCTTCCATTTCCACAATCCTCACACCTCAACCTTCCTTTCCCCCATACACCAGCTCTCCACTAGCATCACCAGTTGCTCCTCCTCCATTCTCTACCTCTGCTCAAATCTCTACTGAGCATGTAGATATTCCAGCCTTAGCTGACAAACTGTATGAGCTGATAGCTCCTAGGCTCTCACTTCTATTGGAGACCTCCTTGGCTCCACTCTTCAAGTCAGTTGCAGACTTATCTGTCAGGCTATCTTCTCTCATTTCTCAGGCAATCCCTTCCTATGGGTGCCTTGATCCAGTCCTGACTGAATCTAGGAAGGGGGAGATGCCTCATGAAGTGGTTAGATTTCCTGCTGCTACTGTTACCTCAGTTCCTGCTGCTGTTGTTACTCAAGCTCCAGTTTTAACTCCACAAGTTGCAGTCTTCTCAGTGGATCTCAGATCCTTATTATCAGATTTTGATTCAATATATTTCAGCTGTCTTCCAGTAAGCACTGCAGTCCAGCCATCTGAAGACCTCTCCAAGGCCATTGTGCCCTTTTCAAGCTGTGACACCAGTGTTATACATTCCTTTATAAATTCAGTTTATGCTGCTGCAAATGTTGTTGTTTCTGTTTGTTTTGATGCTGCTGATGTTTCAGTTTCTGAGGATATGCAGATAGAGGCATTTGATTTTGAGCCTACTGTTATTCCTGATGTTATTACTGTTGTTATTACTGATGCTGAAACTATTGTATCTGAAAGTAGTGTTTCTGAAAATGTTATCTCTGTATCTGCTGTTGCCCCAGTTACTGTTGTTACTACTGCCGTTGTATCTTCTGAGAGTATTGCTCCTGAAAGTTCTGTATCTGCTGTATCTACTGCTGCTGCTACAACTTCTACCAGTGCCATCTCTGCTTCTACTGCTGCTGCTACAATTGCTGTTACTACTCTTACCTCTGCTCCAACCCAACAACAGAAAGATTATCTAAAAAGGATTGATGCTTTATATGATGAACAAAGCTCTGAAAGTGACCCGTTCAGAACTGATTCTGATGACTCCTCAGCAACTATAGCCAGGAAAAGAAAAGCAAGAAGCAAAGCTATGAAAAGAGTTCCACCAGCAAAAGTAAAAGATACCAATGATATTCCCTACTAAATTCTTCATGACTACCCCATTACTGAACATTGGATGCAATATTCCAAGAATCAACTAAAGGCTATGAAGAAGAAGAGGAAATATGAGAAAGGTTTCTCTCCATTTCATCATCCTCATCCTCCTCCACCTCCTCCTCCTGATGCAGGTGCAGGTGGAAGCTCAGCTGCTCATCCTTCTGCTAGAAGTCAAACCCCCTATCAGCCTCAAGGCAGATCTCAATATAGGGGAAGCCAATCCAGAGGTTCTCAATCAAGGAGAGGAAATTATAGAGGAAACCAAAGGGAATTCCAAGTTTACTCCAAAGGCTATTCTAGACAACACCCTTACTCTAGGGAAGGACAACCTTCATCTGACACTACTTCAGGTCCTTTTCCCTACAAACTGAAAGAATTAGTCTCATCCAGAGCTCCTCCAGATAATCCTTCCAACAGATATGAGCCTCCAGTGCCTTTTGAGGATCCAGAGAATAATCCTACTACATGGACTGCTAGGATGAAAGAATTAGATGCCTTGGATCAAATTAAGAAAGCCAGAGAGCAAGGCAAGGACACCTCCACCATTACTACCTTGTCAGAACAAAGAAAGAAGGAACTTGAAAGATATACTTCCAGCAAGTTTTTTGATTCTGAAAGATACATGGAGCTGCACCCTGAAACTGTAGTACCAAGGCCTAAACAACAAACATCTCTAGGTGCAGCAGATGACAGAAGATCCAAGAAGGAAGCTCTTGATCTAAATAGAGAAATTAAACTTATAAAGAGCAAAGAGAAGGAGTAATTATGTAAGGTGACAATTATTCTGATTTCTGATCTATCTGAGATATATCTGTGATTCTGCAATGTTGTTTGTTATATTGTTTCTTTGTATGTTGTTTTTAATTTCTCCAATTTCTGTAAATAGTAATCCTAGCACAATAGGGGGAGATTGTTGGAACACCCTATTACTAATTTGGGTCAGGATCACTATGTATTTAGGAAACCTGTTTTTGACCTCATTGTATAGATCTAAAGGTCAATTAGAATTGAGTCTAAGGGTTAGTAGTTAGGTTTGAAAGCTGCCCTCAAGACCAAGGTTTTTCTGTTTGGAGACTAAGTCATTTCATCGAGATCAGTACGACGAATCATCGAACCCCAATCGACGATCATTGAGCTCACTTCGACGGATCGTCGAGATCCATTCGACGATCGCTGAGCTCAAATTCAATAAATCGTCGAACTCCATTCGACGATCTTCGAGCTCAGTTCGACGATCTCGACTCTAGTTTGTTCCGCTATCTCTGAGCTCAATTCGACGATAGTTGAGCTCAGATAGACGAATCTTTGTTGCTATTTAAGTCCAAATCGTTGAGCTCAATTCGACGATAGTAGAGCTCAGTTCGACGTTTTTCTGAAGAGTTCAACGACTTTTAAGATTCAAATTCAGAACAATTAAGGAGTTATTCTCAGCAATTAATTCAGAAGATTTTGTAGCCGTTTTCATTTATTCTAGAGCAAGTTTCAAGGAATTATCAAGGAATGTTTCATTGGAGCTTCCCCCAGAAGACAAAAGCAATTAAGGAAGTCATTTATGACAGGCCAACGACTATCTTGACAAAGGATCATTTCTATTCAGAACAAAGGAATAAAAGACAAGATTTTTGAAATCCTGACAAGAAGAAGAGAGTGCAAAAGAAGAAGAACAAGGAGAGACACACATTCTGCAAATATTTTATTCTCTACAAAACTTCTCTGCAACAACTCTTCTCTTGAACAACATCTCTCAACAACAATCACACGAGAGAAAGAAAGAGAGTTGTAGACATTCTCTGTCTCAAAGAATTCATACAAGAACACACAACCAAGGAGATCAACCAACTGAAATCTTCAGATCTCTTTTGATTCAAGTGTTCCAAGGCCATCATCATTCAAGACTCCAGACACCTAACATTTCAGCTGTTGCTGAAATCATCATTTGCTGGAGATCAACATTCTGAAGGCCTATCACCCTACTGCAAAGCTTCATTTCCTGATCAACTACAGATCTCAGTGGGAGCTTTGACAACATCTACAAATCTTCTCTTTGACTGTTGACAGAGAAGATCTTCTCATCCCTCTCGCTCACTCTGCTGTAAAGGGTTTTTCAAACTCCCTTCAAAAGTTTGTGTTTGGTTTTTGAGCACCTTATCAAAAGCTCATTGGTGGCAAGACACCTGATCAAAAAATTTGGTTTGGTTTTTGAGCACCTTATCAAAAGCTCATTGGTGCCCAGGACACCTGATCAACTCATCCTGCAGTGGATTCCTACCTAGGGTGGTAGAAGAGTGGATGTACCCAAGTTTAGGGGAACCACTATAGCTCCTTGTGTCTTCTGGTTGCTTGTCTTTATTTTTGTTTCTGGCTGTGATCTGTGATTAGTTTCTTTTGTAAATTGTGATTAGATAGCTGCTGTGTTTAGATTTACCATTTGCTTCCCTGTTCACTCAGATTACAACAACTATTGTAAAAAGTTTTTAAGCACCATACTCTATTCACCCCCCCTCTAGAGTATATCAGATCTAACTTGCACTTTCATAATTAATGCTCATATTCTCTTAAATATAGCCGTTATTGGCAGCATTAATTATGGTCTTCATCAGAGTTAATTACTTGCTTAATTTATTGGGACAGTTTGGGAAACTCATTAAAGATAATATTCTCCAGCTGCTTTTCATTCTCCAAGCAATCAGCAATCAAAGCTTGGAAATTCAAAATTAAAAGGAGAATTCAACAGAGAATATAAAAGAGATTTTTCTCTTTTCAGTTGACAAGGATATACAGAACAAGAAATAATACAGAGAACAAGAAGAATCAACAAGAAAATTCTCTATGCAGAAAACAACATGTTTTCTCCTTGTGTTTACTGAAGACTGAAGAAGAACAACAAACAAATATCAAGTGTATTCTTCAACTTCTTCTCTAGGAACATTCAAGGACAACAACTCTCAATCAATCAGAAAGTTCCTGGAATTCATTTCAAGACAAGGCTGAAGACATACACCCTGAGCAAGGCTCCAAGTGATTTCAGAAGGAGTCTTGACAACAGCAATCCACTAGTCTTCTTTGTTGATTAGAGAAAGAGAAGACACCATCACCTCTCTCACCTCATGTATAAAGGGTTGTGAGATCTCCCTGAAAATAGATCTTGTAGTGGCAGTCACCTGATCAAAAATCTGCGAGTGGATTCCTACCAGAGTGGTAGAAGAGTGGATGTACACAGTTTGGGGAACCACTATAAAATTCTTGTGTTGTCTGATTGCCTATTTTGTTTCTGTTCTTGCTTTGCTGTGATAGGTTAGTTTACTGTGATAGATTACTGTGTTGTGGTAGATTAGCGTAGACTGAATTCCCTTTTATATTACTATTATAGTATCACCTATTTTATTACTCTGATAAATTCTCAAAATAGCCATAAATTTAAATTACTCTATTCACCCACCCCCCCCCCCCCCTCTAGAGTAAATCAGATCTATTCCCTTTCTTTCAATTGGTATCTGAGGGGTGTTCCTTTGGTTGTACAAGCTAATACTTGAACCAAAATATCCTTGATAGATCTGATTTCTGTTTCCTTAATTTTTATGTTTAGTTCACAGCATGGCACAGAACAAAGATTATGCAAGCACCAGACCTCCAGTTTGCAACTTGAATAAGTTTTCCATCTGGAAGACAAGAATCAGGCCTTACATGAATTCTTTTGATGAGGATATATACAACTATATTTGTACAGGTCCTCCTCAGCCTACAGTTGCCACTACGTCTACCAGTACACATATTGTTCCACCACCTGAGTGGACAGATGCACAGAAGAAGGCCAAAATAACAGATGCTAAGGCCATGAATATTCTGGCTAAAACTATGTCAGATGACATATTCCAGAAGATGTGTGAGTGCACATCTGCCAAGGCTATCTAGGACTCTCTTAACCAGATGGTTGCTGGTTCAGCATATTAGAGAAAAGACATAATATCTAACCTTATCTCCTAGTATGATAATTTTAAGAAAGATGAATTTGGGTCTGCGAGTGATATATACAACACACTAAGCTCAATCGTCAATGAGCTGAAGACTCTGGACAAAGACATCACTCTTATAGAAGTAAATGACAAGATCCTCATGTGCTTCCCAAGCTCATGGGATTCCAGAATATGGCCAATCAAGGAGGCCAGAAGCTTGAATGAGATTTCCACTGAATCTCTTCTAGGAAAGCTCAAGTCATATGAGCAACTCATAAAGGCAAGAGAAGTTGTAGAGCAGAAGACTCCTCTAGCAGCAAGAAAGGAGCAAAACATAGCCTTCAAAGCTTCAGAAGAATCAGAAGGTCCAACAACAAGTGAAGAACTCCTGAGCCTCTTAGCCAAGAGATTTTATAAAATGGCAAAGAAGGACTTTAGAAGAAAGTCATCTAGGCAAGATGACAAACCAAGGTATGACAAGACACCTACTAAAGAGGTTGTTTGTTTTGGTTGCAGGAAACCAGGACACTTCATGTCAGAGTGTCCAAAAAATCAAAAGAAGGAGACAAGAAGAGAGAAAGAAACCAAGAAGCAACACTACAACAAGCCTTCCTCCAGCAAGCATAAAAGGAAGGAGAATGGTTTCATTGCTGAAACCTGGAGTGATACAAATGAAGAATTCTCATCTTCCAGCTCTAGTGAAGATGAAGAGGAGGCAAAGGCAGGGGAAGTTTACTCATGGCTATCAATGCCTCCTGCAGCCTATCTGAAGCTGAGCGGTTAGGTAATGAAGAATCATCAGAATCTGAGGCAGATCAGGTACTATCATCTTTTGATTATAATTCAGAAAATTTTAAAACTGAATTCAAATCATTATGCATTGATTTAATTAACTCTGAAAAAGAAATTAAAACACTTAGATAAAAAATAATTGATCATGAAAACTTTATTTCTGAAAACATTATGTTAAAAGATGAATTAACTTTAGCCAATGAACAAATCATATCATTAAAATCTTAATTGGCTGAGGCAAGGCAACTTGAAGAATCCCTAAATGGGAGAACCATCAAGTTGATGGCAATCACAAGCACAGTGAATGCCAGGCTAAATGGCAAGCTGGGCTTAGGTGCTTCATCAAGCCAACCCCTAATGATTCAAAAGAATATACTAACAACTCCTATAAAATTCGTTTTAGAAAAGGGTAAAGAAAAGATAGATAATAATAATAATGTTAAACAAACAGAAGTAAAACCAAAGAATAAGAAAAAGAATAAGAGAAATCCTAATCATAATAATGTTCAACAGATTTCGTCGAACTCAGATCAACGAAATGTGTACAGTTTGTCGAACTCAAGTCGACGAACTTCGAACGCAAATTTCCATTATAATTATTCGTTAAACTACAATCGACGAAACCAGTATGGTTCATCGACCCGAGATCGATGATTTTGGGGACCATAGAATGAATACTCTCATTCTCTGAGTGAAGTTCGACGAACTCATCCCCATTTGTCGAACTCAGATCGACGAACTTACTAGAATTCGTCAAACGCAGTTAATCTTAACAGAAACTTTAATTCTTTCAGAACTAATAATCAAACAAGATCTTCCATTAATCAATTTAATTAATGGATAATTCCTCCAAGAAGATATCATCCTCTAGGTTATAAATGTCAACCTGAATACTCTTACATTTCCAGTTTTATTTATGTAAAGAAAGAAGGACCCAAGATAACCTGAGTCAAGAATAGCTAATCTGTTTTATTGCAGGTGAAAGACTATCCCACCACAGAGCAACATTGGTATTTGGATTGTGGTTGTTCAAAACATATGACTGGAAACAAAGACAACCTAATCAACTACAAATCAAATCTAGGAGCCAAAGTAATATTTGGTGATTCCAATTGTGGCCAGACTGAAGGATATGAAAAGGTTAAAATTAGAGCAGTCACCTTCAGGAATGTTGCTTATATAAGTGGACTGACGCACAACCTTATCTCCATAAGTCAGTTATGTGATGAAAGGTTTCAGGTATCATTTAATAAAACTTCCTGTATTATTACTTCAGTAGATAACCTAGTAGTGTTAATAGGAACTAGAGTAGGAAATATTTATGAAGTTAATTTAAGTCTGCCAAAACTGAAATATGTCTATTTAATCAAACTAGAAATAATAATGAACTTTTGCATATGAGATTAGGACATGTTAACTTGAAATATATTGTTAAACTCTCTAGGGACAACCTTATTAGAGGATTGCCTTCTTGCCCATACAAAAAGAAAAGCTTTTGCAGGGCTTGTCAGTTAGGCAAGCAAAATAAAAATAGTTTCAAATCTGTAAATAAAAGTGACTCACCTAAAATATTGTACTTGCTACATATGGAACTTTTTGGCCCATTTGTTGTACAAAGCCTAGGAAGGAAATCTTATACTTTAGTGATTGTAGATGACTTCTCAAGATTCACTTGGGTATTCTTTCTGAGATTTAAGTTAGATAACTTCAAGGTTATTACAGATTTTCTCAAGAACATACAGATTGAGTACTCTACTCCAGTTGCATTGATCAAAAGTGATCATGGTACTGAGTTTGTGTCTCTTCTTATGTAAGAGTTCTGTGAGAAGGAAGGTATCAGACACTGCTTCTCAGCTCCTAGAACTCCTCAACAAAATGTGGTTGCTGAAAGGAAAAATAGAACCCTAATTGAATCTGCAGGCACATTACTTCCAGATGCTCACTTGCCCCTATCCTTTTGGGCAGAGGCTGTGAGCACAATAAACTATGTACTGAACAGAAGTCTGATACACAAGCTCAAGAATAAGACTCCTTATGAGCTACTTAAAGAAAAGAAACCTAAAGTAGATTACTTTAAAGTTTTTGGTTGCATTTGTTATATTCATAACAATAATAAGAAACACATTAGAAAGTTTGAAGCCAAGGCTGAAATAGCAATTTTTCTTGGATATTCCCAAGTAAGCAAGACTTATAGAGTTTATAATAAATCAACCATGAAAATAGAAGAAACTATTCATATTCCATTTGATGAAACTAATATGTTTTATAAGGAGAAAGAAGTTTCTACCAATGGCATATTACAGGTACCTCATTTGTGTGAGAAATTAGATGAATTGACCCTCGCCAATAAGGGTGTCAGCCATCCTTCTCCACAAATTGCTGAAGATAGCGAAGATGAAGACACTGAAGTCAGTCTAGAGCCAACAACAGCTATAATTCCACAAGAGGAATTAATTCCCCAAGTTGTTGCTCAACCAACTCCTCCTACTGAATTTGTCACACTTAGAGATCACCCTGTATCTCAAGTGATTGGAGGCATTTCAGTTGGTGTGTAGACAAGGCATCAACTCCACCAGGACATGATGCATGTCTGCTTCATATCTCAAACTAAGCCCCAATCCATTAAAGATGCTGAGCAAGATCCACACTAGATTATTGTAATGCAAGAGGAGCTCAACCTATTTGAGAGATGTAGAGTTTGGGATTTAGTTCCAAGACCCAAAGACTACCCAGTCATTAGAACTAAATGGGTATTTAGAAACAAGCTAGATGCTCAAGGTCTTATCATAAGGAACAAGGCCAGACTAGTTGTTTGAAGTGCCCGCGATACAGACAAGAGGAAGGCATAGACTATGACCAAACATTTGCACATGTTGTAAGGATGGAAGAAATCAGAATTTTTCTAGCATATGCTGCCTACAAAAAGTTCACAGTATACCAAATGGATGTCAAGAGTGCATTTCTTAATGATGAACTTAAAGAAGAGGTCTATGTAGAATAACCAACAGGTTTTATTTCTCCTACTCATCCCTCTTATGTTTTCAAATCGCATAAGACTCTCCATGGTCTAAAGCAAGCTCCAAGAGCTTGTTATGAAATCTTAGCTAGCTTTCTCTTAGAGCATAAATTTTCTAGAGGAATAGTAGATAAGACTTTATTTATTAAGCATCATCATGATAAAATATTGTTAGTATAAATATATGTAGATGACATCATATTTGGTTCTACAGATTCCAAACTATGCAAAAGGTTCTCCAACCTTATGCATTCCAAGTTTGAAATGAGTAGCATAGGTGAGCTCTCCTACTTCCTTGGTCTCCAAGTGAAGCAGTCACCTAATGACATCTCATATCCCAATAAAAATATGCTAAGGAGCTGATTAAAAGGTTTGGGATGGCTGATGTTTTAGCAAAGAAAACACCTATGGCTTCCAATGTTGTAATTGATTCTAATGAACATGGGAAACCTGTAGATCAGATATTATATAGGGTCATTGTTGGGTCCCCTGTTATATCTAACAGCAAGTAGACCAGACATTATATTTGCTACATGCCTTTGTGCTAGATTCTAGGTGAACCCTAAAGAATCTCACCTTATTTTCTTAAAAAGGATTTTGAGATATATAAATAGTTGCCCTAATTTAGAACTCTGGTATCCAACAGAGTCAGAATTTGAGTTAACTGGATACTCTGATGCTGACTTTACTGGATGTAGAGTAGATATAAAGAGCACATCAGGGACATGTCAGTTCCTTGGTGATAGGCTAGTGTCATGATTTTGCAAGAAACAAACATCTGTGTCTACCTCAATAGCAGAAGCTGAATATATAGCAGCTGGCAGTTGTTGTTCACAGATGTTGTGGATTCAGAACCAACTCCTAGATTATGGTGTCAACTTAAATAATTCAACTTTACTGTGTGATAATACAAGTGTAATTTCTATTGCTCAGAATCCAGTGCATCATAGTAGGACTAAACATATAGATGTCAGACATCATTTCATTGGAGAGTGTGTAGACAAAAAGAAAATTAATCTCACCTTTGTCTCTATTGATTTGTAAAAGGCAGATATCTTCACCAAACCCTTGGATGAGAAGAAAGATCTGTTCTTTATGAATCAGTTAGGTATGATCAATGGTGATACATTAATTTAATTTTTTGTCTGTGGTCGAAGAATTTGACACAGTTCGTCGAACGGAGATCGACGAACTGAGGAAAGTTCTTGAGAAATTTGTCGAACTGAGATCGACGAACTCTCTGTGTGTGAAGTTCTATTCGTCGAACGGAGATCGACGATATTGCTTCAAAAAATGTTTCGTCGACCTGAGATCAACGAATTGTTTTCCCTTTTTCTGACTGAGATCGACAAACTCTTTTGTCAATAAAATATTTCGTCGAACCCAGATCAAAGAATTTTTATTTTTTTTGTCGGACGGAGTCTGCCGCTTCATTTTCTGAAAACCATATATCTAGGTTTTCTTCGAGCTCCATCCTGCGCTTTTTGTTCCCCTTGCACTTGATCTCTCTGTTTTCTTTTACAGGCAAATAAATGGCGATTCCGACGAACTCCCTTGCAACAATGAAGTTCAACACTGATTTGATGTTGATTTTGATTCCTTCTCTCACACTGATCAAATATACATCGACATCTTACAGTTATATGAGGAACAGAGTCTGAAGAAGTTCATGACAACCCGGATCAAAATATCAGCAAATGAAATCAGGGAATGAGTTTTCACTGCAACGTCTCCTAACGCAAATACCATGATAGGCACCATCAGAGGCACACAGGTCATTCTGACTCCGATAGTTCTTACTAAATTTTTTGATTTATCTACCGGAGAAGATGATATAGAAATAGATACTGATGAATATGAGAATATGCTGAGCACTATGGGGCATTCAGGAGGAAACCCCAATAAATTATTGAAAAAGAACTTGTTCGTTCAATACAAGTTTCTTGCAGACATAGTTGGCAAGGTGTTACTAGGCATACAGCCCATGATTATATCACCAGGCACCAATTCCTAGTGATGTGTGCTCTGGTTAAGAAGAAATTTGTTAATTGGGGACAGATCTTCTTTGAGTTAATAAAGAAGAAGAATACAAAGAAAGAAGTGTGCTTTGCGAGGATTCTGGGAATCTTCCTTCAAGAGAAGGCACATGAACTACTTGTCTACCCGACAGTGTTTATTAATGCCTCAAAGAGGCTTACATCTGCTCTTTTAGGCAGATGGGAGAGGACAATCTCTAGGCCATCCAAGACTTCCTCCTCTTTCAGGACTTCTGAGAGCACTAGGGCAGTGACAGCCACTCTTCCACCTCCAGAAGATGTCCTTCCCTCTACAAGAATTCTGTCACCTCCTCCATCTCAACAACCATCCTCTTCTCCAGCTCATGCTCCACCAATTCAATCTCCTCAACATCTACCCATACCGGTTCCAACACCAGTTCCATCTCCATAACATACTACACCACCTCCATCTCCACCTCCTCATTCTCCACCTCACATTAATATATCTAACATTCCATCTACCTCACAACCATCTTTCAATCTGCTATCTCCTCAACCATATCCACACAACTCTCCAATTCAGGAACCCATCTCCTCACCCACAATCATAGTTCCCCATTCTACCACTGCAATTCCTTCAATTGATATCCCTTCAGTCATCCCCACTGACATTCCATCCATTCCCCCTTCCAGACTTCCAGACTACACCCACACAGACTTCTCCAATGCATTCTCTGTGTGTTCAAATTGTGTACATCACACTCCCTACTCCTCCTCTGCTCCTGAACCCCTATACCAAAATTTTTTTGATATAGTAAAAGATCGTGCTTTTATTTCTCCCACTCTTGAGCAACTTATAGCTAATACTATTGCTCCTCTCTCTGCTTCCATCATCTCTCTCTCTTCCAGAATTGTTGACCTGTCTTTTATCCCTTCTTTTGGATGACTGGCTTCAGGACCCTCTGAACCCAGTCAGGGGGAGATGTTCTGTGAAGAAGTTCTAGTTCCTCCTTGTACAGCAGGAGCAGCAGCAACAACAGATTCTGAGATGTCTGATGATTCAACAGAAGCAACCCCTCCAACAGAAATAATTGATTTGTTTACAGATTCTGATATAGACATGGCTGACACAATTATGGCAGAAATAAATATTGTTGGTGATTACATTATAAATCCTATAGTTAATCTAGATTCTTTTCTAGATTCATTCAATTTTGTTTATAATAATATTCTACCTAGTTTTTCTTATCGGCGTTCTATGGCTATAGTCCCCTATACTTCTCCAATAAGCCCTGCAGTTGCTAAGCAACTCAAGACCAGTTTTGCAGCTCAAGTGATCACAGAAGAACATATGACTGAGAATGTTCTTGAACCAGTTTCAGCCTCTAAGGCTATTTCTCCTCCAGAGGCTATCTCACTTCCTACCTATAAGATGGATGATAGTCCTTTACCAGACTTGAATGATATTATTCTTGCTGACATAGAAGAAAAGAATAAATTAGTTTCTGAAAGTATTGCTGAAACACAAGTTGCAGAAACAGAACTTCCGGTATAGCCTCAGGCTGAGAAGCAGATATCCAAAGATGTTCTGAAGGCAATTATTGACTTGTATGCAAATCCTCCAGGATCTTCTGATGATGATGATGAAGAAGAAGACTCTGATGAGTCTGATGATTCAAAAGCAAAGAAGAAAATTGTAAAGAAAAGAAAAGCTCCTGCTAAGGCTGTCCCAAAGCCAAATCATAATGCAGACACTCCCTACTATATTCTTCAGAAGATCACTCCTTACATCGGGATGCCTTCATGGATGTGGCTATCCAAGAATGACCAGAAAGCCAGGAAGAAAAGCAGAAGATACTCTCGTCCTCCTCCTTCTTAAAGGAATTGGAGAGGTCCTCCTCCTCCTCCTCTTCCTCCAACAACAGGTGCTTCATATACTCAAACTTACCAAAGGCAATATGATAGATCTTCAATGTCTTATTTTCAAGCAAGCAGTCAGCAGAGACATTCTTCCAGCAGCAGAAGTCAACAACATCAACATCAGAAGCTTGACAAGCAACAAAGAATATCTGAAGTTGATAAATCTGAAAAGGATAATAGTCCAAGAGGGCCAAAATCTCCTCCAATTCCTTTTGTGGATCCTGAACAAGATATAACTACAAGAATGACCAGATTTCAAGAGCTGGTTGGACTCTCCATGATTAACAAAGCTAAAGCTGAAGGCAGAGATCCTTCTCAGTACTCTACAATGTCATCCTACAGAAAAGAAGAACTGAAAAGGTATGACAAGACTAAAAAGTTTTTCAATGTAGATGCTTATATGAATCTGCATCCAGAGGCTGTAGTTCCAAGAGCCACTTCTCTCAATATTATTGGAGCAGCTGACATGACAATGTCTAAAAGAGAAGCTGTGAATCCCAACAGAGAATTCAAATTCAGACAGCCCTCTGAGAGTTCTGAAAAAGCTGAAAAGGAAAAGGCCAAGAAGAACAATGACATTTTGTTTAGTTTTGTATTTCTGAACTTTATTTGTTATGACTATCACAAAGTTACTGTTATGTACATATCTGCTGGATATCTCTTAAATTTTCTGCCAGATATATTATTTTTATTTTGTGATCATTTTCCTTTGTTTATATTAGTGACCTCACCCAAATAGCGGGAGATTGTTGGTTCCTTAGTTTGGATTTGTGGTAGGTTCACTAATTAGGATGAGTTTTTGACCCATATTGTATAGCTATAGTCAAGTCTTTGAGTCCTAAAGATTAGGCTAGTCATTAGGTTCAACCTTCATGGACCAGCCAGCAGAAGACTTCAGGAGACTCAAGACTTAGAAGAAATTCATGTTCAAAATTATCAGTTCGAAACTCTTCGAACTCAGCTCGACGATCGTCGATCTCAGATCGACGAACTTAGAGTTAATTCTCTGAGTTGAGCTCGATGATATTCGAGCTCAGGTCGACGAAGTCTGGTGTTCAGCTTCAACAGATTCTTTCCAGATTATTTTCGCTGAACTCAGCTCGACGAAGACAGATTCTGTGCTCGACGAACATGGACCGCAGAATTGGCAAGTTATTTCCAGAATGCAGTTCGCTGAGCTCAGGTCGACGAACAGGATTTCTCAGCTCGATGAACTTGGATCTCCGTTCTACGAAATCTGTTCAGAGCTCGACGATTTCTGTCTAGTGCTAGACTTAGAGTTTTCCCTCATTTATATCAATATTTTCTATATTATTTAGTAGTGATTTCCTGAGTAATTAATGCCCATATTCTCTTAAATATAGCCGTTATTGGCATCATTAATTATGGACTTCATAAGGGTTAATTACTTGCTTAATTTACTGGGACAATTGGGGAAACTCATCAAAGACAATATTCTCCTGCCGCTTTTCATTCTCTAGGCAATCAGCAATTAATGCTTAGAAATTCAAAATTCAAAGGAGAATTTGACAGAGAATATAAAAGATATTTTTCTCTTTTTAGTTGACAAGGATATACAGAACAAGAAATAATATAGAGAACAAGAAGAATCAATAAGAAAACTCTTTGTGCAGAAAAAAAACCTGTTTTCTCCTTGTGCTTACTGAAGACTGAAGAAGAACAACAAACAAGGATCAAGAGTCTTCTTCAACTTCTTCTCTAGGAACATTCAATGACAACAACTCTCAACCAGTCAGAAAGTTCCTGGAACTCATTTCAAGACAAGGCTGAAGACCTACACCCTGAGCAAGGCTCCAAGTGATTTTAGAAGGAGTCTTGACAACAGCAATCCACTAGTCTTCTCTATTGATTAGAGGAAGAGAAGACACCATCACCTCTCTCACCTAATGTATAAAGGGTTTATTAACTCCCTTCAAAAGGTTTTCTTGGTTTTTGGGCACCTGATCAAAAGCTCAAAGGGTTGTGAGATCTCCCTGGAAATAGATCTTGTGGTGGCAGTCACCTGATTAAAAACCTGCTAGTGGATTCCTACCAACGTGGTAGAAGAGTGGCTGTACCCAGTTTGGGGAACCACTATAAAATTCTTGTGTCGTCTGGTTGCCTATTTTCTTTCTGTTCTTGCTTTGTTGTGATAGGTTAGTTTGCTGTGATAGATTGTTGTGCTGTGGTAGATTAGCTTATCCTGAATTCCCTTTTTTATTACTATTATAGTATCACCTATTTTATTACTCTGATAAATTCTCAAAATAGCCATAAATTTTAATTACTCTATTCCCCCCTCTAGAGTAAATCAGATCTATCCCCTTTCTTTTAGTCCCACCGAAACAAGTCGTCCACCATACACAAAGTAGTTCCACTGGGCAGGGAGAGGATAGTAAAAAACAATCGAAAAGTGGGATCCAACGATATGCCCAAATTCGGATGGAAGAGCCTGAACCAACCATCCACAAAGAAACGACAATGACAATCTCACGAGTATGGAAGAAATCCTTCCAACATAATGAAGGTTGAATCCCCAAGGAAGCACCAAACAAATTATTGTATGAAAAATAGCATGCACAAAACACAGAGCTAACTAAAGTGTCCAGATCACCCGTCAATCGGTGCCAAACCTGCTTCACTCGGAGGGCGGAGCTAAAATCTGAGATGTTATAGGTTGAAGTCAAAAGCTGGCCTCAATGAGAGTTCGGAACTTGGGGTGTAGCTGACACCTATTTCTCCCAAACCTTAACTCCTAACTAGTGCTACAGGACTAATAACTGACCCAAAGCCTCAGCTGGGATGTCCCTCCTCTAACCCGGAAGTTCTCTCGGCGCTTCCCCTCCAAAACTAATTGTTGGGCTAGGAGTACCTCAGAATGCTCTAGAAGCAAAAATGAGAGTATGAGAAAATCTGTCTTCTGAGGTATCATGTGGTTCTATTTATAGATTTTCAATATCTGGTTTGCAAAAAACATAATTCTACTGCCCTAAAATTACTAAAATGCCCCTGGGTTGGTCTGCCACTAGCCAAACTCTGTTATTCTACGGAGCTAAATGCAGACCCATGGGTATTTAGGTAATTTCAGGTCTGGGCGGAGCGGGAGCGTTGAGTGGAGAAGCATCACTCAACGCCAAGGGCTGGCGGGAGCGTTGAGTGGAGAAGCATCACTCAATGCCAAGGGCTGGCAAGAGCGTTGAGTGGAGAAGCATCACTCAACGCCAAGGACTGGCAGGAACATTGAGTGGAGAAGCATTCTTCAATGCTAAGGGCTGGTGAGAGGGTTGAGTGGAGAAGCATCACTCAATGCCAAGTGCTGGCGAGAGAGTTGAGTGGAGAAGAATCACTCAACGCCAAGGGCTTTCACCTGCCCAGGGCAGGAGCCTTCCCGCCTCCCTGGTTCAGCTATGGCCTAAACCTTAAACTTGCTCGACGAAAATAACTTAAGTCGAATGCTCAGTTCGACAAATTTGCGTTCGACGAATAACGTTCTCAGCTCGACAAATTAAACCTTCTCAGTTTGCCGAATTAGAGCTTCGTGATTCGACGAATTAGAGTTCAACAAATAGCGTTCGACGAAATGGCGTTACTACCCCTGGGCGAGAGCCTTCCTGCCTACATACGGCGAGAGCCCTCACACCCACTTTCTTATCTGCTCCAATTTTAGCCCAGAGCTAGCCCAATCCGGGTCCTTGGGGCATCTTCATCCCACCCAATGAATATGGGGTTGTAAATAATCCCCGCTTTTTGTGAGCTAGCTTTGCCCTCGAAAAGATACGTCCAACCTCCAATATTCTGTGGGTGCTTGCTGACCTGGCAAGGAATCTTTCTGCAGAGCCCACCTTGGTCCAACACATACACCGCCGAGTTTGTTTCTCAAGCCATCCATGCCATCATTGCTCTCTGCTTGAGCTTCTGCAAGGCCTTTAAAATGCATCCCAAGTGTGTCAAAAAACCGCTCTCGCAAGAACTTCAGGTTCTCCTTGTCATGGCCCAGGCGCGGGCTCGCGCCAACTGCGCCAAAGTTGCTCCTTGGCTGATGGGCAAGAGGCCAGCTGGCGAGAAACCAGCTAGCGAGAACTCCCGCCCAAAGAAAAATAAGAAGGCAAGTCGGTCAGTCGAGACCGCTCAAAAGAGAACCAAGCCTCGCCTACCCTGACTCCTAACCATAATGAGAACCCCTCTTCCCCGCCGGAGGTACTTTTCTCGCCTCACCCATTGGCACGAACTGTTAAAGAGTGGGAACGGGGTTGCGTACTAATGTATCGCTCTTCTCGCTGGGGACGGTGGCGAAAGATGTCGCCGACTTTCTACTTGCGGATACAAAGGTGACCTGCCTTCTCAATGAGGATTCGCTGTCAGTCTCGGGGGCTGCACTGCCAGCCTTGGTGGTTGTCCCTCCGATTACCCTGGCCGATCCCCCAAGCTCTCCTGGTATTTATCCCTTTTGCTGGCTCGATTTTCTATTTAGATGACCTGTTTATCCTTTCCGCTAACCTGGCCTCTCGTAATACCTATTCTTGGGAGCTAGAACCTCACTGATCAGGGGTCCAGGATTTCTCCTCCCAAAAATCCTACCAATCTGGCGACTGATCCCGCCCTCCCCGCCGGAGGGGTTGTCTCGGAGCCATCTGCACATGTGCCGGGGTCCCAGCCCTCGATGAGAGAGGGCACCTCTGTTCCCCCACTGGTCGAGATCGAGACCATGGAGCGCAGGATGTTCCATCCGGGTCGGGGCAAGCCGCTCCACCTGCTCTTTGGAAGAAGTACAGAGAGCCAGCCTGGCCCTTCTCGACAGCCATCAGGGGAGGGTACCCACTTCAGGTATGGGAGAACCTTCTATCTTTCCTTTCGCTCCCCTCCCGATCTGACTAAAATCTGCCCTCCAGATCTGAAGGTGCACGAAGAGGAAGCATAAGAAGATGAAGATGAAGAAGAAGAAAATGGGGACGACTCTCCACTCCCCTCCTCTGGCGAGATGGAGGACTTTCTCGAGGCCTCCTAGAGTGGCAAGATGCGGAGGCAGAGGATTGTGGCGATCTTGTCGAAGCTCGTGCGGCAGTAGTGAGCCAACTCAGCGGCGGTGAAGAGAATCCACAAGATGATGGAGTGGCGACTAGCGATTATCGAGCAGGACTGTGCCTACCTCATTGGCAAGACAGAGTTCCAGGACATGCTTTCCGCCGAGACCTCCCCAGGATGATACATTACGCGGGTTTGAGATTAGCTCCACCTGGCCAACTAGGGGCCCTGACGGCCTTCTTCGATCTGCGAGTGCCTCCGAGGTCTGGTAGGCGAGGTATGGGTCGCTGGAGGTGGGAGCCGTACTGAGCTCTATGGGGATATCTTCTTCTTTACCCACCCCCCCAGCCTACCCTTCCCGCTTTGTACCCCTTGCGCCTCACGGTGACGAAAAATTATTATTTGTATTTATTATCATTGCTATTTAACGACTCTCGCCCAACGAGAGCCCCTCTATGTCTGTGCTTCTCTTTCTGTCTATGTTTTATGCTTTCATATCTGATACTCTGTGAACACTTGACTCTCGTGCCCTGCTCAACACTTCTCGCCTGCTGTGTTGGGTCCGAGGTTCCTTCACTTGATCCATGACGCTCTACTACTTATTTAAGAAATTAAGTAGCACCATTTCTAACAGTCCGGGCTTTTGGAATAGTTGGATATACGCTTGATCCGACATTTGGTATCAGAGGAGGTCACAGGTTCAAGACCGGGGGGCGCTATTAAATCCGGATTTTTCCCTTCTACCAGTGTGGGTCCGGCGGGTTAGGAAACTATGGACATGTGGTAACCTCACCTCTGAGCCATGTGAGCCATGTGGTAACCCCACCTCCGAGCCGACGGGTTGTGCTGGACGCCGGGGGAGGGGATTGTTGGGTCTGGCGTTCCTTCACTTGATCTATGGCGCTCTGCTACTTATTTAAGAAATTAAGTAGCACCCGTTCCAATAGTCTGGGCTTTTGGAACAGTTGGGTATGCGCTTGATCCTACACGCTGCCAATGCTTGCTTTTACCCGAGCCATTCCCGGATGTTCTAGCTTTCTGCAGGTCTGAGGAGACCCTGCGAGGCAGGATGGAAATCGAGGAGTCAGATCATCGGGATTTGTTGACTTGTTGACCGTACCCCCTCCATTTTTAGGAAGAAAATCATAATTACCGAATTTTCTATAAATATGCCGATCCACCTACCACATTTACTTCTCTACATTCACTTCTTTGATTCCAAGCCTTCATCCTCCTCCTAACTGCTTTCGCCGATCTCTACAATGCTAAGGCTCTCGCCTCCCTGATTTTTTTTCTCCTCTCGCCTTCTCTTCAAGATGGCCGGCGAGGGCGATGGCCGCTCCAAGTGTGCGCAATCCTTCCTAGAACACAAATTCACTCCCTGCCGGTTGACTTTGGAGGAGTTTGACATGATAGCCACAAACTTCATCCCCACCGGGTTCACTACGCGGAACCCCAGAAATGACGATAGGGTTAATCCCGCACTATCCGGGGAGCTATTCATTCCCATGGAGCACTTCGATGTGGGCTTCTGGCTCCCCCTCTGGCCGGAAGTGCATCAGCCCCTTCGATACTATGATAGTGCCAGCCCAGCTCAACCAAAATTCCTTCTCGATCCTGGTGGCGTTCATCTGCTACATGCGGGCGGAAAGGATTGAATTCAGTCTGCCCATCTTTTGTAAGCTATTCAACTTCCGCGCGAAAGGTGGGGTGGTCTTCTTCTCGGGGCAGTTGGTGAAGACGAGCGGACTCACCAACAAGAACCACCACTGGGGATAGAGATTCGTTTTTGTCTCCGATGACTGTATAAACATCCTGCTTGCGCCAGTTCAGTACGACGACGCGACCTACAAGCCTCCCTCTCTCAGGGGGCACGAGGGCGCCCTCGTCGAATTCTTCGAGACCAAGACTTTCAACGTCCCCTTCCTTCGGCGAGACTTGGATACCCTCCCGCCGGTTCCTCCAGGCAAAGGTATTATTTCAGTCTATTCTTGCAACCTTTTGTTTTGAGAAGAAGGGTTAATTAGCCATCTGTCTCGCAGTTGAACGAGAAATCCCCCTCCACCAACCTTTTGACGAGACCCGGGTGCTCGCCGACCCCTTGGCTCTCGCCAAGTCTGCCGCTGCCGCCTGCCTGGAGGAGCCGGGATCCTCTTCCGAACCGAGTGCGTAGAAGCGGAAACACAGCTCCCTCCCTGCCGCCCCTCCCAAAAAATCAAAACTGTCAGCAGCGGAGAAGGGCAAATTCATTGTACCACCTTCTGCCAAGACCCTCGCTGAGACCCCGTCAGTCACGGGCGAGACGGGAATCGCTGGGCCTGCAGCAGAGACCCCTGCCGAGACCCCACTCAAGTCGGTGTCGAAAGTGCACCAGAATTTTGGCTTCGGCGAGAAGTACATGGATGCGGAGGGCAAGCCCTTGATCCAATGGGACCATACCACCAACCGCTTTGCGGTATCCACACTTATCCCCTCCTGGAGGGAGCGGGACACAATTACTGGCGATGCCTTTGCACTGGGCTATGGGCTCTATAGTCGGGAGGATGCCGACATGCTCGATCGGATGACTACTCAGACCCTCGTCTACGACGCCGCCCAAGCACAGCTCCACGCTGTCCAACTCTCTCATATGGCCTGGCGTCGCACCCTCACCATCTAGCGCAACCTCATCGACATGCTCAAGGCAAGGGATACCACTGCGGATGAAGTGGCCACCCTGAAGGCCGACTTGGAGGCTGCCCAATAACTTCTCTCCCTTCGCCCGGCTGCCGAGGTAAGGAGGACCCTTCAATATTTCTCGCCCTCTTAACATATATATTATTTATTATTATTTTTTTTGCTTAATTGGACCGTCTCACAGGATTCCGTGCAAGCCCAGCTGTCTCGCGCCAGGGTGGCCGGCGTCGAGTGTGAGAACCAGCTGCTATAAGCTGAGGTGAAGCTCCTGGAGGAGGCCCTGGCCCGACCGTCGCCGGAGGAGAGAATCTAGCGCCATCATTATTCCATATACGAGATCGATGTGATAGTTCAGGAGAACGTGCAAGCCACTGCTAAGATGGTCATCGAGGTGCTTCGGGAATCGATGCTTTTGAATGAAGGTGACGAGATTCTCACGGCACGAGGGATCTTGCCCTGGTTGTTCGAGCCCATCCCCAAGCTTGCGGGAGAGGACGAATCTCCGATCAAAGATGCGGCAGAGCTTGACTTGTATGAGGAATCTATCGACAGCTCTTCCGGCGAGACCTCCGACTACACCCCCAGCGGAGCCTCCAGCAGGACCTCCAGCGGGATCTACAGTGGGACCTCCAGCGGGCATGCCCGATAGCCTTCACACTTTTGGTTTTTCATTGTAATCTTCTCCTTATTTTTTTAAACTTTTTGTAAGGGGCGAGATTCCCCAAATCGATGCTACAACTTTTATATTGTATTTAATGGTCTGCCTTTTTGATGGAATGTTTATTGCCTTTGCGCGAATTCTAAGATCTTAGGTGATGTCCGCCGCCCATTTGAAGAGTTGGCTAAGTAAAACCTGCCGGAAGGAACCTGCCAAGAATCTCACCAGAAGGGCCGTGCTGGGAACCCTGCCGAGAGGAGCTTGTCGGGAGCCCTGTCGAGATGGTTATGGAGAGAACCCTATCGAAACCCCTGCCGGGAGGGTCCTGCTGGGATGGTTATGCCGAGAGCCCTGCCGAGAGGGGTCTAGGTTATCCCATCCTTACTAAGGATTGGTGTTAGCTATTTGGAAGCATGTTATCATGAGCTTCATAACACTATCCTGATTTCAACAGCCCTGTCTGCTTGATGTGGGACAGTTCATCAGGTCCACTTGGGGCCATTTAAACAAAAAATCCTTTTTCCCTTCTCCCCCAAGCAAGCCTATGACCCTATCAGCTAGTGAGAGCCAGACAGCTAGCGGGAGCCTACAAACCTGCCAGCTAGCGGGAGCCTGGTAGAGGGTCTACTTGGGGCCGAGTGCGCCTTCCAGCCCTTCCAGGTAATGAGAGCCTGAGCAGCGGGATCCTCTCGGGGTCTTCCCTTACCCCCCACGCGAGCCTACGGACCTGTCAGCTAGTGAGAGCCTGGACATCGGGTCTACCCGGGGCTGAGTGTGCCTTCCAGCCATGCAAGCTAATGAGAGCCTGAGCAGTGGGATCCTCTCGGGGTCTTGCAAATTTCCATCTCCCTTTCTTTCCCCCCAAGCGAGCCTACGACCCTGGCAGCTAGTGAGAGCCTGTAAGTGGGTCTACTCGGGGCCGAGTGAGCCTTCCATCCCTACCAGCTAATGGGAGCCTGAGCAGCATGATCCTCTCGGGTATTCCCTTACCCTCCAGGCGAGCCTACGGACCCGCTAGCTAGTGAGAGCCTAGACAGCGGGTCTACCCGGGGCTGAGTGAGCCTTCGAGCCCTACCAGCTAATGAGAGACTGAGCTGCGGTATCCTCTCGGGGTCTTCCCTTACCCACCAAGCGAGCCTACAGACCTGCCAGCTAGTGAGAGCCTAGATAGCGGGTCTACCCGGGGCCGAGTGTGCCTTCCAGCCCTGCCAGCTAATGAGAGCCTGAGCAGCAGGATCCTCTCGAGGTCTTCCAAACTACTACAATCCTTTCTCTGGCAACCGAGCGAACCTACAAATCTTCCAGCTTGATGGGAGCCTGGGCAGCAGGTCTACTCGGTGCCTCCCAAAATCACAAACACTTCAGAACCTGTGAAGAAACAATCTTTAGAATAACTATCACAATAAAACATACAATATTACTCATGCTAAGGATAAAAATATTTCAGGTCGTTGCCACTCCATGTGTGACTCATGGATACCCCTTCTACATTCTGGAGGTGGTATCCCCCCGACCATAGGACTTTTTTAACAATGTAAGGCCCTTCCCAATTGGGGTTTAGTTTACCAATGGGGGCCGATCTTCCGGCAGTGTCAACCTTCTTTAGGACTAGATCTCCTTCAGCAAATCGTTTGATCCACACGTGCTTGTCGAAGTACTTTGTCATCTGCCGCTTGACCTCCTCTTGCCTGACGGCGGCCATGTCGCGAAGTTCCTCTACCATGTCTAATGAGAGTCGTAGCTCCTCTTCATGTCCTTCCCTCCATGCCTCGCCTCCTTTGCCTGCGGCCACAACCCGTGGGGATTGAACCTCGAACTCCACGGGTAGGACCCCCTCACACCCATGTGAAAGGTTGAAGGGGGTCTCACCAGTGGCCGTGTTTGGGGTCGTCCGCAAGGCCCACAACACTGAGGGGAGTTGATCCACCCAACTCCCCCTCAAGTTCTCTACCTTCTTTTTGAGCAGGTTCACTATGATTTTGTTTGCCGCCTCCACCAAGCCGTTGCTCCTGGCGTGTCGGACGGAGGCAAACCTAAGGTCGATCCCTAGTTGGGTACGGAAGCTGATGAACTCCTCACTTGAGAACTATGGCCCATTGTCCATGAAAATGGCCTGAGGCAACCCGTGCCTACAGTTGATCTCTCCCGAAACGATGTTCCTGATGACCTGGGAGGTTACCTTGGCCAGCGCCTTGACCTCCAGCCACTTTAAGAAGTAGTCAATCATAACTAAGAGGAACCTTCTCTGCTCGCTCGCCGGGGGAAACGACCCTACTAGGTCAATCCCCCAAATGGTGAAAGGCCATGGCGTCGTGATGCTTCGAAGCCGTTGAGCAGGCAGGAGTTGGAGGGGGCGTAAAGCTAACATTTTTGGCACCTCCTCGCAAACTTTGCTGCATCGTGGGCCAGAAGTATCCCTACCTGACAACCCTTGCTTCCAGCGTTCTAACCCCCGAATGGCTACCACATTCTCCGGAGTGCACTTCTTTCAAAATTCTTTGGATCTCTTCCTCCGCCACACATCACGCCAAAAGGCCTGACAGCATCTTCCAATGTAATCCCCCTTTATGCATAAGATAATGAGCCGCTTTGTGCTGAAAGCCCTTTGCTTCCTTAAACACTTCGAGGAGGCCTCCTGTAGTGAAGAAGGTTACGAAGGGATTCACCCATGAGGGTCATCGATCCACTTTTATCAACTCCCCCTCCTCGATCATTGGATGAAATAGCTCGGTCAAGGTCCCCCCGCCGGTCCAAATTTGGCCAATCGGTCCGCAACTTCATTCTATTCCCTGGGAACGTGCAGAATTGAGAATGCTCGGAATCCACCAATGATCACCCTCGCCTTGGATAAGTACTTCTGTAGGGTGGGCTCCTGAGCTTCATATTCTCCCTTAATCTGTGATGCCACCACCAGTGAATCTATGAGCACTTCTACATCGTGAACTCTGAGCCCTTAACAGACAGCAACCCAGCTATGACAGCCTCATACTCCACCTGATTTTTCGTGACCGGGAAATGCAGCATCACTGCTTGCTCTATAATGACTCCCCAAGGGCTTACCAACACTACCCCTCCCCCAAGGGAATATTTCCCCAAGGCTCTGCCGATGAACATCTTCCACACTTCTCTTGGTAATGCTTCATCCCCCTCCAGCTCTATGACGTAGTCGGCCAAGAAGTTAGCCACTTCATGTGCCTTGATAGAGAGCCTTGGTACAAAGGAGACATCAAACTCACTAAGCTCGATGGACCACTTAGCCGACCGCCCTAAGTGTTCTGCCTTTGATCGAATGAGCTTTGAAATATGGCCTGAGCTTCCTGGCCAAGACTGTAACGCCCCGAAACTCAAAAGAGCGACGGGGGACGTTTTGGGCCAGTTTTGGGTTCTGGTAGAAGGCACACGGCCTGGGACACTGGCGTGTCCCATGGCATATCAGGCTTGTGTCGACACTCAGCAGGCAAAGTCGACATTTTTCTCTCGACATTATGTCGAGTCTGGGCACATGGCCTGTGACACGGGCGTGTCTCAGGGCGTGGCGACCCGTGTCGACACTCAGCCCGCGAAGTCGACACTCTGCGCTCGATGAAGTGTCGAGACATGGCACACAGCCTGCGACATGGGCGTGTCGCAGGGAGTGTCGACCCGTGTCGACACTCGTCCCGGGGAGTCGATGAATTTTGCTCGACGATGTGTCGAGATAAGGCACACGGCCTAGGACACGGGCGTGTCCAAGGCCGTGTCGTGAGGTCGACGAACTTCGCTCGACGAAGTGTCGAGTGTTGAAACCGTGTACACGGCCTGGAGCCCAGGGGTGTTGAGGTAGACACGGGCAAGGACACGGGCGTGTCCTAGAACCCGTGCAGTTCTCGGGTTATTTTCGGGATAAATCGATGGGGGTACACGGCCGGCCACACGACCGTGTCAGGTGGAACACGGGCGTGTCAGGTCGAACACGGGCGTGTTTGATGCCCGTGTGTTGTTCCAGGCATGTCGATTTTGACGGCGAATGAGGCACACGACCCTGGACACGGGCGTGTGCCAGGCCGTGTTCGGTCCAGTTTGGACATTTCAGTCCCGAATCAAAGCCGTTCGTTTCTTTAATTGGTGATCCAACGGCTGGGGGTTGTTCTTGTTGGGATATACCCGGGATTGGGCCTTAGAAACCCTCATTTTTCATGAGTGGTTATCTTTCTAATGCTTAGAGAGAGAGGAGAGCCAAGGAAGGAAGAAGAAGCTAGATCCGGCCATTGGAGGAGCTTCGAAGCTCCAAATCGCGAGCCGACTCCGGATCCACGGAGGCGAAGAGAGTGCGGTGCTTTTCATCTGCTTATTTTTCCATGGCGCCAAAGAGAAGTGCAAGGGTAAAGATCCTCTTCTTGAGCATGTGAAGCTCTCCTTCTTTGCATAGGAAGCCCGCTCTCGTGAGTTTGCGGTGAGTTGGAGGCGTTCCTTCGGGTAGATATGTAAAGTCCCCGTTGTTTAGAGTTCGTATTCGAGAACGGACATAGGCATGATGTGTGAAGCCTACCCGGACATGTTGGTCTGTATCGGTGATGTTGCATTTCATAAATGCCGGAGAATACTCCGCGCGATTGGTTGTTTTTCTGGTTTTCTACGTGGTTGATTACAACAGGGAGCCTTGGGGATTAACCCAAAGGTGCACCCGGAAAACTGGGCGGATGCGTGATCTTGCCAACTTATGGGCCTAGGAGCCAACTTGTACATAACTGGGTTATGTAATATTGTACGTTCGATTCACGGGCTTCGGGGAAACTTAACTCGTGCCGATGATATTTAAGTGTCGTGGCAAGTGAGCAACGGGTTGAGTGGGAACCGTTCCTGCTTTATGCCGAGGGCAAAGAGGTCGGGTCTTGCTGTCGATGACATTAAAGTGTCGTGACATAGGCTGTTGATGACATTAAAGTGTCGTAACATCTGCCTAAAAGACCAATTTGCTCACGAGATATTGCCGTCCTGGATATGGTGGTGAGTTAGCGGCTTAGACTTCGATCACCGAGAATGTGCCCTGATAGCACGGAGAGTGTGGCCATGCATGCCAACGCCTGTGATGCAATGAGTTGATATATTGCTCGCTTATGCTAATGAAATGCAGGGAAGGAGCATTGCCGCCCCGAGTTGGGGGCGGGATCATTATAATTTGGTCAGCATTGCTGACCGTTGCCTTATTTTGCCACCGTGCTGTGGTTTGTTGCTTGCAGGTGCTGCTAGACCAAGCGGTCAATAGCGGGCTAAAACCCAAATTGCGAAGCCGGCCCTCGAAGGCCTACTTGGAGTGTTTACTGCTTTTACTCATGTATGACCGGCCTGCGTGCCGTGGTTTGTAAATCATGTAATATCAAGTGAACCATTTTGTAAGGCCTTAAGGACTGTACTTGTGTATGTACAACATTCATATTTTGGTATTATTGGGCATTCATGCTTTTGTGCTGGGTTCTTTATTGCAACTTAATAATCTGCTTCTGCTAGAATGCTCTGTGTAGGACGTGTTGATTGGTTGGATGGTTTCCATGAGTAACCACCCGGTCTGTCTGTAGTATATGGCGTCGGGCCCCGGCCGGACCTACTACTATATGCTATCCGACGGATAGGGGGTGTTACAATTTGTTATCAGACTACTGGTTTTGGTCGGGCTTAACATGAATTCGTGGACAAATTCTTTTTAAGGGGTGGTGAGCACATATGTGTGCGTCATCGTTATAACAGTAAAAGAACCCATGAATGTCCACTTAGGAATGAAAATACACGTGTTTGAGGAACCTGTCTGTTCCTATAATTGTTGTTTGCAATTTTATTTGGTCGCTTAACGGTGTTTTGTACCACTATAGGTGACCAGAAGTTGTGCTGGGCCGTCGGAACGTCGAGTTTCTGAGGCTAGCAGTGCACCTAATGAAACTCCTGCAACACCTCTATCGGCTGAGACCATACGATTGGTGGCCGAAGCAGTATTGGCCATGATTAATGCGCAGCCTGCAAGTCAAACGCAGCAGCCCGCTCCTGCGATGGAGCAGGTACCGCTGCAAGAGGCTGAGCCGAGGAGAGTTGAACAAGTGGTAGTGGAACCGTTGGTGCCAAGGAGGGCAACTGAGAGGCAGCTTAAGCATGTAATGAGCTTTAACCCTCCGGTATTCTCGGGGTTGGGAACCCCACCTCAAGCTGAAGACTAGCTCTCCAGGGTGAAGAGAGTCATGACAGCAACAGAGATGGAGGAGTGGCAAATGACCACCATCGCTACGTTCCTTTTGGACGGTGAAGCGAGAATGTGGTGGGAAGGATTGGAGCTACATCTACTGAGAGGTAAACAACTTGTTGATGTCTCGATGGTGGAGTTCTCGAGATTGTTCTTGGCTAGATACCTCCCTTCAGCGCCGAGGATAGCGTTGGAGAACGAGTTCCTGAAGTTGGTGCAGGGCGAGAAGAGCGTGGATGAATATCTCCACGTGTTTACTCGTTTGAGTCATTATGCTAGCTCCACTATTGTGGATGAGGAGCGCAAGACTAATCGCTTCTACGAAGGGTTGAGAGATGAGTTGAGGTTACTACTCTTGGGGCCGATGACGCAGGGTTTCTTAACCTTGGTCAACACGGCCCGGTCCTTGGAGAAGCATATGAAGAACGTACAAGCAAAGAAAAGCTTGGGTGATAAGAAGTCTGAATTCAAAGTGCCGACTACTTCAAAGTCCGGCTATCGAAGGTCCTTCAAGAAGCATAGGACTTCGGGTCCAGCTCCTTCTGGTGCTTCTAGGGCTTTTACTTGTGGAAAGATGGGGCACTTTGCCCGTGATTGTTAGAGCGGACGTCCCAAGTCTGAAAGGAGGCCGGGAGCGACTTATGAAGAGAAGGGCAAGGCGGTGGAGTCGACCGCGTCCCACTATGCTTTGGCCCAACCAAGGGTGTATAATCTTGGCCAACAGGAGGCCATCAAATAGGCCGATGTGGTGATAGGTACAGTTTAATTTATAGCAAGTCAATTTCTTTAAATACTTGTTATGCACATATTACCTTACCACTGCTTGTTTAGGATTTATTTTGATTTGTGAAAATCTGGCAAGAGCACTCTTCGATACGGGAGCTTCACACTCCTTCTTGTCCGAGGGATTTATATCACGCATCGGAGTCCCTTCTTTGATGGCGAAGGATAAGTTGGATGTGTTGTTGCCAAATGGGTGTTCGATGCGCGCGGCTAGGATCTGTGATGTTAAGATTCGTATTGGGAATCAGGAGTTCGATCTGCAAGCGTCGTTACTTCCGTTGGTGGAGTTTGACGTTATATTTGGCATGGACTGGCTCTTGGAGCAGCATGCCTATATTGATTGCGGTCCCAAGGAAGTCAAGCTGGGTGTAAGTCGTGGAATGACTTTTACGGGCTTAAAGGGGTCGAGCAAGACGTAGTTGTCTGCTCTTCAGGTGGTGAAGGCGGTTCGTGCCGGTGCATAACTGTTCTTTACACTAGTGGAGGTTGCAAAGCCGAAACCTGTCACAACCCACATTTCCTCAACGAGTACATCATATCAGAGTAAGAGGAACTACGGGTTATGATGCCACGTCGTGCAGGGGATTACTGCACACGTGGCATCATAACCCGTAGTTCCTCTTACTCTGATACGATGTACTCGTTGAGGAAATGCGGGTTGTGATAGTTGGTATCAGAGGCAGGTTTGCGTGACAATTGGTCGGGCAAACTTTGTTTTTTGTTCGTAAGCATCATATCATACACACACCGAGGTGCCATCAGTATGTCTTGGCCGAAGCACGCACACTACACTCATGGCATGACAAGAAGTATACGAGGCATATTATGTAGTATGGGATGCATAATATGTGGTTGTATATGGATCCACCATAGGGGCAACATGTGCGGGTTATGTAGTATGGGATGCATAACCTTACCATATGGATGCGACTAGCACGTTTTCTTTTCTTCGTTGCATTCAATGCTATGTAGTATGGGATGCATAGCATTGTGATGCGTACGACCGCTCATGGCATGCATTAAGGCCTTTTTTAGACTGCATAGCACAGCACGCATAACATAACATTGCATGAGCACAACGTGCCAAGCTACAGATGTACATGATGACACCTGTACACTCATGGTTTTGGGTCAAATAAAGTCATGCATTCATCGGTTAGGCACAAGTTAGTGGGATGACGGTGAGTCATCTTTAGGCTAGGCATACCATCATTCTCAAACTCCCAGAGCAAGTTAGCAGTTGATGTTTATATTTATATATGTATGGTCTGTGCATAGCCGTTGTGTGTTTTGTTGGGTTTGAGCTTGACAAGAGTGAACGTGTTTATTAGGATGTCGAAGCGTCCAGTGACAAGGCAAACCCCCCAATCTGAGGGCGAGTCTTCAGGCGCGCAGAATAATGCCCTGATGGATAGTCTACGCCAAAGTAATGAGGCTTTGACGAGGCAGGTGCAGGAAGTGCAGTCCCAGCTCCAAGCTATGTCATCAGCGATGTCTGGGCTGGCACCAAGAGGGCAAGAGGCTGTCAGAGGCCCCACCATTTCTACTCCTTCTGTGGCAGTGATACCCCCAGTTGTGGTTCCTCCTGCGATGACTTTCATCTCGCAGTTTCAGCGACTTGGACCACCGACGTATGATGAAAAAGCGGATTTTGTGATCTTGGATGATTGGGTAATCACGTTGGAAGAAATGTTTGTTTATTCTGGCGTTACCGAGGACCAGAAGGTGATGCTTGCCGCTTATCAACTCAAAGGGTTGGCTAAAGGTTGGTGGTTGCGAGAAAAGGAAAGCCTAGGGGCGGGATGTTCGTGGGAAGCCTTCAAAGAAATGTTACGGCGCAAGTTTCTGCCGTCAGTGGAAAGGGACCGCCTTATGAATGACTTCTTGTACCTGAAGCAGAGGAAACTCACAGTGAGTGAGTATGAAATTGAGTTTAGCAAGTTAAGTCGGTTCGCTCCGAGCTTGGTGACTACGGAGGCTGATCGAGTAAAGAGATTTCTTGGCGGACTCCGCAGCGACGTGCAGCAGTTCGCAAGTGCTTATGGAGCGACGAGTTACACCACTGTGGTTGAGGCTGCTTTGAAGGTTGAAGCGATAGAAAATGCAAAACAAAGAGGACAACTGATGAGAAAGGATAAGAGGAAGCTGGTGGGAGGGAAAAGCTCCCAAGAATCAGACGTAAGGAAGAAGAACAAGGAGACGTGTAGCTTCTGTGGCCGGTTAGGCCACCCATTTGAGAAATGTTTCAAGCGGTGTTCTTCACCCTTGCCAATCTTGTTTTCTTGTTCTTTGCTTGTGCAAGTTTAGCTAATTTTCCTCTTTCAATTTTACTAGCCTTATTATGCTCTTGAATTTCCCTATGCTCAATGAATTCGATTTTCCATGCTTAGTTTTGTTTCGTTATCAAGTCTATGCTAGGTTGATTCATGTCGTTTATCTTGTTCATGCGATTCATGTAGCTAAGTTGATTCATGTTCATGTAACCTTTCTTATTCATGTGATTCGTTCATGGTCATATCAGAAGCATGTGATTCTTTCTTGTTCCAAACATGTGATTCATGTAATTAAGTTAATCAAACTCTATCAAGTTTGACATAACGTTGGCAATTTGTAGTCATGAGTGAGGATGAAGGAAGGAAACGTGTGTAGTTTGGGTTCGTTTATGGTGAGTTTTGCGAGGTGAATTGTGAACCATGGCAGGAGCGTTTGTGTGAGGATTCGGTAAGGGGTGGTGTGGTTTAAGCCTTTGTGGCCACTGGGTTTGGATTTGTGGTGTAGAGCACCATTTTGGCCCCGATTTGGGCTGGCTTTTTTTGGTGCGTTCCACTTTAGGGCTGCCACCAAAAGACCCTTGCGGAATCGCATTTAACCGCTGCTTATGTTTCATTCGTATAGTTGTTTCTTGTACTAAGGATGATAGAATGGGCATGTGTTTTGCCTTTTTGCTCCTGCGGGTTGCGCAGGGTTTGAGGAGAATGGCACGCACTTAGTGCGTTTTACACTTGTTTTCCACTTGTTTTGTTTACTCATTATCCTTACATGAAGCATTGCTACGGGGTCGGTAAGCCCCTTCGTTATTTTGTATGAACATACTGTTCTTTTTCTTGTACCTTTGATGATTGCTGAGGTGTTCTTTCTTGAATGCCTCAGGTGCAGGTTGTAGCCGGTTGAGCGGCTAGTGCTTGGGTCGAGTTTCTTTGGAGCTAACCGAGCTTACTTAGCGAGGTAGTTCTTTCTTCTGTTGTACAGACATACTTGCACCCCCAATGGGTTCGTGTCAGCTTGTTGGCGCCCATTGGTGGTTTTCTTTACTTGTGATATATATGAATGCTAGACTGCTAATGTGACTCATTTGACTGAGATGATGTCTACTTGCTCTTGGGAAGGATTATGGTAGGTTGCATTAGGTATTTTTAAACTAAACAAAACCTATTATTGTATAACATGCATGACATGTTTTGGTCACCGAACAAGTATTTTCTAAAGAACGTAAACAAAGATGATTTCTTATATTATTCTAAAGATAGACTGCATATATGAGATCGTCATAAGTAAACAAAGTATTTCCGCCGCGTACAATCACGTATTTTGATGCCTAAGGCCGAGGGATACGGCCATTAAACTAAATGTTTTCTTGCATGGAACTGATGGATTTCAACTCATAAAGTGAGCGTCAAGGGTTTGCCTGAGCGTGTGCAGTTATCCCCTGCACGACGTGGCATCATAACCCGTCGTTCCTCTTGCTCTGATACGATGTACTCGTTGAGGAAATGCGGGTTGTGACAAAACCCGCGTTGGATAATATTTCAGTGGTATCGGAGTACCATGATGTGTTACCTAGAGATCTTCCTGGAGCCCTGCCTCAGCGGGTGATAGACTTCACGATTGAGCTAGTGACAGGTGCAAATCCTGTGTCACGATCTCCTTATCGGCTAGCGCCTAAGGAAATGGCGGAGCTGAAAGTTCAACTGCAAGAGTTGTTGGAGCAAGGGAATGTGCGCCCGAGTTCTTCGCCTTGGAGCACGCCGGTCCTCTTTGTTAAGAAGAAGGACGGAAGCTTGAGGCTATGTACTGATTATCGGGAGCTTAACAAGTTGACGGAGAAGAACAAGTACCCGATCCCCCGGATCGATGATCTTTTTTATCAGTTGGTCGGGTCGACGGTGTGCTCGAAGTTGGATCTAAAGTCCGGGTACTATCAGCTGCGAATAAGGGAGAGTGATATCCCGAAGACAGCGTTCAGTACGAGATACGGGCATTACGAGTTTACGGTCATGCCGTTTGGGCTGACTAATGCGCCGTCAGTGTTCATGAATTTGATGAACAGGACTTTCAGAGAGTACCTAGACCATTTTGTGATCGTCTTCATCGACGATATTTTGGTGTACTCGCAAAGTGAGGAAGATCACTTCAAGCATCTTCATTTGGTTTTGGAGACGCTAAGGAGGAATCAGTTGTATGCCAAGTTCTCGAAGTGCGAGTTTTGGTTATCCTCAGTGACGTTCCTCGGGCATATAGTGAGTGGAGAGGGTATTGCTGTGGATTCGGCGAAGATTGTTGCGATACGGGAGTAGTCTGAGCTTGCTACGGTAGCGGAAGTCCGGAGCTTTCTGTGGCTTGCCGGCTATTATAGGCGCTTCGTAGAGAACTTCTCGCGGATAGCGTTACCTCTCACTACTTTGACGAGGAAGGAGCAGAAGTTCGTTTGGACGCCGGAGTGCGCGCGAGCTTTTGAGGAGTTGAAGTGTCGGTTGACCACGGCGCCTGTGCTGAGTTCTCCATGTGGAACCGAAGGCTATGAGATTTATAGCGATGCTTCGGGCAGCGGTTTGGGTTGCGTGCTACTGCAACACGGAAGTGTAATAGCTTATGGCTCGAGATAACTAAAAGTGCATGAAAGGAACTATCCGGACCATGACTTGGAGTTAGCGGCCGTGATTTTTGCCTTAAAGCTGTGGAGACACTATTTGTACAGTGTGAAGAATGATATCTACACCGATCATAAGAGCCTGAAGTATCTGATTGATCAGAAGGACCTGAATATGTGGCAGCGTAGAAAGTGGAAAAGTGGAACAAGCAAATAAACTCTTGGGAGACTATTGAAACTTTATTCAAGATCCACTATTACAAAGTATGCCCTCCCTTAAAGAATGGAGGAGAGATGAGAGAATACAAATAAGGTTGCGGACGCGTAAAAAATACAGAGTCTAAGCCGAGCCCCAGCTATACAAGCCAAATGGCTATCGTTGCATGATGACCGCGGTTGACAACAGGGCTAACCGAGGCTACCACCAGATTTGGAGAAAGCATTGACCGCCAGATTGTTTGTGTGACCGATAGACCGCCCAATCTCCAAGTGCTGAATCAGTTCTGCCAATTGGACTGAAACCGTCCAATTCATGACCACCCCCTCAAGCTGAGCATCGGATTCGGCCCAGGCTTTCGTAGATATGGATGTTCATATGAAGCGGAGTCACCGGCTGGTAGAGGCTCTAGATGGGTCAAATTCTGCCAATTCGTTGTGGAGGACGAATGATTGTTTCTTTGAATAAAATGACGGTCGACTCTATGTGCGTCCCGGAAAATGTGTATCGGGCCTATTGTCATTGAACATAGGAAGTGGAGTTGTTGTAAACGTCAAGCACCCTCACCATTCACCAAGTACTCGATTCACCCGCCAGCACGAAGATGTATTCCGCCTCTGATGACCTGAAGAAAGACTGTTTTGGTGGCCGGGTTTCCAACTCAAAGATGTGGCGCTCTACAAATGTGCAGAAACCTGAAGTGCCAAACTTGCGGTCCCCTTAGTGAAGGCTAGAATGCCAAGTAAGCTTCGTTAGGTGACCATTTCTGAAATAGGAGTCCTTGCCTATTCCCTGGAGCAGCTGGAAATCCTCGACGATTGTAATGACACTCCCTATGGACTTGCATGAACTGCTCACAGTTTGCCAAGGTCGCAAAAGGGGAACGACGTTATTTGGGTCTGGTTACGTGGATCTTGGTTCTCGAAGATCAGAAGAAGAGGTGAGTCATCTGCAAGTTTTGTCATTTTCCACGCATAGGAAACGGAGGTGTGATCCTGCCTGGAGAAGTTGGCAAAGGACCATGTAGTGGGCTGGATTTCAACCCCATAAAGTATTTCGGGGAGCCCATTCACCAGATGTGTGTTTCCATCCGCATCCTGGTCATCGCCAGTAAGAGAATGTCACAACAAAACCGATGGGCGGTTTACGTCCAATGATTGCTGAGTCTTGTGCAATGCCGCAAATGCCACTTGGGAACAAACCAGCTAAAGGATTCTTGAGGCCATAGACAGCCTTCCTTACCCGCAAACCCGGATGGGCAACATACCGAGAGGTTGTCCATGAAACATAGATCACTATGGAAGACATGCTTCACATCTAGTGTGTCTTGGCCATCCCTTTGACAGCCAAAGCCCGAATGTGCTGAGGCGAGACCACCAAAGTAATCAATCCCATAAGTTGGTGGAGTTGGCGCGAGCCTATAACATCCACAATAGAAACTTCACCACGAGACGCGAGTATCCAAATGGTACAGGTACCCCGTTCGTGAGGTAGCAATCCTATCCATGGTAGAAAATGTCGCACGTCGTTGTCTCCTGGTTAGAAACGGGGGGTGGCAGTGGCCGAAAGCCAGTTGGCGAGCAGGGGTAAGCGATCGTAGAAGTGGAGGATGCTACTTCTTTGGTGAGAACCATTCGGGAGATCCAGGTTGCTTATCGCTCAGGACCGGCAAGTATCGAAGTACTATAATGCCAAGCACAGGAACGTGGAGTTCGTTGTGGGTGATTGGGTGTACTTAAAGATCAAGCCGTTGGGGAAGGGTGGAGTCTCGCGGGTGCGGCGATTGAAAATCAGCTGGGAGGCCCGAGGGAATGGACCTTGGGCCGTTGGTGAGAAGTTCTAGAGCGAGTTGGTGAAGCGGGAGAGAAGTAAGATCAGTTGGCAATCTTTTAGAAGGTGGAGAGACAAATTGCTTGTGGATTACATGATCAAAGTATTCCATATTTCGGTGCTTCGAAAGGCGGTGTAAGAGCCTACGCAAGTGATCGCGGTTGATCAAGTGCAGCGGTGGATAGTGGGCTGACGACAAAAGCGGTCAATCCCAAAGTGCGGATTGAGGACTCGGAGGTCAAGCGGATCTACGCAATAAAGAATGATCAGGATGGTAGCAAAATCCGATGGGGGAAGGCAATTGACGGTAGCGTGAGGAGCTCTCTTGGGACAGCATAGAATAGAGCAGACTATGCTTGATGAGTATCCAGCGAGGAGGTTTTTTGCGTTCCGCTCAGTTGTGTAGACAAATTTTGGTTTTGTACACCATGTCTTTCCTGGTTAAGATATCCTTAGCATTTCGTCAGGACGAAGGATTCTTTTAATAGAGGTGGAAACTGAGTTGTAACGCCCCGAAACTCAAAAGAGAACGACGGTGGACGTTTTGGAAGCCCAGTACATCGGGAAATCTGGCAATGAAGGTACACAGCCTGGAACACCCCGACCGATGCGTGAGGTCCCAGGGCGTATGTCAGGCTTGAACGAGTCGACACGGATGGGAAGAGCCCCGGCGAAGTCGAGGAGCGGTGATTTTGCCAAGTTGACTCGACATTTAGTGTCGGCAGACTGTCGCGGGGAGGAGCATGTCCAAGGCTTGCGACACGGGAAGATCGTGAGGATCGCAGGGAAGGCGTGTCGACCCGTGTCGACACCACTCTCAGCCCGCGAAGCAATCGACACTCCGTGCGCTCCTGAAAAGCAAAGAGGTGGGGTCGAATATGACATGGCACACGTCTTGCTACGACACGGGGGCGAGGGTGTCGCAGCAGGAGATGGAGTGACTCGACCATGCCCGTGTCCCATGACACCATCGTCCCGGGGGCAACTGAGCCTCAAGAAGAGAGAAACATTTTGCTGTCGATGATTTGTGTCGAGACAAGGCATAACACGGCCTACCAGAAGACACGGGCGTGTCCAAGGCCGTGTCGTGAGGTCGACGAACTTCGCTCGACAAAGTGTCGAGTGTCGAGAAACCGTGTACACGGCAAGCTGGATCCCAGGCTTGTTGAGGTAGACACAGGCAAGGATACGGGCGTGTCCTAGAACCCGTGCAGTTCTCGGGTTGTTTTCACGGCCTGATAAATCGATGGGAACAGGTACACGGCCGGCCACATGGCCGTGTCAGGTGGAACACGGGAGCGTGTCAGGTAGACGAACATAGGCGTGAATTCGATGCCAAGCGTGTGTTGTTCGGACAGGCGCGTCAATTTTGACGGAAGCAAGAAAAAAAAAGAGGCAAAGGCACGGCCCTGGAAGGCATGGGCGTGACCGCGACCAAGATGCGGGTGAAAAAGGAACAAGCACGGTGGCAGATCACAGCAGCAAACCGCGAGAATAGAGACAAGCGGTAATAGGGAAAGCGGGCGGACAGGGAGAAGAAGTCCAGCGGGTAGAGACAAGTCACGCGGATGGACAGGAAGTTGAGAGGCAAGAAAGAACAAGGAGCGCGGCGACAAGAAAACAGGTCGCTGCGAGTCAGAGGAGAGGAGAATCAAGAAGAAGAAGCAAGCCGCGCAGACAGAAACAAGCCGCGCGGACAGAAGAGAAGGCAAGTCGCGAAAGCCGACACGGAAAACAAGCCGCGAACAACAGAGAGCGCACAGAATCGGAGGAAATGACTTGTCTTTAATTGGTGCGAAAAGAAGCGAAAAGTAGAGAACAAGCAAATAAACTTTTGTATGAAACTTTATTATCCAAAAAAGGTTCTATTACAAAGATGCCCTCCCTTATATAGAATGAGGAGAGATAGAGAATACAAATAAGAGATGTGGGACTAAAAAATACAGGATAAGCGGACTATACAAGACAAACCGCACAAACCGCGCGGTTAGACAACAGGGCTAACCGCACGGCTACCACCAGAGAGAAAGCGAAGACCGCCAGGGTAGACCGCCAACCCCCAGTCACCGGCTGAGACAGACCGCCAGACCGCACGGTTCCAACCCGCCAATCAAACCGCCAGGCCGCCCGGTCACCAACTTCAACACAGCGTAGTGGTGGAGTTCTTGGGAGACTATACTTCAAGATCCACTACGTGCCTGGTAAGGGAATGCGGTTGCGGAGCGTTGAGTCGCCGAGCCCCAGCTCAGGAGTTGCAGATGAGCGGTTGGTGAGGGATTTGGAGGCATTGGAGATTGTTTGTGTGGAAGGAATCAAGTGCTGAAGAGTTCTGAATTGCTAAGTCCATATGACCGGCTGATCATTGGAGGCTTTAGATATGGATGTTCATATGGAGAGGCTTGGATGGGTCAAATTCCCAATTCGTTGTGGAGGACAGATCTTTGGAAAGATGGTCGTCTGTGCGTCCCAAGTGTGGGTAGTTTGCGGGTGGAGTTGTTGTACGAGGCACACCATCCAAGCGATTCACCCGGGGAGCACGAAGATGACCGCGATGTGAAGAAACTGTTTTGGTGGCGGGTTTGAAGAAAGATGTGGCCTCTACGGGCGAAGTGCCAAACTTGCGCCTTAGTGAAGGCGAATGCCAAAAGCCGTTAGATTTTTTAAGTCCTTGCCTATTCCGTGGAAATTCGGAAATCTCTATGGACTTTTGCACGGTCAAGGTCCAAAAGGGGAATGACTTTTGGGTGGTCGTGGATTGGTTGATGAAGGTGTCTTTTCCATGGAAGGATGATCCGGTGGAGAAGTTGGCAAAGCTGTATGTAGATAACATTGTACGGCTTCAGGTGTGCCCCGCAGATCGTGAGTGACGATGGGCGGTTCACGTCCAGATTGGAGGCTTGTGCAGCAAATGTTGGGAACAAAGAAAATCCACAGCCTCTCCGCAAACGGATGGGCAGACCGAGAGGGTGAATGAACTATGGAAGACATGCTTCATGTGTGTCTTGGATTTTGGAGCAATGGGAAGACCACCTTTATTTGGTGGAGTTCCGTACAACAATAGCTACCAAGCGAGTTCCAAATTGCCCTGAGGCATAGGAAAAATGCCACGTCATTGCTTGGTTAGAAACGGGTGAGTCGTTGTATAAGCATTAGAAGTGGAGGATTACTTCTTTGGTGAGAACCATTCGGGAGAGGTGCTTAGTCAGGACCGGCAAGCGAAGTACTATAATGTCAAGAGGAACGTGGAGTTCGCTGTGGGTGATTGGGTGTACTTAAAGATCAAGCGTTCAAGGGTGTCTCGCGGGTCGGGTTGAAAAAGCTAGGCCCGAGGTACCTTGGGCCGTTTGAGGTTCTAGAGCGAGTTGGTGATTTTATGGAGCTTGGTGGAACATGTGTATTCTATATTTCCCGTTGTTTAGTGCCGGTGGAGTCCGTACGCAATAAAGAGATCAGGATGGTCAAAATCCGATGACAATTGCGGTCGTGAACTCTCTTGGACAGAGCAGACTAGGATGAGTATCATGTTCCGCTCAGGTACAAATTTTGTTTTGTACATGTCTTTCCTTTAATAATTTCGTGGACGAAATTCTTTTAAGAGGTGGAGAGTTGTAACCCAAACTCAAAAGACACGGGGGACGTTTTGGGCTTGGTCTGGCAGAAGGTACACAGCCTGGAGCACGGGCGTGTCCCAGGGCGTGTCAGGCTTGTGTCGACACTCAGCCGGCGAAGTCGACATTTTGCTCTTGATCGGTGATGTCGACAAAGTGCATTGCATAGGGCGTGTCGACCCGTGTCGATGCCGGAGAAGACGAGACAAGGCACACGGCCTCCGCGCGGCCGTGTCGTGATTGGACAAAGTTGTTTAGACACAGGCAAGGATCGGGTTTTCTAGGTTGTTTTCGTGGTAGGCCGGCCATGGCCGTGCAGGTGGACAGGGCGTGTCAGCCTAGGCGTGGGGTGTGTTGTTCCAGGCGCGTTAACCCCCTGGAATGGGCAGGCCAAGCTGTGTTCGGTCCAGTTTGGACATTTCCCCAAATCAAAGATCGTTTCTTTAATTGGTGATTCGTATGTTCTTGATGGGATATACCCAGGATTGGGAATTAGAAACCCTCACTTTTCATGGTGGTTATCTTTCTAAAGTGAGAGAGAGGAGAGCCAAGGAAGGAAGAAGAAGCTAAATCCGATTGGAGGAGCTTCAAAGCCAAATGGCGAGCCGACTCCGGATCCACGGAGGCGAAGAGAGTGGGAGTTTTTCCTACTTTTCCATGGCGCCAGAGAAGCCAAGGGTAACTTCTTCTTGAGCATATGAAGCTCTCCTTCTTTGCATAACTGCTCTCGGTTTGCGGTGATTGGAGGCGTTCCTTCGGGTAATATTGTCCCCGTTGTTTAGAGTCGTTCGAGAACGGACATAGGCATGATGTGTGAAGCACGGGCTTCGGGGTTGCATTGCAAAATGCCGGAGAAGACTCCGCGCGATTGGTTGTTTTCGGGTTTTCTACGTGGTAGATTGCAACAGGGAGCCTTGGGGATTAACCCAAAGTGCCGAAAAACTGGCGGATGTGTGATTTAAGTGGGCCTAGGAGCCAACTTGTACATAACTGGGTTATGTAATATTGTACGTTCGATTCACGGGCTTCGGGGAAACTTAACTCGTGCCGATGATATTTAAGTGTCGTGGCAAGTGAGCAACGGGTTGAGTGGGAACCGTTCCTGCTTTATGCCGAGGGCATAGAGGTCGGGTCTTGCTGTCGATGACATTAAAGTGTCGTGACATAGGCTGTTGATGACATTAAAGTGTCGTAACATCTGCCTAAAAGACCAATTTGTTCACGAGATATTGCCGTCCTGGAGATGGTTGTGAGTTAGCGGCTTAGACTGCGATCACCGAGAATATGCCCTGAGAGCACGGGGCGTGTGGCCATGCGTGCCAATGACTGTGATGCAATGAGTTGATATATTGCTCGCTTATGCTAATGAAATGCAGGGAAGGAGCATCGCCTCCCCGAGTTGGGGGCGGGATCGTTATAATTTGGTCAGCATTGCTGACCGTTGCCTTGTTTTGCCACTGTGCAGTGGTTTGTTGCTTGCAGGTGCTGCTGGACCAAGCGGTCAATAGCGGGCTAAAGCCCAAATTGCGAAGCCAGCCCTCGAAGGCCTACTTGGAGTGTTTACTGCTTTTACTCATGTATGACCGGCCTGCGTGCCGTGGTTTGTAAATCATGTAATATCAAGTGAACCATTTTGTAAGGCCTTAAGGCCTGTACTTGTGTATGTACAACATTCCTATTTTGGTATTAGTGGACATTCATGCTTTTGTGCTGGGTTCTTTATTGCAACTTAATAATCTGCTTCCGCTAGAATGCTCTGTGTAGGACGTGTTGATTGGTTGGATGGTTTCCATGAGTAACCACCAGGTCTGTTAGTTGTATATGGCGTCGGGCCCCGGTCGGACCTACTGTTATATGCTATGCGACAGATAGGGGGTGTTACAAAGACAATCAGAGAGAAAGCGAACTTCTCTAGGATGGGGTTGCGAAGTTCCGCCTTCTTCAAGATTCTACTGACATAGTAGATGGGGAGTTGTTTCTTCCCTTCTTCCCTTACCAAAACAGAACTCAAAGCCTCCGCTCCTACCCCAAGGTATAAGGCTAGGTCCTCTCCCTCCTTCGGGCTCTATAGGAGCGGTGCTTGGGATAGTTGAGCCTTCAAGGTCCAGAAAGCCTCCTCACATTCCTTCGTCCACTCAAACTTTTTGTTCCCCCGAAGCATTTTGAAGAAGGGTGAGCACTTCTCCCCGGCACGTGAGAGAAACCGACTCAATCTGACCAGCTTACCTGTCAACAGCCGAACATCCTTGGCGTTGCGAGGTGATTCCAATTCTACGATGGCCTTCACCTTATCCGGGTTAGGCTCGACCCCCCGTCGGGGGTTAGAAGGTGCCTAAGGAACTTGCCTCGGCTTGCCTCAAAGACACACTTCTGGGGGTTTAGCCTCATCTTGAACTTTCGTAGGGTCGCGAACGTCTCCTCCAAGTCAAGTAGGTGTGAACCCACATCGTTGCTCTTTACCATGAGATCATCTACATAGACCACCAGGTTCTCACCCCTCTGATTTTTAAATACTTGATCCATCATTCACTGGTACGTAGCCCCCGCGAGTACAAATATCTATTAGAAATACTTGACAAATTTGGAATGAAAGACTGTAAACCCATTAGTACACCCATGAGTACAAATGAGAAGTTATCAAAAGATATGGATGGACAAGAAATTGACCAAAAACAATATAGATCCTTGATAGGAAGTTTCTTATACTTAACATCAACTCGACCAGATATAATGCACTCAGTATGTTTAATATCTAGATTTCAAAGTAATCCTAAAGAGAGTCACTGGAGTGCTGGAAAACGAATCTTAAGGTATTTAAAAGGCACTATTGATTTTGGGTTATTCTATTCAAATAAAACAAATGACACTCTTATGTCTTATACAAACGCTGACTGGGCCGGTTGTATCGATGAACATAAAAGTACAAGTGGAGGAGCATTCTTTATAGGAAACCATCTTGTGGCATGGCACTCAAAGAAGCAAGATTCAGTTACATTATCGACAGCTGAGTCAGAATTTGTTGCTGCAACGACATGTTGCACACAAATTTTATGGATGAAAGAAGAACTTAAAAACTTTGGGATTCAAATTGATAAACCTTTAGAGATAAAATGTGATAACACAAGTGCAATTAATATCTCAAAGAATCCTGTTATGCACAATCGAACAAAACTTATCTCTATAAAATATTTCTTCCTAAAAGAACATGTCACCAACAAGGATGTTATTCTAACCTATGTTTCTACAAAGGAACAACTAGCCGATATATTTACTAAACCCTTGTCAAAAATTCACTTCATTGACATAAGGAATAGCTTAGGGATCAAATCCCTAGCAGTTATTACCCGATCATCCAGGAAGGGGGCTACTATCCTTTGGCATGGTTGTCAAAGGGGGAGAATGGTAATAGGGGGATGCTATTATTACTATTATTAAAAAAATTAAAAGTTGACAACAATGCCAAAGGGGGAGTTTGGAGTTAATTTTAACTAGGTTTGTCATTGTTGTCCTTCTTGTTTTTTTAATTTTTTTTAATAACTATATCCTTTATTTTCAGGAAAAAGAACATGAACAAGTGTTATGTTAACACTTGGAAAGAAGATGAGAATCAATTTGCTTCAAACAAATGGTACCGTGAAGGGTACACATCTCCAAGTAGAAAGAAATTCTTCTACTAACCAAAAGCACTTTATGTTTTTTTTAAAATGTGGTTTTATATTTACTTCTTATGAATGACTTTATTGCTTTTAACAACATTAGAAAGACAATGTGTGGTTTGTTGGTATGAGCACAATAGTTCATGTTTTTATTCAAATGTTTAAGTTGCAATATGTCCTTTTATGTTGATGGTGTGCAATACTATGATCAAGTCTATGATAAACATGATGTAGGGTATCTAAGCATTGTTTTGAAAATGGTTACATGATAAGAAAGATAATTCATATCATGAAAGGTTATCACATGTAACACTATAATTGTTAACTTAATGCCTCAGTATTACACTTGTCAAAACCTTACTTTTATGGAATATTTTGTAAGGTCCTTTATGAGTTTTTATTAAGGTTTGTTTTTTACTATATTAAGATAAATAATCTCAATTATTTTTGAAACTAAACCGGCCATTTTATTTAATAAAAACGGTTTAAAAAGGGGCCGAATTCCTTGCTACCAATGGCGGTTACCTCTTTGAATGGTTGCGGTTTTTTTAATAAAAATGAAATGGTAGCACTCCTTGATGAAAGGGTGCGGCTTCTTTGAATAACTAGCTTCTTATAAATGCTTTTGTGATTAATGAGAAATTTGCTCAAGCCGTGGATTCTAAAAATAGCAAGAGAGAAAGAAAAAAATCGTGAAGGTGAAGAAGGAAAACCGTGAAGAACAATTGTTGCCTAGATCAATGTTTTCGGTTTTGTTCTCTTGAGGGAAATCTCAAAAGAATAAAGAATCAAGTCCATGCCTTGATTGAAGAAAGGAGAAAGCTGAGCACTTGGATCTCAGATCCAAAACACTTGCATAAGAAGAAGAAGGTTCGGCCACTGAAAAATCTTGTTGAAGAAAACCGTGAAGAGGCTTCAAGTTGGATGAGAAGGTTTGATGAGAATTAAGTCTTTATCCCTTCAAATATTGAGAAGAAAACTGAGGTAGTTGTTTGTTTAAAATTACTACAATATCATCTTCTTCTTTGTGGACAATTAAGGTTTCAAACCTTAAGTAATTACTCCACAAGTTTGAGAGAGACAAATAAAGAAATTGTCACACAAATTCTTTATTTGCTCAAAGTTTAAATTCAACTTCAATTCTACTTCTATTAGTATCTTGTCCTTTAAATTTCATTAAGGTTGTTGTAATGATATTTAATCATATGTATCTTATTAGAATGAAGATTTTTATTTAGATAAATTTATAAAAGAAATTCTGTGATTTGTTGAGTTAATTTATTATGAAATGTTTGAAATTCAAATGGTTATATGTATGTTAATTTCCTTTATGTATTGTCATTAGCACTCAACATTAACAATTGGTATCAGAGCCATCATATTATAATCTTTACCGATTAGGGTCATAAGTTTCTTTAAAAATGACTAATGAAGGAGGTGCCATGAATAGAGCTCCATTGTTCAATGGAAAAGATTATAATTATTGGAAGAAAAGAATGGAAATTTATATTAAATCATTAGGAATTGATGTCTGGAATTTTATAGAAAATGAATACGTGCAAAATGCTGGAATAAATATCCTTGAAGATCAAAATGAAATAAGAAGGATAGATAAAAATAATAAAGCTATGCAAGCTTTAATGTCTGGCTTAACTGATTCAGAATTAGTTAAAGTTATGAACTGTTCTACTGCTCATAGTATATGGCTAAAACTTCAAAATTTATATGAAGGAGATAGCAAAATAAAAGAGTCAAAATTACAAATTTATAGGAGTAGATTTGAATCAATAAAAATGGAAAATGATGAAAGAATAGAAAATTTCATGCAAAGAACAAATGAAATCGTAAATTCTATTCGCGGTTTAGGTGAAATTCTAAATGATGCAACAATTATAAAGAAAATATTAAGATCATTACCAGAAAAATTTAATTCCAAGGTCTCGGCAACTGAAGAGGCTAAGGACTTAAACCAGTTATCCTTTGATGAGTTACTTGGATCATTAGTGGCCTATGAAATGAGAACAATGGACATTAATCAAGAATATGAAAAACAACTTGCTTTCAAAACCGAGCTTGCTAAGAACAAAAATAAAGTTGAACATTCAAACTTTGGAGAGAAAAACAACTCTAGATATAATAAGTTTGATAAATCCAAGTTAATAGAAAATTGTTACACTTGTGGAAAACCAGGACACTATTCATTGGATTGCTATTACAACAAAAACAAAAACAAAGGAAACACTGAAAGTAAAAATGATAGATATAGCAATGGAAAAATGAAGTTCTACAATCAAAATAAATCAAATTTTGTTAATGAGGAAATTGATAGTAGTGAGGAGGAAAATGAAGCTAATAATGACAAGAAAAACATTATTTTACATTCATGGCAAAGACTAGTTTTATTGAATCTTCTGATGATGACTTAGAAGATAAAAGTAATTTAGAAAAAGAACTAATAGCTTCACTAAAAAGGGTAAGAGAACAAGAAGAGTTAATTGAATCACTTGAATTATCTCTAGAAAATACTCAAACATGGAGTCAAAACATCACCTTAAATCACATTAAAAATCATGTAGAAAGATCAATGAATATGATTAGTGATTTAAAAGAAGAAATTCTCTTGTTAAAAAACGAAATTAAAAATAAACATTATAAAGTTTCATCCTTATCTGATACTTGTTCCTTTGTTGATGCAGGAGACCAAATGGAAGAGAAAATGAAAAACATATCTGAAAACCTTCATGAAATGAAATTAAATTCAGTAACCAATAATGAATTAACTGACAGTGATGAGCTTTTTGAAGCTACTAATTTAGTGAATAACATAAATCAATTAATGAGAGACAGGGATATTGATAGAAAGCAAATTCAAGAACTAACACTGCAGGTTCAACAACTCAAGGATGATCTTCAAAGGTTGCTCAAGTTTGAAGACTCCACAAACAAGCTGAATAGTCTCATATCCATGCAAAGATCTACACATGATAAGAGTGGATTAGGCTATCATATAGGAGAATCATCAGAAGGAATAGAGAAGGGTGGAAATCAAATGAATTTCCAGCTCAAAGGTGCTGAAAATCTCATGCCAAAAAGGTATACTTCTCAACCACTCTCCAACAAAATTTGTTATATCTGCAATTATTATGGTCATGAATCTATTAACTGCAATTTTTATAATTATTCATCTTTATCATCCTTTAGCACTGTTGATAGTTGTTCTTACTGCAAAAAATATGGTCACACTATAAGAACCTGCAATAAGTTAAACTCCTCAAATGTCTTTGAAATAAATAATGGAATCTATCATTGCTATGTTGTTCAATCTACCCTAAAAGCATTAAAAGAAAGTAAATCCAATAAATGGATAATTGACAGTGGTTGCACTAGTCATATGACAGGAGAATTAAAGAAAATTAAAAATCTAGAAAACTATCTAGGAGGCACAGTTAAATTTGGAAATGATCAAGGAGCAGAAATTAAAGGAAAAGGTGAAGTCTCACTTGTTAATGGTAAATTAAAAAATGTCTTATTTGTAGAAGGATTAAAACATAATCTGCTAAGTGTAAGTCAAATTTGTGATCAAGATTATGAAGTAACATTCAATAAAGAAGGTGTAAAAGTTTATGACAAAAATGGCAATGTAGTGGCTTTAGGAAAAAGAAACAAAGAAAATCTATACATCATGAGTGATTCCATCAAACCAAAATGCATGATAACTCAAGAAGAAAATAACTGGTTATGGCATAAGAGAATGTGCCATATTAGTTTTGACAATTTAGTAAAATTATATCAATGTCAAGCTGTACGTGACATTCCTAAAATTAAAAAACCAGAAAATCATATCTGTGATTCTTGTATGAAAGGAAAAATGGTTAGAGTTAAACATCCTAGCAAAGAAATTAATACCTCTAAACTATTAGATCTTATTCACATGGATCTATGTGGCCCTTTTAGGACTGAGGGGTATAATGATGAGAGATATTTCATGATAATGATAGATGACTACACAAGGTTAACATGTATCACTCTTTTATGGAGCAAAGATGAGGCATTCAAAAGCTTTTATGATTATAAAATTCATGTAGAAAAACAATCAGGAAAGAGCATAAAAAGTATAAGAACAGATAGAGGTGGGGAATTTATATCAAAAGAATTCAAAGACTTCTGTATTAATAATGGAATTAATAAACAATTAACTGAAGGTAGAACACCGCAACAAAATGGTGTTGCAGAACGGAAAAATAGAACTATTCAAGAAATGATTAGGACTATACTTAATGAAAGTAAGCTAAGTGATACCTTCTGGACCTTTGCAGTTCAAACAGCTGTTCATATAATGAACAGGTGCTTATTAAAACATGATTCTCAAAAAACACCATATGAATTGTGGTATAATAAAAAACCTTCAGTTAAATATCTAAAGGTATTTGGAAGCAAATGTTGGGTTAAGAAGAAAGAAGCTAATCTAGGAAAGTTAGATAACAGAAGTGATGAAGCTATATTTATTGGATACTCTTTGGCCAGTAAAGGGTATAGATGTCTCTTAAAAGAAAGTCAAAAAATTGTTGAAAGCTCGGATGTTAAATTTGAAGAATCTAATTTCAGACAAGTAAAAGTAGATTCTGAAAAAGATGATGACCTAATAGAAAATGAACAAATTGAAATTACACCTGAACTAGATAATTCTGATTCATCTAGTGATGCATCCATAAAATCAAATGTGGATAAAAACACAGAAATAATTCCAAGAAAAATCAAAACATGACACAAACATCATCCTGAAAGTCAAATTACTGGAAACCCAAGTCAAGGGGTCACTACAAGAAGAAATTCACCAAGAATACTATATTCCATGATAGCCATAGATGAACCAAAAACTGTAAAAGATGCTCTTGTTAATGAATCTTGGCTACATGCTATGACTGAAGAAATTCATCAAATTCTAAAAAATAACACTTGGGAACTTGTAGAAAGACCTAAAAATAAAAATATTATTGGTTCAAAATGGGTGTTTAGAAATAAGCTAAATGAAAAAGGTGACGTCATTCGAAATAAGCTAGACTAGTATGTAAAGGATATTCCCAAATAGAAGGTATAGACTATGAGGAAACTTTCGCTCCTGTCGCAAGAATGGAGTCAATAAGAATGTTTCTTTCAATGTCCATAAACTTAAACTTTAAAATTTTTCAAATGGACGTAAAATCGGCATTCTTAAATGGCTACCTAGAAGAAGAGGTTTACATGGAGCAACCTGAAGGATTTGTTGATCGCACAAATCCCTCACATGTATGTAAATTAAAGAAGGCATTGTATGGATTAAAGCAAGCTCCTCGTGCCTAGTATGAACGGTTAGATGATTTTTTACACAAAGCTAATTTTGTAAAAAGTCAATTGAACAATACCTTATATATCAGACACACTAAAGATAATCTAATATTTGTTCTCATATATGTTGATGATATATTATTGGGTTCAAGAGACTTAGCTTCATGCAATGACTTTGTGAAAGAAATGAAAAATACTTTTGAAATGTCAATGATAGGTGAACTATCATATTTTCTAGGTTTACAAATACATCAAAAGAAAGAGGGAATCTTTCTAAGTCAAAGTAAATATCTATTAGAAATACTTGACAAATTTGGAATGAAAGACTGTAAACCCATTAGTACACCCATGAGTACAAATGAGAAGTTATCAAAAGATATGGATGGACAAGAAATTGACCAAAAACAATATAGATCCTTGATAGGAAGTCTCTTATACTTAACATCAACTCGACCAGATATAATGCACTCAGTATGTTTAATATCTAGATTTCAAAGTAATCCTAAAGAGAGTCACTGGAGTGCTGGAAAACGAATCTTAAGGTATTTAAAAGGCACTATTGATTTTGGGTTATTCTATTCAAATAAAACAAATGACACTCTTATGGCTTATACAGACGCTGACTGGGCCGGTTGTATCGATGAACGTAAAAGTACAAGTGGAGGAGCATTCTTTATAGGAAACCATCTTGTGGCATGACACTCAAAGAAGTAAGATTCAGTTACATTATCGACAGCTGAGTCAGAATTCGTTGCTGCAACGACATGTTGCACACAAATTTTATGGATGAAAGAAGAACTTAAAAACTTTGGGATTCAAATTGATAAACCTTTAGAGATAAAATGTGATAATACAAGTGCAATTAATATCTCAAAGAATCCTGTTATGCACAATCGAACAAAACATATCTCTATAAAATATTTCTTCCTAAAAGAACATGTCACCAACAAGGATGTTATTCTAACCTATGTTTCTACAAAGGAACAACTAGCTGATATATTTACTAAACCCTTGTCAAAAATTCACTTCATTGACATAAGGAAAAGCTTAGGGATCAAATCCCTAGCAGTTATTACCTGATCATCCAGGAAGGGGGCTACTATCCTTTGGCATGGTTGTCAAAGGGGGAGAATGGTAATAGGGGGAGACTGCTATTACTATTATTAAAAAATTAAAAGTTGACAACAATGCCAAAGGGGGAGTTTGTTGAGTTAATTTTAACTAGGTTTGTCATTGTTGTCCTTCTTGTTTTTTTTAATTATTTTTTAATAACTATATCATTTATTTTCAGGAAAAAGAATATGAACAAGTGTTATGTTAACACTTGGAAAGAAGATGATGAGAATCAATTTGCTTCAAATAAATGGTACCGTGAAGGGTACACATCTCCAAGTAGAAAGAATCTCTTCTACTAACCAAAAGCACTTTATGTTTTTTTAAATGTGGTTTTATATTTACTTCTTATGAATGACTTTATTGCTTTTAACAACATTAGAAAGACAATGTGTGGTTTGTTGGTATGAGCACAATAGTTCATGTTTTTATTCAAATGTTTAAGTTGCAATATGTCCTTTTATGTTGATGGTGTACAATGCTATGATCAAGTCTATGATAAACATGATGTAGGGTATCTAAGCATTGTTTTGAAAATGGTTACATGATAAGAAAGATAATTCATATCATGAAAGGTTATCACATGTAACACTATAATTGTTAACTTAATGCCTAAGTATTACACTTGTCAAAACCTTACTTTTATGGAATATTTTGTAAGGTCCTTTATGAGTTTTTATTAAGGTTTGTTTTTTACTATATTAAGATAAATAATCTCAATTATTTTTGAAACTAAACCGGCCATTTTATTTAATAAAAAACAGTTTTAAAAAGGTGCCGAATTCCTTGCTACCAATGGCGGTTACCTCTTTGAAAGGTTGCGGTTTTTTTTAATAAAAATGAAATGGTAGCACTCCTTGATGAAAGGGTGCGGCTTCTTTGAATAACTAACTTCTTATAAATGCTTTTGTGATTAATGAGAAATTTGCTCAAGCCGTGGATTCTAAAAATAGCAAGAGAGAAAGAAAAAAACCGTGAAGGTGAAGAAGGAAAACCGTGAAGAACAATTGTTGCCTAGATCAATGTTTTCGGTTTTGTTCTCTTGAGGGAAATCTCAAAAGAATAAAGAATCAAGTCCATGACTTGATTGAAGAAAGGAGAAAGCTGAGCACTTGGACCTCAGATCCAAAACACTTGCATAAGAAGAAGAAGGTTCGGCCACTGAAAAATCTTGTTGAAGAAAACCGTGAAGAGGCTTCAAGTTGGATGAGAAGGTTTGATGAGAATTAAGTCTTTATCCCTTCAAATATTGAGAAGAAAACTGAGGTAGTTGTTTGTTTAAAATTACTACAATATCATCTTCTTCTTTGTGGACAATTAAGGTTTCAAACCTTAAGTAATTACCCACAAGTTTGAGAGAGACAAATAAAGAAATTGTCACACAAATTCTTTATTTGCTCAAAGTTTAAATTCAACTTCAATTCTACTTCTATTAGTATCTTGTCCTTTAAATTTCATTAAGGTTGTTGTAATGATATTTAATCATATGTATCTTATTAGAATGAAGATTTTTATTTAGATAAATTTATAAAAGAAATTCTGTGATTTGTTGAGTTAATTTATTATGAAATGTTTGAAATTCAAATGGTTATATGTATGTTAATTTCCTTTATGTATTGTCATTAGCACTCAACATTAACAGTGGAACCAGTCCCTAGCCTTCTCTTTCAGAGTGATGACAAATAGCCTACACCTGAAGGCATCTGACATTTGCCTTATGGAAATGACATCTTCAAACCACTGCACATGCTGCGTGGGTCATCCTTCCTCATATAGTAGGTCATGTCTGGCTCCCGGAACCCCTCCGAAACCGAAGCTGAGATGATAAGCTCACTGAAGGGGCTCCCGCCCCTGCCTGCCGAGAGGGTTCATCGCGTGACCTCGGCTCGCTAGCCCTGTCCACACTGGTCTGTCCCGGGAACAGCTCCCACCCGGGGACATCCCTTTCTGCGACCTCTACCGGAACCTCCTTCCCAGGGCGCTGCCGTGAGTGTTCTCGCCCAGTGACGGGGTGGGAACCATCAGGACCTGAGGCGTTGCCCACTCGCTCCATGCCAAGAAGGCCAAGTGGATGGTCTGGAGGACTTCCCTCCTGAAGTCTTCCAGCATCCCCAAAGTCACCCCACTTCCTCGAGAGGGAGAACCCCCCAATCCTGCTCCTTCTCCTTCATCCCCAGCCATGAGACTTAACTTAGGATTTTTCTATGTTAGCTACGGTCCACGCTCACCGCACCAGAAATGTTGAAGCCAAAAGCTGGCCTTAATGAGAGTTCGGACCTTGGGGTGTAGCTGACACCTATTTCTCCCAAACCTCACCTCCTGACTCGTGCTAAAGGACTAATAACTGACCCAAAGCCTCAGCTGGGAGGTCCCTCCTCTAACCCAAAAGTTCTCTGAGTGCTTCCCCTCCAAAACTAATTGTTGGGTTAGGAGTACCTTAGAATGCTCTAGAAGGAAAAAATGGGAGTATGAGAAAATCTACCTTCTGGGTGAGAAAATCTATTTATATATTTTCAATATCTGGTCTGCAAAAGGCATAGTTATGCTGCCCTAAAATTACTAAAATTCCCCTGGGCTGGTCTGCCACTAGCGAAACTCTGCTGTTCTGAGGAGCTAAATGCAGACCCAGTGGTACTTAGGTAATTTCAGGTATGGGCAGAGCGGGAGCGTTGAGTGGAGAAGCATCACTCAACGTCAACGGCTGGCGGGAGCGTTGAGTGGAGAAGCATCATTCAATGCCAAGGGCTAACGATAGTGTTGAGTGGAGAAGCATCACTTAATGCCAAGGGCTGGCGAGAGCGTTGAGTGGAGAAGCATCACTCAACGCCAAGGGCTGGCGGTAGCGTTGAGTAGAGAAGCATCACTCAACGTTAAGGGCTGGCAAGAGTGTGTAGTGGAGAAGCATCACTCAATTCCAAGGGCTGGCGAGAGCGTTGAGTGCAGAAGCATCACTCAACGCCAAGGGCTTTCGCCCGCCCAGGGCGGGAGCCTTCCCTCTTGCCCTGGTTCAGCTATGGCATAAACCTTAAACCTGCTCGACGAAAATAACTTAAGTCGAAGACTCAGTTCGACGAATAACTTTCTCAGCTCGACAAATTGAACCTTCTCAGTTCGCTGAATTAGACCTTCATGATTCGACGAATTAGAGTTCGACGAATAGCGTTTGGCGAAATGGCGTTACTCGACCCCTAGGCGAGAGCCTTCCTGCCTACTTACTACTAAAGTCGTCCTTCCCACTTTCTTATCTACTCCAATTTTAGCGTAGAGCAAGCCCAATTCGGGTCCTTGGGGCATCTTGGTCCCACCCAACGAATACGGGGTTGTACATTATGGAAGCCCCACCCCCAAGCCTTCGGTATATAAATGTGATGCCAAGATAACCAATACACGCCCTATCGGTTACACCTGCTCCACCAGAATCCATATAGTAAAGACTAAAGAAACAATCTTATGCATCAGCCCTCGAGGAAGAAGAATGCAACACATCATATAGATGGGGATGAACTAAAGAACCTCCTTAATCAAAATTTCATGACCAGGTTAGGAGATAAGGTGATTCTTCCACCCATGAAATCGCGCCCAAATCCTATCCTTAATACAAGCATAGAAGGTCCGGTGGATCCTCTCCATCATAGCTAGAACGCTAAAATAAACGTCATGGTGGGAATATTGCACCACCCACAAAACCCCAACAACCTCCTCCATAAAATGGGGCTGCGTTAAAAGGCTAAAAACCAAAAAGGACTTCAAATGGTTCAATGACAAGCCTGAGGCTCCCTAAAAGCACCATAAGAGTATTGAAAATTTGATATAATGGAAGATGGGAAATCAGGCGCAGGAACACTCAATCTATCCGAGCCCAAATCAACCAGATGCAAAACAGAAGAGCAAGAATCTTGTATTATAATCAACTTCTTTACAATGCGAGACATACATGGCGAGACATGATTCGCGGATGTGTCCAACGAAGCAGAAAAAACAAGGCACAAAAACAGTCCGCACGGACTCAAGGAGTAGCCGCTGGAACTACTGCTGCACTACAAAGTCCGCTCAGTTCACCTAGTTGCCAGACCATAACCAGGTCGCGCGGACTGCCCGTTATTCCAATGCAAGCTCTACTCACCGATCTGCAGGCCGCCTAACAGTGAGGTCGCCTAGCCTCCAGACCGCACGATCTACTGCTGTTGAACTGAACAGGCCGCTAGAAACAGACAGCATATTGAACCGGGAAACTAGTTGCAGAAGAGACCGCCTAGCCGTAACCCGCTGTAACATCCCAATTCCAACTAGACCCCTAAGAGTGGTTTTGGCCATGACTAGGTCATGACAAAACCCTGGGAAGCCAGAAATGGGCCAAGAGATAGGAGGCCAAGGTAGGGATCACCATGGTCTGCAGATAGTAGAATTCTGAACAATAGTTTAGGATGACAATGGGGCTTCACCATGACCCCAAGACCCTACCACAACACTCCCAAACATTTTGGCAGACCCATTAGAGCCAAAAGGACCCATTAGGGCCAACCCAAGAGGCCCAGTTGACCAAGGTCAACCCTAGCCCTGAATGGGTCAACCTAGCCTACTTAGGGCCAATAGACCCACTCCTAGTCTAGAGGACCCCACCTATGCCCTCCTAACCCTAAAGTGAGGTCAATGGGTCACTAAGGACACATTGGGGTCAGCCCTAGAGGCCAGGTTGACCCAAGTCAACTCAAGCCCTAATCTGGTCAAAGTACCCTTACTAAGGGTATGTGACCTCCAAGTGCAGGGTAACCCCACATAACCCTACCTAGACCCTAAGGGAAGTCAATGGGTCACCAAGGATCCATAGGGGTGGACCCTAATGGTCATGGTGGCCCAAGTCAACTCTAGCTCTAAAATGGTCAAAGTGACCTTACCAAGGGTCAAGTGACCTTTGAGGTGCCAAGTCAACCCTACCCAACCCTACATAGATCTTAGGGGAGGCCAATGAATCACCTAGGACCCAATGGGGTCAGCCTAGATGGTCAAACTGACCAAGTCAACCCTCATTGAGGGTCAAGTCAACTTAGCCCAAAAAGGGCTAACCCAAGCTCAAGCCACTTCTCCCTTAGGCTAAGCCCATTCCCATGATCATCATAATCCAGTGGGCTGCCTTTAGCTTGTGGGGTTGACTAGTCAACCATAGGTGACTAGGAGAGAGAAAAGAGCTCCTCTCCATGATAATGGAGGAGAGAGAAAATGGGGAAGAGGAAAGGGAAGAGAGAAGCCGGCCAAGGAAGGCCAACAGCCACCAGTAATGGCTGTAATCAACTCCTCTAGGGGAGAGGAGTTGATTCCAGCCGTTTCCCGGCCACCAAGGGGTGGGTTCAGCCCCCCTCCACACAACCCGAGCCACTCCATTTATGGTGATAATGGCCATTGAAGAACCAGCCTCTCCCCTCCCCCAATTGCCATTTAAACACCTTCAGGGAGCCGAGGGGATCATTTTGGAGCACTTACCTGGAGGAGACGAGCCATTCCACTGTGCAGTTGCAGAAGCCGAGCGCCGCCGCCGTCGCCAATGGCATCCCGCCGCTCCTCTCGCATCCAGGCCGCCAGGAAGGTCCTCCTCCTCTCCTTAACTCGCGGGTAGATCCTAGGAATCGTTAGGCTTGAGTTTCGGGCTCAATTGAGCCCGATACAGTCTGGGATTTCTCCTGGTTTCGGCAAGAAAATTTCTTGCTTAATCCGCCGAAAAACGCCTCTCCGGTGGCGGAGCCGCCGCCTGACGATAGCCACCACCTCAACGGAGGTGTTGGTGGCGGTGGCCGGCCGTGGAAGGGGCTGGATCGCCGGCGGCAGGGCTTGGAAATCGCTCCAGGCAGAACCAATCTCAGCCGTTGGCTCAGTGGGGACGATGACCAGATACCGTCGATCTGCGCCAAGATTCGCGCGGCATCAGATCAAATACTATAGGAATTAAATAAGAATCATTTCATTTCTGTCACACTGGATGTATTTAATGTATTTAATTTTTAAAAATACTTAGGGACCCTGATTGGAAATTTGCCCAACATGAACATTGTAGCTTAGGGTGTCTAGTTTGCAGCAAAAATTGTTTGGACCCTTTTGGGTCACTGGTTAGACCAGGGCACCCATTTTGGTGGGACATACCCTTAGGGCTAGGCAGTCACTAAATTGAATGCCCACTCTTCACCCCAAGCCCAAATTGGCTGAAATTTTGGCAGAGAGTCTATCCTAGACATACCTAGGGCCTGCCCAAAAATGGGAATTTTTGGGGAAAATATTTCTATAGTTTTGGTAAATATTTAATAATTATTAGATAAATTAAATAGGTGCCCTAAACACATCCAAACCCTCCCAAATTTTGGTGAGTGGTCCCTGGGCTCCAATTAGGTTCCTGTATAAAATTTCATTTGATTTGGATGTGTGTTGAATAGGTTTTGACCCAACCCTATTTATACCCTATGAAGGGCATTTTGGTCAAAAGTGGCACTTTTGGTTTTGAGTGACCAAATCACCTCAACAGAGGCTGAAATTTTGGCCACTGATATAATTTGACTTTTTACACTCACTTATGGAGTTTGGAGTGGATTGGACTAGGGTAGCCCTAGAATGTTAGGGTAGGCCCTTTAGGGTAAATCTCTAGGGTTTGTAGAAATTGGGGTCAAAAGACCTTGGATGGACTTGAAACTTGGGAATGATGTCCATAGGGTTGCTATGGTCCTGTGGTTAAAATTTTAGGGCTTTTGGAAGACTTAAGACCCCTTAAATCCATAACCCTAGTTTAGGGCACTAGCTTTGAAACCATAAGATCTAATACCAAAACTTTCTGAAAAGGCCTGAGTTTTTGAATGGGTAGTTGCTTAGGGTATACATATCTCTGGAAATTTTATAATAAATTTTGGATGAATATTTTTGGTACGTTATTCACAAAGTCATATTTTACAATTTTCACTTAGGAATTTTTGCAGAATAATATACTTGATTAAACCTGATGAAACTTAGCAAAGGGGCTTATAGTCATGATACCCATCTCTGTAACTTTTTATGGAATTGTTGAAGAATGATATTTGGTAGCTGCTTCTTTAACTATTTAATTCTATGAAACTTTGGAAAATTTATTAATGACATTTAGATTGTCTGAAAAATTTTAATTTCTTCATCATGATGTTTCTAGTTCCTTATGAAGCCCTAGTAATTTTTACATAATTATTGGAGACATATTTGTGGCACTTCCTTCATTATATTTGATTTTAGGAATTACTTAAATAAATCCTTTAGAGGTCAAGAACTATCTGGAAAATTATGAAAATTGGCAACCAATAATATTTCTCTGTTATTTAGTGAATACAAATTTTAGGAGGCCATTACCTGAGAAAATCTTATGGTTCATGTTCAAATTGACTATGGCCTAGTTTTTGAGGAAAATTCAATAAATAGCAGATTAATTGGAAAAAATATGATTTCTGAATTTAGTCTATATTTATCATAATAGACCTCTAATAATTATCATAAGGGTACTGGATGAGTATTTCATGTACTTCCCTTTTTACGGGTCATGTAGCTTAAGTGGTCTGCATATAACAAAACTGCAGGATTTCATTTGGATATGAATTAGGGCAAGTATGATGGGTCCTGATGGATTGTTACAAGGACAAGTGGAATGGGCTGCGTCTTCGGAAGATGAGTGAGTAAGGTGTGAAACTGTCTAGGGTTATAGATGTTTGGGTCCGACGAAAGATCGTCCTACCCAAGGAGAGTGGAGTCAAGTTACCCTAGGATTAGCATATCGAAATATGAGAAAATAAAGGGTAAGGGAATCAACCAATAATAAAATAAGTACCTTGCGAAAGGGAACGTTGGGCGTAATCCCAACATAGTTCCTAGTGCCCCTTGAGAGCCCTTCACAGGGAATACCGGGGGCAGTCCTGGGTTAACGTAAACTGTTTAACAAGCTGAAAAGAGTAACTTAGTAATTAGGGTTGCACATTTCACAGACACTGATGGCACGGGATGTTAGCCGGGAGCTTCGGCTCGGATGGTTAAAGACGGACTTTGGGTCCGGGGAGCTTCGGCTCGGGTTTTGATCACGCTAAATTTGCATGTGCATAAAAGGAAAGTAAATCAAGGTGGTGGGTCTTCGGTATTGGAGGGTCGATGCACCGACGCCAATACGTTGACTCGGCAAGTGTGGTTAGCACTTCGCCAACAGAAGTCCGGTGCGCCAGCCGGCAAGAGTACGCAGGAGTCCGCTTCGTGCACCAAGCGTTGAGGCGTACGATAGGTCTGACCGGTAGTGCTTTACTGGTTTAGAGGTGGGCGAGGCCCAACCCACCGCTTCCGTCTGCCACTACGGAGGTATCCTGGGAGGTTACGGCTCCAGAAAGGGGGAACTAAAGGTCTGTGTGCACAGAGTCGGGTGTGTGTGTTGCACTTGCATGATCCATCATACCCACTTGCATGTCATAGCATAATCGTTATCTTAAACCTTGACACCTAAAGTATAAGTGGAATGGGACGCTTATACTTTAGGACCTGCAAAACGACCCCTTAGTCTATAAGCTTGTGTGGGCAAGTTTATAAATTAAGGTTAATTTTGATATATTTAGTTACTGCTGTTTTACCACCGACACCCCAGCGTATAAATCGGTATGGGACTTTTTATACGATGGGAGCCTTGCAAAAGACCCCTTGGCTTATGTGTTTTTCACATAAGTGAAGGTTACTTTTCATATTACAGCTTATTGTCTTTATATGCTATAGAACTTACTAGAATAGGACAGCTGTCATCTGCCCTTGATATTCTCCACCTTCAAGTCCTCCCCTTTCTTCCTCTCCGCTCGGTGCCTAGGAGCCGTGGGGGAAGGGGTGGGGGATGATAGGACTTAGTCTTTTAGACTAACGGTTTTCGAACCGCATCATTTAGGGGATCGTGGAGACCACATGGAGGAGCAGCCCCAGAGACCGGTGCGCTTGGAGGTGGGGCAGTCTAGCTCCGGAGTTCATACAGCCGGGACTGTGAGTCTCGACCTTGAGTAGTTTTTCAGCTTTTGCTTCTGCATGAGTGATTTTGTAGTGAGGATATGTTGTACTGGGCATAAGCCCGTTTTGCTACTCTGATGTTATTTTCTGTGGACACTCCCTTCGTGGAGTTATATTTATTATGTCATGTGATTCACTGTGGACAGATAGTTTACATTTACTTCATTATTTTGCTACTTTTCTGTGATCGAAATCGGCCGGCAGAATCGGCGCTTTGTGGTGATGACCCTTCAGGGCGTGAAGGGGTCACCGCAAAACGGCTGTTCTGGGCCTAAGACCCCGGTGTCCGAAAAGAAAAAAAAGGGGGTCTTACACCTGCAACCTGCTGTTAAACATTGGTTGTTGTACACAGAGTCCGCACTATCCCTGACCAAAATCAGAACTAAGTCTCTGGATTTCCAGCACTATCCGCACAACCCGCATAACACAAACCGGTCAACCTCTTCAAACCGTGCGGATACAAAAATCCAGTCCGAAGAAACTATCCGCGAGTTCACTACTATTCATTCGTCACTAATGTTGATGTGACAGGGGGTCCATTTATAGGCATAATGAGAAGTGTAGTCACCGCCCTAGCTGATAGGATCACCGACCCATCTCACGACAAGCACCAAGTGTATCTGTAGGCCACATATATACATCCAGTCTGTCGTGACCTGTGTGAGATAGCCAAACTGTCAACAACATCACCAAGTCTGGACAACAATCCTATCTGCCTTGTCTCCAAATGCCAAGCCAATTCCAAGCTGCCATCAGCAGACTCTGCAGCATCAGCTCCGGTTCGCATACCACCGGACACATATCCAGTCCACACGCCCTGCGGACACAACTCCAGTCCGCGTACTCCGAGCCCGTAACCAAGGCACAACCTAGCAGCTGCTGGACTTGGAGGATAAGGAAAACATTCTGCACATCCAAGCGGACACCACTCCAGTCCGCACTCACCATGATCACAATCAAGCACGTCACTATTGCCAAGCTTGGCGGACTGAGAAGAGTCCGCGCTTAGCCGCATGATCTCCCCGGACTGAGACAATATGGACTTGGTTCAGAACCAACCAAGTCCACACCACCGGCCATAAGGGCCAGTCCGCACTTACTGGCGGACACAGGAACCAGTCCGCCTGCCCTGGCGAACTCCATCACTTGTCTGCTCTAACCAGCGAACTCCGCAACTTCTGCCAGCGGCACCACCAAAGCTAGGCCAAGGCATCTTCCATGCCGGTCTACCGAGCTCCAGTCCAGTCCTCTCTAACCGGCGAACTCTGCGGTTACCACCTGTCGCGCCACAAGAGCAAGACCAAGGCATCTGCCATACAGGTCTGCCGAGCTCCAGTCCAGTCAGCGCCTTACCGGACTCCGCGGATACAGAAGCTATCTGCCCGGTTACCATATGGGAACAAACTTTCTGCCAAGCATAAGTCGGCCTGGCTGGCCACCACCTTTGTCCGCAGAGTCCGCGCGAACAGACCACCCAGGCCGTCAAGGAACAAGCCGACTGCAACAGCTTCGTCGACCTGGCTAACCGTCAGTCCTGTCCGCATGGACCGTGTGGACAGGTCGCCCAAGTCACCCAACTTGCCCAATCACCCACTTTCACTTCACTATTTTAACACTCCCCCCCCCCTGAAGTGAGAAGTGGTGAACAACCCCAGCAGCTCCCGTAACCTTGCACCTGGTCCCTCTGATAGTGCCATCGAGAAGATGTCCGAGAAATAGTCCTCGCACCACATATCCTAGACCATAAGGGATCCCTCCAGCATCTCCCAAAAGGAGCCATGCTTCCCTCTGCCTTCTTCTTCAGCTTTGACCTCCACTTACACGTCACAGGAGTATCACCAATGACCTTGGTCTCAAGATCCTAAGCCTCATCTCCTCTGAGGGTAGTCACCTCCTCAACCTTGGTGTCATCCACCTCCTTGACTACAGTGGTGTCATCACAGCTGGAAGGTACTCGCTTGACATGAGGGCCTACAAGGAAACATAAGACTAAGCTCACCGCGTTTCCTCCGCTAACCACCTCCGCTGCTCCTTCTGAACCATCTCTGTTCCCGGACAAACCCGGAATAATGCTCCCCTTGCTTCCTGATCAAGAAGCCACCACACTGGAACCAAAAGCACTTGGAGCATCGCTCCCCTACTTCCTGAGCTAGAAGCTTCCGCTCTTTAACTAGAACAGCCTAGAATATTGCTCCCCTTACTTCTTGAACAAGAAGCCTCCGTACTGGAACCAGAAGCACTTGGAGCAATGCTCCCCCGGCATCCTGAACCAGACTCCTTTGCCCTGGATATTGAACAACCTGGAGCTCCTGGTGACACAGGCAGCTCCATCTGAACCTTAGCAGCAGCCTCCTTTAGCCCACCATCTAACCTGCTCTCCACTAGCTCCACACACGAGCTACCCCAATACGACGTCAGCTCATCGAAGACAACATCTCTCGACACGATGAACCTCTTCGTCGCAGGATCCATACACCTGCATCTCCTTTTATGCTCATCATACCCAACAAAGACTAGCTTTGTCTTAAGAGAATCCGGAGCGTGTATATAGCAGGTAGAACCAAACACTTGTAGGTGCTTCACACTGGGGTTCACTCCGAACATCAGTGTAACGCCCCCGATTTTTCGATATTTGGTTTAATCCATTATCTGGCATGTTTATGACGTCAGGGCATTACGTTGGCGCATTTTCGGCATTTGTAGTTGTTAGAGCGTGGTTTTTGCTCTTAGATTTTTTGTGTGTGTGGTTGGGCTTAGCCTGTTTGCAAGATTTCCTAGCGAGTGGGGTCTGTTTTGGTGACTCGGTGGAGCGTCTTTGGGAATGCTTGTGTTTTGGATTTGGGAGGTGCTTACCTGAGTTTGGTTCATCGAAATCTTAATTTCGACTATGCTGTTGGGTTCATAGCATCGGTATTTCGCTACAGTGCGATTTTCATAAAATTTCGGGTAAGTTTGGTTTTCTGGTCATTTTGACGTTTTATTTAATTAATTATGTTATCCTATAAGAAAATAATCGGATAAAAGTAGTATAAATAGGACCCATTGCTTCAAACCCTATTCATTTGTCTCCCTTATGAAACAGTCGTGAAAGTGCAGGTTAGATCTGAAATACTCTAGAGGTGGGGGTGAATAGAGTATTGTGCTTTCTTAAAACTTTTAACAACTTTTGTTGTATTCCTAAGTGAACAGGGAAGCAAACAAAATAAATAAACACAGCAACCTAAATAATCATAGAACAATCACAGAGCACAGCCAGAAAACAGAAGAAAAGAGCAATCAGACGACATAAGAATTTTATAGTGGTTCCCTAATCTGGGTACATCCACTCTTCTACCACCCTGGTAGGAATCCACTCAGGTTTTTGATCAGGTGCCTGACACCAATGGGCTTTTGTTTAGGTGCTCAAAAACCAAACCTCAAGTCTTTTGGAAGGAGACATGCAACCAGAATAATTTTGAAGGGATTTAAAACCCTGTACAGGAATTGGAAAGAAGGTGATAGTGTCTTCTCTATCAACAATCAGAGAGAAGACTTGTGGATTGAATGTAGCAGATCTTGCTCCCCCTGGGATCTTGAATTGGTCAGGAAAGCTGAAGCACTGCTTCAGGGTGATAGGTCTTCAATGACCTAGAATGCCTGGACCAGAAATGCTTCAGGAACTTCTTTTGATAAATAAAGTTTTGTTGTCCTTTGAAGTTGTCCTGAGAATAGAGAGAAGAAGACTCTTGATTGAATTTGATTGTTCTTCTTCTTCTTCTTGAAAATGTTCTCTGGTCAAGGCTGATTGCAGTCAAGAACTTTTGATTTGAGAATGATTGTTCTTCTCTGCAACCTCAGAGTGTCTGTCTGATTGTGTGTATTGCTTGCTGTACTGCGTTTCTGTTACTCTATCACTGCTTGATCTTTTTCTCTCTTACTGTGTGTCTTCTTCTGACTGAGGAACATTCAAACTTTTGAATGTCGAGCAGTAATTGCAGTCAGCTTTGGAAAGAAGCAACAATCAATAATTTCCCTAACTGTCCCATGGAAAAACGGCATGTAATCGTCCATAGTCAATGCGCGTTCTAACGGTAACATTCCGAGAAGATCTGACATTAAATGTTTAGGAATGAGCGCCAAGAAACGGGACAGGAAACTTAAAGAAAACGTAGTCTGCATTCGTCGAACGAAGAACACAATTCGTCGAGCTGTACTTGTGTTCGTCGAGCTGAGCTTGAGTTCGTCGAGCTGAGCTTGAGAGAGTTCGTCGACCAGACAGTCTTCATTCGTCAAACAGACAGTCTTCATTCGTCGAGCTGAGAATCAAATTTGTCGAGTTGAGAAAAGTTCTGGACTTGGGCAAAATATTCTGCATCTGCTGAAATGCTGTGTCGACATAAGTTGGTGTCGACAGATTGATCTTGGCGTCGACACAAATCCTCTAGTGTCAACATAAGCTAGTGTCGACTGATATCCTGGTGTCGACACAAATCCTCTTGTGTCAACATAAGCTGGTGTCGACACAAATTGTCTAGTGTCGACACAAACCCTAAGTGTCGACACAAATTCTCTGAGTCCAGAAATCGTCGAGTAGAGTACAGCATTCGTCGACCTGAGAGGCTGACTTCGTCGACCTGAGAAATTGACAACTTGAGGTCCAAGTTCATCGAACTCAGAATATAATTCGTCGACCGAAGCTTGAAGCTGGACTTAGAAAAATTTGAAGTTCTCCTGACTTTGGCTTGATGTAGAAACTGAGTCTTTGTCGAACAGAGAACACAGATTGTCGAGCTCAACACTAAGAATTGTCTCACGATCGTCGAGCGCAGAACTCCTTTCGTCGAGCTGAGTTCGACGAACGTCGAACTCACTTTGTTTGGTCTTGAAAACTTGTCAGACTGGAGTCTCGGATGGTCTTGTTGAAAGCTGGTCCATCTGGAGTTGAGCCTAAGGACTTGACCTAGACTCTATGACACAACTTGACTCTGGCTATACATGATGGGTCACATCCTAAGTTAGTGAACCTAGCCCAAATCAACTAGGGATCCAACATGTCGGCTTGTTGCGGAAGAACGAGAGTGGCAGACCTTCCTAAGACTTCGGCCGCCGATTTCTGGAGTTTTGGTGCTCGATTTCTTCTTTGGAGAGTGGATCCGGGTAGATCTCGCCTAGATCTACATTTCTATGGTAAGCTTTTCCAGTTTCTTGGACTTTTAGAGGTCTAGGTAGGCAGTTTTGACCCTCATTTGTCCTCAAAGTTTCAGGAAGTGTTGCTCTGGAAGTTTTAGGAGCATTTACGTGGTTGGATTGGAGATTTGAGGCAAGTGTTGACTTCTTCCCCTTGCCAAGCTTGTATTTTCCTGTATATAGTCCTTACTGTTCTTCCTTTGTAGTAGTTTTTGGGAATAGGGTTAGATCAAGCCTTTTGCCGATCAGCTTTATGGTGTCATTTTTTTCGGCCAAGTTCAAACAAGTATATGACTCATTGTTCTAGATTCATTGTGTAGTTGTCGGTTTGGAGAGATCAGAGTTCATCGAATAGAAGCTAATTCGTCGAATAGAGCACTTTCGTTGAGTGCAACCCTAGTCGTTGATTATAGCACTTAGGCATAGAGTGTAGCCATCACACTGAATCCAGTTTCAAGCCAAAGTCCAAAAGTGTTGAGTGCACTCAATGTGGCATTGAGTGTGATGAATACACTCAACGCCTTACTGTGTGGTATGTGACGCTAAGTGTAAAAGTGTTGAGTGCACTCAACGCGGCATTGAGTATGATGAATACACTCAACTCCTTGCTGTGAGGTATGTGATGCTAAGTGTAAAAGCATTGAGTGTGTTGAGTGCACTCAACGCGGCGTTGAGTATGTTGCTTACACTCAACGCCATCAGAATTTTACGCTGTCAGAAGGTGTTGAGTGGGCTGCATACACACAACGCGGCGTTGAGTGTACTGTATGCACTCGACGCCATCAGGAAATCTTGGAGTCTAAGTGTAAAAGCGTTGACATCATTGAGTGAATACCAGCAGCCGTTGAATAGGATCTCATCCGACAGATGACCCATACTAATTGAACCGTCAAGACCGATTTTATAGTTCATGGTAGGTCCTGTCAAGACCTCATTTATTGCTCTCATACGAAAATAAATATCCATTGATTAGTTACCGACATGCTGTGAATGTTCTCGCCTCTATTCTTGAGTCTCTTGTGTTTACTTCGTGCCCTTCAAGTCTTCGCGACCGGTAAACGTCTGTCTTAAAGTCGATCGAATAGTGTGACTGTGATGAAGTTCTGTAGTACTACTCTCGAAGAGTTTCATAGTCCTCAGTCTCGTATAGTTAGCAATCTTGCATCGAGAAAGCTTCATCCAAGAGAGTATATAGAGGGTCCGAACAGAGAAGCTCTTTCATAGATAAGCCAGAGTTGGCTTAGGGCAAGATTCTAGGTATAGATTCCCCGCCATTGATCACCCCGACCGTAGCTTTGTTTCGCAAGCATCACCCTTCCTTTCTTTTACCAGTTCACCTACTCCAAAAACACATGAATAATGTGAAGGGTTGGTGTGGAAACCCGCCTTCATCACCTTTCAGGAGGATCGGGAACCAGCATCGTTCTTTTAGAACCTAAAGGCATAACAACCAGGTTCAGGTTCTGTTCTATCTTCCCTCCCTCAGGAAAAAAAGAGAACAGGTATTTTTTGTCTTGTCTCGTTCGCCGCTGGATGAAGCGTGTGGGACCGCATATTTGGGCTTCCCCATCGCGTTCCAGGTCTGGGTGTTGACCCCGGTGGGCCCCCCGTGTGGCGGAATATCCCCGCCATCCCGTGGATGGATTAATCCCACATTACCTGTAGCGGGTGGTCCTTGGTGTTTATGTACCCCCGTCCCCCCTTACCATCACCTCGAGGTTTTGGGAAGATGTGTGGTGACGGGTGGTTTCCACATGTATCAGAGCCATCCCGCTGCGGGGTGTGTTGAGAACCAAGGTCCAGCGGGATTGGGTGTGTGTGCCGCATATTTGGGCTTCCCCATCGCGTTCCAGGTCTGGGTGTTGACCCCGGTGGGCCCCCCGTGTGGCGGAATATCCCCGCCATCCCGTGGATGGATTAATCCCACATTGCCTGTAGCGGGTGGTCCTTGGTGTTTATGTACCCCCGTCCCCCCTTACCATCACCTCGAGGTTTTGGGAAGATGTGTGGTGACGGGTGGTTTCCACAAAGCGAAATTCAGACTCTTCGCTGTTAACGCAGCACAGCTTCCTATTCTCTCTCAACAAAAAAGCCCCTATCTAGAAATCTCTAAAGCAAAATTCTACCTTTCTGTATTAAGTCTTCACAAACTGAGACGGTTAGCTAAGAATATTTCTGGACAGACTTTTCAATCTATCCAGGAGCCTCCGGAGACAGCTTAAAAGGTAGCTTTTGAATTCTTAGAAAAGTTCGATAGCTCGATGGAAGGCCCTAGATTCGAGTCGTGCCCCTTGAACAAGAGCTTGACTTCGAACCCAGTTGGAAGGCATCACCTAATTGAAAGGATGTAAATAATATCTTTAAGGAGAAAGGTTGGAGTTCAGAATAGCATTTTATGACCCTAATTAGTTGAATTAGGGCCTTTTGGATGTAGAATGAAAGTGGTACCCTTCACTTACCATCCCTTGGATACAAACGGATATGGTATCCTATGGACTTCCAAGCAGTGGATTCTTTCTTGTTCGAAGATATGAAAAGAATCGAAGCACTTGCCGATACACTGGAGGTTGATGAGGAATTTGATAAAACACTATCCCTATATTCTCCTTATTTCCTAGGTAAGATACATGTGAGAAGGAGATGGAAAGAGGCGAATGTTCGTGATTGGGAATTCTATTAATCAAAGATTACTCTACCCGGGCTATGAGTCTTCTCAGATTTAGACCCATGGATGGCACTTCTAACCAACTTCAACCAATTCACAGGTTGAAGGAGAAATATTTTCATATGACCTCTCATCGGCAACCGACAGGTTTCCTATTCAGTCGAGTGCTAAAGCCCATACAGTCTTTCAACTTTATTCGAAGGAATGGGAGACGAAGGTCTCCACCAAAGGGGGTGAGCATATAGAAATAGGCTCAGAGTCATATTTAGTCCAAGCAAGAGACGAGAGAAGATAGTAGCTCGAGCAAAGCGAAGAGGGGTGAGTTGTTAGGCGAAGGGGACCCTAAAGAAATATATAGGGCATATTTAGTCCAAGCAAGATAGTAGGTGAGCATATAGAAATAGGAGAACAAGTTTCATCCCCGGCTCCGAAGGAGATAGGCGAACTAGCGCGGCCGATAGGCTCAGAGGAGAATATTTAGTCCAAGCAAGATAGTAGCTCGAGCGAAGCGAATAGGGAAGAAGAGAAAAAGCGAAGAGGGGTTAGTTTCTAGGCGATGGGGCGTAGAGGTGAGCATGTACTTATAGAAATATGAAGAGAGGCTAGGCTCATGGGACTGAATGGTTTTTCGACAACCAATTCAACTCTTTGTCCCGTTCGGATAGGCTACCTGATGACCTCTATCCATCAAAAACGGATGGATGCATTTCCTGCCTCTCATCGGTCTTTCTCAAGCACCCAAATCGCTCACAACATTTGGGGGTTGAGGAGGGGGATGTCCGTAATGAACTATTTTGACTTATTCCCTAAGAACTTCTTCATTCCAGAACCCACGGGGCGGTGCGAAGCAAAAAAGAACACTAGAAGACAATATAAATTGGTAACAAATATACTTTGACCTCCCTGCAGCATGGCAATGCAGAGGTGCCCTAGATAGGGTTCTAAGACACTCGGGGAAAGAGTTCCCACGTTCCTCTTTTTATCAGGCATCTATATATAGTTTGGTGTAGTACTACAAAATGTCTAGTTTGTTGCACTCACCGGCTAGAGCCGAGCAAGTGGATGTTGGTCGCTTCTCTAGGCTCAATTACATTGAGTTGGTGCCAAGTTGTTTGATTACTTGTGCAAACATAAGTGGCCCCATGAATATTCTTTCGAGGAACTTCAGGAAAACGATGTCTAGGTAGCTTGTCAGATTCTCGGCCGAAGAAAACTCGACAGCTTTTTGCCGCCCTAGTACTCAAAAGACGTTGATTTTTCATTTCTTATCTAAGGTTCTATAGATTCTTGTAGCTCTCGTCGTAATGATTTGACAGGCGCTCATTCTTTCTATGATCTATTTTCGATGAGTTCCTAGAGCCCGCTGCAGAGAGCTGCGCCATCGGGGCGACTGAAGGCGGTACGGCTTATGCGAACACCTTACTTAAGTAAGGTCTTTGGATGTGCAGGAGTACCGCCTGGATGAGGCGTGTAGCGAAGCTGACATGTCGGAGTTGGCTGTTGGCACAACTGGGTGGTGCCTTACCGCACCACAGGAGCACGCACGGTAGCGTTCGTGGTAGTGCTTCAGGATTCCAATATACTGCGTCCAAGATCAGAACGAGCTTGTCGGTGTACCACTGACGTCTCATTCAGAAGGAAGGGCTTGTGCTTGTTCCTTCACTCACTCTAGAAAGATTTTCGGGGAAACATCTGAATTCTAATTCATTTGAATGAGTTACCTCAGGCTGATCTTGGAGTTTGGAATGCTCCTGCTATTTCTAACTGATTTCAGGATATGTCCTTCTCTCGTGCTCCATTTTGATGTGTCACTTCGCTCAGGCAATCCGGCGCTTGTAGCTTTTGCGCTAGCAAAATCCGTTGTTCTATTCATATGCTTTCAGGTGGAGTTGAAGCTCAGACTTTCTGTTCGGTCAGTTCGGTCAGATGTATTATCAGGATCGGTCAGAGGAAAGTAGTAGATTGGCTTTCAGCTGAAAGCGTAGTCCCAACGGTAGAAGTAGAAGCAAGAATCTAATGTGAAATCATCCCGTCACTCTTTTTTTGGCAAGTTAAGTATAAATCGTCGACAGTGTTGAGTGAGCTGAACTCACTCAACTCCATCACTTTGTCTCTGCAAATCTAAGTGTTATAGTGTCGACAATGTTGAGTGAGCTGAACTCACTCAACGCTGTCATCTGTTTTTGGCAGCTAAGTGTTTAAGCATTGAGTGAGATGAACTCACTCAACGCCATCGTCTGATTCTTGCTGCCATGTTTAATCATTGAGTGTGCTGAGTTATGGGGTTGAGTGCGTTGACTGCACTCAACCCAGCGTCAAGTGTACTCGACGCTTTTGCCTTAGCTTTATGTCCTTTCATAGATTTGATGTGTATCACTAAGGCTTAGTCTTGCCAAGCTAGACTCATCGGTTTTCTGCTGAATTTGTTGAGTTTGGGATTATGGGTATTTGGATATATGGGGTTGGTTTGGTTAGCTTAGTTTCGTGAATCATTACACCCGGGCATGTTTGGGTCTCGTTTTTAGGCTATTGGGTTATGTTGGATCAGATGTCCACCATCGCAGTCCCGTTTTTGAGATGTTTGGGTCCATTAGTTCGGGTTTGACCGGTTTGGTCCCGACTCAGATCTGGTTGCGTTACGGTGTTAATGATTCATGTATTTATTGAGCCTTTGCCCCATTTTTGTTTCCTATGGATTAATCTTATGTTGTTTCTGCCTTTCCTTGCAAATTGTTTCTGGAGTATAACTTCATTCGCACTTGGTGCAAATTTCATTACCTTTTAACTTTATAAGTTAACTATTCGTTCTAAATCTCTAGTTAGTTTGTTATGCTTTCTTCTGATAGCTATTTATGTTTGGGATTAGTAATCTTGCTACACTCTTGTTTACTGACAGTTTTGTTTGTCACTTGTATTTTTCTTGCTGAGGTGTTCTTTCTTTGAATGCCTCAGGTTCTGAGCAGTAGCCGGTTGAACGGCTAGGTTTGGTGTTTGCTTGTGGACTGCAGTGTTGCAGAGGTTTCCACTACCTTGAGAGGTAGTTACTTGTTATTTTATTTTTAGAACAAACATTCATACTGACTAGTAGGTTCGTGTCAGTTTGCTGACGGCCACTGGTGGTTTTCTTTAGAATTGCTGAATACTCTGCTAAGCTGCTAGTTTTGCCTTTTGTGGTTATTTTTACGTGTTCTTTGGGAATATTTTATGTTAGGTTGCATGTTAGGTATTTTCACCTATAAAAGCATTACTACTTGTACTTCATAAATATCATATTCACAAAATTAAAATTATATTTTCTAGCTAACATAAAGACTATTTCTATACTTATAATAAATCTAGGGTCTTGCATGCTATGAGTTGTCCTTTGGGGATGTTTATACTCATGTAGGGTGTTAATCAACATAACCAAAGTATTTTCCGCAGCGTATAACAATACTTTTACTCGTGGACTAGTTGATCCACTATGCCAAGGGATATGACCATCCAATTTAAACTGGTTTTTTACTTAATAACTTATGGATTTCACATAAATTGTAGAGTTTGGGGTTTTGCCTGAGCGCTAGCAGTTATCACCTACACGGTGTGGCATCACGGCGTGGCATCACGACGCGTATTTTCTCTTACTCTGATATAACTTAGTTGTTGAGAAAATGTGGGTTGTGACAATCAGCTCAACCTGAGTCTTTATGATGATCAGACTCAGAGGCATCTGATTGATGACATGAGCCGCATAGGCCATCCCTTCCGCCCAAAAGGCCTTAGGAATGCCTTTGCATTGAAGCCAACACTTTTAGGTCTCTGTCAAAAGAGGGATCATCCGATCTGCAACACCATCTTGTTGTGAAGTATGTCCATGAGAGAGATCCCTTCGGATCCCATGCTTCCTGTAAAAGTTCGAGAACGCGGTTGAACCGAACTCACCTCCGTTGCCCATCATCAACTTCTTGATCCACATGCCAAGCTATCCCTCCATGAGCTTCTTGAACTCCACAAACAAGCTGAACATGTTCGACTTCTCCTTCATGAAGTATACCCAAGTATACCTCTAATAGTCATCAACCAAAATCAGCATGTACATGCTGTCTCAAAGACTGGCGGTGACGATCGGTCCCACCAGATCATAATGGACAACCTCCAAAGGTGCTTTGCATTTGGACCGCGCCTTATCAAACTCAAAGCGATAAACTTCACCATGTTGACATCTCGCGCAAGCTTGACCATCGCCGTAGGATGACAATCTAGGCAAGCCTCTCACGAGGCTCCTTACCGCCATTGTTTTCAACTTGTCCATCCCCTTATGCCCCAATCTTTAATACTAGATAGCCGCACTATCACTAGCCTTCAACTGATAAGCATCAGAACTTATTGATTACCCAACAAAGTTCTTCTCCTTACTCCCAACTTGAGAAACGTTCACCGAGTGAAAGATAGCTATACACTCCTTCCTGAGGTAACCGAGATGCTTGCATCTATAGTATCTTGGTCCTTCCTTCCTCTTCCCATCATGCCTAGGAGAAACACTCCTCTCTTGCTGATATGAAGTAGAAGGACCAACCTCCGCAGCCAACTTCACCTCCTTGTTGAACAACCCATCAAAGGAAGTCCAAACCACCACAGCTGACCAACATCCGGTGATGTGGTTCAAGAGCCCTGATGAGATCACCTGCATGAGAAAACCTTCCGCTTTCGCGTTTGTCATCTTCCAAGCTCTCATCGCTTTAGCATTTCCAGTAGTAACCTCTTGTCATTCTGCTCCGCAAACCACCTCTCAAAGGTCCTCGCACAGAAGATAGCTTTTCATACATGACTTCCACTTATCAAAGTTAGTCCATGTAAGAATCTCCATTCCAAGATCATTTGTCAAATCACCTTCCATTGCACTTATCCATGGTTCACTTTGACTTATAGAATCACTGAAGCAAACTGCTGGCTGATCCACTGTACAAGCCTCTGTTCCCTCTGATACCATGTTGAAAAATTTAATATAGCGGAAGACGGGAAAGCAGGCGCAGGAAAACTCAACCTATCCGAGCTCAAATCAACCAGATGCAAAACAGAAGAGCAAGAATCGTGTACTATAATCAACTTCTTTACAATGCGAGACATATGTCGGAACCCCACTTATTTTAGGGTTGATTTGGGCTAGGTTCACTATTAGGATTGCTTAGATTGATGCACATTGTATAGTCTAGGGTCATAGGTTATTGTCAGAGTCTAAGTCAGGATATTAAATCTAGAATAATTGGTTTTCACCTTCAGAAGACTTATAAGACAGAAGACTCCAAGAGAAAGAAGTTTTCTAAGAGCAGAAACATCGTTCGGAGATTGCTGAATTAAGCTCGACTTTGGTCGATCAGAGTCCAACGAACTCAGTTATTTCTCTGAGCTAAGTTCGACAAAATCCTAGCTTAGCTCGATGAACTCAAACTTCTTCTTTGAGCTGAGTTCGACGAAACCTTAGCAGAGATCGATGAATTCTGATTTCTTCCCAGAAGCTCAGCACAATGAAAAGACTATCTCAGTTCGACGATCTTGGAGCTCATATTGGTAGTGAATTTTCTATTCAGAGATCTTAGAGCTTAGCTCAACGAAAGAGAGGTTTTTAGTTAGAAGAAATTGGATCTTTGGTTGACGAAACAGATTCAGTTCAACTACATTCTCACAGGTTCTGTTCGACTAATTTCCCTGCAGTTTTTCAGAATTGATTAAGGCAGTTTGATTTCAAAATTTATTATTATATGCCTATAAATGCCTTGATAATTAATGCTTCATATTCTCAAGAATATAACCGTTTCAAGGTAGCACTAATTATGGTATTCACAGAGTAATTATTTGGCTATATTGCTGGGACAGTTGAGGAAACAAATTAAAGATAATTTCTAGCCTTTCAACTCTCAGATTTTCTACAGTCAATTAAGGATAGAATTCAAATTCAGATGCTAATTTTCTGCAAGGAATATAAAAAGAAAGTTTTCAAAAGATTAAAATAGCAGACACATAGAGATACACAGACACATAGAGACACAGTGATTATAGATTACAAAAAAGGATTATTCTACAGAAAACTGAAGGAAGAATAACTTCACACAAAAATCAAGTTATTCATTAGTTTTGCTTCAGGAATTTTCAAAGAGACAAACAATCTTCATCAGTCTGAAAGTTTCCTGAAGATCTTCCTCCAAATTAAGGCCTACACCCTGAGCAAAGCCCTCTTTCTCCTGAACCATTCTACATCTCAGGGGGAGCTTTGACACATCAAATCCACTAGTCTTCTCTTATACTGTTGACAGAGAAGAACATCATCACCTTTTCTTTTTTCCAACTGTGTACATGGTTATAACTCCATTCAAAAGTTAACCCCTTTGGTTGTCAAGTCTCCTGATCAAAAGACTTGGATTGGTTTTTGGGCACCTGATCAAAAGCTCAAAGGGTTGTGAGATCTCCCTTGAAATATATCTTGTGGTGATAGGGCACCTGAGCAAAAACCTGTGATGGCAGGGCACCGGAGCAAAAACCTGTGATGGCAGGGCACCTGATCAAAAACCTGTAGTCGATTCCTACCAGGGTGGTAGAAGAGTGGATGTACCCAGTTTTGGGAAACCACTATAAAATTTTTGTGTCATCTAGATTTCTCTATTATTTATTTCTGTGTGTTGTGATTGTTTTTGTTTTTATTTTCTCTCTATACATATAGTTATCACTTATTTTAATTCCACAATAAAAACTCATCAAGTTTTTAAAATACTCTATTCACCCCCTCTAGAGTTAAGACAGATCTATCTCTCACTTTCAATTGGTATCAGAGGGTAAGGTTGTTTGGTTTCATAGGCTATCACTTGAACCAAAAGATCTTTGATAGATCTTATTATCTCTAGTGTCTTTCCTATATCATGACACAGAATAAAGAATACTCAAGCACCAGACCTCCAGTGTGAAACTTAAATAAGTTTGCTCTCTAGAAGGCAATGATCATATTGTATATGAATTCAATTGATGAAGATATCTATAATTCTATTTTTACATGCCCCCTACTCCTTCTGCAACAACATCAACAAGTACCTCAGATGTTCCACCACCTGAGTGGACAGAAGCTCAGAAGAAGTTGAAGATGGCTGATGCTAAAGCCATGAACATCCTAGCTCAAACTATGTCTGATGATATCTTTCAAAAGGTAGCTTAATGCACATCACCAAAGGACATTTGGGATTCTCTCAATCAAATGGTTGCTAGCTCTTTTGATGAAAGAAAAGACAGAAGATCTCTTCTCATCTCACAATATGAGAACTTCAAGAAATAAGAATCAGAGTCAGTTGCTGATATGTACAACAGACTCAGCTTGATCATCAATGAGCTGAAGAACCTGGACAAGAATATCTCACTGACTGAGATAAATGACAAGATTCTTATGTGCTTCCCCATCACATGGAACTCCAGGATCTGGCCAATCAAGGAGGCCAGAAGCCTGAATGAAATATCCACTGATTCTCTACTAGGCAAGCTCAAATTTTACAAGTAGCTTATAAAGACAAGAGAAGCAGCTCAATAGAAGACCTTCTCATCAGGAAGGAAAGAGAAAAACATTGCTTTTAAGGCATCTAAAGAATCAGAAGCTACATCAGCAAATGAAGAACTCCTAAGCTTGCTTGCCAAAAGATTTTACAAGATGGCCAGAAAAGATTTCAGAAGGAAGTCATCTAGACAAGTTGAGAGACCAAGATTTGACAAAACTCCTACCAAGGAGATTGTCTGCTTTGGTTGCAGAAAATCTGGGCACATTCTTCCGGAGTGTCCATAGAATCAAAAGAAGGAGAAAAGAAGAGACAAGGACTCTAGAAAGCACTACAGCAAACCCTCTTCTAGCAAACATAAGAAGAAGGAAAAAAAGGCTTTGCTGCAGAAACTTGGAGTGAGACAAAAGAGGAATCTTCATCTTCTAGCTCCAGTGAAGATGAGGAAGAATCTAAAGCAAAAGAAGCTTGCTTGATGGCTATCAATGCATCAAGCAATCCATCAAAAGCTGAAGAATCAGAAGTTGAAGAATCTGAATCAGAGGAGGATCGGGTAATATCCTCATTTGATTTTAATTCAGACCATTTTAAAACTGAATTTAAATTATTATGTAATGATATAATCAAATCTGAGAAGGAAATCAAACTTCTCAGAGATAAGCTGATTGAATATGATAACTTGTTTTCTGAAAACATTAAATTAAAAGATGAACTAGATGTAGCTTCTGCACAAATCATCTCATTAAAAACTGAACTAAATGAGGCTAAAAAATTTGAAGAATCCCTTAATGGGAGAGGTATAAAATTAATGGACATCACTAGCACAGTCAATGCTAGGCTCAATGGTAAACTAGGTTTAGGAGCATCATCTAGTCAGCCACCTATTCTTAAGAAAAATATATTATCTACCCCCATCAAATTTATTTCTGCTAAGGGTAAAGAGAAAATTGTAGAAGTTAACAATAAACCAATAGAAACTTCACAGAAAAATCAATCAAAGAAAAAGAAAAATAAAAATTCACATAAAACTACTGTTCAACAAAATTCGTCGAACTCAGATCGACGAAATCAGTATTTTACATCGAACGGCGATCGACAAACTCTAAACCCAGGATTTGAGTATGATTACTCATGACAGGGTGCTCGACGAAATCAATATATTTTGTCGAACAGAGTTCGACGATCGTGGAATACAGAAAATGAGTATTATCATTATCTGAACCGAGATCGACGACATCAATACTTTTCGTCGACCTCAGCTTGACGAACTCCACTAAATTCGTCGAACTCAAACTTTGAAAATAGAAATTTTAATTTTAATCAAACTAAATATCATAAACCAAAAATTGTAAATCCCTTTACTCAATAGATAATTCCACCTAGAAGATTTCACCCCTTAGGATACAAAGACCAACCTGATTATTCTTATATTTCTAGTTTTAAATTTGAAAAGAATCAAGGACCCAAGGTTACCTGGGTGAAGAACACTTAATTTTTCATTCTGTAAGTGAAGGACTATCCTACCATAGAGGAATAGTGGTACCTGGATAGTGGTTGTTCAAAGCATATGATAAGCAGCAAGGATAATTTAACCAATTACAAGTCAAAGCTTGGACCAAAGGTGATCTTTGGAGACTCTAACTATGGCCAAACAGAAGGCTATGGGAAAGTCAAGATTGGAGTTGTCACCTTCAGGAAAGTTGCCTATGTAAGTGGTCTAAAACATAACCTGATATCCATAAGCCAGTTATGTGATGAAGGTTATCAGGTATCTTTTAACAAATCTTCTTATATTATTGCTTCTATAGATAACAAAACTGTTTTAACTGGACTTAGACAAGGAAATATCTAATTAGTTAATTTCAAGTTAGCTAGTTCAGAAATCTGTTTGTTCAATAAGATTAGTAATAATAATGAATTATGGCATGAAATACTAGGACATGTTAATCTTAGAAATATTGCTAAATTATCTAGGGACAACCTTATTAGAGGATTGCCTTCTGGCCCCTACAAGAAAGAAGTCCTCTGCAGGGCAAGCAAACTAAAAATAGTTTCAAATCTATTAATAAGAGTGATTCACCCAGGATTCTATACTTGCTACACATGGATCTATTCGGACCCATTGCTGTATAGAGCTTGGGAGGGAAATTCTATATTTTAATTATTGTAGATGACTTCTCTAGATTCTCTTGGATGTTCTTTCTGAGAAACAAGTCTGATAACTTTAAAGTTCTTACAGATTTTCTTAAGAGCATACAGATTGAGTATTCTACTCTGGTTGTATTGATCAGAAGTGATCATGACACAGATTTTGAATCTCTTCTCATGCAAGAATTCTGTGTGAAGGAAGGTATCAGACACTGCTTTTCTGCTCCGAGAACTTCTCAACAAAATGGGGTAGTAGAAAGGGAAAATAGAACTCTGATTGAATCTACAGGGACATTACTTGCAGATGCTTTCTTGCACCTATCCTTTTGGGCAGAGGCAGTTAGCACAACAAACTATGTTCTGAACAGGAGTTTAATACATAAACTTAAGGGTAAGTAAGACTCCTATGAATTAATTAAAGGGAAGCAACCTAAAGTTCATTATTTTAAAGTATTTGGTTGTAAATATTATATACACAATAATAATAAGAAATATCTTAGAAAGTTTGAAGCCAAAGCTGCAGAGGGAATTTTTCTTGGATATTCCCAAGTTAGCAAGACTTATAGGGTCTTCAATAAATCTACTTTAAAATGGAAGAATCTGTACATATAACATTTGATGAAGTTAACATGTTTTATAAGGAGAAGGATTTTTCTACAAGAGATTTATTGTGGGTACCCAACTATGTGAGAAATTGGATGACTTAAACCTCACCCAAGAGGTTATATCACATCCTTCGCATCAAGTTGATGAAGACAGTGAAGAAGATATTATTGAAATAACTACTGAACCTACAATAGCTCACATAATTTCACAAGAGGAATTAATTCCCAATGTTGTTACTGAACCAACTCCTCCTACTGATCTTGTCATACTTAGAGATCACCATATATCTCAAGTGATTGGAGACATATCAGTTGGTGTGCAAACAAGGCATCGACTCAACCAAGATTTGATGCATACTTGCTTTATATCTCAATTTGAGCCCCAATCCATAAAAAATGCAGAGCAAGATCCACAATGTATTATTGCAATGCAAGAGGAGCTCAATTAATTTGACAGATGTAGAGTTTGGGATTTAGTTCCAATACCCAAAGACTACCCAGTCATTGGAACTAAATGGGTATTTAGAAATAAATTGGATGCATAAGGAGCTATTATAAGGAACAAAGCAAGGCTGGTAGCACAAGGATATAGACAAGAAGAAGGAATTGACTTTGATCAGACCTTTGCCCGTGTTGTAAGACTAGAAGCTATCAGGATATTTCTTGCTTATGTAGCCTAAGAGAAGTTCAAGGCCTACCAGATGGATGTCAAGAGTGCTTTTTTAAATGGTGAACTCAAAGAGGAAGTATATGTGGAAAAACCACCAGGTTTTATCTCTTTAACTCATCCCTCTTTTGTTTTCAAATTGCATAAAGCTCTCTATGGTTTAAAGCAAGCTCCAAGAGCTTGGTATGAGACCATAGCTGGCTTTCTTTTAGAGCATAAGTTCGATAGGGGCATTATAGATAGAACCTTGTTCATTAGGCATCATAAAGATACAATATTGTTAGTACAAATATATGTAGATGATATTATTTTTGGTTCTACTGATTCCAAACTATGCAAAAGGTTTTCTGACCTGATGCAATCCAAGTTTGAAATGAGTAGCATGGGCGAGCTTTCATACTTTCTTGGTCTCTAAGTGAAGCAATCCTCTGATGGAATTTTCATATCACAATGAAAATATGCTAAGGAGGTAGTTAAAAGATTTGGGATGTCTGATGCCTCTGCAATGAAAACACTCATTGCTTCTAATGATGTGATTGATTCTGATGAACAGGGCAAGCCAGTTGATTAGAAAACATATAGGGCTATTGTTGGGTCCTTGTTGTATCTCACGGCTAGTAGGCCAGATATTATATTTGCTACATTCCTTTGTGCTAGGTTCCAGGTGAACCCTAAAGAATCTCACCTTATTTTCCTTAAAAGAATTTTGAGATATATAAAGGGCTGTCCTAATCTAAGACTTTGGTATCCAATAGAGTCAGAATTTAACTTAACTGGATTCTCAGATTCTAACTATGCAGGATGGAGAGTGCATAGAAAAAGCAAATCAGGAATGTGCCAGTTCCTTGGTGATAGGCTTGTCTTGGTTTTGTAAGAAGAAGACATCTGTGTCAATTTCAACTATAGAAGCTGAATACATTACAGCTGTTAGCTGTTGTTCACAAAAATTGTGGATTCAAAACCAACTCTTGTATTATGGTCTCAACTTAAATAATTTAACTATATTTTGTGGCAATACTAGTGCAATTTCTATTGCACAAAATCCAGTACTGCATAGTAGAACTAATCATATAGAGATTAGACACCATTTCATTAGAGATTGTGTGGACAAAAAGAAAATTAATCTTGTCTTTATCTCTACCGATTTACAAAGAGTAGACATCTTCACTAAATTTTTAGATGAAAAGAAACATCTGTTCTTCTTGAATCAACTAGGTATGATTAATGAAGAAGTTTAATTTAATTTCTATCCAAGGTCGAAGAATTGATCACATTTCGTCGAACAAATATTGATGATCTGTGAACTCTTCTTGAGGTTTTTCGTCGAACGGAGATCGACGAAATCTCTCTATGAAGTCATTTTCGTCGAACGGAGATCAACGATCTTGCTTTAGAAAATATTTCATCGAACGGAGATCGACTGATGCAGGCCTAAGCGTCGTCGCCGGGAGACCTACGGATCACTACGCTCACCTCTCGATGATTTAAAATCGACACTCGCACAGAAGTCCCGCCGCGCACATTCCAACCAATTTTATCACGATTATGCTAACGCACGGGTAGCCAAACCGTTTAGGGACCGAATAGAGGCTATAGGACAATATCCGTTACGGCTAAAAGGATCAATATTAGATCCGACCGAGCGGGTTGTACCAAAAGAGATCTACCAAAATTACGATCCGGAAAACGGTAGATATCTCCCAACAAAAAGCTACGAGGTTCGCCAAACCTTTCAAAAATTAAAACAATTAAGATGAACACAATTCAATTGAAATAAACACCGATTTATTTTCAAGCTTCGAAATCCAACGCAACAATTGGCTGCCACAAGAATATCCAAGAGGGAAAACACAAGGGAGTAGAAGTTTCGTTACCCAAGTCAGAATGGATGATTCTGACTATCTCACTTGGAACGCTCGTCCACGGCTCCGTCGTCGCGTCACGCCCGTGGTGGTCAGATGTAGACTTGAATGGGGGACGGGAGGGGGCCGGCTTTGTGGTTGGTGGAGGAAGGGGGTTGGCGGCGGCTAGAGTGGGAGAGGTTGGTGGCCGAGAGGGGGCTTGTGATTGGTGGCGGCTTGGAATGGTGGAGGGATGGTGGCCGACTTGTGAAGGGGAAGAAGGGGAGAAGTTAGCGGCTTGGGGGGGAGAGGAGGTTGGTGGCCAAGAGGGGAAAGAAGGCTAGTATTGGGAGGGCCGAAATTAGAATAGGAGGGAGAGGGGGAAGATTCCTTTTGGAGGTGGGATTTCAAATTCTCATTCAACTTGCCTTCATAATGAAATATCCTAGGCCTTATATAGGCTTACAACAATGGCTAGGCTACATGCAGCCCATAAAAATAAACATGCACTCTAAAGTCTAAACCATAAGGAAAAAATAAACAAGCTTAAGCAAATAACAAAATAAATTTATCCAAATAAAATTGATAGTAATCAACTAATTATTATGAAGCGGTCTTGCGCCGAGGGCGGAGGTTGTAGCGTCGCTCCACACGATCACCATGACGACGCAAGTCTTTTGAAGGCGACGAAGGAGGATCTTCCGCTAGCATGTCGTCATCATTAGCAATTTGGGGGACGACGTCTCCATCAATCCTCCCCCGCTCGAAAGGACTCATCACTGATGAGTTGTCTTGAAGGTGCCATCGAAGAAGAGCGTCATCCAATAGAGCCACCTCCGATTCCGGGAGCCAAGAGTCATCAGAGGCGGGACGACCGCGCCATCGAATTAAGTAGCGGTGCACATCGCCATCTGGAGAGCGAAGCACTTCATCCTGTAGAATACTGTATGGCAAAAAGTGTATCCGGGGAAACCTGGGAAAAGCATTAGGCAACAAGGGAGGAAAAGCATTTTCTTCAACATTCAATGTACCTCCGTTGGAGGCCGATGGAGGGAGCGATCCAGTAACACCCTCGACCCGAAACCCATTAGAACTTGTAGTGGAGCTAAACGGACAGGAAGATAGTTCTTGCGGCGGAGCAACATATGGCGTTAAATCTGAAACATTAAAAATAGGGGAAATGAAAGAACTAGTGCCTAAACACCTAGAGGGGGGTGAATAGGTGCACTTAATCTTTTTAACTTTTATGGCAGAAACACTGAATTATTAGGCCTGTTTATGCAATACTCTACAGCAATTTAGCACAGATAACACAGCAATCACACAAGCATACAATCACAGAGAGCACACAGGATTTATAGTGGTTCCCCAAGGTCTGGGTACATCCACTTTCCCCCTTCGCTTATCTAGTAGTGTACTAGATTCGACCTAACTTTTCCACTTCTCCTCAGATCCTCAAATCTTACAACTCAGAACCCCAAATAGGTTCCTACAACTCAGAGTGATCCCACTCCTACAACTCAGGCACAAAGCCCTACCACTCAGTCTTCACCAAGACCTACACTCAGCCTTCAACAAGGCCTACACTCAGCCTTCAACAAGGCCTACACTCAGAGAAATGTATCTCCTACACTCAGGCACACAAGCCCTACCACTCAGCCTTTATAAATATAGGCTTACAACTCAGATCCCTTAGGATCCTACATAAAATAAAGAGTACAAAGATTAATAACCACAACTCTGATTGAGAAAGATGAGTTGACTGGCTTCTTGATGAGTTCTTGGAAGAACTTTGCAGAGATCAACCTCCCTTGGCTTTCTTCAAAGCTTCTTGAATTAGAACATAGTAGGGTTGTATCTCTATGCAGATGATCTTCAATCAACTGCTGACTTCAGAATCAGATCTTAATCTGCAACTTTCTTATCAGCTTGGTTCAATAGCTGTCTTCTTAGAAGGAGCTTTCTCTCTCCAACTTCTTAGATCGTCACTTGAAGGTCTTCTTCTTGTTTGTTGTTTCTCACTTTAATGATTGCTTCAATCGATCCAATTGAATCTCTATCTGTTGAAGGAATAAGCCTTTATATAAGCTTTCTTTATGGTGACCGGCTGATCCGGTTTCTAACGACCTTCTGACATCTCTGACAGTAGCAGTTGACCGGTTGAAATGGCAGCTGTCAAGTCATCCAGTCACTTCTTGAAAACTCTGTCACTGTCTGAAAGTGTCGAGACAGATAGTCTTTATGTGTCGACACAAATAGACCAAGTGTCGACACAAGTAGACTAAGTGTCGACACTAGCCTTCATGGTGTCGACACAACTCCTTGTGTTGTAGAAACTGCTTCTCGATACTGCTTCTTCAGAATGTGTCGACACTGATCCTGTGTATCGACACAAGTCCTTCTTAGTTGATTTCTGCTAAGTGTCGACACAACTCCTTTGTGTCGACACATCTTCTTGTGTTGAAACTTGCTAAGTGTCGACACATCTTCTTTGTGTCGACACATGCCTTCTGTGTTGAAACTTTTGCTGAGTGTCAATACATCTCCTTTGTGTCAACACATTCTTCATGTGTTGAGACTTTTGCTGAGTGTCGACACATCTCCTTTGTGTCGACACATTCTTCATATGTTGAGACTTTTGATGAGTGTCGACACATCTCCTTTGTGTCGACACTTGTACTTGGACTTTATTGAAATTTGCTGAGTGTCGACACAACCTCCTAGTGTCGACACTTGTACTTGAACTTTGTTGAAGTTTTGCTGAGTGTCGACACAGTCTCCTAGTGTCGACACTTTTGCTGTCGACAAAGTTCCTCTGGGTGTCGACACTGCTTCTAAGTGTCGACACTGATTATGTAGACATTTCTTCATTGTATGTCGACACTGCCTGTATGTGTCGACACTTTCCTTCTGGTGTCGACTCTGTATTCCTGGTGTCGACACAATTACTCCAAGTGTTGACACAGCTTCTCTGGGTGTCGACACAAGCCTTCTTAAGTGTCGACACTTTTCTTCTGGGTGTCGACACATGGACTTAGAAACTTTTCCTACAAACCTGCAGTTACTTAACCTACACAAATAAACTCAAAGCACATCAAATACACCTTGATGTATATCATTGAGTAGGGTGAGGCTTCTTCAAATCAGGTACATATATTCCAATGTACCCAACAATCTCCCCCTATTTGGAGAAGTCATAATACTTAGTCAATGATATACATCATACATAACAAAATCTCAGTATGATGTAAAACAGTAAAATATGACAGGGTAAGAACATAAACATATATAAACAGAACATGTATAACAAATTATCTCAGAACAATAAATGTAATAGATTTGAAGCATGACACAATGTTCTTACAAATTCCAATACTTTCATTAGTCAAACGTTTACATAAAATTTTAATACAAATGATTACAATTTGTAAAATTAAGAAAATGCTATCCTATTGCTGCTCTGGTTCCTTGATTACTATCCCCTTTCCAGATTGAATCTTTGCTTGAACAGTAGCTTCAGTGTCATCAGCAGCAGCAGGCTTCTTCCCTTTGAGATCTTTCTTTTTCAGCTCTTCAGCCTTGATCTTTTGCCTTTCAAAATAGTGATAAGGCTTGGGAAAATACTTGATAGGCTCCTGTGTATTAGGAGGTAGCTTTCCCAGTTTAGCCTTTCTTCTATACTGTACAATGGCCTCTTGCCTATTCTCATGCTTCCTCCACTCCAGGTCAGAATACCACTTGCCTCTATCTAGGACATTGTCCTTAGCAGCCTTCCATGCAGTCAAGATGATTTTCCTGGAAGTGGGGCTCCATTGTTCAAAATCAGGTCTTAACTCAGCTTGCTCTCTGAATCTTTTCTTAGACAACTGAGCCTCTTGTTCCTTTAACAAAGCCTCTTGTTTTTTTAGAATTGCCTCTGGCACAGGCTGGTCAACTTTCCCAAGAATGATATTCTGATTTCCCTCAGGAGGACTGTACATAGACTGTATCTCTTGATGTATCATGTCAAAGTCTGGTGGAGGGTATATCACTTGAGCCACTTCAGCTTGCTCTCCTCCAAGGTATGCAGGATTGATTCCAGACTCTGCAACATTGTCATCATCACATAAGGGTGGATATCCAAGGGTGGCTCTGATGGAATTTGAAATCCATTTGGCATGATCAGAGCCTGTCTTGACTAATACCCTCTCCCCCTTTATGACTTCTTTCTCTATGTGATCTCTTAGATCATCTTTCTGGAACCTGATCTGGGTATTCAAATAGTTGACTCCATCTCTATAGAAAGGTTTTAACCTTTGGAGCTTGTCAGTAATTGCCTTCTGAGAGTCTTCAATGGCAGTCTTAACAGCAGTTAGGCTCTCTTGCAATTGCTTGTCAAATTCAGCCTTGGCAGTAGCACTTGCTGTAGTCTGACCAGTAGCTATCTTCTTCATTTCAGTTATAATGGCATAATGTGAAGCAGTGAGATTATCATTCATCTTTATCTGGTTTTTCAGGACATAGCCTTGCTTCGCTTCTAGCTCATCAAGTTTTGTCTTTATTTTCTCTTGATGTGTGGTCAGATAGACTACTGCATTGTCTCCCTTATGGAAACAATCAGTCATTTCCTTTTTGTTGAGATTCACTTCAAATCTGATAGATTTGATGTCGTATGCAAGATCAAATTGTAGGGATTTATGCCCTTCATCCACATATTTTTCTATAGCTTGCTTTTGCTCATCAAGCTTGATCTGCAATGCTACCATCAGTGAACTGTAATCAGTAGATGGGGCAGGCTGAGGAGCAACTGTCTGTAGGGCTTTCTTATAGTTCTGGCTCCTTCTCTTGAACACCTGGAACTTCCTCTTCTTTGCTCTAACAGCCTCTTCATCCTATGAAGCAGATGTGCTAGCAATATCCACTCTGTCTTTAGGACTAGGATGTGAATCCTTCTTAGTCCTTGGTAGCCCTTCAGCATCTCTTGGCTTCTCAGTCTCTTGTGTAGCAGTTTCCTCTACATTCTCCATATGCTCCCCCTCAACATTGACCTTCTCCCCCTCAGCAGCAGCTTTCTCTTTCTCAAAATCAGTTTGTAGAAGATCAGGGAACAGTTCTTCTAATGTAAATTCCTGTTGTGAATGGGCTGGAGAATCTCTGATTACATCAACCACTTTATCAGCAACAGATGTGTCTTCCATGACAACATCTTGTGGTTGAGGTTATATCTGTGTTTGCTGATGAATATCAGGTAATGAATCATTCAAAACTTCATCCTCTCTAATGAAATCTAATTGATTAATTTTAGTGATTACCTCCAGAATGGTTTGAGTAGCCCTTTCACTTTCTAGAGTAGTTGGCTCTTCCACAAGTAGAGGCACCCCCTGGAGTGTATCCAGGTGAATTGGGCTTGCTGGTGGTAGCTCCCCCTACCTCTGTGCTTCTTCTTGTCTTGCTGGAGACTGTCCAGCATTTCCTGTCTCTTCATCATCAGGTGTAAAGACCACTTGCTTTTCAGAGCTGCTGGAGGATTCTTGAGCCACTGTGGCTGTCTTCTTCTTCTTCTGTGGTGTGTCCTTTACAGGAGTTAGCATTTCTTTTTTTAATACTCTATCCCACCAAGAGAAAATTCTCATATCCATTTTCCTCATGTGATTAATCTTTGAACCTGCAGCCTGGTTCATCACCTCAGGTATACTACCAGCTAGATATAGACTCAGTATTCTTCCAACTTAAGCATGGATTTAAATGTTGTTGATAACAAGGTAGAGTGTGACAGAAACGACTAAGATGGATGTATGAAAAAATGGAAAAAAAATAAATTAATGAGGGATTATAATAAAGAAATATTGTGAGTAATATATATTGCACACAAAATGATAGAAAATAGAACTAGGTTCTATAAGAACATACAATAAAATGCTAGAAAATACATTGGTTAAATGACTTGATAGAGTAATTTATGTAGGAGAAAAGATAAATTCATGGAAATATGGAAGAAAGTTATTAAACATGATGTGTAATCTAAGGTAAAGCTTTTGATGATGATGATGATGATTCTATATTTAGATATTGTTCGTAGATTGACCTTAGAATCTCTTGGAGGTAGAGAATATGTTAATACGGCCCCTTGATTGAGACATCGTATGCAGTCGTACTGGGTGAAGTAACGGAGGAGATTGGAATTTTCCTTCTTCAATCAAGGGGACCTACGAAGACATCGGCAAGGGAGATGAAGGAGTTGGGGTCTAGCGCTAAGGAGGATTGCAGCGTGTGAGATCCGACGTTATTTGATGGGGGCTTGATTGGTGCAAGCCCTAGGGTGTCAATTAGGAATAAGAAAGGGAAAGAGAATAGAGAGAATGAGAAGAAAATATTTGAATCCTAATTTGCCATTCCATTGAGTCAAAATGCCTCAAATAGGGTGAGATTCCATTGATGCAAAATATCCCAAATGGCCCTTAAAAGGATTACAAATGTGAGTAAAATATTCATAATGGATATGAATAATAAAATAGTGAAAAAAGATAACATAAGGCCTGCTTGGTACTTGCGCGGTTTTGCCCGTCGTTGGTACATTGCTCAACATAGTGGACTCGTAACATCTCCTCCAGTTGAGCATCTGAGCATCTTTATTATAAGCCAACACATTAGATGTAAATACTAAACTGTGTTCAGAATATTCAGAATATCCCAAATAGTGGATTCTTGATCCACTGAGTCAGAATATTCTGAACCCAACACATTAGATGCAAATATATCTGATGGGGAGCTTGTTGTCTTCTCTAGGCAGTTCAAGAAGATGATGAAGAGGAAGCAATGAAAGAGAAAATCTTCCTCCTCTTCTAACATTGTTTGATATTATTGCAATAAACCTGAGCATGTCATTGCTGATTGCCAAGTCAAGAAAAAGGAAAAGAAGTATGAAGGTGATAGGAAGTATCACCACAAGAGCAAGAAGTTTGAAAAGACATTCCTTGCAAAGAAGGAGAAGAGTTGGAGTCAAAGTGACTCAAACTCTTCTGAATCAGATGATGAAGAGGAAGCCTACATTGGGTTGTATGCTGTTGTTGAAGAAGAAGTCTATCTAGCTGCCAGAATAGGCATTAGAGCACCTCTGTGACATTCATGCAGTGAGAATGAGGAAAATGATGATGAAGAAGAATGATGTGGCTTAATGGCCATGACTGAAGATGATCAGGATAAATCTGATCCTGATGAGGTAATCATCTCTTACAGGTCTTCTTCAGATTCAGAGTATGAAACATTGCAGTCAAGATGTATTAATGCAGTACCGATCCTTAGTGGATATAGGCATCACCCCTACCACTCGAAGGGATCAAGTAGAGTACCAAGCGTAGTTAAATTGGATGGAGATCAATGTGATATTTGGGATCGAATACGTGACCCAAAAGATCAGTCTGGAAGCAGCCCCAATCATCCAAACCATGCAAGATGGTACATAAGATAATTATAACTTATATGATGGATTTTTTCAATACAAGCACCTTGCATTCATCCCCTTCACCGGGGGAATCCGGGAGGATATATTTCGCGAAGCACACAGTGGCTCAAGAATCCTCCAGTTGAGCATCTGAGCATCTTTATTATAATCAGTCTTAAGTTGGAAGACAATCCTTGTCATCAAATTGAACATCTGATCTGAAATTCTGTCATGTCCTCCAGGCTTGCTCAGGATGACCTTGCCAACTATTTTAGATAAGAATTTCCCTTGTATATTCATCCTTTTTCTGTTGAAAACAGATCCAATTTTCAGATTTGAATCCAGTCCACACCATCTCAATGCCTCTCTAGTCTTAGAAGCAGATAAAACTTCTTCCTCTTTTGTTCTAGGTAGTTGAAGTACCTTCCTTAGACTTTTTGGTGTGACCTTGACTTTGGTTCCATGAACTCTGGACTTAATCTTGAGTCCAGTATCATCAAGTGAAGCTGCACTAAGAAATTCAAGGACCTCCTTCTTCTAGATCTTGATTGGTTCTCAAACAAGGTATTCCAGTCCAGTCTCGGCAATTAGGGTTACCACACCTTTGATTTCGGGTTCCGCGTCATCAAAGGCATGTTGCACGAGTTCATATACTTCATTAACAATCTCTTCTAGCTTGGGCTCCATTAGGGTTTGAAGAAATTTGAATTTAGAGAAGAGATATGTCGACACACAAGTTTGGTCTCGAAACTTTGGTGAGCGTGTCGACAAACAATGGCGAAAACCTATTTATACCTTTCTAGAATCGAAGATGAAAAGGCGCGTCAAAATACTTAAATTGTGTCGACACTGTTGAAAAGTGTCGACACTTACTTATAATGTCTCGACAACTATGTATCGACATAAGTATAGTCGACAGAATATATGTGTCGACACTTGTATATGTGTCGACACCACTTAGCTCGACACTTAGTCGAGACTCTACTAGACTAATTCTGTGTAAAGCCTAAGTGTCGACACCACCTTGGATGTGTCGACACCTACACTATATGTGTCGACACAAATTCTCTGAAGTGTCGACACAGACTTCCTAGATGTGTCGACACCATTTCTCTGAAATGTTGACACCACATCTATGTGTCGACATAGACAACTCTGTGTGTCGACACCATTTTACTTAGCCAATTTTTGTAAACTACTCTAATTTTATCATCCCTAATTCAATTTTAAATTTATTGAATTTGGTTTCATCTAAGGGCTTAGTATACATATCAGCTAGCTGATTATCTGTATTAATATACTCTAGTGAAATATCTCCTTTTTCCACATGTTCTCTTAGAAAATGGTATTTTATTTTTATGTGCTTAGTCCTACTATGGGAGACAGGATTATTTGCAATAGAAATAGCACTTGTAGAATCACAAAATAAAGGTGTTCTACTTACTTGAATACCATAATCTTCTAGTTGGTGTTGTATTCATAGAATTTGAGCACAACAACTTCCTGCAGCAACATACTCTGACTCAGCTGTGGATATAGCCACACTGGTTTGCTTCTTGCTACTCCATGATATCAGCCTTCCACCTAGAAACTGACAGGTACCTGTGGTACTCTTTCTATCTTCCTTGCAGCCTGCAAAACCTGCATCTGAATAACCTGTCAGTTCAAAATCTCCATTCCTAGGATACCAAAGGCCTACATAAGGAGTGCCCTTAAGATATCTCAAAATTCTTTTGACTGCTGTCAAGTGAGATTCTTTAGGGCAAGCTTGGTACCTAGCACAGACACATGTAGCATACATGATATCTAGTCTACTAGCAGTCAAATACAATAGGGAGCCAAATATCCCTCTATACAAAGTTTCATCTACAGGTTTCCCTGCATCATCTTTGCTTAGAGACATGCTTGACCCCATGGGAGTTTTCATGGTAGTGGATGATTCCATATCATACTTCCTTATCAATTCTAGGGTGAACTTAGACTGGCATATGGATAAACCATTCTCAGTCTGTCTAACTTGGAGACCCAAGAAGAACTTAAGTTCCCCCATACTGCTCATTTCAAATTGTCCTTGCATTAGTTTTGCAAACTTTCTGCAAAGACTACTTTATGTAGACCCAAATATTATGTCATCTACATATATTTAGACTAAGATAATCTTGCCTCTGGATTCCCTAAGGAATAGAGTCTTGTCTATTTTCACCCTTGTGAATTTATTCTCAATGAGGAAACTAGACAGGGTCTCATACCAAGCCCTAGGGGCTTGTTTGAACCCATACAAAGCCTTCCTAAGTCTATAAACATAATTAGATTTAGTAGAATCAACAAAACCTGATGGTTGTTCTACATAGACTTCTTCCTTCAGATTTCCATTCAGAAAAGCTGACTTAACATCCATTTGGTATACCTTGAACCCTTGAAATGTTGCATAGGCAAGGAACATCCTTATTGCTTCCAGTCTGGCTACTGGAGCAAAGGTTTGATCAAAATCAATACCTTCTTCCTGCCTATATCCTTTAGCAACTAGTCTAGCTTTATTCTTTATTATAACTCCATTCTCATCCAACTTGTTCCTAAATGTCCACTTAGTTCCAATTATGTTGTGATCCTTTGGTTTAGGAACAAGCTCCCAGACCTTGCATCTTTTGAACTGGTTTAGCTCCTCTTGCATTGCCTCAATCCAATGAGAGTCTAGGATTGCTTCTTCAAATTTCTTTGGCTTAACTTGGGATAGAAAGCTGGAGTAGAGAACTAAACTTAGATTCCTGCTCCTTGTTAGTACCCCTTGTCTGAGATCTCCAATAATTTGATTGGCTGGATGATCTTTTAAATGCCTATTTGCTGGGGGCAGCCTGTCTTCTGGTTGTACACCTTCAGCTTCTTCATTCAGCTGCTCCTCTTGGTCTTCTTCAGCAACAGAAGTATCTTGTACTCCCCCTGGATAGCAGCCACTATCATCCACTTGCTGACTTGCAGTAGAACCTTCTTCAATAGTAAGCTTGTCCATCTTCTTAGTCACACCTGTGGAGCTACAAACACTTCTAGACAATTCATTGTTAATGAGTCTGGCTTCATCAAACACTACATGTACTGATTATTCTACAACTTGAGTAGTCAAGTTGTAGACCCTATAAGCCTTACTATAATTGTTGTACCCAACAAAGATCCCCTCTTGGGATTTGACAGCAAACTTGGTTAAATAAGACTTACCATTGTTAAGTATATAACATTTACAACCAAAGATCCTGAAATAGGATAGATTTGGTTTTCTGCCCTTCACAATCTCATAGGGGGTCTTCTTGTGGCTCTTGGTGATAGTAGCCCTATTGATCACATGACATGCAGTATTAACTGCCTCAGCCCAGAAATATTCTGGGAGAGATGTGTCACGCAATAGGGTTCTACCAGCCTCTATCAAGGTTCTATTTTTCCTTTCAGCAATACCATTTTGTTGAGGTGTTCTTGGAGAGGAAAATTCCTGAAAAATACCAAACTCTTCACACAGTTTTGTTATACTTTCAGACTGAAATTCAGTACCATGGTCACTTCTGATTTTGACCACTGTACTGTTCAATTCATTCTGAATTTGTTTAACAAAACTATACAAGATGCTTGGTGTTTCAGATTTTTGCCTTAGGAAGAACACCCAGGAAAACCTTTAATAATCATCTACAACCACAAATGTGTAGACCTTCCTACCTAGGCTGTGAAATGGCATATGACCAAAAAGATCCATATGCAAGAGGTATAGGCACCTCACAGCATCTTTGTTCTCAATGCTATTAAAGGTGGATTTGGTCTGCTTGCCCTTTTGACAAGCTGAGCATATCCCATCCTTTATACACTTAACCTGAGGACCATTCCTCACTAACTCTTTGCTAAAGAGTTGACCAATTGTCTTATAGTTGAGATGAGCCAGCCTCTTGTGCCATTTAACACAATGTGAGACTTTCTCATCAGCTACAAGACAAATAGGAGAAACAATGTTCTCACACATAATGTCTAGACAATAGACATTTCTCTTCCCATATCCTGTCAAAATGATCTTTTGATCACTTGACCTACTGATATGACAACCATCTTTGACAAATGAGATGTCATATCCTAAATCACTCAGCTGACTTATGCTAATGAGGTTATGTTTCAAACCCTTTACATAAGCCACTTGAGTAATGGTAATTAGATTGCTAGAAATGTTACCAAAGCCTTTGATGATTCCTTTTTCTGAACCACCAAAGGTAACCTTAGGACCATCCTTGATTGGTGTATAGTCCTTCAGCAATCCCCTAGTTCCAGTCATGTGCCTGGAAAATCCACTGTCCAAGTACCATATTGGGGCATGGTCACTTGGACTCACCTGCAAAACAGATTACTTAACCTTAGAACCCAAATAATTCTTGGGTCCTTGGTGCAAGTTAGTCTGACTCTTAACAAAACTACCTATAGCTTTTCTAGCAGGCAGTTTGCTACTCACCTTGGCACTTGAATTATGCCAACAATCTATGGCAAAGTGGCCTACCTTGCCACAACACCAGCACTCAAATCTGTTGTACCTTTGTTTAGGTACAACCCTGGCTGTTTTATCCACAGCAGGCTTCTTGTTGAGTATTGGGGCTTTGCCCTTAGACTTGGACTTTACAGTCCAGGCAGGTTTTGTAAACCCTAATCCAGTTTTACCTTTATGAGGTACAAACTCATCTATCAAAGGTAGAACAGATTTTGGTTTAGAAAAACTTGCTACAATATCTCTCTCCTTCTGAAGACTAATCTCCAGATTTCTAATTTGATCATTTTTAAATGTAATAGTCCCCATCTGAATAACTGTAATATTCTTCAGTCTGGCTATTTCATTTAATTTCTGATCTAATAACTTGTCAAAATCTGTTGCAGCCACTTTAAGACTAGTAATCTCCTTAGCCTGAGTTTTGGCCAAGAGTTTGCTTTTCTTCAAAGCCTGCAACAATACTCTATATTCATCAATCATTTGATGAATGTCTCGTTCAGATTCAGATCCACTCACATCACTTGATGCTGATGTATCTGATTCTGACTCAGTACTAGAAATTGCACTTGAAGAACAATTTTGTACCTGACTAGGTCCAGGCTGATCCTGGATTTTGTCTCCTTCTGATAAGGCCATCAGTCTCTTGCACTGAATGTCCTCCTGCTCATAAATGGAGTTCATTAGCTGCATGAACTCATTTTTTTCTTCTTCAGCAAACAAGCCAATATAGGCTTCAGCTTCTGAATCTGTTTCTGAAGATGACATATCAGTCAGACTTTTATCCTTCTTGACAACAAAGGACTTTTCCTTTTTGCCCTTGAACTGTGTCTTCTTCTTGTCAGTGAACTCTTTCCTCTTTTCTGGACAATCAGCTATTACATGTCCTTGTCTATTGCAACAATAGCATACTATCTTTGAGGATGTAGTTTTACTAGACTTGGACTTTCTCCTGTCATTCCTTGATGACTTCCTGTTCTGATAATAGTCATCTTTTATCTGTGAAGTGGATGGCTTGGACCTCCACTGCTTCTTCTTTAGAAACTTCTGAAAATGCCGAGTAAATGCAGCAAAGTCTTCATCACTTTCACTGCTTTCTGTCTTCTTGCTATATGAAGTATCTGTCTCAACCTCAGCAACTCTTTGAGGTGGAGATGGAGACTTGCTTTTATATTTCCTAGTGGCTTCAGTCTTGAAGGCCACAGCTCTTTCTTTGTGCTCCACCCTAGTAGTCTTTTCTTCCTCCTTCCTTACCATTAACTGCATCTCATAAGATAACAGTTTTCCAAACAATGTTGGAAGAGGTATATCAGCTAGTTTGGCCATTTCCCTTATGACACAAATCTTAGTATCCCAATCCTTTGTCAGGGATCTCAAGAACTTATCATTCAATTCATAATTGCTGAACTCTCTTCCATAGGACATCAATTCATTGACTATCCTATAGAATTTCTTGTAGCATTCAGTTATGCTATCAGACCTGCCTTGTCTGAAGCTTTCATACTCTTGATTTAATAAAGACTTCATGTCTTGTCTTACCTCTTCTGATCCTTCCATATAGACTATCAGTGTGTCCCACATTTCTTTTGATGTTTTACAATGAATCAGATTCTGAAATGTGGCATCATCAATTGCACTTACAATAATATTCTGGGCCCTCTTGTCCATAGTGGCCAGAATTATTTCATCCTTGGTCATTTCAGAATAGTCTTTGGGAGTTCTCTGATTTGCATCTAAAACAGATACTTTCATTGGCACATAAGGCACTTCTTTAACAGTAATGTATATTCTGGGGTCAGAGGCTTCCATAAAAAGTCTAACCCTTTCTTTCCAAATGCCAAAGATCTCCTTTCTGCAGATTGGCAACTTCATGGATCCTAGCTCTTTGTGATTCTCAGTTGAACTCATTTTCTTGATTCTTGATTATGCTGATTCTGCCTACAGGATCTTTACTCAGACTGTTATGTCCTTTTTGAGTAACCTCCCTCTGATACCACTTGAAAGAACTAGTGCTTAAACACCTAGAGGGGGGGTGAATAGGTGCACTTAATCTTTTTAACTTTTATGGCAAAAACACTGAATTATTAGACTTGTTTATGCAATACTCTACAGCAATTTAGCACAGCTAACACAGCAATCACACAAGCATACAATCACAGAGAGCACACAGGATTTATAGTGGTTCCCCAAGGTCTGGGTACATCCACTTTCCCCCTTCGCCTATCTAGTAGTGTACTAGATTCGGCCTAACTTCTCCACTTCTCCTCAGATCCTCAGATCTTACAACTCAGAACCCCAAATAGGTTCCTACAACTCAGAGTGATCCCACTCCTACAACTCAGGCACAAAGCCCTACCACTCAGTCTTCACCAAGACCTACACTCAGCCTTCAACAAGGCCTACACTCAGCCTTCAACAAGGCCTACAGTCAGAGAAATGTATCTCCTACACTCATGCACACAAGCCCTACCACTCAGCCTTTATAAATATAGGCTTACAACTCAGATCCCTTAGGATCCTACAGAAAATAAAGAGTACAAAGATTAATAACCACAACTCTGATTGAGAAAGATGAGTTGACTGGCTTCTTGATGAGTTCTTGGAAGAACTTTGCAGAGATCAACCTACCTTGGCTTTCTTCAAAGCTTCTTGAATTAGAACACAGTAGGGTTGTATATCTATGCAGATGATCTTCAATCAACTGCTGACTTGAGAATCAGATCTCAATCTACAACTTTCTTATCAGCCTGGTTCAATAGCTGTCTTCTTAGAAGGAGCTTTCTCTCTCCAACTTCTTAGATCGTCACTTGAAGTTTATCTTCTTGTTTGTTGTTTCTCACTTTAATGATTGCTTCAATCGATCCAATTGAATCTCTGTCTGTTGAAGGAATAAGCCTTTATATAAGCTTTCTTCATGGTGACCGGCTGATCCGGTTTCTAACGACCTTCTGACATCTCTGACAGTAGCAGTTGACCGGTTGAAATGGCAGCTGTCAAGTCATCCAGTCACTTCTTGAAAACTCTGTCACTGTCTGAAAGTGTCAAGACAGATAGTCTTTATGTGTCGACACAAATAGACCAAGTGTCGACACAAGTAGACTAAGTGTCGACACTAGCCTTCATGGTGTCGATACAACTCCTTGTGTTATAGAAACTGCTTCTCGACACTGCTTCTTCAGAATGTGTCGACACTGATCCTGTGTGTCGACACAAGTCCTTCTTAGTTGATTTCTGCTAAGTGTCGACACAACTCCTTTGTGTCGACACATCTTCTTATGTTGAAACTTGCTAAGTGTCGACACATCTTCTTTGTGTCGAGACATGCCTTCTGTGTTGAAACTTTTGCTGAGTGTCGACACATCTCCTTTGTGTCGACACATTCTTCATGTGTTGAGACTTTTGCTGAGTGTCGACACATCTCCTTTGTGTCGACACATTCTTCATGTGTTGATACTTTTGATGAGTGTCGACACATCTCCTTTGTGTCGACACTTGTACTTGGACTTTGTTGAAATTTGCTGAGTGTCGACACAGCCTCCTAGTGTCGACACTTGTACTTGAACTTTGTTGAAGTTTTGCTAAGTGTCGACACAGCCTCCTAGTGTCGACACTTTTGCTGTCGACATAGTTCCTCTGGGTGTCGACACTGCTTCTAAGTGTCGACACTGATTATGTAGACATTTCTTCATTGTGTGTCTATACTGCCTGTATGTGTCAACACTTTCCTTTTGGTGTCGACTCTACATTCCTGGTGTCGACACAATTACTCCAAGTGTCGACACAGCTTCTCTGGGTGTCGACACAAGCCTTCTTAAGTGTCGACACTTTTCTTCTGGGTGTCGACACATGGACTTAGAAACTTTTCCTGCAAACCTGCAGTTACTTAACCTGCACAAATAAACTCAAAGCACATCAAATACACCTTGATGTATATCATTGAGTATGGTGAGGCTTCTTCAAATCAGGTACATATATTCCAATGTACCCAACAGGAAATACCCCAATCAGTTGGTAAGTCCAAAAGAAATGCATTGTCTCCTAATTTCTTTAAAATCCGATATGGTCCCGCTCGCCTATCCGCTAACTTTTTAAGGTGCTCGTAGGCAACCGTTCAGGGATGAGACGCACCATGACTAGATCGCCAACTTTTAAGTGAGAAGCTCTCTTATGTACGTTAGCATGAGCTTGATAAGACGCGTATTGTGTGATTAGCATGTCCTTTATGTGCTTATGCAGATTATGAATATGAGAGGCAAAATCTAGTGCAAATTGACTTGATTTAAAAGACGGCGGTAAAGGAATCAAGTCGAGTGGCACCGGTGCTTTATATCCATGCACGATCTCATTCGGAGACAAGCTAGTGGACCTATTTTTGGAATTATTATATGCTAACTGGGCATGAGGGAGGAGAAGGTCCCATGTACCCTTATGGTCTCCCACAAGGCATCATACTAAACTACCTAAACTTCTGTTTATCACTTCTGTTTGCCCATCCGTCTGTGGATGGTAGGCTAAAGAGAACAGAAGTTTGGTTCCCATAATCCTCCACAAGGTCTTCCAAAAATAACTTGTAAACTTCACATCCCTATCGGTAACTATAGATTTTGGAACGCCTTGATGGCCAACTACATCCTTAAAATATAATTGTGCAACGTGTGACGCATCGTTGGCTTTATTACACGCGATAAAATAGACCATTTTGGAGAAGTGATCTACGGCGACCAAGATAGAGTCATGACGTCTAAACGTGACAGGTAGACCTAGAATAAAATCCATACTAACGTCTTCCCAAGGTATGGATGGAATCGGAAGAGCGGTATAAAGTCCCGTATTGGTTTTGTTACCCTTGGTCAATTGGCACGCTCGACAACTACCCACGCTCTTGTTAACCATTGACTTAAGACCGGGCCAATAAAACTTGTCTTCTACTAATGTGATCGTTTTGTCACGGCCAAAATGTCCACCTAACCCACCACTATGCAACTCCCAAACAATGAAGTGACGTAGGGAGGAACGCGGAATACATAACTTCGAGTGGTTGAATAAATAGCCGTCACGAATATAATAAGACGTAATGGTCGTAGGCGAGTTGTCTTGAGTGGCTAAATAAATATCCTTAAAATCCGGACAGTGGACATATTCATCTTTAATTCTATCGAAGCCGATCACCTTAACTTCTAGCGTAGACAATAATAAAGAGACACGACTAAAAGCGTCGGCTACGCGGTTGTGAGTACCCTTAAGGTTTTTGATGATGAATGTGTACTCCTGAAGATAGGAGACCTATTTGGCATGTCTAGGGCTAACCTTAGTTTGAGAATTAATAAACCTCAACGCTTCATGATCGGATAAAATGACAAATTCCTTAGGGAGTAAGTAGTGCCGCCAGTATTGGAGGCACCTAATGACTGCGTAAAACTCTCGATCGTAATTAGAATAATTCAATTTAGGCCCAGCGAGTTTCTCACTGAAATACCCAATAGGGTGGCCTTCCTGACTCAATACACCACCAATTCCCACACCAGATGCAACATATGATAACTCGAATACTTTATTAAAATCTGGCAATCGCAGTAGGGGAGCTTCCGACAGACGTGATTTAATGGTGTTAAACGCTTTAGCGGCTGAAGCCGTCCAAGAAAATTCACCCTTTTTCATGCACTAAGCAATGGGGGCAATGATGCTGCTAAAATCTTTAATGAATCGGCGATAAAACGTAGCTAGGCCATGGAAACTCCTAACATCTCGAATATTGGTGGGCTCTGGCCACTCCTTAATAGCTTGGACCTTCTTCGGTTCAACATGTATGCCCCCCGAACTCACGATATATCCAAGAAACTCGACAGACGACACATGAAAGGTACACTTCTTAATATTAACGAATAACTTCGTTGTCCTCAAAGTGGTAAGGATAATCCTCAGATGTGCCTCGTGATCGATCGTAGATGTGCTAAAAACTAAAATATCATCAAAATACACTACTATGAATTTGCCCATATACAGTTGGAAGACGTGAGTCATCATCCTAGAAAATGTGCTCGGGGCATTAGAAAGCCCAAACGGCATAACTAACCACTCGTAGAGGCCCTCCTTTGACTTAAAATCCGTCTTCCACTCATCCCCTTCCCTAATTCGGATCTGATGGTAGCCACTTCTAAGGTCCAATTTCGAGAAAATCGTGGCACCCGCTAACATGTACAACAAATCGTCCAAGCGAGGGATGGGAAAGCGATACTTAACAGTAATTTTATTAATGGCTCTACTATCCACACACATCCTCCACGAGCAGTCTTTCTTGGGAGCAAGCAAGGCGGGTACGACACATGGGCTCGTGCTATGACGAATGAATCCCTTTTGCAATAAATCGGAAATTTTGGTTTATAATTCTAAGTGTGCGGAGGGGTTTAACCGGTAGTGAGGAAGGTTGGGCAAAGAGGAACCCGGGATGAAATCTATCGCGTGTTGGATGTCCCGCATGGGGGGTAAGTCATACGGTAGCTCGTCCAGGTACACATCCTTAAAGTCATATAGGAGCTTTCTCAACGCTGGTGGTAAATTCTCAAAAGACGTCGCATCTTCCTTAGCCTGCAAACAAACTAAAGCATATATGACGCCATCCATAAAGGGGTTGCGATCCAATTCCTTCCTGCCTATCAAACTTAATGCCTTCTTTTCGACCGGGACAACCGTATCCTTAGAGGGAACTGAGGGATCCTTAGGCGGAGTGGGTTTTAAAATTATGGTCTTGCCATTAAATTTAAATTCGTAAGTGTTGGCTCGGCCAAAGTGGGTAACATCATGATCATAAAGCCAGGGTCGGCCTAACAAGACGTGATAAATATCCATAGGGATGACGTCGCACCAAATATTCTCTGAATAAGCCTTGATGGTAAGGGGTACCAAACAACGCTTCGATACCGGGAGGGATGACTTATCTACCCATGCCACCTTATAAGGGTGAGGGTGCGGCTCAGTAACTAAAGACATTCGGGTCACCGCCGCTTCAGAAACGACGTTCATACAACTACCACTATCTATGATCAGCCTACACCATTTCTCTCCACTCTTAAAATGCAATGAAAATATATTTGTCCTATTCCAGTCATCTAATGCCCGCCGAGTCGCCAGAATGCACCTCATGACCATCATATGAGAGTCATCCTCTAAGTCACTAGGCACTCCTTCTGACTCGTTATCCTCTCCTGCCTCGTAAATAAGATCGGCTGACTCACATGTGGAATCTAACAGGGCTAAAGGCTTGGGCTTAGTGGGACACTCACTAGCATAGTGACCTTGAATCCCGCAAGCGAAAGAAGTAGCGTTCGATTTGTTGACCCATCCTACTGGGACTCTCTCACCCGTCGGGTTTCTAATATTCCTGGCAGTCACGACTATGGAGGTCGAGTCGGTGGACCGGATCTTCCCCATGTCCTTATAGGTGGAAGTGGGAGGGGGGTCCCAAGATGGACTTTCCCTTCTGAAACGGGCGAGACTTAATTTTTTGTGCATTGTGTTTCTCAATATCTAATGCAGCGTTAAACGTGACTTGCAAGTCGGTGTGGCCATATCGCAGCAATTTTCCCGGGATGTCGGGGTTTAACCCCTTACAAAACCTAGAGAGGGTGATCTCAGGCATCTCTTTCACTCCACACCTAACCATCATGTCCTTCAGCGGACTCATATACTCTGAGACCTACCTATTCTCTTACTTAAGGGTAGCCAAATCGTCAAACATCTGTGTTCGATGATATGTGGGGACGTACTGCACTGTCAGCAAAGCCTTCATGTCAGCCCAAGTAATGGGTAACTCTCCATTCTCGACTCGCAGACGCCGCTCCTCATTCAACCAAAATATTTTCACTCTACCCAACAATTTCATCCTCGCCACGAGCACCTTATCCGCGTCGTTCAGATTGTACCACTCGAAATCTCACTCAATCTCCATAACCCAGTCTTGGAAAACCTGGGGTTCTCCCAACCCATCGTATGATGGGGGTTTGACGCGGACGACCCTAGTAAGATCAAACTCGTTTGGTGCTCGCGGAGCGTGTTCATTATTTTGGTTATTATTTCCCTCCGCTCGTTGGTTTGCGGGTTGATTACGGGGATTCCCAAGTTGTAATCTCTTCGTGTGCAGTGTCTCCCTAATAGCCGTCATTTGTCCCGTGAAATCCTGGCGGAGTTCCTCGAGTGCTGTGAGACCGTGACCCGCATCCCGTTCGTCCTCCATATTGGAAGAAGACGGGGAATACTCCGTGCCTAATCGAGTGCGCATACAATTAAAAGAAGCTGTGTCCAGCGAAGGTGACACACTGAAGGAATTGTTCCCGCTAAGATACTATGGTCAAAAATATTTTTTGTGATTTTCCGGAAGAAAATAATGCGTAGATTTTTTAAAAAACAATTTGTAAATTTTTTTTGAGAAATACAAAAATTAGGCCGCTATTGGCAGACCAGGAATTTTGTTTTTTGAAATTTTGGTAACTAAACGTGCAAGATAAGAGCGTGCAAACAACAGGGGAAGGGAGCCAATTAGGAAATTGACCGGAACCTCCCTCTGATACCAAATTTGATGCAGGCCTAAGCGTCGTCGCCGAGAGACCTACGGATCCCTACGTTCGCCTCTCGATGATTTAAAATCGACACTCGCATAGAGGTTGTTGGGTACATTGAAATATATGTACCTGATTTGAAGAAGCCTCACCCTACTCAATGATATACATCAAGGTGTATTTGATGTGCTTTGAGTTTATTTGTGCAGGTTAAGTAATTGCAACGAAAGCAAAAAGTTTCTAAGTCCATGTGTCGACACCTAGAAGAAAAGTGTCGACACTTAAGAAGCCCTGTGTCGACACCCAGAGAAGCTGTGTCGACACTTGGAGTAATTGTGTCGACACCGGGAAGGCAGAGTCGACACTAGAAGGAAAGTGTCGATACATACAGGCAGTGTCGACACATAATGTAGAAGCGTCTACATAATCAGTGTCGACACTTAGAAGTAGTGTCGACACCTAGAGGAACTTTGTCGACATCAAAAGTGTCGACACTAGGAGGCTGTGTCGACACTCAGCAAATTTCAAGAAAGTCCAAGTACAAGTGTCGACACAAAGGGAATGTGTCGACACTCAGCAAAAGTCTCAACACATGAAGAATGTGTCGACACAAAGGAGATGTGTCGACACTCACACTCAGCAAAAGTTTCAACACAGAAGGCATGTGTCGAGACAAAGAAGATGTGTCGACACTTAGCAAGTTTCAACACAAGAATATGTGTTGACACAAAGGAGTTGTGTCGACACTTAGCAGAAATCAACTAAGTTTCAAAGAAGCAGGACTTGTGTCGACACACAGGATCAGTGTCGACACATTCTGATGAAGCAGTGTCGAGAAGCAATTTCTACAACACAAGGAGTTGTGTCGACACCATGAAGGCTAGTATCGACACTTAGTCTACTTGTGTCGACACTTGCTCTATTTGTGTCGACACATAAAGACTATCTGTCTCGACACTTTCAGACAGTGACAGAGTTTTCAATAAGTGACTGGATGACTTGACAGCTGTCATTTCAACTGGTCAACTGCTACTGTCAGAGGTGTCAGAAGTTAGTTAGAAACCGGATCAGCCGGTCACCATGAAGAAAGCTTATATAAAGGCTTATTCCTTCAACAGAAGAGGCATTCAATTGAATCGATCGAGGAAGCAATCAATGAAGTGAGAAACAACAAACTAGAAGAAGACCTTCAAGTGAAGATCTAAGAAGTTGGAGAGAGAAAGCTAGTTCTAAGAAGTTCAGCTATGGAACCAAGCTGCTAAGTTAGATTCAGATTGAGATCTGAATCTCAAGACAGAAGTTGATCCAGATCATCTTCAGGAGATTTAACCCTACTGTGTTATAATTCAAGAAGCTTTGAAGAAAGCCAAGGGAGGTTGATCTCAGTCAAGTTCTTTCAAGAACTCATCAAGAAGTCAGTCAACTCATCATTCTCAATCAGAGTTGTGGTTATTAATCCTTGTACTTTTTATTTTCTGTAGGATCCTAAGAGATCTGAGTTGTAAGCCTATATTTATAAAGGCTGAGTGGTAGGGCTTGTGTGCCTGAGTGTAGGAGATACATTTCTCGGAGTGTAGGCCTTGTTGAAGGCTGAGTGTAGGCCTTGTTGAAGGCTGAGTGTAGGCCTTGTTGAAGGCTGAGTGTAGGTCTTGGTGAAGACTGAGTGGTAGGGCTTTTGTGCCTGAGTTGTAGGAGTGGGATCACTCTGAGTTGTAGGAACCTATTTGGGGTTCTGAGCTGTAAGATCTGTGGATTTGAGAAGTAGTGGAGAAGTTGGGTCGAATCTATTACACTACAAGATAGGCGAAGGGGGAATGTGGATGTACCCAGACCTTGGGGAACCACTATAAAAGCTGTGTGTACTCTGTGTGTGATTTATTCTGTGATTGCTGTGATTATCTATGCTGAATTGCTGTAGAGAATTGCATAAACAAGTATAATAATTCAGTGTTTCTGCCTTAAAAGTTAAAAAGATTAAGTGCACCTATTCACCCCCCCCCCCCCCCTCCTCTAGGTGTTTAGGCACTAGTTCTTTCAAGTGGTATCTGAGGGAGGTTACTCAAAAAGGACATAACAGTCTGAGTAAAGATCCTGTAGGCAGAATCAGTATAATCAAGAATCAAGAAAATGGGTTCAACTGAGAATCACAAAGAGCTAGGATCCATGAAGTTGCCAATCTGCAGAAAGGAGATCTTTGGCATTTGGAAAGAAAGGGTTAGACTTTTTATGGAAGCCTCAGACCCAAGAATATATATTACTGTTAAAGAAGGGACATATGTGTCAATGAAAGTATCTGTTCTAAATGCCAATCAGAGAACACCCAAAGACTATTCAGAAATGACCAAGGATGAAATAATTCTGGCAACTATGGACAAGAGGGCCCAGAATATTATTGTAAGTGCAATTGATGATGCCATATTTCAGAATCTGATTCATTGTAAAACATCAAAAGAAATGTGGGGCACACTGATAGTCTATATGGAAGGATCTGAAGAGGTAAGACAAGACAGGAAGTCTTTATTAAATCAAGAGTATAAAAGCTTCAGACAAGGCAGGTCTGATAGCATAACTGAATGCTACAAGAAATTCTATAGGATAGTCAATGAATTGATGTCCTATGGAATAGAGTTCAGCAATTATGAATTGAATGATAAGTTCTTGAGATCCCTGACAAAGGACTGGGATACTAAGATTTGTGTCATAAGGGAAATGACCAAACTAGCTGATATACCTCCTCCAACATTGTTTGGAAAACTGTTATCTTATGAGATGCAGTTAATGGCAAGGAAGGAGGAAGAAAAGACTACTAGGGTGGAGCACAAAGAAAGAGCTGTGGCCTTCAAGACTGAAGCCACTAAGAAATATAGAAGCAAGTCTCCATCTCCACCACAAATAGTTGCTGAGAAGTATCAGATACTTCAGATAGCAAGAAGTCAGAAAGCAGTGAAAGTGATGAAGTCTTTGCTACATTTACTAGGCATTTTCAGAAGTTTCTAAAGAAGAAATAGTGGAGGTCCAAGCCATCCACATCACAGACAAAAGATGACTATTATCAGAACAGGAAGTCATCAAGGAATGACAGGAGAAAGTCCAAGTCTAGTAAAACTACATCCTCAAAGATAGTATGCTATTGTTGCAATAGATAAGGACATGTAATAGCTGATTGTCCAGAAAAGAGGAAAGAGTCCACTAACAAGAAGAAGACACAGTTCAAGGGCAAAAAGGAAAGGTCCTTTGTTGCCAAGAAGGATAAAAGTCTGACTGATATGTCATCTTCAGAAACAGATTCAGAAGCTGAAGCCTATATTGGCTTGTTTGCTGAAGAAGAAGAAAATGAGTTCATGCAGCTAATGAACTCAATTTATGAGCATGAGGACATTCAGTGCAAGGGACTGATGGCCTTATCAGAAGGAGACAAAATCCAGGATCAGCCTGGACCTAGTTAGGTACAAAATTGTTCTTCAAGTTCAATTTCTAGTGCTGGATCAGAATCAGATACATCAGCATCAAGTGATGTGAGTGAATCTGAATCTGAAGGAGACATTCATCAGTTGATTGATGAATATAGAGTATTGTTGCAGGCTTTGAAGAAAAGCAAACTCTTGGCCAAAACTCAGGCTAAGGAGATTGCTAATCTCAAAATGGCTGCAACAGATTTTGACAAGTTGCTAGATCAGAAATTAAATGAAATAGCCAGACTGAAGAATATTGCAGTTATTTAGATGGGGACTATTACATTTAAAAATGATCAAATTAGAAATCTGGAGATTAGACTTCAGAAGGAGAGAGATATTGAAGAAAGTTTTTCTAAACCAAAATCTATTATACCTTTGATAGATGAGTTTGTATCTCATAAGGGTAAAACTGGATTAGGGTTTACAAAACCTGCCTGGACAGTAAAGTCCATATCTAAGGGCAAAGCCCCAGTACTCAACAAGAAGCCTGCTGTAGATAAAACAGCCAGGGTTATACCTAAACAAAGGTACAATAGATTTGAGTGCTGGTGTTGTGGCAAGGTAGGCCACTTTGCCATAGATTGTTGGCATAATTCAAGTGCCAAGGTGAGTAGCAAACTGCCTGCTAGAAAAGCTACAGGTAGTTTTGTTAAGAATCAGAATAACTTGCACCAAGGACCCAAGAATTATTTGGGTTCTAAGGTTAAGTAATCTGTTTTGTAGGTGAGTGCAAGTGGCCATGCCCTAATATGGTACTTGGACAGTGGATGTTCCAGGCATATAACTGGAACTAGGGAATTGCTGAAGGACTATACACCAATCAAGGATGGTCCTAAGGTTACCTTTGGTGGTTCAGAAAAAGGAATCATCAAAGGCTTTGGTAACATTTCTACCAATCTAATTACAATTACTCAAGTGGCTTATGAAAAGGATTTGAAACATAACCTCATTAGCATAAGTAAGCTGAGTGATTTAGGATATGACATCTCATTTGTCAAAGATGGTTGTCATATTTGTAGGTCAAGTGATCAAAATATCATTTTGACAGGATATAGGAAGAGAAATGTCTATTGTCTAGACATTATGTGTGAGAACATAGTTTCTCCTATTTGTCTTGTAGCTGATGAGAAAGTCTCACATTGTGTTAAATTGCACAAGAGGCTGGCTCATCTTAACTATAAGACAATTGGTCAACTCTTTAGTAAAGAGTTAGTGAGGAATGGTCCTCAGGTTAAGTGTATAAAGGATGGGATATGCTCAGCTTGTCAAAAGGGAAAGCAGACCAAATCCACCTTTCATAGCATTGAGAACAAAGATGTTGTGAGGTGCCTATACCTCTTGCATATGGATCTTTTTGGTCCTATGCCAGTTCACAGCCGAGGTAGGAAGGTCTACACATTTGTGGTTGTAGATGATTATTCAAGGTTTTCCTGGGTATTCTTCTTAAGGCAAAAATCTGAAACACCAAGTGTCTTTTATAGTTTTGTCTAACAAATTCAGAATGAGTTAGACAGTACAGTTGTCAAAATAAGAAGTGACCATGGTACTAAATTCCAGTTTGATAGTATAACAAAGCTATGTGAAGATTTTGGGATATTTCAGGAATTTTCCTCACCAAGAACACCTCAGCAAAATGGTATTGCTGAAAGGAAAAATAGAATCTTGATAGAGGTTGGTAGAACCCTATTGAGTGACACATCTCTCCCAGAATATTTTTGGGCTGAGGCAGTAAACACTGCTTGTCATGTGATCAATAGAGCTACTATCACCAAGAGCCACAATAAGACCCCCATATGAGATTGTGAAGGGCAGAAAACCAAATCTATCCTATTTCAGGATCTTTGGTTGTAAATGTTATATACTTAACAATGGTAAGTCTTATTTAACCAAGTTTGCTGGCAAATCCCAAGAGGAGATCTTTATTGGGTACAGCAACAACAGTAAGGCTTGTAGGGTCTACAACTTGACTACTCAAGTTGTAGAAGAGTCAGTACATGTAGTGTTTGATGAAGCTAGACTCATTAACAACGAATTGTCTAGAAGTGTTTGTAGCTCCACAGGTGTGACTGAGAAGATGGACAAGCTTACTATTGAAGAAGGTTCTACTACAAGTCAGCAAGTGGATGATAGTGGCTGCTGTCCAGGGGGAGTATAAGATACTCCTGTTGCTGAAGAAGACCAAGAGGAGCTGATGAATGAAGAAGCTGAAGGTGTACAACCAGTAGACAGGATGCCTCAAGCAAATAGGCATTTAAAAGATCATCCAGCCAATCTAATTATTGGAGATCTCAGACAAGGGGTACAAATAAGGAGCAGGAATCTAAGTTCAGTTTTCTACTCCAGCTTTCTATCCCAGATAGAGCCAAAGAAATTTGAAGAAGCTATCTTAGACCCTCATTGGATTGAGGCAATGCAAGAGGAGCTGAACCAGTTCAAAAGATGCAAAGTCTGGGAGCTTGTTCCTAAACCAAATGGCCACAACATTATAGGAACTAAGTGGATCTTTAGGAATACGTTGGATGAGAATGGAGTAATTATAAAGAACAAAGCTAGACTAGTTGCTAAAGGATATAGGCAGGAAGAAAGTATTGATTTTGATCAAACCTTTGCTCTAGTAGCCAGACTGGAAGCAATAATGATGTTCCTTGCCTATGCAACTTATCAAGGACTTAAGGTTTATCAAATGGATGTTAAGTCAGCTTTTCTGAATGGAAATCTGAAGGAAGAAGTCTATGTAGAACAGCCATCAGGTTTTGTTGATTCTACTAAACCTAATTATGTTTATAGACTTAGGAAGGCTTTGTATGGGTTAAAACAAGCCCCTAGGGCTTGGTATGAAACCCTGTCTAGTTTCCTCATTGAGAATAAATTCACAAGGGCGAAAATAGACAAGACTCTATTCCTTAGGGAATCCAGAGGCAAGATTATCTTAGTCCAAATATATATAGATGACATAATATTTGGGTCTACAGAAAGTAGTCTTTGCAGAAAGTTTGCAAAACTAATGCAAGGACAATTTGAAATGAGCAGTATGGGGGAACTTAAGTTCTTCTTGGGTCTCCAAGTTAGACAGACTGAGGATGGTTTACCAATATGCCAGTCTAAGTTCACTCTAGAATTGATAAGGAAGTATGGTATGGAATCATCCACTACCATAAAAACTCCTATGGGGTCAACAATGTCTTTATGCAAAGATGATGCAGGGAAACCTATAGATGAAACTTTGTATAGAGGGATAGTTGGCTCCCTACTATATTTGACTGCAAGTAGACCAGATATCATGTATGCTACATGTGTCTGTGCTAGGTACCAAGCTTGCCCTAAAGAATCTCATTTGACAGCAGTCAAAAGAATTTTGAGATATCTTAAGGGCACTCCTTATCTAGGCCTTTGGTACCATAGGAATGGAGACTTTGTACTGACAGGTTATTCAGATGCAGATTTTGCAGGCTGCAAGGAAGATAGGAAGAGTACAACTAGAACCTGTCAATTTCTAGGTGGAAGGCTGATATCATGGAGTAGCAAGAAACAAACAAGTGTGGCTATCTCCACAGCAGAATCAGAGTATGTTGCTGCAGGAAGCTGCTGTGCACAACTACTATGGATACAACACCAGCTAGAAGATTATGGTATTCAAGTAAGTAGAATACCATTATTTTGTGATTCTACAAGTGCTATTTCTATTGCTTATAATCTTGTCTCTCATAGTAGGACTAAGCACATAGAAATAAAATACTATTTTCTAAGAGAACATGTGGAAAAGGAGATATTTCACTAGACTATATTAATACAGATATTCAGCTAGCTGATATGTATACTAAGCCCTTAGATGAAACCAAATTCAATAAATTTAAAATTGAATTAGGGATGATAAACTTAGAGTAGTTTACAAAAATTGGCTAAGTAAAATGGTGTCGACACACAGAGTTGTCTGTGTCGCACATAGATGTGGTGTCGACATTTCAGAGAAATGGTGTCGACACATCTAGGAAGTCTGTGTCGACACTTCAGAGAATTTGTGTCGACACATGCAGTATAGGTGTCGACACATCCAAGGTGGTGTCGACACTTAGGCTTTATACAAAATTAGTCTAGTAGTGTCTCGACTAAGTGTCGAGCTAAGTGGTGTCGACACATATGTAAGTGTCGACACATATATTCTGTTGACTATACTTGTGTCGACACATAGTTGTCGAGACAGTATAAGTAAGTGTAGACACTTTTCAACAGTGTCGACACAATTTAAGTATTTTGACGCGCCTTTTCACCTTCGATTCTAGAAAGGTATAAATAGGTTTTCGCCATTGTTTGTCGACATGCTCACCAAAGATTCGAGACCAAACTTGTGTGTCGACATCTCTCTTCTCTAAATTCAAATTTCTTCAAACCCTAATGGCGCCCAAGCTAGAAGAGAGTGTTAATGAAGGATATGAACTCGTGCGACATGCCTTTGATGACGCGGAACCCGAAATCAAAGGTGTGGTAACCCTAATTGCAGAGACTGGACTGGAATACCTTATTTCAGAACCAATCAAGATCTGGAAGAAGGAAGTTCTTGAATTTTTGAGTGCAGCTTCACTTGATGATACTGGACTCAAGATTAAGTCCAGAGTTCATGAGGCCAAAGTCAAGGTCACATCAAAAAGTCTAAGGAAGGTACTTCAACTACCAAGAACAAAAGAGGAAGAAGATGTCTCTGCTTCTAAGACTAGAGAGGCATTGAGATGGTGTGGACTGGATTCAAATCTGAAAATTGGATCTGTTTTCAATAGAAAAGGGATGAATATACAAGGGAAATTCTTATCTGAAATAGTTGGCAAGGTCATCCAGAGCAAGCCTGGAGGACATGACAGAATTTCAGCTCAGATGTTCAATTTGATGACAAGGATTATCTTCCAACTTAAGACTGATTGGTCTGCTGTTATGTTTGATAAGATAAAAGAAAGTATGAAGAAGCCCAATCTGGGTAGAATACTGAGTCTATATCTAGCTGGAAGTATACCTGAGGTGATGAACTAGGCTGCAGGTTCAAAGATTAATCACATGAGGAAAATGGATATGAGAATTTTCTCTAGGTGGGATAGAGTATTAACCAAAGAAATGCCAACTCCTGTAAAGGACACACCACAGAAGAAGAAGAAGATAGACATTGTGGCTCAAGAATCCTCCAGCAGCTCTGAAGAGCAAGTAGTGTTTAATTCTGATGATGAACAGGGAAGAAATGCTGGTCAGTCTCCAGCAAGACAAGAAGAAGCACAGAGGCAAGTGGAGCTACCACCAGCAAGCCCAATTCACCTGGATCAACTCCAGGGGGAGCCTCTACTTGTGGAAGAGCCAACTCCACTAGGGAGTGAAAGGGCTACGCAAACCATACAAGAGGTAATCACTAAAATTAATCAATTAGATTTCACTATTGAGGAAGAAGTTTTGACTGATTCATTAACTAATGTTCATCAGCAAACACAGATACAACCTCAACCCCAAGATGCTGTCATGGAGGACACATCTGTTGCTGAGAAAGTGGTTGATGAGATAAGAGATTCTCCAGCCCATTCTCAACAGGAATTTACCTTAGAGGAGCTATTCCCTGATCTTATACAGACAGATCTTGAGAAAGAAATTGCTGCTGTTGAGGGGGAGAAAGTAAATATTGAGGGGGAGCATGTGGAGAATGTAGAAGAAATTGCAAGCAAGGAGACTGAGGAGCCAAGAGATGTTGAAGGGCTAACAAGGACTGAGAAGGATTCACATCCTAGTCCTAAAGACAGAGTGGATATTGCTAGCACATCTGCTTCAGAGGATGAAGAGGCTGCTAGAGCCAAGAAGAGGACGTTCCAAGTCTTCAAAAGAAGGAGCCAGAACTATAAGAAAGCCTTACAGACAATTTCTCCACAGCCTGCACCATCTACTGATTACAGTTCACTGATGGTAGCATTGCAAATCAAGCTAGATGAGCAAAGGCAAGCTATAGAAAAATATGTGGATGAAGGGCATAAATCCCTGCAATTTGATCTGGCACAAGACATCAAGTCAATCAGATTTGAAGTAAATCTCAACAAGAAAGAAATGACTGATTGCTTCCATAAAGGAGGAAATGTAGTAGTCTATCTGGCTACACATCAAGAGAAAATAAAGACAAAACTTGATGACCTGGAAGTGAAGCAAGGCTATGTCCAGGAAAACCAGATAAGGATGAATGATAATCTCACTACTTCACATAATGTCATTATAACTGAAATGAAGAATATAGCTACTGGTCAGACTGCAGCAAGTGCTACTGCCAAGGCTGAATTTGACAAGGAATTGCAAGAGAGACTAACTGCTGTTAAAACTGTCATTCAAGACTCTCAAAAGGCAATTACTGACAAGCTCCAAAGGTTAAAACCTTTCTATAGAGAGGGAGTCAACTATTTGAATACACAAATCAGATTCCAAAAGGATGATCTTAGGGATCATATAGAGAGAGAAGTCATAAAGGGGGAGAGGGTATTAGTCAAGGCAGGTTCTGATCATGCTAAATGGATTTCAAATTCCATCAGAGCCACACTTGGATATCCACCCTTATGTAATGATGACAATGTTACAGAGTCTGGAATTAATCCTGCATACCTTGGAGGAGAGCAAGCTGAAGTGGCTCAAGTGATATACCCTCCACCAGACTTTGACATGATACATCAAGAGATTCATTCTATGTATAGTCCTCCTGAGGGAAATCAGAATGTCATCATAGAGAAGGTAGTCCAGCATGTGCCAAAGGCAATTCTAAAAGAACAAGAGGCTTTGTTAAAGGAATAAGAGGCTCAGTTGTATAAGAAAAGATTCAGGGAGCAAGCTGAGTTAAGACCAGATTTTGAACAATGGAGCCCCACTTCCAGGAATATCATCTTGACTGCATGGAAGGCTGCTAAGGACAATGTCTTGGATAGAGGCAAGTGGTATTCTGACCTAGAGTGGAGGAATCATGAGAATAGGCAAGAGGCCATTGTACAATATAGAAGAAAGGCTAAACTGGGAAAGCTACCTCCTAATACACAGGAGCCTAGCAAGTATTTTCCCAAGCCTTATCACTATTTTGAATGACAAAAGATAAAGGCTGAAGAACTGAAAAAGAAAGATCTCAAAGGGAAGAAGCCTGCTGCTGCTGATGACACTGAAGCTCCAGTTCAAGCAAAAATACAATCTGGAAAGGGGATTGTAATCAAGAAACCAGAGCAGCCATAGGATAGACATTTTTTTAAGTTTACAAATTGTATTCAATTGTACTAAAATTCTATGTAAACTTTTGACTAATGAAAATGTTGGAATGTATAAGAACATTGTGTCATGGTTCAAATCTATTACATTAATTATTCTGAGCTAATTGTATATACATGTTCTGTTCATGCATGTTTATGTTATTACCCTGTCATATATTACTGTTTTACATCATACTGAGAATTTGTTATATATGGTGTATATCATTGACTAAGAGTTATGACTTCTCCAAATAGGGGGAGATTGTTTGGTACATTGGAATATATGTACCTGATTTGAAGAAGCCTCACCCTACTCAATGATATACATCAAGGTGTATTTGATGTGCTTTGAGTTTATTTGTGCAGGTTAAGTAATTGCAAGGAAAGCAAAAAGTTTCTAAGTCCATGTGTCGACACCTAGAAGAAAAGTGTCGACACTTAAGAAGGCCTGTGTCGACACCTAGAGAAGCTGTGTCGACACTTGGAGTAATTGTGTCGACACCAGGAAGGCAGTGTCGACACCAGAAGGAAAGTGTCGACACATACAGGCAGTGTCGACACACAATGTAGAAGCATCTACATAATCAGTGTCGACACTTAGAAGCAGTGTCGACACCTAGAGGAACTTTGTTGACATCAAAAGTGTCGACACTAGGAGGCTGTGTCGACACTCAGCAAATTTCAAGAAAGTCCAAGTACAAGTGTCGACACAAAGGGAATGTGTCGACACTCAGCAAAAGTCTCAACACATGAAGAATTTGTCGACACAAAGGAGATGTGTCGACACTCAGCAAAAGTTTCAACACAGAAGGCATGTGTCGACACAAAGAAGATGTGTCGACACTTAGCAAGTTTCAACACAAGAAGATGTGTCGACACAAAGGAGTTGTGTCGACACTTAGCAGAAATCAACTAAGTATCAAAGAAGCAGGACTTGTGTCGACACATAGGATCAGTGTCGACACATTCTGATGAAGCAGTGTCGAGAAGCAATTTCTACAACACAAGGAGTTGTGTCGACACCATGAAGGCTAGTGTCGACACTTAGTCTACTTGTGTCGACACTTGCTCTATTTGTGTCCACACATAAAGACTATCTGTCTCGACACTTTCAGACAGTAACAGAGTTTTCAAGAAGTGACTGGATGACTTGACAGCTGCCATTTCAACCGGTCAACTGCTACTGTCAGAGTTGTCAGAAGTTAGTTAGAAACCGGATCAGCCGGTCACCATGAAGAAAGCTTATATAAAGGCTTATTCCTTCAACAGAAGAGGCATTCAATTGAATCGATCGAGGAAGCAATCAATGAAGTGAGAAACAACAAACCAGAAGAAGACCTTCAAGTGAAGATCTAAGAAGTTGGAGAGAGAAAGCTCATTCTAAGAAGTTCAGCTGTGGAACCAAGCTGCTAAGTTAGATTCAGATTGAGATCTGAATCTCAAGATAGAAGTTGATCAAGATCATCTTTAGGAGATTCAACCCTACTGTGTTCTAATTCAAGAAGCTTTGAAGAAAGCCAAGGGAGGTTGATCTCAGTCAAGTTCTTTCAAGAAATCATCAAGAAGCCAGTCAACTCATCTTTCTCAATCAGAGTTGTGGTTATTAATCCTTGTACTTTTTATTTTCTATAGGATCCTAAGGGATCTGAGTTGTAAGCCTATATTTATAAAGGCTGAGTGGTAGGGCTTGTGTGCCTGAGTGTAGGAGATACATTTCTCTGAGTGTAGGCCTTGTTGAAGGCTGAGTGTAGGCCTTGTTGAAGGCTGAGTGTAGGTCTTGGTGAAGACTGAGTGGTAGGGCTTTTGTTCCTGAGTTGTAGGAGTGAGATCACTCTGAGTTGTAGGAACCTATTTGGGGTTCTGAGCTGTAAGATCTGTGGATCTGAGAAGTAGTGGAGAAGTTAGGCCGAATCTAGTACACTACTAGATAGGCGAAGGGGGAAAGTGGATGTACCCAGACCTTGGGGAACCACTATAAAAGCTGTGTGTACTCTGTGTGTGATTTATTCTGTGATTGCTGTGATTATCTGTGCTGAATTGCATAAACAGGTATAATAATTCAGTGTTTCTGCCTTAAAAGTTAAAAAGATTAAGTGCACCTATTCACCCCCCCCCCCTCTAGGTGTTTAGGAACTAGTTCTTTCAGAAGTCCCGCCGCGCACACTCCAAGCAATTTTATCACGATTATGCTAAAGCATGGGTAACCAAACCGTTTAGGGACCGAATAGAGGCTATAGGCCAATATCTGTTCCGGCTAAAATGATCAATATTAGATCTGACCGAGCGGGTTGTACCAAAAGAGATCTACCAAAATTACGATCCGGAAAATGGTAGATCTCTCCCAACAAAAAGCTATGAGGTTCGCCAAACCTTTCGAAAATTAAAACAATTAAGATGAACACAATTCAATTGAAATAAACCATGATTTATTTTCAAGCTTCGAAATCCAACACAACAATTGGCTGCCACAAGAATATCCAAGAGGGAAAACACACGGGAGTAGAAGTTTTGTTACCCAAGTCGGAATGGATGATTCTGACGATCACACTTGGAACGCTCGTCCACGGCTCCGTCGGAGTTACGCCGGATGGAGAAAAGTTCTTCCGCCGTCGTCGCGTCACGCCCGTGGTGGTCGGATGTAGACTTGAATGGGGGAGGGGAGGGGGCCGACTTTGTGGTTGGTGGAGGAAGGGGGTTGGCTGCGGCTAGAGTGGGAGATGTTGGTGGCCGAGAGGGGGCTTGTGATGGGTGGCGGCTTGGAATGGTGGAGGGCTGGTGGCCGAGTTGTGAGGGGGAAGAAGGGGAGAAGTTGGCGGCTTGGGGGAGAGGAGGTTGGTGGCCAAGAGGGGAAAGAAGGCTAGGATTGAGAGGGACGAAATTAGAATAGGATGGAGAGGGGGGAGATTCCTTTTGGAGGTGGGATTTCAAATTCTCATTCAACTTGTCTTCATAATGAAATATCCTAGGCCTTATATAGGCTTACAACAATGGCTAGGCTACATGCAGCCCATAAAAATAAACATGCACTCTAAAGTCTAAACCATAAGGAAAAATTAAACAAGCTTAAGCAAATAACAAAACAAATTTATCCAAATAAAATTGATAGTAATCAACTAATTATTATGAAGCGGTCTTGCGCCGAGGGCGGAGGTTGTAGCGTCGCTCTACACGATCACCATGACGACGCAAGTCTTTTGAAGGCGACGAAGGAGGATCTTCCGCTAGCATTCCGTCATCATTAGCAATTTGGGGGACGACGTCTCCATCATTGACGATCTATTTTCCCCCGCTTCAAACTGTGATCGACGATATCATTTCTTCATGAAATTTTTTCGTCGACCTGAGCTCGAAGCTTTTCTTTTTTGCAGGACGGAGTTCGCTGTTTCGCCTTCTAAAAACCTATAATAGGGTTTTCATCGAACTCCATCCCACGCTTTCTTGTTCTCTTGCACTTGATCTTTTGCTTCTTTTTGCATAGAAATGACGATTTCTCCAGCCCTCATCTCCAACATGAAATTTGACGCTATGTTGGATCCCTAGTAAGATTTGGGCTAGGTTCACTAACTTAGGATCAAATGACTCACAATGTATAGACAGGGTCATAGTTGTGTCCTAGAGTCTGGGCCAAGTCCTTAGAAGCAACACTACATGGACCAGCCATCATCAGACTGCCAGAGACTCAAAGACTTAGAGATTTTACATAGACCAAGTAAAATGAGTTCGGCGTTCGTCGAACTCCGGTCGACGATAGTCGTGCTCAACTCGACGATCTCAGAGTAAATTCTCTGAGCTGAGCTCGACGAACTTGGTACTTAGGTCGACGAACTTTCGACACTATACTTCAACACTTCAATATCAGAAAACATCTTTTTATTCTAAGTACAGAGTCAGACTTTGGTCGACGAACTTGATTCTCAGCTCGACGAACTGTGACCACAATAGCTAGAGTTATCCAGCAGCAGTTAAGTGGTCCTCAGCTCGACGAAACCAATTCTTAGGTCGATGAATTCTGGATACTTCACTTCAACACCTTCATCCAGAAGCATCTGAAATTATTCCAAGTCCAGATTCATCTCCAGTTAACGAAGTTACAATCTCAGCTCGATGAACTTGAGACACAGAATAAGCAAGTCTGGATAATGTAGTTTTATGCTTTAGCTCGACGATCTTGGAACTCAGTTCGACGAACAGGAGTCATCTAGTCGATGAACTCAGCAACTCAGCTCGACGAACTGTGGACTCCACTACGATTTCTGCCATCAATTCGACGAATCCAGACTTAGTCATTTTTCTGTCCTTCTGTCCCCATTCTACTGCAATAATTCCTGAGTAATTAGTGCTCTAATGTTCTCTGAATATAAACATTAGAAGAGCATTGATTATGGTATTCTCCAGGATTATTGTCTGCCATTTTTCCATGGGACAGCTAGGGAAATAATTCAATGCTATTTATTCTCTAGGCCGTCAACATTGATTACAGAAGATTCAAATTTCAAAAGACCATTTTTGATAGGAAATATAAAAGAGATCTTTTTTTTGAGACAGACAATATACAGATACACAGATACTTACCAAGAGTTACAGTTATACAGAAGTAAGAAGGACCTGTGACATAGAGACAACAACACAATCAGTCTGCTCTCATTTTCTTACACAAGATTTCTGATATAGAAGAAGCCCTAGACTAGAACATCAGTCACTTCTGAAGAAGAAGAACAACCAATCAAATAACAAGAGTCTTCCTTCTTCATCTCTGCAGGACACTTCAAAGGACAATAAGAAATCCATCTGTCAAAGAAGTTCCTGGAGATTTCTCTGGTCAAGGCTGCATATTGAAGGCCTACTCACCCTATGCAAAGCTTCCCAGCCTGAACCCTTTTACATCTCAGGGGGAGCTTTGACAACATCACTGAATCCATATAGTTTTCTCATTGTGATTAAGAAAAGAAGACTTTCTTCACTCTCTCATCCCCACCTCTGTACAGGGTTTTAATTCCCTTCAAAATTATTCTGGTTCACAAGTCTCCTTCCAAAAGACTTGAGGATTGGTTTTTGAGCACCTGATCAAAAGCTCATTGGTGTCAGGCACCCGATCAAAAATCTGAGTGGATTCCTATCAGGGTGGTAGAAGAGTGGATGTATCCAAGTTTAGGGGAACCACTATAAATTGTTGTGTTGTTTGGATTGCTCATTTCTTTTGTTTTTTGTGTTGTGGCTGTTTGTTAGGATTACTATTTTAATTTTGTTCGTGCACTAGATTAAATTCAGAAGAAAATTTTATAAACCCTAAATACTCTATTCACCCCCCCTAGAGTATTCCTGATCTAATAGCTCACTTTCAATTGGTATCAGAGCAGGTTCCTTTGGTTGTACAAGCTAACCCTTGAACAAAAGATCCTTTGTTAGATTTAAATTTTTTTTATTTCCATTTATATTCATATACACAGCTATGACACAGAACAAGGACTATTCAAGCATCATACCTCCAGTTTGCAACCTAAATAGGTTTGCTATCTGGAAGGTAAGAATCAAATTGTACATGAACTCTATTGATGAAGATATCTACAATTCCATCTTGACAGGTCCTCCTCAAGCCACTGCTTCTACATCTACAGCAGCCTCAAGCACAAATGCAGTTCCACCACCTGAGTGGACTGAGGCTCAGAAGAAGGCCAAGGTTGCTGATGACAAGGCAATGAACATACTGGCACAAATAATGTCTGATGACATCTTTCAAAAGATGGCTGAGTGCACCTCTGCAAAAGCAATCTGGGATTTACTCAACCAAATGGTTGCTAGCTCAGCAGATGAGAGGAAAGATAGAAGATCAAACCTCATCACACAATATGAAAACTTCAAAAAGGATGAAGCAGAAATGGTTGAAGTGATGTACAATAGGCTTAGCTCCATCATCAGTGAGCTAAGGACCTTAGATAAAGAAATCACCTTGACTGAAGTAAATGATAAGATCCTTATGTGCTTCCCAAGCTCATGAGATTAAAGGATCTGGCCTATCAAAGAAGCCAGAAGCCTGAATGAGATCTCCACTAAATCTCTTTTAGGCAAGTTAAAGTCCTATGAATAGCTGATTAAATCCAGGGAGGCAGTTGAACAAAGAACACCCCCTCCAGCAAGAAAAGTGCATAGCATTTCTTTCAAGGCAGCTGAAGAGACAAAGACTCCCTCAACAAATGAAGAACTCATGAGTCTTTTTGCCAAAAGATTCTATAAGCTGGCAAGAAAATATTTCAGGAGGAAATCATCAGGGCATGATGACAAGCCTAGATATGATAAGACACCAACAAAAGAAGTTGTGTGTTTTGGATGCAGGAAGCCTGGGCACTTCATCTTTGAGTGTCCAGAGAATCAGAAGAAAGAAAAGATAAGAGAAAAGGATACCAGGAGACAGCACAACAGCAGACCTTCTTCCGGCAAATACAAGAAGAAGGAGAAGGGTTTTGTGGTTGAAACCTGGAGTGAGACTGAAGAAGAATCAACATCTTCTAGCTCCAGTGAAGATGAGGAAGAGGCAAGGGTCAAGGAGGTTTGCCTCATGGCAACTGATGCTTCCAGGAGCCATTCAGAAGAAGTGGACTCAGACAATGAAGTAGTTTCAGATTCTGAAGCTGACAAGGTATTGTCTTCTTTTGATTACAGTTCTGATTCCTTTAAATTTGAATTTAAAATAATGTGTATAGATTTGATTAATTTAGAAAAGGAGATTAAAACTCTTAGGGAGAAACTAGGAATTTTAGAAAATGTAAACTCTGAAAATAATAGATTAAAAGATGAAATGTGTTTAGCCAATGAACAAATCATAATGTTGAAGACTGAGCTTAGTGAGGCTAAACAACTTGAGGAAACTCTTAATGGAAGAAGCCTCAAGCTGATGGACATCACAAGAACTGTTAATGCCAGACTTAATGGCAAACTAGGCTTTGGTGCTTCATCAAGTTTGCCCCCTATTCTCAAGAAAAATATTTTGACAACCCCAATAAAATTTGTCTCTGCTAAGGGGGAAGAAAAATTAAATAATAAACAAACAATGGAAAATATTCCCATATCAATAGGTCAGAAAACCAAAAATCAGAAAACCTTAAGTAAAAAACAAGGTTCAGCAGAATTCGTCGAACTTAGATCGACGTACTTTGAACGAAAACTATAGCTATAATTATTCGTCTAACTGCGATCGACAAACTCTATATAGTTCGTCGAGCAGAGGTCGACGAACGTGGGGCATAGAAAATGAATATGTTCATTCTCTAAGCAGAGATCGACGATCTCAACCCAATTCGTCGAACTCTGGTCGACGAACTCACAGAAATCCGTCGAACCCAGAAAGACTTAACCAAAACTTTAATTATAACAAGAACTTAAATAATTCCAGGAAAGCTTTTAATCCACTAGCTGATTGGGTCATACCACCTAGGAGATATCACCCTCTAGGATATAAATCCCAACCAGAATATTCTGTTATTTCCAGCTTTTCATACCAGGAAAGCAAAGGACCCAAGGTAACCTGGGTCAAGAACATTTATCTATTTTCATTGCAGGTGAAGAGCTATCCAGCAAATAATCAAACATGGTACTGGACAGTGGGTGCTCCAAACACATGACTGACAGCAAGGACATCTTACACAACTACAAGTCCAAGTTGGGGCCAAACGTTATCTTTGGGGATTCCAAATGTGGCCAGTCAGAAGGCTATGAAGCAGTGAAGATTAGAGCAGTTACTTTCAAGAAAGTGACATATGTCAAAGGACTCAAGCATAACGTCATCTCCATAAGTAAGTTATCTCATGAAGGTTATAAGGTACATTTCAATTCATCTTCTTGTACTATTGCTAATAAAGAAAACCAAACAGTTTTAATTGGAAATAGATAAGGAAACATTTACATAGTTGATTTTCTATCTGTCAATTCTGATATCTGCATACTTAACTTAATTAGTAACCAGAATGATTTATGGCATAAAAGACTAGGTTATGTCAATATGAAAAACATTGATAGGCTATCTAAAGAAAACCTTGTTAGAGGTCTACCTTCTGGTTCCTACAAGAAGGAAGGTCTCTACAGGGCTTGTCAACTAGGCAAGCAAACTAAATCTAGTTTTAAATCAGTAAATAAAAGTGATTCACCTTGGATTTTGTATTTGCTACATATGGATCTCTTTGGAATCATTGTTGTACAAAGCCTAGGATGGAAATCCTACACCTTGGTTATTGTGGATGACTTCTCCAGGTTCACTTGGGTATCCTTTCTGCGATCTAAGTCAAATACCTTCAAGTTCCTTACAGATTTTCTCAGAACCATATAGATTGAGTTCTCTACTCATGTTGCATTGATCAGAAGTGATCATGGCACAGAGTTTGAGTCTCTTCTTATGCATGAGTTCTGTGAGAAGGAAGGTATCAGACATTGCTTCTCAGCTCCTAGAATTCCTCAACAAAATGGGGTAGCTGAAAGGAAAAATAGGACACTCATTGAAGCTGCAGGTACATTGCTTGCAGATGCTTACATGCCACTAACCTTTTGGGCAGAGGCTGTAAACACTGCAAATTATGTCCTGAATAGAAGCCTGATACATAAACTGAATAATAGGACTCCCTATGAATTACTTAAAGGGAAGAAACCTAAAATCAACTATTTTAAAGTATTTGGATGTATATGTTATATTCACAACAATAACAAAAGATATATTAGAAAGTTTGAGTCTAAGACTAAAGAGGGAATTTTTCTAGGATATTCCCAAGTAAGCAAAGTCTATAGGGTTTTTAATAAATCATCATTAAAAATTGAAGAGTTCATTCATGTTTCTTTTGATGAAACTAACATATCTTGCAAGGAGAAAGAGATTTCTACCAATATACTTTTGCAGGCACCTCACTTGTGTGAGAGATTGGATGAACTAAACCTTACCCAAAAGGTTCCAACACATCCTTCTCCACAAGTTAATGAAGCGAGTGAAGATGAAAGCATTGAAGGAATTGAACTTCCTCCAACAGCAGACTCCACCCACTGATTTAGTCACACTTAGGGATCACCCCAGATCTCAAGTGATTGGAGACATATCAGTACGTGTACAAACAAGGCATCAATTCAATCAAGATGTGATGCATGCATGCTTTCTCTCTCAGGTTGAACCTCTATCCATCTATGATGCAGAGCAAGATCCCCACTGGATCATTGCAATGCAAGAGGAATTAAATCAATTTGAGAGATGTAGAGTTTGGGATTTGGTTCCAAGACCCCAAAACTATCCAGTCATTGGAACCAAATGGGTATACAGAAACAAACTGGAAGCTCAAGGAGTTATTGTGAGGAACAAGGCTAGGCTTGTTGCTCAAGGTTATAGGCAAGAGGAAGGGATTGACTATAACCAAATATTTGCACCAGTTGCAAGGTTGGAGGCCATCAGAATTTTTCTAGCCTATGCATCATACAAAAAATTCAAGGTGTATCAGATGGATGTGAAGAGTGCATTCCTCAGTGGAGTACATAAAAAGAGGTTTATGTTGAACAACCTCCAGGTTTTGTCTCTCCAACTCACCCTTATCATGTTTTCAAATTGTATAAAGCTCTTTATGGTCTCAAGCAAGCTCCAAGAGCTTGGTATGAGACCTTAGCTAGCTTTTTGATAGAGCATAAATTCATTAGAGGCATAGTAGATAGAACACTTTTCACTAGACATCATAAGGATCAAATATTGTTAGTGCAAATATATGTGGATGACATCATATTTGGGTCTACTGATTCCAAATTATGCAAGAGGTTCTCTGACCTCATGCATTCAAAATTTGAAATGAGTAGCATGAGTGAGCTCTCCTACTTCGTTGGTCTCTAAGTGAAGCAGTTGCCTGATGTCATCTTCATATCTCAAGCTAAGTATGCTAAAGAGCTTATAAAGAAGTTTGGGATGGCTGATGCTTCAGCAAAGAAAACACCTATGACTACTAATGCTGTGATTGACTCTGATACACATGGGAAACCTGTGGATCATAAATTATATAGGGGCATTGTTGGGTCCCTACTATATCTTACAGCAAGCAGGCCTGATATTATGTTTGCCACATGCCTTTGTGCTAGGTTCTAAGTGAACCCAAAAGAATCTCATCTAATTTTCTTAAAAAGGATTTTGAGATATATAAAGAGTTGTCTTAGTCTAGGCCTATGGTATCCAGCTGAGTCAGAGTTTGATTTAACTGGATTTTCAGATGCTGACTTTGTTGGATGCATGGTTGATAGGAAAAGCACCTCAGGGACTTGTTAGTTCCTTGGTATGAGGTTGGTATCCTGGTTTTGTAAGAAACAGTCATCTGTGTCTACCTCAACTACTGAGGCTGAGTATATTGCAGCGGCAGCTATTGTTCCCAGATGCTGTGGATTCAAAATCAATTACTAGACTATGGTCTCAACTTAAATAATTTAACTCTCTTTTGTGATAACACAAGTGATATAGCAATAACACAAAATCCAGTCCATCACAGTAGGACTAAACATATATACATTAGGTTTCATTTCATTAGAGAGTGTGTAGACAAAAACAAAATTAATCTTGTCTATATCTACACTGATTCACAAAAAGCTGATATATTCACCAAACCTCTGGATAAGAGAAATCACTTATTCTTTATAAATCAACTTGGTATGATTAATGCAGAAGATTTGGTTTAGTTTCTGTCTACACTCGATGAATTTTCCAGAGTTCGTCGAACGGAGCTCGATGAACTAGGGCAAGTTCGGGAGATATTCGTCGAACGAAGGTCGACGAACTCTCTCTGAGTGAAGTTGTTTTCGTCGAACGGAGATCGACGAATCCACTTCAAGAAAACTTTCGTCGAATGGAGCTCAATGAAATGTCTTCAACTCTTCCAGCTAAGCTCGACGAATTATTTCACTATCAATTATTTCGTCGATCTCAGGTCGAAGAACTTCTTATTTTTCTTGGAACGAAGTTTGTCAATTCATATTCCAGAAAATCTTATAACTAGGTTTTCTTCGACCTCCGTCCCGCACTTTCTGTTCCCTTTGCACTTGATCGTCGTTTCTCTCTTTTGCAGGTGATTTCATGGCGATTTAAGTAGGAGCCCTAGCCGCTATGAAGTTTGACACAGGATTTGATGTCGACTTCAAATCATTTCAACACTCTGATCCAATTTTTCTGAACATTCAAACTCTACTGGAAGAACAAAATTTGAAAAACCTGATGACAACAAGAATAAAGCTGGCTGGAATAGAAATTAGAGAATGGGTCTATATTTCATCTACATCAGAGGAAAACACCATGACAGGAACAATCGCGGGTAATGCTGTTTCTTTGACTCCCGCAGTTTTAACTGAAATTTTTGATCTGAGTAATGGAGAAGAAGATTTAGAGATTGATTCTGAAGAATATGATATGGTGTTGAGTTTAATGGGTTATGTTGGAGATAACCCCAATAAGTTGTTGAAGAAACATTTATCAGCAGAATACAAATTTCTGACAGATATAGTGGGAAAAGTCTTGCTGGGCAAGCACACTGCCCATGACTACATCACCAAACATCAATTCATGGTCATGTGTGCAGTGGTCAATAAGAAGAAAGTGGATTGGGCACAGATCATTTTTGATCTTATTAAGAAAAAGTGTAATAAGAAAGAAGTTTGCTTTGGAAAGATCCTGGGGATCTTCCTGAAGGAGAAGACTGCTGAATCCCTGATCTCACAGACCATATTCATTAATGCCAGCAAGAGGCTCACATGCACCTTGTTTGGCAGGTGGGAGAGGACCATAACTAAGCCATCCAAGGCTTCAACCTCTTCCACCCCAGCTTCTGAAAGCACCAGGGCTGTAAGAGCCACTCCCTACCCTACTGAAGAGATCATCCCCACACCTCCATCCCTTCCAGCAACTCAACAACCACAACAACTCCAACAACAACTTCCAAAACATCAATAACCAACACCCTCTGTTCATATTTCTGCTACAGTTACATCTTCTGCCACCTCTCCACCCCTAGATCTTACCAACATCCCCTCATCTCCTACTCAGGAATACCATCAACTCACTCCACCTCTATCACCCCAATCCCCTAATGATATACCAGCCCCAACACCACCTTCATCTCATCTTCCACCACACTTATCCTCCATACCATCCTTCAATTTCTTTACATCTCCTCCCAATTCTCCTCCTCCTCCACATCCATCCACTCAGGATGTCCCCATGATAGTTGTCCCTCCACCATCCTCACCACAATCTACCATCCCTCCAAATGTCTCCACCCAACATTCTACTGAACCATCTGCAACTCCACCTCTGGATCCCTCCACCATCTCCTCTGTAATTACTCTCATCACTCCTCTACTCAAATCTCTTATAACAGAGGCCATTACACCTCTTGCTACTTCTATCTCCACTCTTTTTGCTCAACTCTTTTCCTTCACTGTTGCCCCCTCTTCATTCAGGAGCCTGGTTCTCGTTCTTACTGAAACCAGGCAGGGGGAGATACTTGATGAAGAAGCTGCAGCAGCTCCAGCAGCAACAGTAGTTCAAGCAGTAGCTCCAGCTCCAACAGTGATAGAGGTAGCAACAGCAGCAGTGGTTGATACAGATTATACTGATACAGATTTAATTGATTTAATTCAATTCATTGATACTGACATGGACTTAGAAGACTCAGTACCAGAGGACATTATTACTGGTGGTGATTTCATCATTAATCCCACAGTAAATTTAGATAATTTGTTAAAACATTTTGATATTGTATTGTTGAGATGTCCTACAGTAGAGTATACTAAGTCATTCTTGGCTATTGTACCATATACTTCCCCAGTAAGTCCTCAAGTTGCAAAGCAACTTAGTGACAGTTTTGTTGTTCCTAATCCTATAGTCATTCCAGCTTCCCTAGCAATGTCTTCTGCACCCAGTTATGTCATGGATGACTCTCCATTGATAGATCTGGATGACTTGATCCTGACTGATATTGAAGAAGAGGAAAAGGCAGCTGCTGAAAGCACTGTCAGAATTAGTTCTCCAGCTTCTCATGTGGCTTCTCCTCCAGCTCCTGTTGAAGTTCCTGCTCAAGCTCCATCACTACCTGAAAAGCCTATCATTTCTGCTGAGGATCTAAAAGCTTTAAATGATTTATATGATAACCCTCAGAGATCTGATGATGATGATGAGGATGAGGATGATGATTCTGATGATGAGCCCAAGAGGAAGCTAATTTTCAGGAAAAGAAAAGCTCATCCTCCTCCTGCTAAATCCAAACAATGACACTCCCTATTATATTCTCCAAAAGATAACTCCATACAAAGGGATGTCATCTTGGATGTGGTTATCCAAAAATCAGCAGAAAGAGAGGAAGAAAAGAGAAGGTACTCTCCTCCTCCAGTTCAAAGATTCAGAAAAGATCCACCTCCTCCACCTACTGGTGCTTCAGGCACAACTTCTCAAAGATCTTCCCCTGTTCAAACATATCAGAGACACCATGGGAGATCATCTTCTGAAAGCAGACAGGATAGGCATTACTCTTCAGGTAAGCAACATCAACTTCAGCATCAACCACAGTAGCAACATCAACAACAGCTATCATCCCCTGCAGATCAGAAAGCTGAAAGTCCTAAAAGACCAAACTCTCCTCCTGTTCCTTTTGAAGATCCTGAAACAGCTACTACTGCTAGAATGGCCAGGTTCTAGGAACTAGTAGGCCTTTCTATGATTAACAAAGTCAAAGCTGACGGAAAGGATCCTTATGAATATTCAACAATGTCAAAGTACAGGAAAGGTGAACTTAAGAGGTTTGAGAAAGCAAACAAGTTTTTCAATGTTGATGACTACATTAAGTTGCACTCAGAAGCAGTTGTCCCCAGAGCCACATCTTTGAAGATTATAGGGGCTGCTGATATGACTATGATAAAAGTGCAAGCTTCGGATCCAAATAGAGAGATTGTGTTTACAAAGCCTGGAGAGAAGAGTAAGCAAGAAATGCCAAAGGAAAAGAAACAGAAGAAATAAACTTTGAACACTTTTATTTTCTACAATTATCTATAACTGCTCTATATTCTGAACAAAGCTTATGTATATATATATCTACTGCATGTTTTATTGATCTCTGCTAGATATATGCTTTCTCTGCTTTGTTTATTTTCAATTTTGATTTAAGTCTGTATTTAGTGACCTCACCCAAATAGGGGGAGATTGTTGGATCCTTAGTAAGATTTGGGCTAGGTTCACTAACTTAGGATCAAATGACCCACAATGTATAGCCAGGGTCATAGTTGTGTCCTAGAGTCTAGGCCAAGTCCTTAGACGCAACACTGCATGGACCAGCCATCATCAGACTGCCAGAGACTCAAAGACTTAGAGATTTTCCAGAGACCAAGTAAAATGAGTTCGATATTCGTCGAACTCAAGTCGACGATAGTCGTGCTCAGCTCGACGATCTCAGAGTAAATTCTCTGAGCTGAGCTCGACGAACTTGGCACTCAGGTCGACAAAATTTCGACACTATACTTCAACACTTAAAGATCAGAAAACATATTTTTATTCTAAGTCCAAAGTCAGACTTTGGTCGACGAACTTGATTCTCATCTCGACGAACTGTGACCACAATAGCTAGAGTTATCCAGCAGCAGTTAAGTGGTCCTCAGCTCGACGAAACCAATTGTTAGGTCGATGAATTCTGGATACTTCACTTCAACACCTTCATCCAGAAGCATCTGAAAATATTCCAAGTCCAAATTCATCTTAAGTCGACGAAGTTACAATCTCAGCTGGACGAACCCGAGACACAGAATAAGCAAGTCTGGATAATGCAGTTTTCTGCTTTAGCTCGACGATCTTGGAACTCAGCTCGAGGAATAGAAGTCATCTGGTTGACGAACTCAGCAACTCAGCTCGACATACTGTGGACTCAGCTCGACGATTTCTAGAAATCTGCATCTGGAAATGAGCCTTCTTCCAAGGAACTAGGTTGTTGGCTTTTACAATTGCGCTGGAAGAGTCGCAAAACAATGGAATGTTCTGAAACTTCATGTTATAGTCTTCAAACTAGTTCTTTATCCAGAGCAACTGTGCAGAGCAACTACCTGCAGAGATATACTCTGACTCAGCCATTGAAATTGCAACACAGTTCAGCTTCTTACTACTCCAGGAAATGAGCCTTCTTCCAAGGAATTGGAAAGTCCCAGAAGTCATCAGTTCGCGAATCCAGACTTAGTCATTTTTCCATCCTTCTATCCCCATTCTACTGCAATAATTCCTGAGTAATTAGTGTTATAATATTCTCTAAATATAACCGTTAGAAGAGCATTGATTATGGTATTCTCCAGGATTATTGCCTGTCGTTTTTCCATGGGACAGTTGGGGAAATAATTCAATGCCGTTTATTCTCTAGGCCATCAACATTGATTACAGAAGATTCAAATTTCAAAAGACCATTTTTGACAGGAAATATAAAAGAGATCTTTTTTTTGAGACAGACAATATATAGATACACAAATACTTACAAAGAGTTACAGTTATACAGAAGTAAGAAGGACCTATGACATAGAGACAACAACACAATCAGTCTGCTCTCATTTTCTTACACAAGATTTCTGATACAGAAGAAACCCTAGACCAGAACATCAGTCACTTCTGAAGAATAAGAACAATCAATCAAATATCAAGAGTCTTCCTTCTTCATCTCTGCAGGACACTTCAAAGGACAACAAGAAATCCATCTGTCAAAGAAGTTCCTGGAGATTTCTCTGGTCAAGGATGCATATTGAAGGCCTACTCACCCTATGCAAAGCTTCCCAGCCTGAACCCTTTTACATCTCAGGGGGAGCTTTGACAACATCACTGAATCGACATAGTCTTCTCATTGTGATTAAGAAAAGAAGACTTTCATCACTCTCTCATCCCCACCTTTATACAGGGTTTTAATTCCCTTCAAAATTATTCTGGTTCACAAGTCTCTTTCCAAAAGACTTGAGGATTGGTTTTTGAGTACCTGATCAAAAGCTCATTGGTGTCAGGCATCTGATCAAAAATCTGAGTGGATTCCTACCATGGTGGTAGAAGAGTGGATATACCCAAGTTTAGGGGAACCACTATAAATTCTTGTGTTGTCTTGATTGCTCATTTCTTTTATTTTTTGTGTTGTGGCTGTTTGTTAGGATTACTATTTTAATTTTGTTCCTGCACAGATTAAATTCAGAAGAAAATTTTATAAACCCTGAATACTCTATTCACCCCCCCCCCCCATCTAGAATATTCCTGATCTAACAGCTCACTTTCATGCTAGTTTCGACATCGACCTTGAATCATTCAGTCATTCGTATCAGATATTCAAGGACATTCTTCAGCTACTTGAACCTCATAATCTGCAATACTTCATGACAACCAGAATCAAACTCCCAGTTTCAAAAATAAAGGAATGGACGTTTACTGCAAAACTTCAGGATACCCCAGCCATTATTGGCACCATTTCTGGTAATCAAGTTATTTTAACTCCAGATGTTTTGACTGAGGTTTTTGGATTTGTTAATGGGGAAGATGAAATAGAGTTATCTAGTAGTGAGTTTCTGATATGCTATAAAGGTTAGGACATACTTCAGGAAACCCTAACCACCTTCTTAAGAAAAACTTATCTATAGAATATAGATTTCTGGCAGATGTTGTAGGCAAAGTGCTGTTAGCAAAACATTCTGCACATGATCACATTACCAGGCACCAGTTCAATCTGATGTGTTCTCTGGTCAATAAGAAATCTATAAACTGGGGAAAGATCATTTTTGATTTGATTAAGAAAAATATTGGTAAGAAAGATGTCAGTTCAGGAAGGATTCTAGGAATCTTCCTTCAGGCAAAGGCTCCAGAGTTGATGGTCTCCCAGACCATTTTATAAATGCCTCAAAAAGTCTTACCTCATCCTTATCTGGCAGATGGGAGAGGACTATCCTAAAGCCCTCCAGGGCCTCCTCTTCTAGGGTTACTTCTGAGAGCACTAGGGCTGATACAGCCACTTCCCCATCTCTTGAAGAAATTCCTGCTCCTCCTCCCTCTCCTCCTCTTCAACATCAATCCATTGTTCTTGAAGAACTCTCTTCCACTTCCATCATTCCAGACAATCAACAACAATCAACAATAATTACTAAAACCCCATCTACCTCTATTCCTCCAGTCACACCAACACCACCACCATCTCTACCTCCTCCATCTCCAATTCCAGAACATCCTGAAGACATTCCATCCACCTTTACCCAGCCAAACATCAATCTTTTGTTATCACCTCAACCATCTCCAACACACTGTCCAATTCATTCATCCACTCAGGACATTCCTTCATCCTCAGATGATCCCCTCCATCAACCTGACATTCCTCTTACAGATATCCAGTCAGGATTCTCTCTCTATCCCAAATGTGGACATACATACCCCTATGTCGCTCCTAATCCAGAGCAGTTATATCTGAATTTTTCTGATATAGCAAATGGTGTGCTAAAGTTCATTACTCCTACTCTAAGAAACCTCATAAATGAGGCTGTTGCACCTCTTACTGCCACCATCTCTCATCTATCTGCTCAACTTGCCTCCATCTCTGGTGTCCCTTCTTCCAGGGCCTGGCTTCAGGACTCTCTGAACCTAGGCAGGGGGAGATGTTCTGTAAAGAAGTTGCATCAGATGTTCCAGATGCAGATCTTATTGAAATAATTGATGATGATACAGAGATATTTTGTTTAGCAGAAGAGGCACTCTTTGCTGCAGAAATAAATACTGTTGGTGTTTTCATCATAAATCCCTCAGTTGACATTCTTTCAATACTTCATTCTTTTGATAGACTTCATAGCAGTTCTTTGCCAATTATTGATTCAGATATGTCTAAAGCTATAGTATGTTACTCAGCTCCAATAAGTTCTGATGTTTTTGAACAACTTAGGATAAATTTTGTAGTTCCTGATAGTATTATAGAGCCAATAACTGTTTCAGAGCCACATGCATTCTCTCCACCAACATTTGGCTGGTGTGAATCCCCAATGCCAAATCTTGATGATATTATGTTTGCTGATATGGAATTAGAGGTCATCAGCTCTCAGGTTCAAGAAGTTCTAGAAGCTCTAACTGAACAGCCTCAGGCTGAAGACTTACAGCCAAAGGCTCATCCACTTCTTTTTGATGAAATGCTGAAACAACTAAATGCTCTCTATGATAATCCAGCAGATTCTTCTAATGATGATAATGATGAATCAGATGACTCTGAAGATACAAGTTCTAAGAAAAGAAAAGCAAAGAAGAAGGCTGCTCCTCCAAAGGCTGCTTCAAAGCCTAATCCATCTACTGATACTTCATATTATATCGTGCATAATATAACTCTCACCCCAGACAACCCCAACTGGATGAGATACTCTAAAAATGAACTGAAAGCTAGGAAGAAGAGCAGGAGATACTCTCCACCTCCTCAATTCAGGAGAGGTCCTCCTCCTCCTACTGCAGGATCATCCGGAAGTGTTGCTCATGCTCAGAAGTCTACATTCTCTCATCATTCCAAACCTTCCTACAGCAAACAATAACACAGTTCCAGCAACAGCAGTAGACAGCAACAATATCAGAAGCAAGATAGACAGTAGAAGACATCTGAAGACAATCAACAAGATAAAGTAAGTCCCGAAAGGCCTTTGTCTCCAGCTTGTGATCCAGAAATGGACCCTAACTTTAGTATGACTAGATTCTAAGAACTAATAGCTCTCTCTCAAATCAGGAAAGGTAAGGAAGAAGGACAAGACACTTCACAGTATACTACTATGTCTTCCTACAGAAAGAAAGAGCTGGACAGATATCAGGTACACAATCTTTTTAATGCTGATACATATATGTCCTTACATGCTGATGCAGTTGTACCACGAGCTGCTTCTATGACAATTCTTGGAGCAAATAACATGAATATGACAAAGCAGCAAGCTGCTGATCCTAAAATAGAAATCATTTTCACCAGAGCAGCTTTAGATGAAAAGAAGAAAGATTCAAAGAAAGCCTGACAATTTTCCTTTTATATTTGATTTGAACTGTTATTTATTCTTCACAAGGAACTCTTGTTATATATCTATTGAACAATTATAATTCTGCCAGATATCTTTTTATGCTTTGTGATTTTTATCTCTTTTTGTTGTTCATAGTGACCTCACCCATATATGGGGAGATTGTTAGAACGCCACCTGTTTTAGGGTTGATTTGGGCTAGGTTTACTATTAGGATTGCTTAGATTGACACACATTGTATAGTCTAGGGTCATAGGTTTTTGTCAAAGTCTAAGTCAGGACATCAAACCTAGAATGATTGGTTTTCTCTTTCAGAAGACTTAGAAGACAGAAGACTCCCAGAGAAAGCAGTTTTCTAAGAGCAGAAAAAGTCGTTCGGAGATTGCTGAATTAAGCTCGACTTTCGTCGATCGGAGTTCGATGAACTCAGTTATTTCTCTGAGCTGAGTTCGACGAAATCCTAGCTTAGCTCGACAAACTCAGACTTTTTCTTTGAGCTGAGTTTGACCAAATCTTAGTAGAGATCGACGAATTCTGATTTCTTCCCAGAAGCTCAGCACGACGAAAAGACTATCTCAGTACGACGATCTTGGAGCTTAGATTGGTAGTGAAGTTTCTGTTCAAAGATCTTGGAGCTCAGCTAGACGAAAGAGAGGTTTTTAGTTCGACGAAATTGGATCTTTGGTAGACAAAATAGATTCAGTTCAACTACATTTTCACAGGTTCTGTTCGACTAATTTCCCTGCAGTTTTTCAGAATTGACTAAGGCAGTTTGATTTCAAAATTTATTATTATATGCATATAAATGCTCAGATAATTAATGCTTCATATTCTCAAGAATATAATTGTTTCAAGGTAGCATTAATTATGATATTCACAGAGTAATTATTTGGCTAAATTGCTGGAACAGTTAAGGAAACAAATTAAAGACAATTTCTAGTCGTTCAACTCCCAGATTTTCTGCAGTCAATTAAGGATAGAATTCAAATTCAGATGCTAATTTTCTGCAAGGACTATAAAAAAATAGTTTTCAGAAGATTAAAACAGCAGACACACGGAGATACACAGACACAAAGAGACATAGTGATTACAGATTTGAGAAAAATGATTATTCTACAGAAAACTGAAGGAAGAACAACTTCACACAAAAATCAAGTTCTTCATCAGTTTTGCTTCAGGAATTTTCAAAGAGACAAACAATCTTCAACAGTCTAAAAGTTTCCTGAAGATCTTCCTCCAATTGAAGGCCTACACACTGAGCAAAGCTCTCTTTCTCCTGAACCATTCTACATCTCAAGGGGAGCTTTGACACATCAAATTCACTAGTCTTCTCTTAGACTGTTGACAGAGAAAAACATCATCACCTTTTATTTTTTTCCAACTGTGTACAGGGTTATAACTTCCTTCAAAAGTTAACCCCTTTGGTTGTCAAGTCTCCTGATCAAAAGACTTGAATTTGTCTTTGGGCACCTGATCAAAAGCTCAAAGGGTTGTGAGATGTCCCTTGAAATAAATCTTGTGGTGACAGGGCACCCAAGCAAAAACCTATGGTGGCAGGGCACCTGATCAAAAACCTGTAATGGATTCCTACCAGGGTGGTAGAAGAGTGAATGTACCTAGTTTTGGGGAAGCACTATAAAATCTTTGTGTCGTCTGGAATGCTCTATTGTTTATTTCTGTGTGCTGTGATTGTTTTTGTTTTTTTTTCTCTCTATACATATAGCTATCACTTATTTTAATTCCGCAATAAAAACTCATTATGTTTTTAAAATACTCTATTCACCCCCCCCCCCCCCTCTAGAGTTAAGACAGATCTATCTCTCACTTTCAACATACATGGTGAGACATGATTCACTGATGTATCCAACGAAGCAGAAAAAATACAAGGCACAAAAACAGTCTGCGCGGACTCAAGGAGTAGCCGCTGGAACTATTGCTGCACTACGGAGTTCGCTCAGTCCTGCTAGTCGCCAGACCGCAGCCAGGCCGCACAGACTGCCCGTTATTCCAATGCAAGCTCTACTCGCCGATCTGTAGGACGCCTAGCCGCAAGGTCGCCTAGCCGCAAGGTCGCCTAGCCGCCAGACCACACGATCTGCTGTTGCCGAACTGAACAGGCCGTTAGAAGCGGACAGCTTATTGAAACGAGAATCTAGTTGTTGAAGAGAGACCGCCTATCCGCAACCCGCGACCAGCTGTTAACCGTTGGTTGCTGTCCGCAGAGTCCGCACTGTCCCTGACTGAAATCAGAACCAAGTTCCTGTCTTTCCAGCGCCATCCGCGCAACCTGCACAACACAAACGGGTCAACCTCTTCAAAACGCGTGGACACAAAAATCCAGTCTGCAACAACTATCCGCGAGTTCACTTACTATTCATTCGTCACTATTGTTGATGTGACGGGGGTCCATTTATAGGCACGATGAGGAGTGTAGTTACCGCCCTAGCCGATAGGAGCACCGCCCCATCTCACGGCAAGCACCAAGTGTATCTGCAGCCCGCAAATACACATCCAGTCCACTGCGACCTGTGCAAGATAGCTAAATTGCCAACAACATTACCAAGGCCGGACAGCAATCCTATATGCCTTGTCGCAAAAGGCCAAGCTAGGGACAAGCCTCCATCATCATACACTGCGGTATCAGCTCCTATCTGCATGCCAGCGGACACAGCTCCAGTCTGCACGCCCTGCAGATACAACTCCAGTCCGCACACTACGAGCCCGCATCCAAGGCAGAAGCTGACAGCTGCCGGACTCGGTGGAGAAGGAAAACAGTCCGCACGCCCAAGCGGACACCACTCCAATCCGCACTCACCAATCTTGCAATCATGGACGTAAACTGCTGCCGAGCTTGGCGGACTGAGAAGCAGTCCACACTTAACCGCATGATCTCCCCTTAATGAGCCAGCATGGACTTGGTTCAGAACCAACCAAGTCCACACCACCGGCTACAAGGGCCAGTCGGCACTTACTGGAGGGCACAGGCACCAGTCGCCTACCCTAGCGCACTCCATCTCGCCTGTTCGCTCTAACCGGCGAACTTCGCGACTTCCGCCAGCCGCACCACCAGAGCTAGACCAAGGCATCTTCCATGCCGGTCTGTCAAGCTCCAGTCCAGTACACTCTAACTGGCGAACTCCAAGGCTACCACCTGCCGCGCCACCAGAGCAAGACCAAGGCATCTGTCATGCCGGTCTGCCGAGCACCAGTCCAGTCCGCGCCTTGTCGGACTCCGCGGATACAGAAGCTATCCGCCCGGTTACCATCTTGGAATAAACTTCCTGCCGAGCATAAGCCGGCCTGTCTGGCTGCCACCTCTGTCCGCACAGTCCGTGCGAACAGATCGCACGGGCCGCCAAGGAACAGGCCGACTGCAACCGTTCAGCCGACCTGGCTAACTGCCAGCCCTGTCTGTATAGACTGCGCGGACAGGTCGCCCAAGTCACCCAGATTGCCCAATCACCCACTTTCACTTCACTACTTTCAATAAAGAGCTCCAAAATGGTGATGGATGTCGTCCTTGTTGTATGAGAAAATATGAGTATCATCCACAAAAAGCAAATGAGAGATATGTGGAGCCAAGGGGCACACTGCAATACCCGAGATGGAATCCCGTCAGACTATCGAAGCAGCTTGCTAAGAAATTGAAAGAGAGGATCCCCTTGGCAAAGTCCGCGACTCGCAACAAGCTTCCAAACTTCTCCCTAGGATAGAAGAGAAATTCGTCGAAGAAACACACGCCAAGAGAAGGGTGACAATCTGCTCTTGAACCCAAACACTCTAGTGCCCTCCTCAAAAGGCCCCATTCAATGTGATCATAAGCCGTGGACATGTCAATATTAAGAGTCAATATTAAGAGTCATATAGTCCTCAGATGCAATCAGACACGTCTGAAGGTAATGATTAAGTTCAAAGGTAATGAGTTTGTTATCCGTAATGATGCGGTCCGTGGTACAAGCCGACCGACAGGGAGAAATAATAATGTCCATAATCAGCTTAAGCCAATTAGTAATACACTTCGTAGAATTATAATATACTACATTGCACAAGCTAATCAAGAGAAACTAAGATAGCGAAGTGGGTCTACTACACTTGAGAATAAGTACCAGGCGAGTGGGGTACGGGAGAGGAGATACCCAAATTCAAAAATCCAGCACAAGAATGTTAACCTCTGGACCGACAATATGCAAAATGTTTGAAAGAAAATAGGAGATAAGCCATCCAGACCGAGGGACTTGAGAAGTGGCCTATGGGAGAGAACAAAGAGTACCTCAGATGGATTTGTTGGAGCATAGTCTAGACAGCCACCTCAGCAATAATATCGAAGGAGAACCAGAAGGAGGCACATATCTCTCCACATCCTTCTGGGAAGGTGATCCAGACAGTGCCAGCCCATCCCTGCTTACCCTACCTGCATAGGAAAGTGAACCCATCAGAACTTAACAATTATTTATGTTTTCCTTACCCTATTATGTTTGTCACTCTATTTTGTCTTTTTTTTTGCTTTTTGTACTCTTGTAGCTTGCTGGGTCCGTAGGTTGGCCCCTGCCTTTATGGATTGCCGTGGTGTGATTTTTGAAGATAGAGGTTGGGGGAATTGTTTTCGCCGACAGTGAGAAGTTGTTCTGTTATTCGTTCCTGATTCTATGAGCATGTTTTTGTAAGCAAGAAGGAGCAGTGTATTTGTTTCATCCACCACTGTGCTCAAGTTTCTAACATGGTATGAGAGACAGGTTGGTGCTAGACCGCTATCAGCCATCAGAAGTTTGAGGAGGTAGATGTCGGCATCCATGGCCGTTCTCTCCTGTCTTGTGTGGTGGTTTTCCTCTCATCCCTTCATCACATGGCTTCATCCAGCAATTCCAGTGAGAACCTTCAGTATTCTCCGAATGGTGTTCCTATATTTGAGGGGCATGCTTTTGATTTCTGGCATGTCAGATGCACATTGTTTTCCTGTCGCAAGGCTTATGGGATCTCATCCATTATGCATTTATCAAGCCAACTGTTGAGAACCCTACATCTTCTTTGGATGCCACTCAGCTCAAAGAGTACTCAGATAATCTGAAAAGGGATGCAAAAGCACTTCTATATATCCAACATGGGATAGAAAGGAGCATCTTGCCACAGATTATGGGAGCTCTCACAGCCAAGGAGGCATGGGAAACTCTCAAGAATGATTTTTAGGGGTCCTCCAAAGTTGTATCTTTCAAGTTGCTGAACTTACGGAAAGAATTCGACACCTTAAGTATGAAAGAAGACGATAACACTTACTCCTACTTCACCACGAGCACAACACTCACCAACAAAATTAAGAGCCATGGAGACTTTGTAGAAGAAAAAAAAGGTGATACTCAAAATACTCAAGACTCTCACTCAAAGATAAGAATTTGTGGTAACTGCCATAGAGGAGGCCAAGGATGTTAAGAGCAACTCCAATCCATCAGCATTCTCTATATTTGCCGATTCAATTACCTCCAATCCATCGCCATTTCACGCGCTAAAAATACAGACCTTCTCTCTCCTCCTCTAAATTTAGAGGAGGAAAGAGAAAATGCCACGGTCGGCAAATTTTTTTTTAATTTCTTCTTTTTTTTTTAATTACTTAATTATTTGTTTTATTAAAATTTCGTATAACTTGTAATCTCCATACCCGCTCTAATAGTTTTCCAATTATGACATATAATATATCAATAAAATTATTTTTTCGAGACCTACAAAACGAGACTAATATTGAATACATTCTAATTACTATTTGTCATACAAAAAGAAGGAGAAGATATTTTTACTGATTACACTCTCGAAAAAATAAAATACATTCAAATTAATATGCGTAAAATATTAAAAATTACATTGCTTCATTGTCATGTCGTTCCCATAAATGTTCAACTAATGCATCTCGAAGTGCGAAATGCGCATCTCTGTCTTTGATCTTTTTATGCCGATTTAGAAACTGATGAAATCGTTCGGCTTCACTTGTGTTCAACTCTTCAACATTTTGAGTTGGTGATGGAGTAAAAACAGTGACATGGTCATTTTCATCCCGCTCGTCTTCGACGATCATGTTGTGCATTACAACACAAGCAGTCATGATATCGTGTAAAACATGTTTATCCCAAAAACGAGCTGGCCCCTTAATTATTGCAAATCTTGATTGAAGAACTCCAAATGCCCGCTCTACATCTTTTCGGCATGCTTCTTGCATCATTCCACAATCTAGTATCACCTTCAATCCTGCCCCTGTTGATTACCGCATGACCAGGTGTTGAACTTCTGTGCCTCGGAAGTTCATCTCCATGAAGTTGAGCTGCAATTTTGGCTTTGTTTGACTCATAAGCACAAGCCAAAATTTCCTCTTCTTGCTCACATTCAGTTGTGTCTTCTTCCCACTGTTGAATTTGTTGAGAAAATAATTCATCATCCGAAGACGATGAAGATCGCAAATGAGATGACCCTGCACCGTAGTTCATTTTTTATATGAGGGAAAGATAGTTAGTTAGCCGGAAGATAATAAGGGAAGTGATGATTATATAGGATTTTTGGATTCTCATCACCAACATTGGATTCTTATCACCAGCATTAGATTCCCCACCAGCATCGAATTCTCCACCAGCATTGGATTCTCTTCACCCACATTAGATTCTCCACCAGCATTGGATTCTTATCACCAGCATTGGATTCTCTTCACCCGCATTGGATTCCCCACCAGCATCGGATTCTCCACCAGCATTGGATTCTTATCAACAACATTGGATTCTTTTCACCCGCATTGGATTCCCCACCAGCATCGGATTCTCCACCAGCATTGGATTCTTATCAACAACATTGGATTCTCTTCACCCGCATTGGATTCCCCACCAGCATCGAATTCTCCACCAGCATTGGATTCTTATCACCAGCATTGGATTCTCTTCACCCGCATTGGATTCCCCACCAGCATTGGTTCTATAAGTACTATGCTATGCAAAAGAAGATCAATCACTCTTTCTCTCCTTAGTTAAGAAGAGCACTCCTTCTCTCCTTAACCATGACTTCCAGTCGGGGAACAGCATTCTCAGTGAAAGAAGATCAAGCACTATGTTATGCATGGCTTGAGGTCTCTAAAGACCCAGTTATGGGTAACAATCAAAAGGAGCATAGGATGTGGGAAAGAGTATCCGTCATTTTTCACAAGACAAGACCCGCAACTTGTTTAGGACAGAGAACCCCTAAATCTTTCTCATGTCGTTGGTGTTGGGTATTGTATCCACAATTACCTGGATTTGAGGAAGCCACCTGTCAAGCTAAGATGAATTCACAATGTATTTGATGAAATCTTTTAAGTTGTGCTTGCAGTTATTCCACGCTAAGTACACACCAATATCAGGGTGCAGTAGGTCAATATACACGGGTCTGCGCAACGTAATCCCTCGTTGAGCAGATCAGTGTGTTGGCCTACGTGTACTCTCTCTATTGGAGTGTACTTATTTTCAAGTACAGGGCTGTGATAATACAAGAGCAGACAAGGAGCAAGGATGGGTCAAAGAGCAGCTCATGGGTGGAAAGACGAAAAATCGTCTAAGTAATAATCGACGAGAATCACCAAGTGATTCTCGCCGATTCGGGGTCAAAGAGCAGCTCATGGGTGGAAAGACGAAAAATCGTCTAAGTAATAATCGACGAGAATCACCAAGTGATTCTCCCCGATTCGGCGAGAATCACTAGTGATTCTCGCCGAATCGTCGAGAATCACTGGCTGATTCTCGTCGTCTCTATCCGGCTAAATCAGAGCGTGCAAATCTGTCGCTAAGTCAAAATCGTCGAGAATCACTGGCTGATTCTCGCCGAATGACCTTCGATTCTCGCCGATTTTGATTTAGGCGAATTTTTGAAACCCGCTGGACCGGACTCAGCCGCTGGCGCTGTTTTTAACCGGGCTTGGGGTTTCTTGTTGGTGGGGCCCACAACGGTCATCTTGAAGACCTAATGTATAAATACATCTATATTTTTGAACAGTAGGTACAAGACAAAAAGGCGATTTGAAAAAGAAGAAGCCGAGCGGCCGACATGACCTAGATCGTGAAACTTGCTCCGTCGCCGTCGCCGCTCGTGCTAAGTTGATCGCCGGCTTTTGATCGTGGTTTCTTCCAGATCTCCCGGCGACAGAAGCTCAGCCAAGCACTGCGTCTCACGCGTCTAACCAGAGATCCTTTGTCTCTTGATTCGTAGATCGGGAAAACCTTCCCCTTCGGAATCGATCGAGACGATCGATCCTAGTGTGACCATTGGAAGATCTTGCTAGCTTTGCTACGAAGATTGAATCTCCAAAGAACATCCGCAGCACGCCGTTGTCGCCGCCGATCCCGAGAACCAAGCTGCCGCCCTTCTTGTCGCCGCCGGTTTTGGGAGAGATTCTCTCCAAGTGAGATCTAGGGTTATGGACTCTTCGTTGACATCAAGAACACGTCATCGAACGAAGAGGGACACCTTAGTCTCCATAAGTTGTTTGTATTTCTTATACAATCTATTTTCTATTTTGTTGTAAAGGAACGTTGGTTCCTAGTTGTAAGGGTTGGGTGCAACCCGTGTTGTGGGAGTGGTGACTCCTATATGTGGAAGGGTTCCTTCTGTTAATGCAAGGATTGGATTTCAATCCTGTTGGTGAAGTGACCGAGTCGTCCCTAGTTGGGAGATAGGTCGAAGGGGGAAAGTGGATGTACCCAAATCGGGGAACCACTATAATTTGCTTGTGTCCTTTCTGTGCTGTGTTGTTTTGTTTTCTTGTGCAGGTACGACTTTAATTCCGCAAAAACGCTGCAAGACACCTATTCCCCCCCCCCCCTATAGGTGAAGGTAGTTGACACTAAGTGGACTTTCAAGTGGTATCAGAGGGAGGTTACTCATCAAAAAGGTTCACACCTTGAGTAGAATCCTGCCACCAGTGTCAAAAGCATGGAGCTGGATCATGGGATCTCTCCACTAAGACTTCCCACGTGCACAAAGGAGTATTATCCCGTCTGGAAGATGAGAGTGTCCTATCACTTGGAGGCTATCGATCCTCGAGCATCTCTCATCTTGGAAGAGGGTCCATTCATTCCTATGAAGACCTCCGGCTCTGGAAAGGATATCCAAATTCCCAAGTGTATTACTGAGATGTCGGAGACTGAACTCTCATTATTTAATCTGGACAAGATGATTCGTCAGATCATCTTGGATGTCTGGTCTGGACCTTCTCGAGCTAGATTGAAAAAGTGTGGGACGGCCAACTCTATGTGGGTAACCATCTTAGATCTCATGGAGGGATCAGAGAAAGCAGGGATCTGCTGTCAGCAAGAGGATGAAGCCTATGTGGGGGTCCTCGCCTCTGAAGATGAAGGGAAGGATCAATCGGACAGCATCAGGGCTCCGGTGTCCTTGTCAGAGACTGAAGAAGAAATTGAGGAAAGCAGTTCTGATGAAGCTGACACAACGGTCTCTGGCGATAGTAACAGTAACTCTGAAGAGCAGGTAACTTCTTCATCTTGCCCCTTTTCTCTTGAAGTTCCTGAAGACAGGAATTGTTACCCTTCAGAAAATCCTGATTCCCTAAAGAGAGCCCTTCAGAAAAGCAACCTACTTATTGAGGAGCAAGCTCAGGAGATTGCTCGGCTGAAGACCTTGTTGGTTCTCCAATTGGCATCCAACAAGGTTAAGGACTCTAAAATCTCAAATCTAGAGAGTAGTCTAGAAAATGAGAAAAGGATAGTATCCAACTTTTCCAAGGTTGATGCTATCAAGAGAAAGAAAGAAAATGGGTGGATCTCCCGAATTATCAATTCATGGAGAAATGGGGAAACGGTATTCAGACCCCCCCCCCACTCTAGGCAGGAAGAGTACTCATCATGCCTTTAGGTATGATCACAGGAACAACCGTGGTCACTGCAAGGGTGATCTGCCCTCATGTGGAGACACCCATAGTGCAAGGGCTGTCATGGCCACCCTTGAGAGAATACCTAAGGCTCATTCTGAACCCTTTGTATTCTCGGCCACTGCCCCAACTCGGCATGAATCTGCTGGTATCAGCTCTCAGTGCGCTTCTCACCACCCTAGGACACAGGAAAGGGAGGTTAGTGTTGAATTTTGTGAAGTGGAAGTGGGTGACGGGACAGGCCGGGAGGCCTGGTGCGGACAGCTTTGGCGGACTAGGCGGACTGGGCGGACTGTGATGTGCGGCCTGGTGGAAGGTCTAATGGAAAGCCGGCTGTCTTCTGAGTGGCTTGTTACATGGAGTCCGCGGACTATGCGGCCTGGTTTCTGCGGATAGGGTGTTTGCTGATTGGCTTTGCCAAGGAGCGGCCTGAGAGGATGGAGGCTTGCGGACTGGTGCATTGCTCAGTGGCTGCGGGTGCAAGCTTGTGCTGATAGGCGGTTTGGCTCATGTCCGCGGGAAGCTTGCGGACTGGCGTGTCCGCGGTATGGGCTATTGCGAACTGAGCTTAGAGCTTGGCTGAGGCCTTGTCGAGCTCTGGTGGCACAGCAGGTGCTTTGCTGTGGAGATCGATTGGCGGACTAGTGTTTGGAGTCCGGGAGGAGGCTGCTGCGTTGGACAGGAGTGCGAGGAGCCTGCGGACTGCTGGCGGTCTGTGCTTTGGTGTTTGGCGGACGGGGGTTTGCGTCCGGCATGCTCGTATTGGCCTTTGATGGTTTTGGACTTGGTTACACCATGTGCCAAAGTTCATGGTGTCCGCCGTATCCGCCAAGTCCGCTGTGACCGGGCGGACTGTAGCTGTCTGCCTTTGGTCGTGGACTTGTGGCGGATTGAGGTGTGAGTCTTGCGGACTGCCTCGGGTTGGTGCGGACTGCCATTGAGGGGGGGTTGCTGTCCTGCAGTGGTTGGAGCTTTGCGGGCTGATGCCTTGTCCACATAGCTTGGGCGGACTGGAGAGGGTTCGCCAATGTTTGCCTTGCTCCTGGCGGTTTTTCCTTAGTATCCAGCTAAGTCCTTGCGGACTCGGCGGACGGAGTTTTGCTATCGCGCGGGCTAGGGTGGTGTCGCTATCTCTTGGGCGGTGACCACACTCCTCACCTTGCCTATAAATAGGACCCCCCTGGCACATCTACAGGAACCTAAGTAACTTGAGTGAACAGTAAGTTGGGTTGAGCGAAGTGTTGCGGTCTCAGTTTGTCAGTCCGTGCGGATTGTTTCAGCCTGACGGTTTGCTGTGTACAGGTCGCGCGGATAGCTTCAAGGAGCCAGGAGTTTGGCTGTGACTTCGGTCAAGTACTTGGAAGTGTGCGGTCTCTGCGGACTCAGCAGGAGGTCGCTCTGCGGCTTGTCAGTTCTGTTTCATCTTTTCCAGCTTCAATAACCTGTCCGCCGGCTTCAGGCGGGTAGGGGTGTTCCTCAGTTCAGGTTCAGCAGGAGACGAATAACGGTGTGTCCGCGCGGCCTCGCGGCTTCGGCGGACTCCGTGGTGATTTGGCGGACTGCAGCTAAGTGCGGGCGATCTCAGCGGACTCGGCGACCTCGGCGACCTCGCGGTCTCGACGGACTCCGGTGCTGTCCGCCCGGCTTATTTTTTGGTGCTTTCTGTTTACAGCTGTTATACTAGCGAAATCATGTCTCGCTATGTATGCCTCGGATTGTAAAGAAGTGTATGAATAATAGACCTGTTTGTGCTTCCATTGTTTGTTGGGTTTAACCTTTGGTCCTTGGTTTCCGCTAGTTCAACGTGAGAACTGGGTAGTTCCGAAGATATTAATTTGTCGTTTGGGCTATCTTGTTGACCACGTTGAGAAAATTTAACATGGTATCAAAGCGAGGTTCCTGAGGTTCAGTTGCGTGAGCGGAAGTCAGCCAGTGTTGTTACTCAGTGATTGAGTGGTGATCAACCTGTGTTGTTGCTCGGTGCTTCTGAAAGATTTCCAACAGGTGTTGCAATGGAAGGGAGCTTTGCAAGAGGTCTGAGCATTGAACTCTTAACGCCGACTAACTTCAAGAAGTGGAAGTCGTGCATGAAGAGTTATCTTCTTGGCGAGGAGCTGTGGGAAGTCGTCGGTGGTGACGACAGACAGGAAGTTACTGCTGCGTTCGGTACTACTGAGCAGGTTAGGCTCTGGAGAAGAACAAATGCTAAGGCGGAGTTCATTCTGAAGAGAGCCGTGTCTTCGGAACTGTTTGATCACATCGTTGGGTGTGAGTCGGCTGCTGATATTTGGACAACTATTGATGAGTTGTTCAATAGGAAGAATGTGGCGCGGCTTCAGTTCCTGGAGAATGAGTTGGCCAGGGCAACTCAGGGAGACCTTTCCATCTCCAAGTACTTCTTAAAGATGAAGAGCTTGTGTGCTGAGCTGTCAGCACTGGATCCCGATGAGCCTATCTCTGAGGCAAAGATGAAAAGGCACATTATCCGCGGCTTGCGGAAGGAGTATGTGGCCTTCGTAACATCTGTTCAAGGGTGGGCTACTCAGCCGTCGTTGCTGGAGCTGGAGAATCTGCTTGCCTCGCAGGAGAGCTTAGCAAGGCAGATGGCTGGAGTGAACCTGAATCAGGAAGGTAGCGAAGCTCTCTTCTCAGGCAAGAAGAAAGGATGGGAAGGGAAGAAGAAGAAGAAGGTGCAGGTCGTTGGTGAGAAGGAGACTTCAACTTCATATCCACCGGAGAGGAGCAATGCTCCTAAGGACTGGAAGAAGAATCTGAAGTGCTACCGGTGTCATCAGCGAGGGCACTTCAAGCGGGACTGCAAGGTCAAACTGCAGCCTGGGCATGCTGCGGGAAAGGAGGAAGCTTGCTCGAGAAGTGAAGATGCAGGATGGGGCGGAGCTTTTATGACGGGCACTTGTGTCCGGGCCTTGTCTGCTGAGGACTTCAACAGCGAGTGGATCGTGGACTCCGGGTGTGGTCATAACCTCACCGAAGACAAATCGAGGTTCACCTCCATGCAGGCGTACTCAGGTAATGAAGCTATTATCACTGCTGATAATACTGTTTATGCAGTAGAGAAAGAAGGGGTCGTGTCTTTGGATAGTGATCAGGGGCCACTCACGTTAAGGAGTGTGTATCACGTGTCGGGAATGAAGAAGAACCTCTTCTCGGTGACCAATGCGGTGGACGTTGGGTATCACGTTCTGTTTGGGCCAACAGACGTGAGGTTCCTTCGCAACATATCAGTGGTGAAAGCTGATGTTGCTCATGTTGGGAGGAGGGTGAAGAACTTGTTTGTTCTTTCCACCAGTGCTTATGTTTATAGAATGAGGGCCAATGATAGTGCTGCTATCTGGCATGAGAGGCTGGGACATGTTGGCATGGACAAGCTGAAGGCGATGGCTAGTAGAAGTTTGGTGAGGGGGTTGCTGAAGTTGTCCTCCTTTGGTGATGGGCATGTTTGTGCGGGTTGTCAATACGGTAAGGCACATCGCCTTTCGTTTGATAAATCACAAACAAGGAGCAAGAAACCATTGGAGTGTATTCATGGCGACCTGATGGGACCGACGGTTACTGCCAGCCTTGGTGGAAGAAGATACATGCTTGTCTTGGTTGATGACTACTCAAGGTATACTTGGGTGTACTTCTTAAAGGAGAAGTCGGAAGCCTTCCGTTTGTTCGTGGAGTTCAAGGAGTTGGTAGAAGGCCGGCTTGGCTTGCGGGTTAAGAAGCTTAGAACTGATAATGGGGGTGAATTTGTTTCCTCCGAGTTTTCTAACTTCTGCAGGAAGCACGGGATCCAACGGGAGCTTACTTGTGCTCATACTCCACAACAAAATGGGGTAGCGGAGCGGAAGATCTGTCATCTGACGGAGACCTGCAAATGCTGGCTTCATGCGAAAGATATCCCAAGGTCCTTTTGGGCAGAGGGAATGTCTTGTGCTGCTTATGTTATCAACCGGATGCCATTCAGCCCTGTCAACATGAAGACTCCTATTGAGCTGTTGCTGAAGGAGAAGCCGAGTGTTGGACACCTTAGGGTGTTCGATTCAACTTGTTACGTGCATGTCCCGGATGCTTCACGGACAAAGCTGGATGTGAAGGCAAGGAAACTTGTCTTTGTTGGCTACGATGAGCGGAAGAAGGGATAGAAATGCATGGACCCTGTGACGAAGAAGTTCGTGGTATCAAGAGACGTTGTCTTTGACGAGCTGACGTCATATGGAGGTGGCTCGTGGAGCTAACCGGAAGTAGCAAGGTTGATGAAGCACCGGTGGTGGCTGCTGAAGGCTTGGAAGAGGAGCTTGATGTTTCACCAGCAGCTCCTGTTGCTTCGAACTCCGAGGCTGAGCCTTTTGGCTCAGGAAGCAGGGGGAGCACTGCTCAATGCTTGCCCCAGGTAGGAGTGGAGCCTGAAGAAGCAACGGAAGCCATGAGCAAGGAGCCGTGTCTTCGGAGATCGAAGAGGGTGGTTAAGCCACCGGCTCGGTACTGTGATGGGAATGCAGTGAGCTTTGTCTCCTGCTTCTTTGCAGGTCCTCTGGATGAGCGAGAGCCTGCAAGCTTCAATGAGGCCACTGGAGTGAAGGAGTGGGAAGGTGCCATGAAAGAAGAGATTGATGCTCTGAAAAAGAATGAAACCTGGGACCTTGTGCCCAAGGTTGATGGCATTACTCTGGTTACTTGCAAGTGGGTGTATAAGTTGAAGAAGAAGGCTGATGGGAGCATTGATCGTTTCAAGGCTCGCCTGGTCTCTAGAGGATTCTCAAATCAGTATGGAGAAGACTATGAGGAGACATTCAGTCCAGTTGCGAAGATGACTTCTGTAAGAGTGGTGATCGTCTTGGCTGCTAGCAAGGGATGGAGGTTGTGGAAACTCGATGTGAAGAATGCCTTTCTTTACGGAGAGATTGACAAGGACATCTTCATGGATCAGCCGCTTGGTTTTGTCTCTGAAAAGCATCCGGACTATGTATGCAAACTCAGGAAGGCTCTCTATGGGTTGAAGCAAGCTCCTAGAGCGTGGTATGGGAAGATTGGAGAGTACTTGCAATTCTGTGGATACCTTGCTTCCAACTCGGATTCAAGCTTGTTTGTCAAGAAGAAGGGGGAGCTACGGGTCTTGGTCCTGCTGTATGTGGATGACATGATCATCACAGGAAATTCGGAGGAGGAAGTAGCAAGGCTCAGAGCTGAGCTTGCTATACGCTTCGAGATGAAAGACTTGGGAGAGTTGCATCACTTTCTCGGTCTGGAAGTGGAGAGGAAGTAGTGCGGGGTTCTCATTAGCCAGAAAGGGTATGCTGATCGCATTGTGAAGCGATTTGGCATGGGCGAAGGGAAGAAGTGCTCTACTCCACTGGAATCTGGGCTGAAGCTTCAACGAGATGATGGAAGGGTTCTTCATGATCCCTTGGTGTTCAGGGCTCTTGTTGGGAGCTTGATTTACCTAACGATTACAAGGCCAGATATTGCTTATGCTGTTGGCCGAGTAAGTCGGTATATGGCTGAACCAAGGCAATCTCATCTAGTGGCGGCGAAGGGAATTCTGAAGTATGTCAAGGCTTCTTCTGATATGGGACTCCTCTATGGAAGGGACTCGGAGTTTGCGTTGCTCGGGTACACGGATGCTGACTATGGCAGTGATTCGGATGATCAAAGGTCTACTTCAGGTTATGTGTTCACTTGCGGTTCAACTAGCATCTCGTGGTGTAGCAAGAAGCAGGACTCGGTGTCGGTTTCAACCACGGAGGCGGAGTATAAGGCTTCGGCCTTGGCTGCTCGGGAAGCCGTTTGGTTGAGGAGGCTTATAGAGAATGTTCATGAAGAAGTGCAAGGGCCTACTTTACTCCGGGGTGACAATGAGAGTGCTCTCAAACTGGTTAACAATCCAGTGTGTCACGCCAGGACCAAGCATATAGAGATTGATCACCACTTCATCAGGGAGAAGGTGTTGGAGGGGTCTCTATTGGTCGGGCATGTTCAAAGTGAAGATAATCTTGCCGACATCTTCACGAAGCCACTGTCGAAGGGGCCCTTTGAACGCTTGCGCAGCTTGCTGGGCTTGGTCACCACTTCCCACTTCAAGGGGGAGTGTTGAATTTTGTGAAGTGGAAGTGGGTGACGGGACAGGCCGGGCGGCCTGATGCGGCCAGCTTTGGCGGACTAGGCGGACTGGGCGGACTGGGCGGACTGTGATGTGCGGCCTGGTGGAAGGTCTAGTGGAAAGTCGGCTGTCTTCTAAGCGGCTTGTTGCATGGAGTCCGCGGACTATGCGGCCTGGTTTCTGCGGATAGAGTGTTTGCTGATTTGCTTTGCCAAGGAGCGGCCTGAGCGGATGGAGGCTTGCGGACTGGTGCATTGCTCAGTGGCCGCGGGTGCAAGCTTGTGCTGATAGGCGGTTTGGCTCATGTCGGCGGGAAGCTTGCGGACTGGCGTGTCTGCGGTATGGGCTATTGCGGACTGAGCTTAGAGCTTGGCTGAGGCCTTGTCGAGCTCTGGTGGCACAGCAGGTGCTTTGCTGTGGAGATCGATTGGCGGACTGGTGTTTGGAGTCCGGGAGGAGGCTGCTGCGTTGGACAGGAGTACGAGGAGCCTGCGGACTGCTGGCGGTCTGTGCTTTGGTGTTTGGCGGACGGGGGTTTGCGTCCGCCATGCTCGCACTGGCCTTTGATGGTTTTGGACTTGGTTACACCATGTGCCAAAGTTCATGGTGTCCGCCGTATCCGCCAAGTCCGCTGTGACCAGGCGGACTGTAGCTGTCTGCCTTTGGTCGTGGACTTGTGGCAGATTGAGGTGTGAGTCTTGCGGACTGCCTCGGGTTGGTGCGGACTGCCATTGAGGGGGGGTTGATGTCCTGCAGTGGTTGGAGCTTTGCGGGCTGATGCCTTGTCCGCATAGCTTGGGCGTACTGGAGAGGGTTCGCCAATGTTTGCCTTGCTCCTGACGGTTTTTCCTTGGTATCCGGCTAAGTCCTTGCAGACTCGGCGGACGGAGTTTTGCTATCGCGCGGGCTGGGGTGGTGTCGCTATCTCTTGGGCGGTGACCACACTCCTCACCTTGCCTATAAATAGGACCCCCCTGGCACATCTACAGGAACCTAAGTAACTTGAGTGAACAGTAAGTTGGGTTGAGCGAAGTGCTGCGGTCTCAGTTTGTCAGTCCGTGCGGATTGTTTCAGGCTGACGGTTTGCTGTGTGCAGGTCGCGCGGATAGCTTCAAGCAGCCAGGAGTTTGGCTATGACTTCGGTCAAGTACTTGGAAGTGTGCGGTCTCTGCGGACTCAGCAGGAGGTCGCTCTGCGGCTTGTCAGTTCCGTTTCATCTTTGCCAGCTTCAATAACCTGTCCGCCGGCTTCAGGCGGGTAGGGGTGTTCCTCAGTTCAGGTTCAGCAGGAGATGAATAACGGTGTGTCCGCGCGGCCTCGCGGCTTCGGCGGACTCCGTAGTGATTCGGCGGACTGCAGCTAAGTGCGGGCGATCTCAGCGGACTCGGCGACCTCGCGGTCTCGGCGGACTCCGGTGCTGTCCGCCCGGCTTGTTTTTTGGTGCTTTCTGTTTACAGCTGTTATACTAGCGAAATCATGTCTCGCTATGTATGCCTCGGATTGTAAAGAAGTGTATGAATAATAGACCTGCTTGTGCTTCCATTGTTTGTTGGGTTTAACCTTTGGTCCTTGGTTTCCGCTGGTTCAACGTGAGAATTGGGTAGTTCCGAAGATATTAATTTGGCCTTTGGGCTATCTTGCTGACCACGTTGAGAAAATTTAATAGTTAGAAGTCATGCAGTTAGTTCTCATGGGGCCTCTGGAAGGGTGCTGACTGAAAGGAAGGCACCACCTCCTAGGCCTCATGACGCTCGCTACATGCATTCCTTCCACCCTTCCAAGTGTCACGGTGGAAGAGGAAATTTTGTGAGCAGATCCGGCTCTATCCCGTTTAGACCTAGGACCATGACTACCTCAGTCACTGGATCAGGTCAGAAACGGAGGTACAACATTCACACGTGTTGGTGCTGTGGCAAGGTGGGACACTTTGCCATAAACTATTGGCACAACCCCTCTGTGTCAAGGGCAAGGGCTTATCCACCTCTTTTGGGCAGAGGTAGTCTTCCTGACAGGATTTCTGAGGGAAGGCATTCGAGTTTTTATGCTAACAAGAACCTAGGACCCAATACATATTGGGTTCCTAAGGTAAGGTAACACTCTATTGCAGGGTAGTCTAGGTTCCCGTAAATATGATGGGAACTAGACAGAAGATGTTTCAAGAATGAATTGGAACAAGTATCTGGAATAACAGAAGTATTATCTACAATGGTATACTTAAATTGAACACCTGGTATGCTTTAACCAGAGGGGCTAAATGATAAGTCTTATAATCCTAGGTATTTTTGATCAGCTCCAATACTTGAGTCATATTGTGTCGACATTTACATATATATACTTATATATACACATATATGTGTGTACACCTAAGGAAAGGTTAACACTGTAAAAATAACCCTTAGATATATTATTAAAGATTTATCTGTAAATTCACTGGTAGATTCGAGAATGAACCTCTACAGGCATAAATCAGTCCACTGAAAATTAAAGAAGATATGTCATTGGAAGTCACTAAAACTTACAATTGACATCAACAAATGTGTGGAAAACCCCTTTCAAACCTCAAATAGATTGGTATTAAGAAATATATATTTAGAAGATTTCTAAACCCTTTAATATCAGAAGATTTAGAGAATCCGGCATGCCTCTTAACCCGTAGATTTCTATTGAAGAATCTCATCAATTTCTATTTAGAAAAACTCTCGCCGACTCTTCGTATTCCGCATTTCGCAAAGAAACCCGTTGATATCCCGCAGGAATCCCACCGACTCTTCCTTCCCTCCTCCCGGCGACTTCCCGCATCTTAGGTTCCAAATCTCGTCGACCTCGTTCCGGATTCCGTAGACCTCTCTTCTCGCGTCCAGGGTGCTCGTCCAGGTATTCATTCTCCGCGGTTTCGATCAAACAAGGACGCGAGCTCCTCCAGGTTTTTCGTCGTCTCCGTCGACTCTCGCTTCCTCCGCTTTTGGGTAACCACCTCCTCTCCCTTACAGTGACTTACTGTTAGTGTAGCTTCCCTCTTGATTTCTGATTAGGCGTAGACTTGGGATTCCCTCCCTAGGTTTGCAATGGCTCCAAGGACCACCGCCGGACTGGTCACTGGATGTGAGTTGGTTCGAACCGGGTTCTCACATGCCTCGGATGAGTTCAGAAACATCATCATCATGCTTGAAGAGGCTGGACTCTCTTTTATACTGGAGCACCCCTGCAAAATTTTGGACAAGGAAGTGATGGAGTTCTTCGCAACCGCCAAACTTCGGAATGAAGACTCTATCATCAAGAGTAAGGTTGCAGGTGCAAGGATCAAGATGTCTGCAAGCAAACTGACCCAATACTTGCAGCTCACCAGTTCTGAGCACGAGGATTATCTGGAGGAACATGATAAAGCCAGGACATTATTATTCTGTGGACTAGCTAGAGGAACCAGATCGATAAAGAGAAAAGAAATGAATGAGGTGGGGAAACTCTTGTCCGATATCATTGGGAAAGTACTGATATGCAAACCCGGCTCACATGACCACATCTCAGCTGACATGTTCAAGATTCTTGTGGCGATTGTCTGCAGAAAGAGATTCAACTGGGGGGCTATGCTTTTTGAGAAGATTAAGGACACTCTTAGATCTCCAAGTTTTGGAAGAATCATCAGCCTATATCTTAATCAGTTGAACGGAGATAGGTTTGACATGAGTAAAGGAGTTCCATTGCATTATTTGAAGAAAATGGACTCCAGCGTATTTGACAGATGGGAGCGACGCATCGGGCAGGCTGCAGTGGTAGTAGAACAAGAAGAATCTCCTGCCGAGGACAGAACTGTGGCAGATTCCGTGGCTATTCCCAGTGAAGTTCCTGATGCACTGACTGCAGGAATTGAGGGGGAGCCTCTACCCGCTTCTGCTAATGTCATATCTGGCATCTCTCAGATAGCTAGAGATGTAGTTGCGGATCTGCAAGAAGAAAGTGAAGATGTGGTGGAAAATGAGGTGGCCCTGAACGTGAATGATCTAGGAGCCGGAGGTGATGTAGAGGAGAATGATGAGGAAGGTTTAGAAGATGATGCAGTTGAGAATGACATCATTGATGATGAGGATGAGGAAGAAGGAAATGAGAGACAGGAAGTAATGGAGCCTCAGGACGACACTGAAGTTCCATCTGAAAAGCAAGCTCCTGAGATAGTACCTGAGAAAACTAGTGCAACAGTGGAGGGGGAGTCCTCTCAGCAGAGGCTGCTAAGTACTTCTGAGAAATCTACTGAGGCTGCAAATATTCGCCCTTTAGAGACTGTGCAAGTGTCCAGGTCTACAAGTGAATCTGCTGAAGAGCAAGGCCAAGGAATGCCTCAGGGTCATCCACTACGAGCTGATCTAGCTAATCACAAAGTGAATGTTATTCAAGGTATAGTGGATGAGCTCAATGTGTCTTTTGAGCAAGCTCAAAATAAAGTGTTAAAAAGAATTAAGAAATCTGAGAATCTAATGCTCAAGAACGTTGTGGAAATTAATCACAAACTGGATTTGATGGAAAAGAAGTTCGAAGACAAGTATACAGCAGCCGACAAAGCTGTAACTCTTCTTATGGAAGGATTGAAAACGAACACAGATACTCTCGCAGTCGTTAATCAGAATGCTCATGTAGTGGCAAATAACATCCAAAAATTTGATGCCAACATGGTACTTCTTAACGGAAATCAACAAGCCTTGATTACCGAGTTCTCCAAGACTACAAAGTACATTGATGAGTCACTGCATTCTTATGCAAACTCCATTGCCGTCGAAGCCAAAAAGGGGGAGCAAGAATATACAGCTAAGATGGCCGGGCTTCAGGAAATCATAATCAAAAATTTTGACCAGTCAAACATATATGTATATGACAGTTGCTGGTGGATGCTCAAACAAGTGTTAGGCACCAATATCCCTGAAAATCCTGAGGGTAATCCTGCTCCTGAGAACAATACTGCGGCTGATGAGAGAGCAAGTGCTGAAGAAGTTCCTTTAAGTGAAGCTGATGCTCAAAAGGTTGTTAGGGCCACCTCCAAAGCTAAACTAATGGCCATGTTTGACCAAGAAGCCCTAGCAAAAGCTAGGGACAAGAGAAAAACTCAAGAAGGGACATCTAAGGAAACGCAAGCTGAAAAGAAAATCAGATTGAAGGAGGATGAAGTGAGGAATGAAAAGTGGAGTCCGGTATCAAAGAGTATTATCTTGGACACGTTCTGGCTACAAGAAAAAGGGTAAATCAATCGGAACGACGTATACAGCCAGCATGAGTGGGAGCTGCACAAGACATATGAAGCTAAACGGAACATCTTCTTCAGGACCAACACTGTGGCAGACAAAGCTCCTCCTCCCAGATACTATCCAAAGCCCAATGAATACGTTGAGAGGCAAAGAAAGAAGTTTCTGGCTCAAAAACACAAGGATGACCTAGCCAAAGAGAAATAGACATAAGTTTATAGCTTGTCATTCTCTCAAGAGCATATTTATCTTTTTTTATTGTTATATGAACAATTTTTGGGAATATATATATATATATATATATATATATATATATATATATATATATATATATATATATATATATATAATTTATGATTGACTCAAGCTTTGATCTGTTTGCCTTTATTTCTTTGTGTCGTACCTTTAAATTCTATATGCTGTGTATATTATCTGGATGGTGGTATTCATCTTAGCTAGTAGGATTTTGGCTTCGTCAAATAGGGGAAGATTGTTGGGTATTGTATCCACAATTACCTGGATTTGAGGAAGCCACCTGTCAAGCTAAGATGAATTCACAATGTATTTGATGAAATCTTTTAAGCTGTGCTTGCAGTTATTCCACGCTAAGTACACACCAATGTCAGGGTGCAGTAGGTCAATATACAAGGGTCTGTGCGACGTAATCCCTCGTTGAGCAGATCAGTGTGTTGGCCTACGTGTACTCTCTCTATTGGAGTGTACTTATTTCCAAGTACAGGGCTGTGATAATGCAAGAGCAGGCAAGGAGCAAGGATGGGTCAAAGAGCAGCTCATGGGTGGAAAGACGAAAAATCGTCTCAGTAATAATCGACGAGAATCACCAAGTGATTCTCGCCGATTCGGGGTCAAAGAGCAGCTAATGGGTGGAACGACGAAAAATCGTCTAAGTAATAATCGACGAGAATCACCAAGTGATTCTCGTCGATTCGGCGAGAATCACTAGTGATTCTCGCCGAATCGTCGAGAATCACTGGCTGATTCTCGCCGTCTCTATCCGGCTAAATCAGAGCGTGCAAATCTGTCGCTAAGTCAAAATCGTCGAGAATCACTGGCTGATTCTCGCCGAATGACCTTCGATTCTCGCCGATTTTGACTTAGGCGAATTTTTGGAACCCGCTGGACCGGACTCAGCCGCTGGCGCTGTTTTGAACCGGGCTTGGGGTTTCTTGTTGGTGGGGCCCACAACGGTCATCTTGAAGACCTAATGTATAAATACATCTGTATTTTTGAATAGTAGGTACAAGACAAAAAGGCGATTTGAAAAAGAAGAAGTCGAGCCGCCGACGTGACCTAGATCATGAAACTTGCTCCGCCGCCGTCGCCGCTCGTGCCAAGTTGATCGCCGGCTTTTTATCATGGTTTCTTCCAGATCTCCCGGCGACAGCAGCTCAGCCAAGCACTGCGTCTCATGCGTCTAACCAGAGATCCTTTGTCTCTTGATTCGTAGATCGGGAAAACCTTCCCCTTCGGAATCGATCAAGACGATCGATCCTAGTATGACCGTTGGAAGATCTTGCTAGCTTTGCTACGAAGATTGAATCTCCAAAGAACAGTCGCAGCACGTCGTTGTCGCCGCCGATCCCGAGAACCAAGCCGCCGCCCTTCTTGCCGCCACCAGTTTCGGGAGAGATTCTCTCCAAGTGAGATCTAGGGTTGTGGACTCTTCGTTGACTTCAAGAACACGTCATCGAATGAAGAGGGACACCTTAGTCTCCATAAGTTTTTTGTATTTCTTATACAATCTATTTTCTATTTTGTTGTAAAGGAACGTTGGTTCCTAGTTGTAAGGGTTGGGTGCAACCCGTGTTGTGGGAGTGGTGACTCCTACGTGTGGAAGGGTTCCTTCCGTTAGTGCAAGGATTGGATTTCAATCCTGTTGGTGAAGTGACCGAGTCGTCCCTGGTTGGGAGATAGGTTGAAGGGGGAAAGTGGATGTACCCAAATCGGGGAACCACTATAATTTGCTTGTGTCCTTTTTGTGCTGTGTTGTTTTGTTTTCTTGTGCAGGTACGACTTTAATTCCGCAAAAACGCTGCAAGACACCTATTCCCCCCCCCCCCATAGGTGAAGGTATTTGACACTAAGTGGTCTTTCAGTTGGTCATTGTTAGCAAGTAAGGCTAGCAAATTTCGAGGATGTATTCGACAAATTGAGCAACGAAATCCGAGTGGTGCATCTGAACTCGATATTGTAAGTATTAATTTATATTTTAAATATTATATTAAAGAATCGCTATATTATAATTATTGTTTGTTTGTTTGTAGATCAATCAGGCCAAAATTTTATATGGAGAAGATCCGAATGAGAAAAGAGGTTTCTTGTTTAATCATGTTTGGTCAATCTTGAAAAATATAGAAAAGTGGATAGAGTCGTTCGGGACTACAGAAGGTAACAACTCTCAGCATTTTGACATATCGCAAGCTTTTGATTCTAACTCTCCCACTCAACGGAGATGAATAGACCTAAACACAGACAACAATGAAATGAACCTTAATAGTACTGGTGATGAAGAATCTCCAGCCTCAATTTCAAATACTCGACCTACTGGAAGAAAGAAAGAAAAGGAAAGAAGAAGACAAGTTAGTGGTAAGAGTTCTGATATTGAAACTCATACTAAAGCAAATGAAGAAATCTTAGAGATTTTGAAGAGAGGACAAGAACAACGAGCAAAAGATAGGTCTTCTATGACTGAACTCTTGAAGTTAAAGGTTGAAAATAAAAAAAAAACTAGAGCTTCAGAGTGCTAAATAAGATCATGATATCATGATGATTGATTTGGAAAGCATAAAAGTAACTCCAGAACGACAATATTTTCGGCAGAAAAAACAAGAAATTATGAATAAAAATATAAAACAATCTTTGTTTAGAGGATCATCATCACTCGAAGCAACCGGGTATGGAGGATGCATGTATGGAGGTAGTGGTGATGGAGGAAGCCATTATGGAGTAAACCAATATGGAGGAAGCCAATATGGTGGAAGCCATTATGGAGGAAGCCATTATGGAGGAGACCCACATGAAGGACCTCAATTTGGAGGGTCTCAATTTGGTGGACCTCAATTTGGAGGGTCTCAATTTGATGAACCTCAATTTGGAGGGTCTCAATTTGGTGGACCTCAATTTGGAGGACCTCAGTATGGAGGAAGCCAGTATCGAGAAAGCCAATATGGAGGAAGCGACTATGGAGTACCCAGGTATAGAGGAGAACAACAAGTGGGAAGCGCACACGGAAGTCTTAGCAAACCCGATGATGACCTCCCCGAATTTTAGAATTATTTCCAAATGTAATTTTTATTTTGAATTATGTTATGCGTGTTCTATTTTAGTTATGTAATGAAATTTGAAATTAAAAAAAAACTTTAAAATTAATTTAATATAATAAAATAAGATAAGAAAAAAAAATATCATAATAATATTATATTTATTTATACAAATTAATATATAAATATAATATAAATATTATATATATGTATATATATATATATTAAAATAGCATGTTCTCTAAATATAGAGAACATGGTTGGAGTTGCTCTACCCATGTTCTCTATATTTAGAGAACATGGTACAATGGGGATCTCTAAATATAGAGATCCCCATTGGAGTTGCTCTAACACCCTTACCATCAGTGACCTCATGGGCTCACTCCAAGCTCATGAGGAACGCATGAAGATATTTGAACCCCAAAGCTTATAACAAACCTTTCAATTTAAAGTTGTCCTTCAACAAAATAAAAACTTCTATGAAACAGACAAGAGACCAAAAAATCCCAGGCCCTACCTGCGCCCCTCCATGTTCTGCAATATCTGCAGACGAAATAACCATAATACCTTTGACTGTTTTTACAGATGTAAGAGATGTGCTAATCCAACACACTTTGCCAAAGATTTCTCGTACATACAGAAACCCAATCCTCAACACAAAGAAGAAGCTAAGTTTGGTGAGCAAGGAGATGAAGACTTTGTGTTCTGCACATGCAACAGTGATGGTGCCACTGTGAGTGATGTATGATACATAGATAGCGGATGTTGAAGTTTCTCAAACTGGTCACCAAGATAGTCTAATGCCAAATTAATATTCTCAGAACTATCAATATCACAACTTGATCGTGCGGAAACCAGGAAAGCAAGCTCAACAACCAAATGCAATCACAGGGGCAAACAGATCATATATTATTTCTTATTTACAAGGCGAGGTATACATGACGAGACATGATTTTGCCAGTACAAAGGAACAGGAAAAATTACAAGTGCAACAATTCGAGCGGACAGAACTGGAGACCGCCGAGACCGCCCAGTCCGCCGAAGTCGCCGAAGACGCCCGAACTGCTGCTACTGCTAGAAGACGAATAGAACACGGAGTCCGCCGAGACCGCGAGGTCGCGCGGACACACCGTTATTCGCTGACTGCTACAAGATGCTGCCGAACTGATGAACAGAACGCCTAGACCGCCGAGCTCGGTGGACAGGTTATTGAACTTGGAAATGTTGAAGCAGAGAAAACTGACAAGCCGCACACGTGACGTGCTGAAACCGCTTATTGAAACCGCAAACTTCACTGATGCTGACCGCAGTCAAAACCAATCTCCTGACTCCTCAGTGTTAGTCGTGCAACCTGCAAACAACACACAGTTAACTCTGCTCAACCCGTGCGGACAGCAAAATCCAGACCGCAACAATTAACCAAGCCCTCACTTACTGTTCATTCAGTTACTGTAGATATGTTGTGGGGGGTGTATTTATAGGTGAGGTGAGGAGTGGGGTCACCACCCTAGTGAATAGAGTCACCACCCCAGCTTGCGTGCTAACACAACCCAGTCCGCCAAGTCCGCAAGGACTTGGCCAGACTTCAAACCTCCAGGTGCCAGGGCAGACAATCCGCCACTATGCGGACGCATTGCCAGCCCGCACAACACAGACTCAGCTCCAGTATGCCTAACGCAAGCATAGCGCCAGACCGCCACTCACCCCAGCATACGGACACACCCGCAACTCAGCTACATCAGTCCGCAATACTCCACAACACGCGGACACAGCCAGAATATATGTTGTAATAGTCTGCATGTTGTATGAAGACAAAGAGGCAGTCTGCATAGCTCGACAACAACACCACAGCCCGACACAAGTCCACGACCAACATGCAGTCCTCCCGATCAACAGCGGACTCTGCGGACTCTGCGGACATCATGAACTTGTCACAGAAAATGACCAAGTCCAGAAGCCCATCAAACAACTGGCGAGTGCATGGCAGACACAGAAGACCCAGACCGCCAATCAGCAGGACAGTCCGCCACAGGATGAGAAACATCCATCGCAACATGGAGAGCTCGACAAGAACAAAAGCCCATCTCCAAAACCAGCCCACAAATGTGGACTCCGCGGACGCAAGAAACCAAGTCCGCCAACACCCCACGGATATAGATTCCAATCCGCTTGATAACCACAAGGGCTGGCCAACTGCAAGGCTGCAGATCAAGCTGAGCACCGCCAACAGGGCGCCAACACAGTCCACTCAGGCCGCTCCACTTGATGTCCAAGTCACTACGACTTCCTTGGCCATACAACATCCATGCCGCAAACCAGTCCTCCCAAGGTCGCACTCCAGGTCGCACAGGCCGCTCCTCAAAAGAAGCCAAGCCACCAAGACCAAGCCAGGTAACCCAGGCCGCAACCAGCAGCCCGCTCAGGCCGCGGACTCAAACTGCTCAGGTCGCGGACTCAGACCGCTCAGGACGCTCAGACTGCCCGGTCTGCCACATCACCCACTTTCACTTCACAAATTTCAACACTTCCCCCTTGAAGTGAGAAGTGGTGATCAAGCCCAGCAACCCTTGTAACCGTTGAAATGGCCCCTTTGACAGCGGCTTCGTGAAGATGTCAGCATGATTATCTTCACTCTGAACATGTCCGACCAAAAGAGATCCCTCCAACACTTTCTCCCTTATGAAGTAGTGCTCGATCTCAATATGCTTGGTCCTTGCGTGACACACTGGATTGTTCATCAGTTTGAGAGCACTCTTATTATCACCTCGAAGTAAAGTAGGACCTTACACTTCCTCATGAACATCCTCTATCAGCCTCCTCAACCAGACGACTTCTCGAGCAGCCAAGGTCGAAACCTTGTACTCTGCTTCCGTAGCAGACACAGACACTGAGTCTTTCTTCTTGCTACACCACGATATGCAAGCTGATCTACAAGTGAAAACATAACCCAAAGTTGATCTTCGATCATTCGAGTCACCACCATAATCAACATCTGTGTATCCAAGTAAAGAAAACACCGTGTCCATACTATAGAGGATTCCAATATAAGAAGTCGCTTTGATGTACTTCAAGATGTTCTTTGCCACTACCAGATGAGACTTCCTTAGTTTAGCCATAGACCGACTTACTCAGCCAACAGCGTAAGCAATGTCTGGCCTTGTAATCGTTAAGTAGATCAAGCTCCCAACTAGAACTCTGGACACCAAGGGATCAGGAAGAATCCTTCATTCATCTCGTCGAAGCTTCAGACCAAGATCCAGAGGAGTAGAGCAACTATTCCCTTCGCCCATGCCGAATCGATTCACAATGCGATCCTCATATCCTTTCTGGCAAATGAGTGTCTCGCTCTCCTTCCTCTCCACTTTGAGACCAAGGAAGTGATGAAGCTCCCCCAAGTCTTTCATCTCGAAGCGTATAGATAGCTCAACCCTGAGCCTAGACACCTCCTCCTATGAATTCCCTATGATGATTATATCATCAACATAGAACAGGACCAAGACTTGCAGCTCCCCCTTCTTCTTGATGAACAAGCTAGAATCCGAGTTGGAAGCAAGATAACCGCAGAATTGAAGATACTCTGTTATCTTCCCATACCAAGCTCTAGGAGCTTGCTTCAACCCGTAGAGAGCCTTTCTGAGCTTGCAGACATAATCCGGATGAACTTCAGAAACAAAACCAAGTGGTTGATCTAAGAAGATGTCCTTATCAATTTCTCCGTAAAGAAAAGCATTCTTCACATCAAGCTGCGACATCCTCCATCCCTTGTAAGAAGCCAAGGCGATCACCACCCGGACCGAAGTCATCTTTGCAACTGGACTAAATGTCTCCTCATAGTCTTCTCCATACTGTTGTGATAATCCTCGAGCAACCAAGCGAGCTTTGTATCTATCAACACTCCCATCAACATTCTTCTTCAACTTATACACCCACTTGCAAGTCACTGGAGTAATGTTATCAACCTTGGGCACAAGGTCCCAAGTTTCACTCTTCTTGAGAGCAACAATCTCTTCCTTCATGGCATCATCTCATTCCTTCACTCCAGTGACCTCACTGAAGTTTGCAGGCTCTCGCCCATCCAGAGGACCTGCAAAGAAGCAGGAGACAAAACTCACTGCATTCCCATCATAGTACCGAGTTGGTGGCTTCACAATCCTCTTTTATCTCTGAAGGGTCTGCTCCTTGCTCACGACCTCTGTTGATTCTTCAAGCTCAACTCCAACTTCAGGCAAGCTTTGAGCAATGCTCCCCTTGCTTCCTGAGCTAGAAACCTCAGCACCAGAGCTTGAATCAATAGGAGCTGCTGGTGAAACAGCAAGCTCCTCTTCCAGAAGTTCAACAGTCACCTTCTGCTCTTCATCAACCTTGCTCTCTGGTAGATCAACTGACCCACCTCCATACGACGTCATCTCTTATAACAACAAACTTCTTCGTCGCAGGGTCTTTGCATTTCCATCCATTCTTTTGCTCATCATAGCCAACAAAGACAAGCTTCTTTGCCTTTGCATCAAGCTTGGTACTTGAAGCATCGGGGACATGTACATAGCAATTTGATCCAAACACCCGAAGGTGTTCCATGCTTGGCTTCTACTTCAGCAATATTTCAATGGGAGACTTTGTTGATTGGGTTGAGCGGCATTCAATTGATGACATAAGAAGCACAAGACATCACCTCTGCCCAGAAGGACTTAGGAATGTCTTTCGCATGAAGCCAACACTTGCAGGTTTCCGTCAGATGACGGATCTTCCGCTCCGCTACTCCATTTTGTTGTGGAGTATGAGCACAAGTGAGCTCTCTGTGGATCCCGAGCTTCCTGTAGAAGTTAGAAAACTCGAAGAAGACAAACTCAGCACCGTTCTCTATTCTAAACTTCTTGATCTGCAAGCTAGGCCGGCCCTCCACTAGCTCCTTGAACTCCACAAACACCTGGAAATCTTCTAAATTCTCCTTCAAGAAATAAACCCAAGTGTATCTTGAGTAATCATCAATCAACACAAGCATGTATCTGCTCCCACCAAGGCTAGCAGTGACGGTTGGTCCCATCAAGTCTCCATGGATACACTCCAATGGTCTATTGCTTCTCGTTTGTGACTTATCAAACGGAAGGCGATGAGCCTTACCGTACTGACACCCCGCGCAAACGTGATCGTCACCAAAGGAACTTAGCTTAGGTAAGCCTATTACAAGGCTCCTGTTTGTCATAGCTTTCAACTTATCCATTCTTACATGTCCCAGCCTTTCATGCCATATAGCAGCACTATTGTTTGCTCTCATCCGATCAACATAAGAGTTCGTTGCAAGAACAAACAAGTTCTTAACTCTCCTCCCAACATGAGCAACATCAGCCTTTACCGCTGATACGTTGCGAAGGAACTTCACTTCTATTGGCCCAAATAGAACGTGATAACCTGCGTCTACCACATTGGTCATAGAGAAGAGGTTCTTTTTCATGCCCGGTACATGATACACACTCCTTAACGTGAGTGACGCCTTATCACTACCAAAGACACAACCCCCTCCTTCTCTACTGCATAAACAGTATTATCAGCAGTTATGATAGCTTCGTTACCTGAGTAGACTTGTAGAGAAGAGAACTTTGACTTGTCTCCGGTGAGGTGATGACCACACCCGGAGTCCACGATCCACTCATCGTTGAAGTCGATAGCGGACAAAGTATGGACACAAGTGCCCGTCATAAAAGCTCCGCCTCATCTAGCTTCTTCAGTACTCAAGCAAGCTTCCTCCTTGCCTGCAGCATGCCCAGGATACAGTTTGACCTTGTAGTCACGCTTGGAGTGTCCCCGCTGATGACACCTGTAGCACTTCAAGTTATTCTTCCAATCCTTCTTAGGAGCAGCGCTCCTCTCTGACTGATAAGAAGTTGAAGGCTCATTTTCAGCAGCAGTATTCTTCTTCTTCTTCCCTTCCCATCTCTTCTTGTTCTTGCCCGTGAACAACGCTTCACTACCTCCTTCAGAGATAGTCACTCCTGTCATCTGTCTTGCCAAACTTTCCTGCGAAGCAAGCAGGTTCTCAAGCTCCAGCAGAGATGGCTGAGTAGCCCAGCCTTGAATAGAGGTTACAAAGGCAACATACTCCTTCCGCAAGCCGCGGATTATGTGCCTTTTCAACTTGACCTCAGAGATGGGCTCATCAGGATCAAGCGCAGATATCTCAGCACACAGCCTCTTCATCTTCAAGAAGAACTTAGAGATAGTCAGGTCTCCTTGAGTTGTCCTAGCCAACTCATTCTCCAAGAACTGTAGCCTTGCTACATTATTCCTGTTGAACAACTCATCAATGGTTGTCCAGCTATCAGTAGCTGACTCACATCCAATGATGTGATCAAACAGCTCCGGTGAAACACCCTCTTGAGGACAAACTCTTGAGGACGAGGGTTCTGATGTCGACGCGGCTGACGCGTAGCGGTGCTGTTTTCTTATATTAGTCTTTGTTTGCATTTTTCGTTTTTCAGTGAACTGTTGTTGTTGTTTGATAGTTGTTGATTGGCGCGTTTGCGTATGTATCTGTATGTTGTTGTAATGTGATTTGTGTCTTTTTCTTGCTTGAGAACTGTTTGGCTCGTAGTATCGCTTTGTGGGGGCTATAACTGTGCCTATAGTTGGTTTGTAACTTAATTCGCACAAGGATCCCTCGCGATTTAGTCCGCACGGGGATCGTCTGCAGCTTGGTTCACACGAGAATCGCTCGCGGCTTAGTTCGCACGGGTATTGCTCGCGGCTTGGTCGTGATGGGGGCAGGCCCTGATGACGTCTTGGCGTAGAAAGGTAGATTCGATGAATAACTTTTGTATTCAAACCGCATGCGCAGTCTTACCTTTTGCACGAGGATTGTTCGCGGCTTGGTCGTGAGGGGGGCAGGCCCTGACGACGTCCTGGCGTAGAAAGGCAGGTTCGGTGAAAAGCTTTTATATTCAAACCGCATGCTCGGTCTGTAACGTCCCGAATCGCTCTAGGCCCCTAGTGTGTGTTTTTGAGTCAGGAGGGTTGACTCAGAAGTGCAAGGAATTGGACTGCACTTGTGGAGAAGTGGAGAAATCAGTGCAGAGAGACACGGGTAGTGACACGGGTAGAGACACGGGTAGCGACCCGGGTAGCGACACGGGCGTGTCCCTACCCGTGTGCGTCGAGTTGAGCTCGACGAGGCATGTCGAGACTGACGAGCTGTGTCGACATCATGTGACACGGGTAGCGACACGGGCGTGTCCCTACCCGTGTGTGTCGAGTTACACTCGACGAGAGGTGTCGAGATCGACGAACTGCGCGTCGAATTCGACGAATGAACATGACACGGGTAGAGACACTGGCGTGTCCCTACCCGTGTGCTCCAGTCGACGATTTTGATCGATCGTCGAGATGCAACCCGAGAAGGACACGGCCATGGACACGGCCAGGAACACGGCCGTGTCAAATATTGAACCGACATGGAAACTGTCATTGCCGCTTCGCCAGGCAGGACACGGGTAAGGACACGGCCGTGTCCCTACCCGTGTCACTTTTTATATATAAGGGGGAGAGAAAACCCTAGCCGTTTTCATGCTCTTTTCATCCCCTAATTCCTGTGAAAACTCCTGGTGAGAGGGAAACTGTTGGAGCAAGTTCTACCGGTGGAGATCCGCCATCACCGTGAAAGAGAAGATGCCGCCAAGGAGAACTACGAGATCCATGGCCGGAAATGGTGGTACCGCTGGAACTGATGTGAGTTTACTACCCTCTCCCTTGGTGCTAGATCTATAGTTATTTTTCTAGGAGAGGCATCGGCTCAAGAGAGTCTTGATGGAGAGAAGAAGTCTTCTAGGTTTGGCCATGCTAGGACTTGTGTTCTAGATTTTAGATCTCTTCAACCACTCTTTTCTTCTATGTGATGATGAAGGATGGTTTCGTGAAAAATATTGGCCTCTTGAGGTTGAATAAGGGTGGAGGAAATTCTTGAATGATTTGGGAAGATCGCATTGAGGAGGAAGATGAACCGATGTCGTTCATGCCGCCTTAAGATGCGCGCAGAATCTGTATTCTGCGCGCAGCGAACTTCGTGGTTATTGTTAAGTGTGACATGGCCAGATCTGGGCTTTCGGCTAAACACGAAAGTTGAAGCACTTGAAAATACCTTTCCAACGAATGGTTACATGACTTCTGGCGAAGTCTGTAGCCACGGGAAAGTGTAAACGAAAATGGTGTTTAATAAATCTTGTATGCAGAAACTGTGTTCTGTACGCAGCGGACTTCAAGTCCTATTTCAAATAGGATAATCTTGAATCTGGGTTAAGGCCTGAATACGAAAGTTGTAGACCTCGGAAAGACCTTTCCATCGTGGGGTTACATGTCTTCACTAGATTCCTGTAGCTTCGGGAATCTCCGGTCGAAGTTGCTGTCTAGATTCAGCCTGCACCTAAATTCTGGGCTTAATGGAAAATGGATTTTGATTCGGTGGAATTAATAATGCAAGACACTTGGCTTGGATGAATGATTAATCATTTGTTGCAGATTTCATATTATCAAATTGAGAAACAATATTATTTAAACGAACTGAATTGGTAGGAATTGAAAGATTGATAATTGTGCACTTCATGTTTATATTATGACATTATCAAATGAAAAGTGTGATAGATCTTTATATGCGCATCATGTTTACATTACATTGTCATCATTTGGAAAGTCATATAGATGAATAGATTATGATCATGGACATGTTTGATTAATGAAATGAGTCTTGTAATCCAATACTTAGAGAGTCGTCTCCCTACGGGTAGTATTGTGAAGGGATGTAAGTGAGGTGTTGACCGTCACTTGTTTTGGTTGTGTTGAGATAAGGTGTGGATGGATGGTTGGGCTGTGTCCTCGTGTTTACTTCTGAGGCCCCTTCCATGATATATTGATGTGGTATTTGCATGTGGTGTGAGTCGACACGCGGTGTCGTAATCCTGGGTTAAGGATAGTGTGGCAGGTCTACGGGCTCGCCAGTCGTCACACCGACGGGAGTTGGCAGTTAGACTTGGTCGGTTTGGGCTGTGTCCTCGGTGTTCACGTCCCGAGGCCCCTCCGGCCATGTGAACGGTTGGGCTGTGTCCTCGTGCTTTCTTCCGTGGCCCCTTCCGGGTCACACAAGGCCAGTTCGGGTTGTGTTCTTGGTGCACATCTACCCAAGACCCCGCTGGGCCATAGTACGCACGGGCTCCGCTGTTGTGTTCTTAGCGTTGAGGCGTACAGAGGCCTAGGTGAAGTAGTGTGATACCTGCCGAGTAGTAGAAGTGCCCGTTCTACTGTCATCGCCTGGCCACGGCGGCTGATGCCTGAGAGGTTAGCTACCTGCTCGAAAAGTGGGAACTATAGTCTGTGTCGACATAGCAATTGCATGGGTGAGTCATTGCATAGAATTTCATAACATTGCACAACAAGATTCTCATCGTATAAGTTTGTATGGGCACTTCTATACGATGAGTTACTTTATGTAGCCCAATCCTTAACTTATAAGTTTGTATGGGCATTCTTATAAGTTAAGTTACTTTCCTGCTGTAGATTTCCTTACACCTGTTGTTATATGATGTTAGCTTGTAGAACTGCTAGATTATACATTATATTCATGTACCTTGCCACCTGCTTATATTCCTTACTTGCATACTTGTTATATACTATACTCTTGTTCCTTTTCTCCGCCCGGTGCCGAGGAGTCGCCGGGGGAGCGGATGTGAAACCACTTAGTCGTTTCGACTAACGGTTGCTATGTCTTCCTTTTAGGATGTCACACCACAAGTAGAGCAGCCGCAGACTACGCAGCAGGACAGCCAGGCCAGGACGACAGGGCCTGAAGTGACGGTGCGGTCGATACCGTCGGTTACTGATGTTAGTATTTTGACTACTCTGATGTAGCCCGTTTGGGCAATGATTAGCTGTACTCTGATATTTTGTAGAAGCATGTTTAGCTTCTCCTTTATGGATGTTTTTGGACATTATATACTTAGTGTGGATTTTGACTTCTCTTGCTTATTGTTTTTGGTTGGGTTGGCATGTTCTATTGATATTGTTGTAGCCGGCGGAATAGGCGTCTTGTGGTACACGTTAGCCCGTGTGCTAATGCTACCGCAAGACGGCTGTTCTGGGCATAAGACTCCCCCTTCGTGCCGTGTTTTGGGATCCGGGAGGGGGGGTCTTACACAGTCTTACCTTTTTCACGAGGAACGCTCGCGGCTTGGTTGTGAGGGGGGCTAACCTTGACGATGTCCTAGCGTAGAAAGGCAGGTTCGGTGAATAACTTTTGTATTCAAACCGCATGCGCAGTCTTACCTTTTGCACGAGAATCACACGCGGCTTGGTCTTAAATTAAGCTAGTTGGACATTATTAGAAAAGGAATGTTATGCTTGAATAACTGATTGTCCATATGTGTTTGGTCCTATATTTCTCACTTATCATAGGATTTGATTAAAACATTCTTGGGAGTTCTACATGAAGAGTTACTGGTAGAATCGTCGCAGGTTTTGCGCGTTCCATCCCTGAGGCAGGATCTTTCCCTCTGCGCTTTTTAGCGTATAGGTCCCTGGCTTTATGATTGCAGTCACGACGAACGGTCCTTCCCATGAGGGTGAGAGTTTGTCTACTTGCAGTCCTTTACCGGCAGCTTCTATGCTTCGAAGGACCAAATCTCCTATACTGATGGGTCGGGATTTCACTTTCCGATTGTAATGTCGCGCCACTCGTTGTTGATAAGCGGCATTGCAGAGGGCCACTATGTCTCGAAGATCATGGATCAAATCCGAATTTTCCCGGAGGGTCTCACCATTCTTTTCTTGGTTGAAATTAACGACTCGTGGGCTTGGGATACAGATGTCGACTGGGATGATTACTTCTGTTCCATAACAGAGGTTGTACGGTGTTTCTTCAGACGGAATTCTCTCTATCGTACGATATGCCCATAAAACATTTGGAAGTGCGTCGACCCATTGCCCCTGACTCTTGTAGTTGGATTTTTAGTCCTTTTAAAATCGTTCGATTTGTTATCTCAATTTGTCTGTTGGTTTGTGGGTGCGCCACTGAGGTGTGTCGCAGACTGATCTTCAAGTTCTCGCACATTTTTGTGAAGAATTTTCCTGTGAATTGGGTTCCATTGCCCGCGATAATGATTGCGGGGAAGTCAAGACGACAAATGATGTTCTTCTATACAAATTGTTTGACATTTTCTTCAGTGATCTTATCCAATGGTTCTGCCTTGACCCATTTAGTGAAGTAGTTAATGGCCATTATAATAAACTTCCTCTGTTCTGAGGTTGGGGTAAGGGTCCGAGGAGGTCAATTCCCTATTGTGCAAAGGGCCAAGCCCCTTGTATTACGGAGAGGGCAACCAGTGGTTGTTGAGGAATGTTTGTGTGTAATTGACAACTTTGGCATTTTCGGACGAATTCTGCGCCTTGTTTCTTCATCGTAGGCCAGTAGAAACCTTGGCATAATATTTTACGTGCCATGGCCCTTCCGCCTAAGTCCTCCCCGCAGACTCCTTTGTGAACTTCTCGTAAGGCGTATTCTACATCAGATTCTGACAGACATTTCAAGTATGGTCTGGAAAAGTACCATTTATACAACTCTCTGTTGATTAGGGTGAAGGTGGCCGCTCGTGTCCTCAGTCGGCGTGCTTCCCCCTGGTCTTTTGGTAGGGACTGGTGTTCCAGGTAGGCCATTAGTGGATCGATCCATGATCCTTTCGATTCTTTGACTTCCATGATTTCCCATGGCCCTTGAATGTTGGGAATGACGATTTCTTCCACCTGGCATCTCCTAGACTAATATTGGGTGGAGGACGTGGCAAGCTTTGAGAGGGCGTCTGCCTCGGAGTTCTGTTCTTTAGGAATGTGTAGAATTTGGAACTGCGGTATTTTAAGCAGGAGAGACTTTGCCAACAAAAGGTATCGAGCTAATTGTTCATTCTTGGCCTCGTAGTCGCCTTCCACCTGTGAGACGACGAGCTGAGAATCTGAGTAAATGATTAAGTTTCTTGCATGGTAATCGATGGCGAGCCTAAGTCCTGCGATTAGAGCTTCTTATTCTGTTACATAGTTGGTAGCTGTAAATTTTATTCTAAGTCCATAATCTAAGATAGTCGCTTCTGGGCTTATTAAGAGTATTCTTGCGCCCGCCCCTTCGATTCCTGATGCTCCATCGACATACAAGACCCATTGAAGGTCGTTTGTAGCCTGTATAGTAATGGTCCCTGGCGGAATAGTATTTTCTACGACAAAGTCTGCTAGCACTTGCGACTTTATGACTGGTCGAGGTAAAAATTGGATATCGAACTCACCTAGCTTGACTGCCCACTTCACCAGTCTGTCGGAGGCTTCAGTCCTTTGAAGGATGGCATAGAGGGGGAGTTTGGTCAATACCTCTACTGTGTGGGCTTGGAAGTATGGCCGGAGCTTCCTAGCCGAGAAAATAAGTGCTAAAGCTGTCTTGCCTGTCGTAGGGTATTGGGCTTCAGTGTTTAAGAGGATCTTGCTAAGGTCGTAAATTGGTCGTTGAATGCCGCCTTCATCTTTGACCAATACTGAACTTAATGTAGCGGGCATGACTGCTAGATATAGATAGAGTGTCTCTCCTAGGACAGGCTTCGAGAGGAGTGGTGGGGAGGCTAAGTATCGCTTTAGGGACTCGAAAGCGACCTGACATTCATCCGTTCACTGAAATCCTGTGGTTTTTGCTCCCGTGAGAACTTTAAAGAACGGTAAATATTTATCCCCGGTCCGTGTTAAAAATCGCGAGAGTGTTGCAATCTTGCCGTTCAGACATTGTACTTCCTTCAAAGACCTAGGGGGTACCATATTTTCGATAGCTTTAATCTTTTCTGAGTTCTCCTCTATTCCCCGCTGGGTCACCATGAATCCTAGTAATTTCTTCGATGTCACCCCGAACACGCATTTGCTTGGGTTGAGTCTCTTGTCGTACTATCGGAGAATTTTGAAGCATTTTTCTATTTTTTCTACATGGCCTTCTCGCCGGATGCTTTTTACCAGTATGTCTTCTAATGTGTTCTTTGAATACCTTATTCATTATCCTCTGGTAGGTGGCTCCAGCATTTTTAAGATCGAAGTGCATCACTTTGTAGCAGTATATTCCCTTGTCTGTTCTGAACGTTGTATGCTCTTCATCTGTCGGGTTCATTCTGATTTCGTTGTAGCTGGAGTAAGCGTCAATGAAGCTAAGAAGTTGCAGTTGAATCGACCAGTTGGTCGATTCTGGGGGGGGGGGCAGGGGAAGCTATCTTTCGGGCAGGCTTGATTGAGGTTTGTGTAATCCACGCACATTCCCCATTTTCGGAGGATTTCTTTACTATCATCATGATTACTAGCCAAACGGGGTATTCGACTTCACGCATAAATCATGCTTCGAGGAGCTTCCCTACTTCCTCTTCAATGGCCTAAAGTCGCTCAAGGGCGAAATTTCTTTTTTTTGAATGATTGGCCTACATGTCGGTTTTATCTTCAAAGAGTGCTGGATGACTTGTGGGTCTATTCCAGGCATATATTTGGGATTCCAAGCAAAAATTTCCTTGTTTGCCCGAAGGAAGGCCGTTAGTTCCTCTTTTTCCTGTTGGGGGAGGAGCGATCCAAGTTGGATGATACGACCTGGGATTGATTGCGAGAGAGGGACATCAATCAATTCCTCAGATGGCATTCCTCGTTGTAAGATCGCTTCATCTCGTAGATTAAAGTTATCGATGCTCATGGCAGTGGCTTTTATTGGTTGGGCTTGCTTCGAATAACAAGTTTTGGCAGATTCCTGATTTCCCCTCACAACGCATATGCCTCTGTGAGTGGGGAATTTCATGGCGAGGTGCAGGATTGAAGGAACAACTTTGAAGATTGACTGAGCAGGTCTCCCGAAGATAACATTATAGGCTGAACTTGAATCTACCAAGACGAACTGGATTTCATGCGTGGCTTGCTTTGAAACTTTTCCTAAGGTGACTGGTAAGGTTATTGTCCCTTGGACTTGGACGGGATGATTATCGAAGCCATAGACGGGTCCTGCTACCGGAGCAAGGTGTTGGCTAGCAAGCTTCATATTCTGGAGGGCAGAAAGGAACATGACGTCGATTGAACTCCCGTTGTCGATGAGTATTCGCGTAACATTATAGCAGGGATCACGGATTCCTGCCAAATTACTAGAGGGTCCTGATGAGGTGACCGAGTCCACTCAAGATCTTTATTCCCGAAGGTTATGATGGAATCTAACTTGATCCTTTTTTCGTGGGCGTCTTCTTGCGTGTTTATTGAGAGCACTTGGGTAGGGAAGATCAGCAATCCTGCGATGGTTTTTGTTGGGTATTGTATCCACAATGTACCTGATTTGAAGAAGCCCCTGAACAAGCTAAGGTAAATAGACAATGTATTTGACAACATATTTCAAGTTGTGCTTGCAGTTATTCCACGCTAAGTGCACACCAATGTCAGGATGCAGTAGGTCAATATACACGGGTCTGTGCGACGTAATCCCTCGTTGAGCAGATCAGTGTGTTGGCCTACGTGTACTCTCTCTATTGGAGTGTACTTATTTTCAAGTACAGGGCTGTGTTAAGGCAAGAGCAGACAAGGAGCAAGGATGGGTCAAGGAGCACCTCATGGGTGGAAAGACGAAAAATCATCTAAGTGTAAATCGACGAGAATCACTAGTGATTCTCGCCGAATCGTCGAGAATCATTGGCTGATTCTCGCCGACTTGATCCAGCTACCTTATAGCGAGCAACTCTGATTCTAAGTAAGAATCGACGAGAATCACCAAGTGATTCTCGCCGATTCGGCGAGAATCACTAGTGATTCTCGCCGAATCGTCAAGAATCACTGGCTGATTCTCGCCGTCTCGACCCGGCTAAATCAGTGCGTGCAACCAAGTCAACTTCGACGAGAATCATCTTTGATTCTCGCCGAATCGTCGAGAATCACCTTTGATTCTCGACGATTCGACGAGACTCACTTTCGATTCTCGCCGATTTTGACTCGGGCAATTTTCTGGAAACAGCTGGACCGGATTCTGCCGCTGACACTATTCTGAACCAGAGTTAGGGTTTCTTCAGGTGGGACCCATAACAGTTATATTGGAGTATTTCCACTGTATATATATACGAGTATTTTGAACAGTGAAAACACACAGAAAGAAGCCGAGCGACGATCTTGACCTAAAATCGCGAAACTGCTCCGCCGCCGCCGTCGCCGCTCGTGCTAGTTGGTCGCCGCTTTTGATCGTGGTTCTTCCAGAACTTCCGGCGACAGAAGCTTAGCCAAGCTTAGAGTCTCACGCGTCTAACCAGAGATCCTTTGTCTCTTGATTTGTTGATCGGGAAATCCTTCCCCGTCCGAATCGATCGAGACGATCGATCCTAGTGTGACCGTTGGAAGACCTAGCTAGCTTTGCTACGAAGTTTGGATCTCCAAGTACAGCAGCCGCACACCGTTGTCGCCGCCGATCCCGTGAACCAAGCCGCCGCCCATCTTGCCGCCGCCGGTTTCGGGGAGATTCTCTCCAAGAGAGATCTAGGGTTGTGGACTCTTCGTGGACTTCAAGAAAAAGTCGTCAACGAAGAGGGACACCTTAGCCTCCAAACGTAGTTTGTATTTCTTGTACATTCTAGTTCATTTTTGTTGTAAAGGAACGTTGGTTCTGAGGTGTAAGGGTTGGGTGCAACCCGTGTTGTGGGAGTGTTGTCTCCTACGTGTGGAAGGGTTCCTTCCGATAGTGCAAGGATTGGATTTCAATCCTGTTGGTGAAGTGACCGAGTCGTCCCTTGTTGGGAGATAGGTCGAAGGGGGAAAGTGGATGTACCCAAATCGGGGAACCACTATAAATAGCTTGTGTATTCTGTTTGCTGTGTTGTTTTATTTTCGTGTGCAGGTACAATTTAAATTCCGCAAAAACACTGCACGTCACCTATTCCCCCCCATAGGTTAAGATAGTTAACACTAGGTGGACTTTCAAGTGGTATCAGAGGGAGGTTGCTCATCAAAAAGGTTAACACCTTGAGTTGAATCCTGCCGCCAGTGTCAAGAAGAAGGAAAACATCTACTATGGACGGGCTCAAGTTCACAGGCAAGATCCCAGTGTGCACCAGGCTCAACTTTCCTATCTGGAAGGAAAGGATCAGGTTCTACATGGAAGCAGTTGATACTCGACTCTTCATGATCGTGGAGGAGGGACCTTATGTCCCCACTAAGGTCTCCACCATAGATCCTACCAAGAAAGTGCCAAAGAAACTTTCTGAAATGGACAAGGACGAGATGGTGCTGGTGGAACTTGACAAGAAGGCGCAGAACATTCTGGTCAGCGCGGTCGATGACTCAATGATGCAGAACTTCTGCAATTGCAGGACAGCAAAGGAGATCTGGCACTGCCTGATTATCCTAATGGAGGGCACTGATGAAGTGAGGGATGATCGGAGATCCCTTCTGAACCAGAAATATGAGGCCTTCAGACAAGGGCCTAAGGAAGAGATCGGAGTCACCTTCGAGAACTTCCTCAAGATTGTCAATGCCCTCAAAGGTTATGGAAGAGTGTTCACTGATGGTGAACTTAATGATAAGTTCCTTAGGTCCCTTACTAAGGAATTTGACACAAAGATCTGCGTCATCCGAGAGTTTGGCAGACTAGCTGAAACAGACCCTCAAATTCTGTTTGGGAAGCTGATGTCCTATGAGCTTCAACTGAACACCCGGAAAGCAGAAGAAGAAGCAGAGAAGGCTGCAGCCAAAGAAAAGACTGTGGCTCTAAAAGCCATTCACTCTAGAAAAGGAAAGGGTGTGGTTTCATACCGTGCCAGGAAAAAGGATGAGGAGGAGGACTCCGAGCCATGCTCCTCCAGCTCTGAGCTGTCTGAGGAGGATTTCTCCCTCATCACCCGAGAATTCAAGAAGTTTCTCAAGATGAGGAATCAAAGAAAGAGAGACGGCTCCTCCTCCAGGATTCAGAAGAAAAATTATTCTTCTGACAGGTATGCTTCTAAATCGAACAAACATCGTTCCTCTGATATTATTTGTTTTGGATGCAATAAGCCAGGACACGTCGTGGCCGACTGCTACCAAGGCAAGAGAGAAAAAGGGAAAGGAGAGGAGCACAAATCCTCTAGAGATAATAAGAAAGAGCGGAGCTACATTGCCAAAAGGCCAAAGACACTGAGTGAGTCTGATTCCTCAAACTCCAGTGATGATGAGGAAGCCTACTTCGGGCTGGTGGGTCGCTCCGACTCAGAAGGAGAATGCCCCCCATTTACTGGGAAGGTAAAAGCTCACACCCCTCTCTCCGACTCTGACTTTTATCCTGAGTCTCAGGATGATGACCCTGAGGATAGCCTTTCGACCCGTGAAGCGGAGCTCCTCGAGAAGTATGAGCTTCTGCTCAACACTTTTGAGGAGTGCCGTAAGAGATTGAAGGCTGAGAAAAAGGAAGTGAAATTTCTTAAGGGTGAGAGTGTCTCCCTAAGGGAAGAGATCACCAGTTTGATCTCTCTCCGACAGGAGCACCTAGACCTGACTTCAAAGCATTCAGAGTTTCTTAAGCTCCTTGATCTTAAGCAGGAGGAAGTCGACAAGTTGGAAGAATAGCTTGCGGCAGAAAGGAAGATCGTCAAGAGCTTCTCTATGCCAAAAATAGTTCTTCCAGTTGTTGATACCTTCTCTGCTCAGGCCAAAGGAGCTGGCTTGGGGCATGTTGGTGTATATGGTTCCTCATCCAGGAGAAACAGGAACCAAAGGAAGAATAACGCTGCCAAGAAGGCCTCTGCTGCTGAAAAGGAAAAGGCTCCGCTCAGTCCTGTTGCATTCAGAAAGCCTAGCTTTCCTTGCAACCAACATGACTTTGAGTCAACCTTTGGTCATCATTTTCGGCCCTCGGTTGCAAAGCCAAAGAGCCGATATGATGGTTGGACTTTTCCCCGCAACTTCGGTGAGAGTGCATTCAAGGCACCTTATGAGGAAATCCACATGGGAAATTATGGTCAATTCTCCAGCGGCCATAATGGAAAGCAGGCACCAAGAGCCAAGCCTGTTATACTGAAGGAATAGAAGGTGAAGAAGTCATGTGACTGCTATCACCATGAGGCCTCTTCCTCCAGATCCAAGGCCCCAGCTGTACCCACCATTCCCCGGGTAAAGCAGGAGCCTAGGAAGAGGTACAACAGATTTGACTGTTGGTGTTGTGGCAAAGTCGGTCACTTTGCCATGGATTGTTGGTTTAATCCAAGGTATCACGAGACTCCCTATGTTAGCAATGCGAGGCCAACCACTCGTAGGGTTAACCAACCGAGGGGGAGTATGCTAACCAGGAATCTAGGACCCAAGTTCGATTGGGTTCCTAAGGGAAATTAATTTTGTTTTGCAGGAATGTCCAAAGGCCACCAAAACGCCAATCTGGTACTTGGACAATGGATGCTCCCGGCACATGACTGGGACAAGAAGCCTGCTGCGTGATTACACTCCAGTTGAGAATGGACCCAAAGTCATCTTTGGAGGGTCAGATCGAGGAGTCACCAGAGGTTACGGTATGATCTCCAACAGTATAATCTCTATCACCGACGTGGCTTATGTTGAAGGGTTAAACCATAACCTGATCAGTGTAAGTCAGTTATGTGATAAAGGTTATGACGTTAAGTTCTGTAAGGATAAATGCCTGATAATTTCATGTGCCTCTTTTGAGACGATACTAACAGGCATTAGGAGCAGAAATATCTTCTGCTTAAATTATCTTAGTTTAGATTCATCTACCCCCGTATGCCTAGTGGCAGCTGGTAGTGCATCTCTTTGTGATCAATGGCACAAGAGATTGGCACATATTAATTTCAAGACAATTAATATGCTGTTTTCTAAAAACTTAGTAAGGGATGCTCCCATTATCAAGTGCATCAAAGATAGCCCCTGTCCTGCATGCCAGATGGGCAAACAGACTCGGGCTACCTTTAAGAGCATTGCAGACAAAGACTCTTCCCGATGTCTTTACCTTCTACATATGGACTTGTTTGGTCCAATGCAAGTTCATAGCTTGGGAGGCAAGTCCTATACGCTAGTGATAGTTGATGATCATTCTCGGTTTACATGGGTGTTCTTCTTAAAATGAAAGTCGGATACGTTTGACATCTTCACTAGTTTTGTCAAGCAGGTTCAGAACGAATTTAACTGCTCAGTGGTCAAAATCAGAAGTGACCATGGAACAGAATTCGAATCTGGTGCTATGACAGAGTTTTGTGAAGAACAAGGTATCTTTCATGATTTTTCCTCCCCGCGCACTCCTCAGCAAAATGGAGTTGCGGAGAGGAGAAATAGAACTCGCATTGAAGCCTGCACGACAATGTTGAAAGACGCTTCTCTCCCAGAATACTTCTGGGCAGAGGCTGTCAATACAGCTTGTCATGTACAAAACCAAGCATTGATCAACAAGCATCATCGTAAGATGCCTTATGAGCTACTGAAAGGCAGGAAACCAACCATGTCCTACTTGAGGATCTTTGGTTGCAGATGCTATGTACTGAATAATGGGAAGTACCCGCATACTAAATTTGGTGAAAAATGCTTCGAAGGCATATTCATGGGCTATAGTTCCCACAGTCGGGCATATAGGGTCTTCAATAAGAAAACCCTAGTGGTAGAAGAATCAATTAATGTTGTATTTGATGAAGGAAGTTTGCTTAACAGCAATTCTTCCAGTGGTATTCTTGAAGATGCAGGTGCCCGACTTGAACAGCTGAGTCTCGATGAGACCGCTAAAGATGACACTCCTAAGTACGTCAAAGTTTCCACCTCAACGTCAACTGGGAATGTTGAAGATCAAAATAGAACAAATCTCTTAGAAGAAGGAGAAGCCCAAGAAGTAGTCGAAGCTCCAGACGCCAGACTTCTTGAGCTCCGGCACGTGAGGGATCATCCTAGAGATCAGATCATCGGAGATCCTCGTGACGGTGTCAGAACTAGAAGAGGTACCATTAACGAGATTTTGCATCATAGCTTCCTGTCACAGGTTGAGCCAAAGAAGTTCGACGAGGCGAACAAAGATGCAGCATGGATTTTGGCCATGCAAGATGAACTACATCAATTCGAACGATGCAACGTTTGGATGCTGGTTCCCAGACCACACAAGCAGAATGTGATTGGCACCAAGTGGATCTTCAAAAACAAACTGGATGAACATGGTGTCATCATAAAGAACAAGGCAAGGCTGGTGGCTCAAGGTTATAGACAGGAGGAGGGGATTGACTTCGACCAGACCTTCACACCAGTGGCAAGGCTCGAGGCAATCAGATTGTTCCTGGCGTATGCTTCGCACAAAGGATTCACAGTCTATCAAATGGATGTGAAATCAGCATTCTTGAACGGAGACCTGAAAGAGGAAGTATACGTCGCTCAACCCCCAGGGAGTAGGGATGACAGGAAAAGCACCTCCGGGACGTGTCAATTCCTCGGACGAAGGCTTATTTCATGGAATAGCAAGAAACAGAATTGTGTAGATACCTCCACAGCAGAGTCTGAGTACATCTCGGCTGGCAGTTGTTGCGCACAACTCCTATGGATCAGAAACCAGTTAGCCGACTACGACCTTCAGTTCAAGGAAGTACCAATGTATTGTGCCTCCTCCAGTGCAATTGCGATTGCCAACAATCCGGTATCGCACAGCAGAACGAAGCATATTGAAGTGTGCTACCACTTCATTCGGGAGCACGTGGAGAACAAGGACATCTCTCTCTGTTATGTTCCCACGGACAAGCAGATTGCAGATATTTTCACAAAGCCCTTAGACGAAGCCAAGTTCAGTCTTTTCAAAACTGAATTGGGGATGCTCAACTATGAGGAATGAAGACTACAGAAGCTCCAGGCTCGTGCATCTAGGGGGAGCCTCTGCCAGGAACTCCAGTGTGAGCACAGGTGCAAGAACTGAGGGGGAGCAAGGGGTCAAATGCTACAGACCCAGAATTGAAGAAGCCGAAAAGGGGGAGATTACCCTCTCGGCTAAGGCTAAGGTGGCTCCAAGTTGGCTCTCAAGAAATTGGTATTGGTAACAAATGTCGCTCTCAACTAAATTTCAAGGTTATGATTTTCATTACTATACCTTTTATTCACCTTAGCTTGTAGGGTTTAGGCTTCTTCAAATAGGGGGAGATTATTGGGTATTGTATCCACAATGTACCTGATTTGAAGAAGCCCCTGAACAAGCTAAGGTAAATAGACAATGTATTTGACAACATATTTCAAGTTGTGCTTGCAGTTATTCCACGCTAAGTGCACACCAATGTCAGGGTGCAGTAGGTCAATATACACGGGTCTGTGCGACGTAATCCCTCGTTGAGCAGATCAGTGTGTTGGCCTACGTGTACTCTCTCTATTGGAGTGTACTTATTTTCAAGTACAGTGTTGTGTTAAGGCAAGAGCAGACAAGGAGCAAGGATGGGTCAAGGAGCACCTCATGGGTGGAAAGACGAAAAATCATCTAAGTGTAAATCGACGAGAATCACCAAGTGATTCTCGCCGATTCGGCGAGAATCACTGATTCTCGCCGATGATCACTTGGTGATCTCGCCGAATCGTCGAGAATCATTGGCTGATTCTCGCCGACTCGATCCAGCTACCTTATAGCGAGCAACTCTGATTCTAAGTAAGAATCGACGAGAATCACTAGTGATTCTCGCTGAATCGTCGAGAATCACTAGCTGATTCTCGCCGTCTCGACCCGGCTAAATCAGTGCGTGCAACCAAGTCAACTTCGACGAGAATCATCTTTGATTCTCGCCGAATAGTCGAGAATCACCTTTGATTCTCGACGATTCGACGAGACTCACTTTCGATTCTCGCCGATTTTGACTTGGGCAATTTTCTGGAAACAGCTGGACCGGATTCTGCCGCTGACACTATTCTGAACCGGAGTTAGGGTTTCTTCAGGTGGGACCCATAACGGTTATATTGGAGTATTTCCACCGTATATATATACGAGTATTTTGAACAGTGAAAACACACAGAAAGAAGCCGAGCGACGATCTTGACCTAAAATCGCGAAACTGCTCCGCCGCCGCCGTCGCCGCTCGTGCTAGTTGGTCGCCGCTTTTGATCGTGGTTCTTCCAGAACTTCCGGCGACAGAAGCTTAGCCAAGCTTAGAGTCTCACGCGTCTAACCAGAGATCCTTTGTCTCTTGATTTGTTGATCGGGAAATCCTTCCCCGTCCGAATCGATCGAGACGATCGATCCTAGTGTGACCGTTGGAAGACCTAGCTAGCTTTGCTACGAAGTTTGGATCTCCAAGTACAGCAGCCGCACACCGTTGTCGCCGCCGATCCCGTGAACCAAGCCGCCGCCCATCTTGCCGCCGCCGGTTCCGGGGAGATTCTCTCCAAGAGAGATCTAGGGTTGTGGACTCTTCGTGGACTTCAAGAACACGTCGTCAACGAAGAGGGACACCTTAGCCTCCAAACGTAGTTTGTATTTCTTGTACATTCTAGTTCATTTTTGTTGTAAAGGAACGTTGGTTCCGAGGTGTAAGGGTTGGGTGCAACCCGTGTTGTGGGAGTGTTGTCTCCTACGTGTGGAAGGGTTCCTTCCGATAGTGCAAGGATTGGATTTCAATCCTGTTGGTGAAGTGACCGAGTCATCCCTTGTTGGGAGATAGGTCGAAGGGGGAAAGTGGATGTACCCAAATCGGGGAACCACTATAAATAGCTTATGTACTCTGTTTGCTGTGCTGTTTTATTTTCGTGTGCAAGTACAATTTAAATTCCGCGAAAACGCTGCACGTCACCTATTCCCCCCCCCCCCATAGGTGAAGATAGTTGACACTAGGTGGACTTTCAGTTTTGATGTTCCCGATAATTCCTTTGCCGCTGGTCCCTCTTAGCTGGGCATTATGTTGGTTTCTCACCTATCAAATTCGCTCTTCCGGCTCTGTTGTTGGGACATGAATCATTTCCGTCTCAATAGGCATGTCTACAAGTAGATGGGAGTGGGCCGAATCAGTGTGCCACCTGGGATGGATACTTCCGCTGTCTGGGCGCTTCTTTTGCCATTGAAGCCGTTCCTTGGGATCTGTCAAATGGGAGGTTTCGTCTCTTCGTACCGCTATGCTGAGGGTACGATCTTTCGAGGATGTTGGGAACTCGTTTCGCACAGACGACGCCAAACTGTTGCAGACTAACTCGACGTCCCGGTCAGTCCGGTAGAACCTTGAATGCCTTAGCTCTCGGAATGGTCGAGCGTGCACACAACCAAATGAGTAAGTTGATTGTACACGAGCAGTTTTAACGTGGAAAAACCCCTCAACTGGGTAAAAAATCACATGACCGGAACTGTGCCGGTCAAATCCACTATTATTGGGATGTTACAGCTTGTTGGTGAAGTCGAGGGTGACAGGTCACCTCTCGTTACAACTTTGGAGGTGAGAGAGTACTTTGCGTGCGGCGGACGACAGGCCGACGCGCCGGGAATAATTAGAACTTGTGCTCTGCGTTGGTGGTCTGTCGTTAGTAGTTTGCGGAATCTGGATGCGGAAGGGTGCACTTGGACTTGCGGAGGCTTCTTGAGACTTGAACGGTTTGCTGAGTCCAGGTGGCTTTGGCTCGACCCACTAGCCGCTTGGGTGCGACTCAGGTGCGGCTTGGGTGCGGCTTGGGTGCTGCTCGTAGGAGGAATTCGGCAGATCTTCCACATGAGGAAGAAGAAGACTCAGAAGAAAAAGTGAGGAAATGAGAAGCTCTGGGGCTCCTTTTATAGGCTCTAGGAGGTGGTTACGGTGGTTACGCGGTTATCCGCACACCATGACCACATGTATAAATGATTTTAATATACATTAAAATGCGCTCAACCAACTATCGGGAGACCATTTAATTAATAATAAAATATTAATTAAATTCCTCCACACTAACATGGTGGTTAGTGAGTGGTTACGCGCGGATCGAACGGCCGAGAATGCTCCCCCTTGATCGGACGGTGGGAGTGGGCCTCCACAGGCGGCCGACGAACCTGCCGCCAAGTTCGCTGGCGAGAGAGGGCCGCTGACAGCGGCCAGGGAGGAGTGGTTGCTCTTTTCGGCCGCGCGCCGGCAGCCGATGGAGGGGGCGGCCAAGGAGGTTACCCCTTCGGCCGCCGATGACGAAGGAGAGGGGTGCGGCCCGGTTGGCCGCCCCCCTTAGCCACACGGGTGGTCGGGCAAAGGGGCAGCGACCCCTTTGGTCGTCGGCGACCAGTGAGAGGGGGGGGGGGGGGGGGGGTTGGTCGCCCCCCTTAGCCGCACGGACGGCCGGGGCGGCCGCCCTTTGGTCGTTGGCAGCCAAGGAGAGGGGCGGCCCGGCAGCCCCTTGCCCTCTTAGGTCAGCCGAGGAGGGGGTGGCCCGGTCAGCCGCCCTTTCCAGCTGTGCGAATGGTGGCTGGCGGCCCGGTCGGCCGCCCTATCCGGCCGTGAGAACGGGGGCGGGCGGCCGGCGGCCTAGGAGGAGGCCGGCCGTCTGTCGCCGACGAGGTGCGGCGGTTACCCCACCATGTGCAGTGGGATCGACGCACTGGGATTATGTGTGGTGATCGCGTGCGCGGTCAAACCCATGATCCCCACTCCTTTTGTGTGGAAATCATGAGGGTGTGAATATGCACACCCCTTATTTTCTATAAAATGGTATTAATTCCTTTCAAATATAAATAAAATAAATAGTCTAATTTAAATATAAGAAAATAAATAAGTTTTCATATTAAAATATACCGCGCAGCATCCAAAAATGCATTTTTATAATCACATTGCTTGCATAAACACACATACGCCCCCCTTGGCACGATAGATCCACGTTGGTTGCGTGGATAGCACCGCCCGGCCGCAAAAATCATGTGTTTGGGAGAGCCGGGGCCGGGCGGTGGGTATCCTCCCCCACAACTAAAATCGCGCGGATTTCATACGTGCCATGAGAATGCAGTCATAGCAGCGTGGATTCACCATTGCGCCAAACGAAACCTAATGTATATGAACTTCAATTTTGTTTGGCTTGACATTTTTACCATGACAAGTTTGATAAAAATACCACCGTCATAAATTACATATTTGATAAGACAATAATAATAATTTTAACGGAGAAAACAAAACTAAAAATGCCAACCACTTTGGCCCCGACATATTATATATTCGTCAAAATTAACTTCCACCCACCTGTAATTTTTATGTCCAACTGCTCTATGCCCATAAATATGCTACCTGCCAAGCACACTTAAATTTCATTTCTTGATGCTGGAGCCTCTTGCTAGATCGTATGCATTGGAATCGTGCCCACATCCTGCAGGTACTAAAACAATAAATTTACAAGGGAAGATCTTATACAACCGACCAGCCACTTTGGCCTTCGGCCAAGAGATCTGCTGCAGTCGATCTAGAGAAATAAATAAATAAAATTACCACAATTTTTTATAAAGATTCTTTAGTGATATTTCTCCTATAAATGGGCCATCATTTATCATTGTTAGCCGTGTGATGTGACGGATGCTTGGAATGGAGCATGCTGCGAATGAAATGAAGCATCATGAGACGGTCAGGCTTTGGAAGCCTGCGCCTTGTAAAACAAGCTCGGTTGATGCCATGTAAATTTTTTCCTGCGCTGCTACCGCTCTCTCAAGGAGTGCTGGTAGTGTAGCAGTCATCCGATGAGTTTTAAAGAACGGGTTCTGCTTGATTTTCTTTTGGTTTTTTAATTATAGTAAATCACAAACGTTGGATATAAGCCTGGACGGCTTGAATCTCACCCCCTCCCAGAGGAGGGAGCGCTATCCCTGCGGAACAATTACTAGTAAAACGGTGTGTTCGAAACGGAGAGGGGAGGTGGCTGCTCCAAACAGAGCTTTTGGGGACGTTTCGCAAGGCGGGCGGGTGGAAACGGAGCAAACGCCGCCGAAGATTCCTTTGTTTACCTTCTTTCCGGCGGCGGTGTTTTCCCAAAACGGAGCAGCGAAATGCCCAAACAAATAGAACCTTAAGAAACTCCAAGCTTCGGGGCCAAAATTGGAAATGTGCTGTTTGAATATTTAAAAAGCTCGAATTAGTCCCCCATGTTTGGGGGGGGGGGGGGGGGGGGGGGGGGGGGGGGCATTTGAAATCAGTCCTCACTGTTAGAAAAAATTGATATTAGTCTCTAATGTTACAATCTTGTTCTAAATAAGGCTTCATTTGGTACGGCGGCGGCGTTTGCACCCCGCGTGTCGAAATGGAGAGTTGGAACCTGAGGGGGGAGGCGGGGTTGGAAAAGCGGCGTTTGAGGGGCTTTTCTTCTTGCGGCGGGTGCAAACAGAGTAAATGCTGCCGGCGTCCCGTTTGTTTACCCGCCGTCCGGCGGCGTTTGCTCCAAATACTCTGCGAAAATGCCGAAACAGACGAAGTCTAAGTCTTATTTAACTTTTCCCTTTACTTTATTAACAGAGAAGCTAGTATGTAAATTATAAAAAGAGATCTATTTCAATTTTGCATACATTCGGTGTTGAAATTGTTAAAGTGAAAGTGGGCGGTCTGAGGTGTGCAGACCGCACAGACTGCAGTTGTCTTGCGGGTAGCGAGGTTAGGTGCTGGCGAACTGGATGTTCATTGGCCTTTCTTCTTCACGTGGTCTGTCTCATCAAGCTCCCTAGAAGATGTTATCTCAGCAAACCGGTTACTACTCTTTGCTGTGCGATTAGGTTCGGTTAGAATTCTAGTCGTGTGGCTATCAGCTTGGCTGCTCATGTTCAAGCGGACTGAAGATGTTGTCTGCATAGAGGTGCGGATTGATGGAGATTAACCGCATACGGTCTGGTGTGGGCAGTCTGCATGTTGGACAGACTGGTGCTGCTAGCTGCTACGTCACTGGCGGTTACTCTATCCCTTGAGACGATGACGATATGCTTCTGCCCGCCTATAAATAGGGGTGTTAGCCTTGCCATAACTAACGGGAACTGTAAGAACTGAAACTTTGGTTAAACTCAGCGGTTATGTTTTTCTAACAGCGCGATAAGAAGTAGTGACTGTTTTATTGTTGTGTTTGCAGATTGTGCGGCTAGCACTTGACAACCAGGAAATTAGTTCTGAAGATAACACAGATAGCTGGAAGCAGTCAGCGGTGGTTAGCAGCATGTCGTGGATAGACAACTAGGTGGTCTTCTATCTTGCTAGTTTCCCAACTTGGATAACACAATTCGCCTTTGACTGAATGAGTTGCAGTTCAAATAATGTTATTCGCTCAACTCGCGATTAGGAGACCATGGCGGTTAGGAGAACAAGAGTTACGGTTAGGCGACAGCTCAGTTTTAGTTCAGTCTATTCGCAACGACTTTTGTGGTCAAGAGACCTCGCAGTTATGCGATCAGGAAGTGCGGACAAAGCTTTCACTTCAGCAGACAATAAGCAACAGTTTGCGCGACTAAGGGTGCAGTCTGACAGTTCAGTGACTTAGCGGTTTGAGTTGTTCGCGTAACTTGGCGGATTTGGCTGTTAGCCTTAACGGTTTGCGTGGTTAAAATTTTCTGTCCATCGATTTTTTTGCTTTTGTTGTTTTTTGTGATCTCCATCTGGTGCATTGCGAAATCTTGTCTCTCAATATATGTCTTGTATTGTAAAGAAGACTATTAATTCTATTGCGGCTCTTGTTCTTTTATCTGCTTCAGATTTATTTGACTTGATTGGTGGGGTATTCCTGCGACCTACCCAGTTTCACAAAATTTTACATGGTATCAGAGTGACAGAGGTTTAAGCAGTGATTAGCCACAGAGATTTGCTTAGTGCCTTTGAAAGTTCAAGTGAACCAAGAATATAGTAATAGAAGGAGGCTAAACAAGAGGCCTTAAAGTTGAACTCCTAACAAAGATTAACTTAAAGAAGTTGAAGTCGTGTATGGACAGTTATCTTTTTAGCGAGGACCTCTGGGAGGTCGTCGGTGGAGACAAGAGATAAGAGGTGACCTTCCCGCACCGGTACGAACGGTCTGCGAAAGAGACTGACCCTCCACAATTTACTGCAAGGAATTCACAAGCAATCATTCAAACAATCATGCTAATACACACCGGGTTTGCGGCGGCTTGCCCTACTATATGTTAACCTTCAGGTAGAACGCTCAACTCAACTTTCGATAAGGAGCGTGAGAGCACTTTATTTAAGGCTAAACCCGGAGGATCACCTCAACTGCGGTCATCCCCAACTAAGGCTCAACCTTAAGAAACAACTACTTGTCAAAGCTGGACACGTGCTTATTATAGTAAATTACAGTAACGAAAATGCAGTAATTAAAGTTGTTGATAATAAACGGTGCATAATGAGATGCGACTGATGTGAAACTTGAGTAGTAATGAAACATAAGTACTGAACTGAAATAAACTTGACCAGTACGAGACTGGAGTAGTACTGAATTGAAAGTACTAAATTGAAATGAACTTGACCAGTACATGACTGAAGTAGTACTAAATTGAAAGTACTGAACTGAAATGAACTTGACCAGTACGAGACTGGAGTAGTATTGAATTAAAGGTACAAAACTGAAATGAACTTGACCAGTACGTGATTGGAGTAGTACTAAACTAAAAGTACTGAATTGAAATGAACTTGACTAGTACGAGACTAGATGTTGGGTACATTGGTCAAATGTACCTGATTTGAAGAAGCCTCACCCAACTCAATGATATACATCATAATGTATTTGATGTATGTTTGAGTTATTTGTGCAGGTTAAGAAATCACTGGACTGAAGCAAAAAGTTTCTAAGTCCATGTGTCGACACCCAGAGGGAAAGTGTCAACACTTGAGAAAGCTTGTGTCGACACCCAGACAAGCAGTGTCGACACTTGGAGTCATTGTGTCGACACCTGGGATGCAGAGTCGACACCAGACAGAAAGTGTCGACACAAGGAGCTGTGTCGACACCCAGTGAAGCTGTGACTACACCAGAAAGTGTCGACACAAGGAGCTGTGTCGACACTCAGCAAAAGTCTACAGAGTCTAAGTACAAGTGTCGACACTCAACACAATGTGTCGACACTATGCAGAAGAGTCAGCATTTGAAGAATGTGTCGACACTCAGCACAAGTGTCGACACACTACCAGAAGAATCAACACTTGAAGTAAGTGTCGACACCCAGCACAATGTGTCGACACTTAGCTAAAGAGTCAACATTTGAAGTAAGTGTCGACACCCAGCACAATGTGTCGACACTCAGCTAAAGACTCAACACTTGAAAAAAGTGTCGACACAAGGAGCTGTGTCGACACTTAGCAAAGAACAGAAAGAACAGCAGATTATTCTAAGTACAAGTGTCGACATTAAAGGAATGTGTCGACACTCAGCTGAAGTCTCAACACAAGAAGATGTGTCGACACAAGGAGCTGTGTCGACACTCAGCAAGAATCAACATAAAAGACTATGTGTCGACACCAAGAAGCAGTGTCGACACTTGACAGATTCAACACAAGAAGTTGTGTCGACACAAAGGAGATGTGTCGACACATAGAAGAATTCAGCAAAAGATAGAAGAACAAGTACTTGTGTCGACACTTAATTTCAGTGTCGACACATGCAGAAGAATCTGTGTCGGGACATACAAAGAGTTGTGTCGACACCTTGTAGACTTGTGTCGACACTTACAATTCATGTGTCGACACTTGGACTATAAGTGTCGACACTTAGAGACAGAAAGTCTCGACACTATCAGACAGATAGAGATTTTCAAGAAGTGACTGGTTGACATGACAGCTGCCGATCCAGCCGGTCTACAGCAACTGTCAGAGATGTCAGAAGTCAGTTATGAACCGGACCAGCCGGTTACTATGAAGAAAGCCTATAAATAGGCACCCACAGTTTACAGAAACAGTGGTAGTAGTAGAAGTGAGAATAATCAAAGTAATTGTTCAGATTATTCAAGTAATCTGTAAAGTGGTACACAGAGAATAAACACAAGAAGATCTTGCTGTCCAACGGCAGATCTAAGAAGTTGGAGAGAGAGAGCTCCAATCAAGAATTCAGTCTTTGGAACTAGGCTGAGAAGAAGAATTCAGAAGCATCTGGATCTTAAGAAGCAGGGGTCAAGGAACAACTGCAGAGGATTCAGACTTATTCAGTTCTACTCAAGAAGCTTTGAAGGAAGCTAAGTCAGTTTGGATCTATCTGAGTTCTTCCAAGAACTCAGCAAGAAACTCTCAACTCCTCTCTTATTTTCTGAGTTGTTGAGTTATTTGTTGTAATACTATTTTAACCTGTAGGATCCATTGGATCTGAGTGATTGTAAGCCTATATTTATAAAGGCTGAGGGTAGGGCTTGTTAGCCTGAGTGTAGGAGATATAGATCTCTGAGTGTAGGCCTTGGTTGGCTGAGTGTAGGCCTTAATTGGCTGAGTGTAGGCTTTGGGATAAAGCTGAGTGTAAGGCTTTGGGCCTGAGGTAGGAACCAATTTGGGTTCTGAGACAGTGGAGAAGTTAGGCTGAATCTAGTACACTGCTAGATAGGCGAAGGGGGAAAGTGGATGTACCCAAATCTTGGGGAACCACTATAAATCACTGTGTGCTGTGTTGTGTTTGTGCTGTGGATGATCTGTGTTTGTTTGATTATTGTTGATTGCTGAAATTGACTTGTTAGAAATCTGTGATATAACTGTTTGACTGCCAACAAAGTTAGAAAAAGGATTAGGTCACCTATTCACCCCCCCTCTAGGTGTTTAGGTACCATATCTTTCAAGTGGTATCAGAGGCAGGTTCCTCAAAACAAGGACTAACAGTCTAAGGAGATCATGTTTGGCAGAAACAGTCTAAGTCAGAAAATAGCTTCAAGAAAATCAAGAACCATGAGTTCTTTTGAAAATCATAAAGAATTGGGTTCCATGAAATTACCTATTTGTAGAAAGGAAATTTTTGGGATCTGGAAAGAAAGGGTAAGGCTATTTATGGAGGCCTCAGACCCAAGAATCTACATCACAGTTAAGGAAGGGCCTTATGTGCCCATGAAGATTTCAGTTCTTGATGCAAATCAGAGAACTCCAAAGGATTTCTCTGAGATGACTAAGGATGAGATTGTCCTAGCAACCATGGACAAGAGGGCACAAAACATAATAGTGAGTGCCATTGATGATGCCACTTTTCAGAACTTAATTCACTGTAAGACAGCAAAAGAAATGTGGGATACTCTCATTGTCTATATGGAAGGTTCTGATGAAGTTAGGCAAGATAGGAAGTCCTTGCTTAATCAAGAGTATGAGAGCTTTAGGCAAGGAAAGGGAGATAGCATCACTGAATGCTACAAGAAGTTCTATAGAATAGTTAATGAACTCATGTCTTATGGAAGAGAGTTCAGCAACTATGAACTAAATGACAAATTCCTGAGGTCCCTAACCAAAGATTGGGACACCAAGATCTGTGCCATAAGAGAAATGGCAAAGTTGGGAGAAATTCCTCCTCCTACAACCCGATACGGAAGGGGTGCTGCCCAAGGTTGAAGTGGAGATAATCCAAAGAGCCGGCTCGTCATCCACTTCTAGCTCAGCTAGGTAAGCGGCGCAATCCTTCAATGCTTGATCCCAGCTTCGACAAAAAAGGCACTGCTTAGCCGGCTTCGGCGGTGCAACGGGTGCTGAAGCCGAATAGAAGTAGTGCGGATCTTGGAGTCAATTTATGAACAAGAAGACTGCCAGTGCCAAGGACTGATGGCATTGACTGAGAGTACCAAAATCCTGGAGCAGCCAGGACCTAGTCAGGTACAAAGTCCAACTCTAAGTTCAGTTTCTTGTTCTAGTTCAGAATCAGAATCATCTTCATCAAATGATGGAAGTGGTTCTGAGTCTGAGGATGATATTCATCAGCTCATAGATGAATATAAGGTGCTGTTACAGGCTTATAAGAAAAGCAAGTCCCTTGCCAAAAGTCAGGCAAAGGAGATTGCTGATCTCAAGGCTGCTGCAACAGAATTTGGGAAGCAATTTGATCAAAAACTGAATGAGGTAGTTAGGCTGAAACACATTACAGTGATTTAGATGGGTACTATCACATTTAAGAATGATCAAATTAAGAAACTGGAGACAAATCTTCAGAAAGAGAGAGAACTGGTTGCAAAGTTTTCAAAGCCTAAATCAGTTCTACCTTTGATTGATGATTTTACTCATCACAAAGGTAAGGCTGGACTGGGTTTTGTTAAACCTGCCAGGACTGTTCAGGATCAGTCCAAGCCCAAGGGCAAGGCCCCAACATTCAATAAGTCAGCTGCAGTTAAGACAGCAAAGTCTGTACCTAAGCAAAGGTACAATAAGTTTGAATGTTGGTGTTGTGGCAAGGTTGGCCACTTTGCCTTGGATTGTTGGCACAATGCAAGTGCCAAAGGGAGTAGCAAGCTACCTGGTGGAAAGCCAGTAGGTAGCTGTATCATGTTGCAAACTAACAATCACCAAGGACCCAAGTTTACTTTGGGTTCTAAGGTTCATTAATTTGTTTTGCAGGTGGATCCAAGTGGCCATACCCCAACATGGTACTTGGATAGTAGATGTTCCAGACATATGACTGGAACAAGGGGACTACTGAAGGACTATATTCCAATCAAAAATGGTCCTAAAGTGACCTTTGGTGGTTCTGAAAAAGGAATCATCAAAGGGTTTGGTAACATTTCTTCAAACCTTGTTACCATTACTCAAGTGGCTTATGTTAAAGGGTTGAAACACAACCTTATAAGTATAAGTCAGTTAAGTGATGTAGGGTATGACATCTCATTTGTTAAAAATGGTTGTCATATCAAGAGGTCAAGTGATCAAGAGATCATTTTGACAAGATATAGAAAGAGGAATGTCTACTGTCTAGACATTATGATTGAGAACAATGGTTCTCCTGTTTGTCTTGTAGCTGATGAGACAGTCTCTCATTATGTCAAGTGGCACAAGAGGCTAGCTCATCTTAACTACAAGACTATTAGCAAACTCTTTAGCAAAGAGTTAGTGAGGAATGGTCCTCAAGTTAAGTGTGTTAAAGATGGCATTTGCTCAGCTTGTCAAAAGGGCAAGCAGACTAAATCCACCTTTAGAAGCATAGATAACAAAGATGCTGTGAGATGTTTATACCTCTTGCATATGGATCTCTTTGGTCCAATGCCAGTTCACAGCTTAGGTAGGAAGGTCTATACCTTTGTAGTTGTTGATGACTACTCAAGGTTTTCCTGGGTGTTCTTCTTAAGGCAGAAATCTGAAACACCTAGTGTCTTCTACAGCTTTGTCAAGCAAATTCAGAATGAACTAAATAGTACCGTGGTCAAAATTAGAAGTGACCATGGTACTGAGTTTCAATCTGAAAGCATGACAAAACTATGTGAAGACTTTGGGATATTTCAAGAATTCTCTTCACCTAGAACACCTCAGCAAAATGATATTGCTGAAAGGAAGAATAGAACCTTGATAGAGGCTGGTAGAACCCTACTTAGTGATACATCACTGCCTGAGTATTTCTGGGCTGAAGCAGTTAACACTCCATGCCATGTGATAAATAGGGCTACCATCACTAAAAGACTAAACAAGACCCCCTATGAAGTAGTGAAAGGCAGGAAACCAAACCTATCCTATTTTAGGATCTTTGGTTGTAAATGCTTCATACTTAACAATGGAAAGTCTTACATAACTAAGTTTGCTGCCAAGTCCCAAGAGGAAATTTTTGTTGGGTACAGCAATAATAGTAAGGCTTATAGAGTATACAACTTGACTACACAAGTTGTTGAGGAATCAGTGCATGTAGTTTTTGATGAGACAAAACTTATTAACAATGAGTTGTCTAGCAATGTATGCAGCCCCACAGGTTTGACAAAGAAATTGGACAAGCTTACTATAGAAGAGATGTCTGCTGCAAGACAGCAAGTAGAAGGCAATAGCAGTTGTCCAGGGGGAGAACTACATGTGCCAATAGCTGAAGAAATACAAGAAGTACAGCATGATGCAGATGCTGAAGAAGTTCAACCTGAAGTTAGGATGCCACCAGCCAACAAGCATCTAAGAGATCATCCAGTAGAGCTGATTATTGGAGATCCAAGACAAGGAGTTCAGACAAGGAGCAGAAATCAGAATGCTGCAGTATATTCTAGTTTTCTGTCTCAAATAGAACCTAAGAAATTTGAAGAAGCTATACAAGATCCACAGTAGACTGAAGCTATGCAAGAAGAACTTAATCAGTTCAAAAGGTGCAAGGTTTGGGAACTGGTTCCTAAACCTAAAGACCACAATGTTATAGGAACTAAGTGGATCTACAGAAATAAGTTAGATGAACAAGGGGTCATCATTAAGAATAAAGCAAGACTGGTTGCTAAAGGATATAGGCAAGAAGAAAGTATTGATTTTGATCAAACCTTTGCTCCAGTAGCCAGACTGGAAGCCATAAGAATGTTCTTGGCCTATGCAACCTATCAAGGATTCAAGGTATACCAAATGGATGTCAAGTCAGCATTCCTAAATGGTAATTTGAAAGAAGAAGTCTATGTGGAGCAGCCATCAGGTTTTGTTGATCCAACTTTACCTCATCATGTCTATAGACTTAGGAAAGATTTATATGGGTTAAAGCAAGCTCCTAGAGCTTGGTATGAAACCCTATCTAGTTTCCTCATTGAGAACATATTCTCAAGGGGGAAAATAGATAAGACTCTATTCCTTAGGGAATCTAGAGGTAAAGTCATACTTGTCCAAATATATGTAGATGACATTATATTTGGGTCTACTGAAAGTAGCCTTTGCAAAAAGTTTGCAAAGCTTATGCAAAGTCAGTTTGAGATGAGTAGTATGAGAGAGCTGAAGTTTTTCTTGAGTCTCCAAGTTAAACAGACTGAAATTGGTTTATCCATATGTCAGTCCAAGTTCACCCTAGAACTCATAAGGAAATATGGTATGGATTCATCCAGCACCATGAAGACTCCTATGGGGTCAAGTATGTCTCTTAGCAAGGATGATGCAGGGAAACCTGTAGATGAAACCTTGTATAGAGGGATAGTTGGCTCCCTACTATACTTGACTGCTAGTAGACCAGACATCATGTATGCTACATGTGTTTGTGCAAGGTATCAAGCCTGCCCTAAAGAGTCTCACTTGACTGCAGTCAAAAGAATATTGAGATATCTAAAGGGCACTCCCTATCTAGGCCTCTAGTACCCTAGGAATGGAGATTTTGATCTAACAGGTTATACAGATGCAGACTTTGCAGGATGCAAAGAGGATAGAAAGAGCACAACTGGAACCTGTCAATTCCTAGGTGGAAGAATAATTTCATGGAGCAGCAAAAAGCAGACTAGTGTGGCTATCTCCACAGCTGAGTCAGAATATGTAGCTGCAGGAAGTTGCTGTGCTCAACTTCTATGGATTCAACATCAGCTAGTGGACTATGGATTTCAGGTAAGTAGAACTCCACTCTTCTGTGATTCTACAAGTGCTATTTCAATAGCTAACAACCCTGTATCTCATAGTAGAACAAAATATATTGAGATTAAGTATCACTTTCTTAGAGAACATGTAGAAAGAAATGATATTGCACTTGAATATGTTAAAACTGATAATCAGATAGCTGACATGTTCACTAAGCCCCTAGAAGAAGCTAAGTTCAATAGATTCAAAATTGAACTAGGAATGATAAACTTAGACTAAGTTTACAGAATAGAAAATTGGCTAAGTCAAAAGGTGTCGACACATAGACAAGTCTATGTCGACACAGAATAAAAGTGTCGACACTTCAGGAAAAAGGTGTCGACACATCTAGGATGGTTGGTGTCGACACTTCAGAATGTTAGTGTCGACACATGTCGAGTAGGTGTCGACACATCCAATGTGGTGTCGACACTTAAGTTTTACTCAGAATTTTCTAAAGTAAAGTCTCGACGATTAGTCGAGTAGAGTGGTGTCGACACATAAACATGTGTCGACACATATTATCTGTTGACTAACACTTGTGTCGACACATATGTGTCGAGACATTATAAGTCAGTGTCGACACTTATTGCCAGTGTCGACACATGTTAAGCTAGCTGTCCCGCCTGTTCATCTTCAAAAATCAGAAAGGTATAAATTGGGCTTTGTCTTTGTTTGTCGACACGCTTTCAGAGTTTCGAGACCAAAACTGCTGTGTCGACATTTCTCTTTTCTAAAGACAAATTCTCAAACCCTAATGGCTCTCAAGCTCGAGGAAAACGTCAACGAATGCTACGAACTTGTGCGCGGCGCATTCGACGATGGCGATCAAGATATCAAGTCAGTGGTTACCCTAGTCAGCGATTCAGGACTAGAATACTTGGTTTCAGAACCAACCAAGATATGGAAGAAGGAAGTGCTTGAATTCCTTACTGGAGCAACTGTGGATGACTCTGGATACAGAATCAAATCCAGAGTGCATGGAACCAAGGTCAAGGTATCACCCAAAAGTCTGAGAAAGGTACTTCAGCTACCTAAGACTCAAGAAGAAGAAGAAGTTTCTACATCCAAGACCAGGGAAGCTTTGGTCTGGTGTGGTCTTGATTCTAAGATGAAGATAGGTTCTGTCTTTAACAGAAAAGGCATGAACAGTCAAGGAAAATTTCTGTCAGAGATAATGGGCAAGGTCATTCTCAGTAAACCTGGAGGGCATGACAGGGTGTCAGCCTCAATGTTCAATATCATGACAAGAATCATCTTCACCCTAAAAACAGATTGGTCAATGATCATCTATGAAAAGATCAAGGAAAGTCTGAAGAAGCCCAATCTGGGCAGAATTATAAGTCTCTACCTGGCTGGTACAATACCAGAGGTAATGAGCACTGCTGCAGGTAGCAAGATCAATCATATGAGAAAAATGGATATGAGGATCTTGTCTAGGTGGGAAAGGGTGCTGTCAAAGGATATGCCTACCCCTGAGAAGCAAGTTACTGAGAACATCACACCTCTCAGGAAGAAGAGAAAAACTGCTGTTGTGGCACAAGAGTCCTCAAGCAGTTCTGAAAGTGAAGAACAGGTGGTGTTCACACCTGATGAGCAAGAAGAGGAGACAGTAGTCAAGACCCCTGCTACTCAAGATGTAGCTGAGATCCAGGGGAGCTGCCTCAAGCTAGCCCCATCCATAGGGATCACAGCCAGGGGGAGCTTCCAGTAGTAGAAGAACCATCTACTCTGGACAGTGAGCAGGCCACCATCATTATCCAAGAGGTACTCACTGACTTAAAAACTTTAGACTATATTATAGAAGATGCTAATTTGTCTGATGTCCATCAGCAAACTCAGCTAGACAGTCAAGTTCCAGATGTTGTTTTAGAAGACAAATCTGCTGAACAAGGAGTGGTACCTGAATCAGTGATTGAAGAGCAACGACTGTCTCCAGCTCCATCTCCACCTGAATATACAATGGAAGATTTGTTTCTGAATCTAGACCAAGATGATGTTGATATGGACAAGGATGCTGCTGCTGAAGATAAGAGTGCTGCTGCTGAGGGGGAGCACATGACAATTCTGGAAGAATCTGAAAGGCCAGAAACTGAGAAAGCACTTGATGTGCAAGCTGAAAAACCAGAGAGCCCTAAGAATAGAGTTGATATTGCAAGCACCTCTGCCTCTGAAGATGAGGAGAGTGCTAGGGCTAAAAAGAAGAAACTCTTTGTATTCAAGAGAAGAAGTCAGAGCTACAAGAAAGCCCTACAATCCATTGCCCCACAGCCTATAGTTCAGCAAGCTCCAACTGCTGACTATAGTGCTTTACTGATTGCACTACAGATCAAAATGGATGAACAAAGGAAAGCCATAGAGGCTTATGTTGATGCAGGGCACAGATCATTACAGTTTGATCTTGCTCAAGATATAAAATCTATAAGGTTTGAGATGAATCTCAACAAGAAAGAAATGACTGACTGCTTCCACAAGGGTGGGAATGCAGTAGTCTATTTGGCTACTCACCAGGAGAAGATCAAGACTCAGGTAGATGATATAGCATTAAAATAAGGATATGTGCTGGAGAATCAGTTAAGAATGAATGATAATTTGACTGCCTCCCACAATGCTATAGTCACTGAATTAAAGAATAAGTCTGCTGAACCATCTACATCTGCTGATGCTGCAAAGGCTGATTTTGATAAAATCTTTCAAGCTGAGATTACTGCTGTCAAAACTGCTATACAAGATTCCAGAAAGCAATCTCTGAACAACTTACAAAGCTTAGACCTTACTTTAAAGATGGAATCAGGTACTTGGATGGTCAAATCCGATTCCAGAAGGATGATGTAAGAGATCATGTTGCTCAAGAAGTCATAAAGGGGGAGAGAGTGTTAGTCAAGGCAAGTTCTGAGCATGCAAAATGGATATCAAATTCAATCAGGGCTACACTTGGATATCCTCCCCTGTGTGATGACAATGAAGTTGCTGAATCTGGACTGAACCCTGCATATTTTGGAGGTGAGCCACAAGAAGTAGCTCAAGTCATTTATCCACCTCCCGATTTTGAAATGATTCATGCAGAAGTGCAGACAATGTACAGCCCAACTGAGGGCAAGTCTAATGTTGTTCTGGAAAAGGTTGTTCAACCTATTACTGCAGCTATGCAAGAGGCTTTGGACAAAGAAGAAGAGGCAAGGTTGTCAAAGAAGAGGTTTAGGGAACAAGCTGAACTAAAGCCAGATTTTGAACAATGGAGCCCTACCTCTAGAAATATCATTCTAACTGCCTGGAAAGCTGCTAAAGACAACACTACTGATAGAAACAAGTGGTTCTCTGAAGCAGAATGGAGGAAACATGAAATCAGGCAAGAAGCCATTATTCAGCACAGAAGGAAGGCTAAGATGGGAAAGCTACCTCCTACAGCTGTGGAGCCCAACAAGTACTTTCCTAAGCCCTATCATTATTTTGAGAGGCAGAAAATCAAGGCTGAAGAACAAAAGAAGAAGGACTCAAAAGGCAAGAAGCCTGCTGATGCTGAGCCTACTGCTGCTGCTGTCAAGGCTAAAGTCAAATCTGGCAAAGGAATTGTTGTTAAAGAACCTGATCAGAAATAGATTAGGAATTAAACTTGATGCTTATTGTAATCTTTTAAGTGAAAAACATTGTTGTACACCATTGAAAATGTATAAGGAACAATATTGGAACAATATATGATAAATATAGTATGATTGTTCTGAAATGTGTCTGTTTCTTATTTGTTCTGCAAATGTGTATATGTGTGAAGTTTTACATATTCATGTTAACCCTGTTGATTATAATCTGCTTTATATCATTTTGTAATTTTTAAATTATGAATGGTGTATATCATTGACTAAGGGTTATGACTTCTCCAAATAGGGGGAGATTGTTGGGTACATTGGTCAAATGTACCTGATTTGAAGAAGCCTCACCCAACTCAATGATATACATCATAATGTATTTGATGTATGTTTGAGTTATTTGTGCAGGTTAAGAAATCACTGGACTGAAGCAAAAAGTTTCTAAAGTCCATGTGTCGACACCCAGAGGGAAAGTGTCGACACTTGAGAAAGCTTGTGTCGACACCCAGACAAGCAGTGTCGACACTTGGAGTCATTGTGTCGACACCTGGGATGCAGAGTCGACACCAGACAGAAAGTGTCGACACAAGGAGCTGTGTCGACACCCAGTGAAGCTGTGACTACACAGAAAGTGTCGACACAAGGAGCTGTGTCGACACTCAGCAAAAGTCTACAGAGTCTAAGTACAAGTGTCGACACTCAACACAATGTGTCGACACTATGCAAAAGAGTCAGCATTTGAAGAATGTGTCGACACTCAGCACAAGTGTCGACACACTACCAGAAGAATCAACACTTGAAGTAAGTGTCGACACCCAGCACAATGTGTCGACACTTAGCTAAAGAGTCAACATTTGAAGTAAGTGTCGACACCCAGCACAATGTGTCGACACTCAGCTAAAGACTCAACACTTGAAGAAAGTGTCGACACAAGGAGCTGTGTCGACACTTAGCAAAGAACAGAAAGAACAGCAGATTATTCTAAGTACAAGTGTCGACACTAAAGGAATGTGTCGACACTCAGCTGAAGTCTCAACACAAGAAGATGTGTCGACATAAGGAGCTGTGTCGACACTCAGCAAGAATCAACATAAAAGACTATGTGTCGACACCAAGAAGCAGTGTCGACACTTGACAGATTCAACACAAGAAGTTGTGTCGACACAAAGGAGATGTGTCGACACATAGAAGAATTCAGCAAAAGATAGAAGAACAAGTACTTGTGTCGACACTTAATTTCAGTGTCGACACATGCAGAAGAATCTGTGTCGGGACATACAAAGAGTTGTGTCGACACCTTGTAGACTTGTGTCGACACTTACAATTCATGTGTCGACACTTGGACTATAAGTGTCGACACTTAGAGACAGAAAGTCTCGACACTATCAGACAGATAGAGATTTTCAAGAAGTGACTGGTTGACATGACAGCTGCCGATCCAGCCGGTCTACAACAACTGTCAGAGATGTCAGAAGTCAGTTATGAACCGGACCAGCGGTTACTATGAAGAAAGCCTATAAATAGGCACCCACAGTTTACAGAAACAGTTGTGGTAGTAGAAGTGAGAATAATCAAAGTAATTGTTCAGATTATTCAAGTAATCTGTAAAGTGGTACACAGAGAATAAACACAAGAAGATCTTGCTGTCCAACGGCAGATCTAAGAAGTTGGAGAGAGAGAGCTCCAATCAAGAATTCAGTCTTTGGAACTAGGCTGAGAAGAAGAATTCAGAAGCATCTGGATCTTAAGAAGCAGAGGTCAAGGAACAACTGCAGAGGATTCAGACTTATTCAGTTCTACTCAAGAAGCTTTGAAGGAAGCTAAGTCAGTTTGGATCTATCTGAGTTCTTCCAAGAACTCAGCAAGAAACTCTCAACTCCTCTCTTATTTTCTGAGTTGTTGAGTTATTTGTTGTAATACTATTTTAACCTGTAGGATCCATTGGATCTGAGTGATTGTAAGCCTATATTTATAAAGGCTGAGGGTAGGGTTTGTTAGTCTGAGTGTAGGAGATATAGATCTCTGAGTGTAGGCCTTGGTTGGCTGAGTGTAGGCCTTGATTGGCTAAGTGTAGGCTTTGGGATAAAGCTGAGTGTAAGGCTTTGGGCCTGAGGTAGGAACCAATTTGGGTTCTGAGACAGTGGAGAAGTTAGGCTGAATCTAGTACACTGCTAGATAGGCGAAGGGGGAAAGTGGATGTACCCAGATCTTGGGGAACCACTATAAATCACTGTGTGCTGTGCTGTGTTTGTGCTGTGGATGATCTGTGTTTGTTTGATTATTGTTGATTGCTGAAATTGACTTGTTAGAAATCTGTGATATAACTGTTTGACTGCCAACAAAGTTAGAAAAGGATTAGGTCACCTATTCACCCCCCCTCTAGGTGTTTAGGTACCATATCTTTCACTAGAGTAGTACTGAATTAAAAGACTGAATTGAACTTGACCAGTACGGGATTGAAGTAGAACTGAATTGGAAGTACTGAACTGAAATAAATAAAGAAACTGGATCAGTACAAGACTGGAATAATCATAAAAAAAGGGTTAGTAGTCTCATCTATTCATTCAGGAGGCTTCAGTTCCATCTCCATTCTCAGGAGACATTCACAATTTGTTCTCCGTTCTCAGGAGGTGTATTCAGTCCCTTTTCAATTTTCAAGATTTCCTTGGGTTACACCCATTATTAAGATCCGATAACAATTCAGTTGCGCTCTTTTTAATCACGACTTAATCGGATGAGGAGAAGCTTATCATGAGTTATATTTTTATTATTCATCCGAGAATAAATATCAATTTTATTTCTTGGGTCGGATCGAATCCGAGAATCTCGTCAGAGAACACATTTTTACTCGAATTTCAAGCTCGAAAATCGTTCCCAACACATGAGGGAAATTCTTTACCCAAAACAAGGTTGGGGAATATATTACTCAAAGCTCACACTTTCATCTTCCGAGTCTACCCAAAATGCCCGAGAGATATTTTAAGAACGAGGTGCTCGGTGGTTTTGGCAAAAATCTCGAAATACTCGGAGCTAGAAATCTTGCCTCGATAACTCTCGTCGCTTAATAAATTGAACTAAATATTCAATATAAAGTTGTCGCGCGCTTCGATTTTTCATTTTCACAGAATTTGAGCGCGTAAATTTCTGAGCGCGGCCCAAGGCTCCAAAAATTGGGAAATCTTCAATTTTCATGCCAAGGTTTCCAAATTTTAATACAACCTTTAAGAGGGCTTAAAAAGAGCCTAGTAAATTTTCCGAGCAAATTTGGGCCTCTAAATTGGCCAGATAATTTTTATTTAGGTTTTTAAAAATATCAAATTAACTCCAAAAATTTCCAAATTTTTGTGTAGACTGCCCTTATCAAGGGTAACAATTTTTATGTTCATACCTTTTTCATCAAGGCTCTAGTTTAGTCTCAGAAATATCAAAATCCATTATTAATTGTAATATTATAATATATATATATATATATTATATATATATATATATATATATATATATATATATATATATATATATATATATATATATATATATATATATATATGAGGGCATATACTGTGCAGGCAAGCATAAGGTGCGGGCGTACGGGTAAAGGATTTTTGGGGGTCAAGATTGTCTCAAAATGAAAAGTGATCAACATAAAAGTTGTAGATCTCGGCGAGACGAACATCTTTCATGCTAATAAGGTTTTGATTTAAAGCAGTCTTGGCTTTCGATTTGGGACTCAAAATCGGGGCGGCGAGAGTGCTACAGTAAAGCCTCTCGCCCCCCCCCCCCAATTTTGAGACCCAAATCGAAAGTCAATATGGCTCCAAATTAAAAAGTAATCAACAAGAAAGTTGTTCGGCTCACCTAGGTCTACAACTTTCATGTTGATCACTTTTCATTTTGAGACAATCTTGACCCCCAAAATTCCTTGCCCGTACGGCCCGCACCTTATGCTTGCCCGCATATTATATATATCCTATATATATATATATATACACGAGCATCTTCGCACGTGCTACGCCCGTGCTCGATGCCCTCGTGCGGCCTTCGGCCACATTCAGGCGGGCTTCGCCCGCCTCCAAACTGGCTCCTCCCGTGCTCGATCTGTTGTTGAGGTTGCGCTCGCATCAAAGCGTGGTTGCACACACATCAAGACGGACATTGCCCGCAATATATACATATGAGTACTCAAAATTATCGCAAAAAAATATAAATCAATATTACAATTTTTATTTTATAAAAAATTACGTTTTGTCGTAAAAACATTAATTTCACACAATTTTTCTCTTCCGCCATCTCTCCCTTTCTCTCCTCCCCCCCCTCTCTCTCTCTCACTCCTCTCTCCTCCCTACTCTCTCTCTCCCAACTCTCTCCCCCATCCCATGCTCTCTCTCATGATCCAATGGCTCTTGTTTGATCTATGGTGTGCCTCCAAATACCTATATTGCTTTAAATAATAATATATATATATATATATATATATATATATATATATATATATATATATCATCATCTTCTTCCCCCCGCTGTACCGAAAACCCACCCTCACGGGGCTTCTCCGCCGCCGGCCGGCTGTCAGCAACCAAGTTAGCTCCTAGGTTTTTATCTTCTAGTCATGTTTATTAGTTGTTAATTAATTGTGCTTATGTAAAACCTCTCTCCCGAAATGACTTCTCAGTTCGATGAACGCTTTTTCGTCGAACGGTGTTTGACTTTCGTCGAACGTATTTTGTTCGATTTTCGTCGAACAGTGTTCGACTTTCGTCGAACGTTGTTCGTTCTTTCGTCGACCGGTGTTCGACGAACGGCGATTGATTTCTCATGGTTTTTTCGTCGAACTGGTTTCCGATTATAGTTTTATTTTGTTGCTGTTTTTAAGTATCTAGGGGAGGTGATGTCTGAGCAGGTAAGTCAACTCTTATAAAAAGTACATTGTTGCAGTTTCTTTTAGTTTCTAAACATAGTGAAAAAAGTTTTCAGCTTGTAGCTTGTTTGAGAGGTACTGTGCTTTTTCCCTAAATCTTTTAGTTGAATTGAAAAGTTTTTTAGCTTTGGATAAGGTAGCGAGTGCGCCTCCATTGGTGGTGATCTAGAGTTGGATCTATCTGTTTAACATCTCCTTGATCTCTCGATTTCTTGTTTTTCTTTTCAAGTTTGGGATTTCTGGTTTTTTGGCATGCTTTGTTTGTCCTGTTGGTGTGATTCAAGTTAACAAAAGTGGTATCAGGAGCAGGTTGGTTTGTCCCTGTTCCTTTTTGCAGTCTATCTGTAAAGATCTCCTATCATGGATAGGGTACTTGGAGTTGCGCCGTTGACTATCGAACTGAAGAGGGAAAATTTCACGAGATGGAGGTGGGAAGTCGAGAACACACTCAGGATGCACGGAGTGTGGGATATTGTTCAACATCCACTTGAAGCAGTGTCAGAAGAGGGAAGAGTACAGTGGGCTAATGCTAGGAAGACGACATATGAAGCAAGTCTCATAAAAGACTACACCACCACATCTATCATATCAAGGACCTGGGAGGATTGAGATGTGGAGAAGGTTATTGGAGCAGACAATAGCCATGCTTTATGGGAGATACTTCAGAACTTGTACCAATGAGGGCGTAGAGTTAAAGATATGAAGTTGTAGGTGTTGCGAGGCGAGTTTGAGTCGCTTCACATGAAGGACCATGAGTCCATTGAGGAGTATTTCCTTAGCGTTTTGAAGGTGAGCAATAAGATGAAGTTAAATAGTGAGGATGTAGATGAGATCAGGACAGTGCAAAAAGTCCTGAGGTCACTACAACAGAGATTTGATCATGTTGTTGTTGCTGTTGAGGAATCCAAGAATTTGTCCAAGGTTTCAGTGGAAGAGCTTAGGAGTAAATTACAATTTCATGAGCAGGTCATGAATAGAAGAAAGGAGACCAGTGCATGAGCTAATACTACTGAGGTGTTGAATTACACCAAGAGCACACCTGCTAAGGGTCACTACACGCCAAGAGGGAGATGCACATTCAGAGATAGAAGTAGAGGAGGAAGATGTGATACTAGAGGAAGAGCACGTGCACCTCATGTAGAACAAGCAGCTAGTCAAGGTGGAGGATAGTGGCAAGCCCGAGGACATGGAAGGACCGGGAAAGGTTAAAATGGAAGAGGTTCTGGGAATGTAAACCAAGTCCAACGCTATATATGTCATAAGTTTGGGCACATTTCTACACAGTACTGGAACAATTCAGAGAAGTTTACTTCTAGACCCGCACCGCCCCAGTTGACACAGAAACCACATAGTAGTGATGAGGGGAACATGGCAATGGTTGAGCATGTTGAGTCAAATTGCATGTTGGGTGCTGATGTTGGGGTCATTGATGCTGAGAGCAGAAGAAACTTGTGGTTCTTGGACAGTGGGTCTTCCAACCACATAATAAGAAGAAATGAGTTGTTTATCGAGCTTGATGAGGATGTGAGCACTGAGGTAACCTTTGGAAATGCTTCTACCATCAAGGTGAAAGGAAAGGAAAGAATTCCTATCAATGGAAAGGGCAATGGCATGGACATGATAGAGAATGTCTACTTTGTACCTGAGATCACTTCAAACATCCTTAGTTTGGGACAAATCATGGAGAGAGGTTATGAGATAACCATGAAGGGGACAGTGACGAAACTTATTGGAGCTGATAGGTTGGAGGTGGCACGGGTAGAGATGAAGAAGAACAGGATGTTCATGCTGAACCTTAACATGGAGAGGATCTCATGTTTAAGAGCCACAGTGAAGGACGAGGCATGTCTCTGATACATGAGGTATGGACATCTTGGTTTTGATTGTCTGAAAAGGTTGACAAGGGAAGCTGTGGTCCATGGTGTTCCTAGCAGGCTGGACAAGCCAACCTACATGTGTGAGGCATGTGTACTAGGCAAGTTGGCCAAGCTTCTGTTCCCAAAGGAAAGTCAGTGGAGAGCAAAGAGAATCTTGCAATTGGTTCATTCAGACATCCGTGGGCCGATCACACATGTTTCTACAGGCGGTAACAAGTACTTCCTAACCTTCATTGATGATTTCAGCAGGAAGTGTTGGGTGTATCCCATCAGGCAGAAGAGTGAAGCGTTTGAGTCTTTCAAACAGTTCAAAAGGTTGGTTGGGATGGAGACATGCATGTGGATTCAATATTTGAGGACAGACAGGGGAGGTGAGTACCTGAGCCAGGAGTTTGTTCAGTTTTGTGACTATACAGCGATCAGGAGGCAGCTTACTTCACCCTACACTCCACATCAGAATGGAGTGGCTGAGAGTAAGAACTGCACATTGATAGAGATATGTTGGTGCATGATTAGAGGCAAGCATATGCCAAAAGTTTTTTGGGGAGATGCTTTGGAGACAGCTTGTTATGTGTCAAACAGGTGCTCCAGAAAGTCCCTAAAAAGGGGAACACAACATGAAGCATGGACTGGCTTCAAGCCAAATGTGAGTCACTTGAAGGTTTGGGGGAGCATTGCTTATGCACTAAAGACTGGGCCAACTCTGAGCAAGCTGGAAGAAAAAGCCAAGAAGTTGATCTTTGTTGGCTATGATCAAAGGAGCAAGGGATACAAGTTGTATGACCCTATGGAAAAGAAAATTGTGGTGAGTCGAAATGTGAAATTTGATGAGGCAGCTGAATGGGTGTGGTCAAAAGGCAAGGAGAAGGTTGAAGAGGAAGCTGAGGCCCCTCTAGTGGTGGAGACAGAAGCTAGTGCCAGTGGTACTGTTCCACACTTTACTGAGGAAGAAGGAGAGCCCAGAAGATAAAAAATCAGGTCACTTGGAGAGATCTATGAGGTAGCCCCTATAAATGATGAGTTCAACTTATTTTGTTTACTTGCTGATACAAAGCCTTTGACCTATGAGGAAGTAGTGAAGACTGTAGGCTGGAGGAAAGCCAAGGATGAGGAGATGCAGTCCATCAAGAAGAACAACACTTGGGAGTTAGCTGAATTGCCTAAAGGAAGGAAGCCCATAGGTGTGAAGTGGGTCTTCAAGGTGAATAAGGATGGAGCTGGATAGGTGCTGAAGTACAAGGCCAGACTTGTGTTCAAGGGCTATATGCAGAAAGAGGGAATAGACTACGATGAGGTCTTCTCACCGGTTTCCCGGATGGAGACCATTCGTATGTTTATTGCCATTTCATGACAGAGGAAGTGGCGTCTTCATCAGATGGATGTCAAGTCCGCTTTCTTGAATGGAGATTTGGAAGAGAAAGTGTATATTGTGAAGCCTCCTGGCTATCCAGAAGCAAAGGGAAAGAAGGAAGTGCTGATGATGGAGACGTTGCTGACACGACCCCCATTGATCCCCGTCTGAGAGAGTTCGTCGATTGGGACGATCGTTGCCGCAAGCTCGAGGATGGGATCGACGGCCGCCGCCAATATATAAAAATATATAATTATAAATTAAATAATTATAATTATATATTTTTAATAATTTTATAATTTTAGCAATTTTATTTTAAGTATTTATTTCATGTTTTAATTTTCATTTCATGTGTAATGATGGGTGCTTATAACCATCATGTGTTGTTTTAATTATTTTATTTCATGTGCTATGATGGATGCATATAACCATCATACTTTTAATTTTGAATTTTGAATTTTGAATGAAGAGAGATGGAGTGGTGTAAGCCTATATGTAGGCCATGATATTTGTCATATTGATTAGAGAATGAAAAAAAGGAATCCTAAGAATTCAAGTTTTGAATTTCCCCCTCCTTTCTCCTTCCTCTTTGAGAACCCCCCCCCCCCCTTTCCCTTCTCTCTTGGTAGCCGGCCACTCCCCTCTCCCTCTCAAATTTCGGCCACCCTCTCCTCCTCCTCTCCATTCCCCTCAAAGGAGAACCCGACCACTCCCTATCTCTTGGTGGTTAGGCCAAGGTGATTTGCAACAAAGCTTTGTGGATTCTCGGCCAAGGCGTGAAGCGACGAAGGCGGATAAGTTTCCTCTCCTTCCGACGTGACTCCGACGGAGCCGTTGAAGGGCGATCCAAGTAAAGAAATCATAATCATCCATTCCGGTTGGGTAAAGAAAAATTTCTACTCTCGTGTGTTTCTTTTCCTAGATATTCTTGTGGTGGAAGTTCTTGGCGTTGCATCTTGAAGCGTTGAGTAATCGTGGTTTTCCTTCGATTGGTTTGTGTTTATCTTAATTTATTTTATTTTCGAAAAGGCTTGGCGAAACTTCGTTTTCTTTTATTGGGAGAGATCTACCTTTTTCTGAATCGTTATTTTTTGTAGATCTCTTTTGGTACAACACCGCTCGTTCGGACCGGGTGGGTCCTTTTAGCTGGAAAGAACATTGACTTTCTAGCCCTTGTTCGATCCTAATCGGTTTGGCTACCCGTACGCTAGCATATAATTGATAGAATTAATTAACGTGGTGCTGCGTAGAATGATTGTGCGAGTATAGGGTTGGATCGTAGAGAGGTATACGTGCTAGTCCGTAGATCTATTTGGTGTCAACGTGCAAGCCTGTATCAATTTGGTATCAGAGGGATGTTATGCTAATTTCTTAATTAGTATCATCCTAGAAAAAAAATTACTTAGAACGCCGACACACACTTGCACGTTTCATTACGCAACATAACTCAATTTTTAAATTTTTGGTCTGCAAATATCGGCCTAAAATTTTCAATTTTTTGTCAAAATTCAAAAAAAAAAATTATGGAATTTTCCCATTATTTTATTAGTAAGAAATCAAAAAATATTTTTATTTTTATTAAGCCATTTTTTTATTAAATCATTACAAAATTTTAATTTTGGTCTGCCAATACCGGCCTATATTTTTATTTTTTCAGCAAAAATAAAAAAAATTTATTTAATAATCCTCATAATTTTTCCAGCAAGAAAATCCAAAAACATATTTTATTGTCATAGTTATTAAGTGAGAACAATTCCATCTTTGAAAATTAAATAGGGCCAGGTTCATTTCTCATTGCATGTGCACCAGTTCCGGTTGAGTTTTCTCTCTGGTTCTCACTAAAATGACATATGACATATATGCCGCCCGACTAGACTATTCATATGCTCAGGATATGGCTAAATACACCCCTAGGACACAACACATTTATCCTACTTATGACGGTTTAGGACGTCCCCAAATTTTTAGAGATTGGCTTAAGGGATTAGAGCATTATTTTAATTACCACTATAGGATTACCACAAAAAGGTTAACTTTGCCCGAGAGCGACTAGTAGGTCAAGCCCAGTTGTTTTGGTTAAACAAAGAACGTCGTGTCGGTAGCTATCATTGCGCTTGGCCGCACATGCGTAGCCTACTCTCGGATCAATTTGATCCCGCCTACCTTCGCCCTGCTAATACTAAGCCTAAGAGTGAGTATCATTATGGCGCTAGTTCCATACATGCCTTTAAGAATGATTATAAACCAAATGCCCAAACCAAGCGACAAATAACCGAAGATTTGACTAACCTTAAACAAGGGAACAAGTCAGTCTCGGATTATATGCGTCTTTTTAAGGATACGATAGTTAGAAGTGGTGTGAAGGAGTTGCCAGAGGTCACCCTCTCTAGGTTTCGTAGGGGATTAAACCCCTACATCCAGGATAAATTACTACACTATTGGCACACCGATCTAGACTCCACTTTTACCACGACATTAGAAATTGAGAAGCACAACTTTCCTAGGAATAAAGCTCACTCGTATCAGACCGGAAACGCTGTATTAGGACCACCAGCCCCGTTAAGGAAACCTCTCCTAATAGGTCATTTGTTGTGGACTCGATAGATGTTACCACTAGGATTATGCCTTTGTTAGCCTTGGCATCTAAGCCCCTAGAGATAGTGATTAGTACCTCTCAGGATTCCGATGTGGATATAGAATCTTTGGATGATGAAGTTGACCAGCTAGGTGAGAGTATCCCTTCACGTACGATTATGCCCGACGAGTCTGACGATTCTGAAAGTGAGGGAATCCCAAATGATCTAGAAGACAATGTTTGGGATGATGATGATAGTCTAAGCTGTGAGAGTATCTTTTTGCCTGTTACGAGCCCTACTAGCGTTGTGTTTGTGCACCCTAGTATTGAATGCCCACTCCCGGATATGATCCCCAATCGCATTAGAGCCTATGAATATATCCACTGAGACTTCATCTGACTTTCATGAGGAGCCTTTGAGTGAGGATTTTTCCATTGTCATTGACGACCCTGACTTATTGGATGTTCCAACTGATTGGGAAGACTCACCTTAAGTAAGAGGGTTATGTTTGGATGATTTTAGAGCTGCGAACCCGAATGATAGTTATTTGATGACATCACCATTGTCTGAAATTCCATGTGAATTAAATTTTCCGCCAGGTTCAATTTTTCCCATTTCAGCGACCTTTACTGATTCTGAATTAAACGACTTGTCTAGTGTTTCAGAAGAACTTGCAAGCGAGGAAGTGATATTTTTGAAAGATTCTTTGGTTTTACCCCCGGATGAGAGTTCATTAACATTATCACCGATCAATGAAAATTATTCTGATTTGGATTTTATCTCGGGTTTGATTTTACCGACCCTTCCTCCTATCTATGAGCCCACATTAGTTGACAAGTTAGGATGTAACATCGGTAGTCCTAGACTGAGTTGTTGTGACACACCCACTCTTTTAGTTCCTACCTTGGCATTGTCTCAGCACTTAGATATTAGTACGTTGAGCCCGCTAGTTTTTGGTATATTCACCGCACCGCGTAGATCTGACTATGTGTCACATTTGACTATTCATTTCTCTGTGTGTCCGGCTACGAGTCTATCCTCATTTGTGTCTGATCCTTTGGCTACTGTGCCTCTGGGTGTGGTGTCTCCTTCACATACTTATATACCACACCCGATCACACGTATTTACCCACCTCCATTTGATGACCCTTTTTCCCACACGTTAGTGACCAAGGTTAGGACTAATGTGTTGTATCGCTCCTACCTCTTATCACATCCGGGAGCGTCCAACTCTGTTAGTATTAATGATGAGCGGTTTCCCTTGGCATATCTTCATGTCAAGCGTGAAAATATTAATTATAAAATTAGGACTGCAAATTTGAAGCCATTGAAAGTCATCTTTGATGTTAAAGCTCCCGTTGCCCCTGACTTAACCCCTATAGCCTCCGTATTCGGGTTGAGACACGTAGCACATGGGTTCACACCTCACGGTAGCAAGATATTTAGGCGCACTTTTAAGAACTTACTCAATCAAGTCGCGTCTTATTATTATTTATATGCTTGTTGCTTAACGAATGAGATCGTGCACGGATTTAAAGCACAAGTGCCTTTTGGCTTGATTTCATTACCACTGTCTTGTAAGACAAGTCAACTCGCACTAGTTTATGCCTCTTATGCTCACAAATTATATAAGCACATTAGTGAAGCGCTAACCATACCTTTTACATTTTATCAACTTCATGCTAGCTTACATAAAAGGGTGTCTCACTATATTGTTAGAGATTTAGTTTTGGTGCGTCTCGTCCCTGAACGGTTGCCTTCGGGCACTATAGAAAGTTGGCAAGTTGGCGAGCTGAACCTTTTTCGGATATTAAAGAAATTAGGAGAATACGCAAATAATTTGAAGTTTTCCACTGATTAGGGTATTACCCATATTTTTAATGTTTCTAATTTAACGTTATATGTTTCTCCACTACTTGAATTATCTACCTGTCCGTTTGGGTCCACTTTATTTTCTTATGGTTTGGGTAGTGAGATTGTGCCTGGATCGCTCTCTTCATCGGTCTTCACTGGAGGTACGTTGGTTGTTGATGTAGAAACTTGTTTTCCTTTATTGCCCAATGCTTTTCCAAGGTTCTCCAGGACCACATTTTTGCATGATAGGATACTCGAAGATGAAGTGCTCTCCTCACCAAGAGGTTTTGCTTGCTGCTACATGGTTCTTTTGGATGATGCTCTCCTGCACCGATACTTTCAGTCCAACTCATCGGTGATGAGTAGTTTTGAGCGGGGGAGGATTGATGGAGACGTTGCTGACACGGCCGCCATTGATCCCCGTCTGAGAGAGTTCGTCGATTGGGACGATCGCTGCCGCAAGCTCGAGGATGGGATCGACGTCCGCCGCCATTATATAAAAATATATAATTATAAATTAAATAATTATAATTATATATTTTTAATAATTTTATTATTTTAGCAATTTTATTTTAAGTATTTATTTCATGTTTTAATTTTCATTTCATGTGTAATGATGGGTGCTTATAACCATCATGTGTTGTTTTAATTATTTCATTTAATGTGTTATGATGGGTGCATATAACCATCATACTTTTAATTTTGAATTTTGAGTTATGAATGAAGTGAGATGGAGTGGTGTAAGCCTATATATAGGCCATGATATTTGTCATATTGATTAGAGAATGAAAAAAAGAAATCCTAAGAATTCAAGTTTTGAATTTTCCCCCTCCTTTCTCCTTCCTCTTTGAGAACCCTCCCCCTTTCCCTTCTCTCTTGGTCGCCGACCACTCCCCTTTCCCTCTCAAATTTCGGCCACCCTCTCCTCCTCCTCTCCATTCCCGTCAAAGGAGAACCCGACCACTCCCTATCTCTTGGTGGTTAGGCCAAGGTGATTTACAACAAAGCTTCGTGGATTCTCGGCCAAGGCATGAAGCGACGAAGGCGGATAAGTTTCCTCTCCTTCCAACGTGACTCCGGCGGAGCCGTTGAAGGGCGATCCAATCAAAGAAATCAGAATCATCCATTCCGGTTGGGTAACGAAAAATTTCTACTCTCATGTGTTTCTTTTCCTAGATATTCTTGTTGTGGAAATTCTTGGCGTTGCATCTTGAAGCGTTGAATAATCATGGTTTTCCTTCGATTGGTTTGTGTTTATCTTAATTGATTTTATTTTCGAAAAGGCTTGGCGAACCTTCATTTTCTTTTGTTGGGAGAGATCTACCTTTTTCTGAATCGTTATTTTTGGTAGATCTCTTTTGGTACAACACCGCTCGTTTGGACCGGGTGGTTCCTTTTAGCTGGAAAGAACATTGGATTTCTAGCCCTTGTTCGATCCTAATCGGTTTGGCTACCCATACGCTGGCATATAATTGATAAAATTAATTAATGTGGTGCTGCGTAGAATGATTGTGCGAGTATAGGGTTGGATCGTAGAGAGGTATACATGCTAGTCTGGAGATCTATTCGATGTCAACGTGCAAGCCTACATCAGCTGAGATTGAGCAAGGCACTATATGGTCTCAAACAGGTGCCAAGAGTGTGGAATAAGAGGATTGACACATTCTTACATGAGCAAGGGTATGTGAAGTGCCCTTATGAACATGCAATCTATGTGAAGGAAAGTGAGAAGGGGACACTTTACCTATATCTGTATGTGGATGATTTGATCATCTTGGGGGGTAGTAACTATATTGTGAGGAGATTCAAGGAGATGATGAAGCAGGAATTTTAGATGACAGATTATGGTGAGCTTAGCTACTTTCTGGATATTCAGGCAGTGCAGAGTGATGCGGGCATCTTCATTTCTCAGGAGTCATATGCTAGAGAGATTTTGAAGAAGTTTGGTATGATGGGGTGTAATCCAGTGGCGACACCAATGGAGCCAAGCACACGACTGTCTAAGCACGACGAGGTAGAATCTGTTGACCCTACATATTTCAAGAGCCTAGTGGGTAGTTTGAGGTACTTGACTTGTACCTGACCTGATATTTTATATGCAGTGGGTATTATGAGAAGATTCGTGTAAAACCCTGTGGAGACACACCTGGCAGTGGCTAGGAGGATACTGAGATATATCAGAGGCACTTTGAGTTTTGGCCTCTTTTAGAAGTGCAAGGAAGACCCCAAGTTGATAGGCTACAATGACAGTGACTGGAGCAATGATGTTGATGAGAGGAAGAGCACTACGAGATTTCTCTTATATTTGGGAGAAACACCCATTACTTGGTTTAGTAAGAAGTAGAAGATAGTGACTCTTAGTTCATGCGTGGAAGAGTATGTTGCTGCTGGTGCATGTGTGTGCCACGGAGTATGGCTGAAGATGTTGATGAAATCTCTGAGATTGAATAGTGATGAAGCTACTACCATATTTATGGACAATCGAGCTGTAACGCCCCGAAACTCAAAGGAGAAAAGGGGGACGTTTTGGGCCAGTTTGGGTTCTGGCAGCAGGCACACGGCTTGGGACACGGGCGTGTCCCAGGGCGTGTCAAGCCAGTGTCGACACTGAGACGGGAAGTCGACACTTTGGTCTCGACATTGTGTCGAGACTGGGCACACGGCCTGCGACACGGGCGTGTCGACCCGTGTCGACACTTAGCCGCGAAGTCGACACTGTGCTTTGACGAAGTGTCGAGACATGGCACACAGCCTGCGACACAGGCGTGTCGCAGGGCGTGTCAACCCATGTCGACACTCGTCCCGCGAAGTCGACACTTTGGTCTCGACATGGTGTTGAGACAAGGCACACGGCCTAGGACACGGGCGTGTCCAAGGCCGTGTCATCAGGTCGACGATCTTCGCTCGACGAAGTGTCGAGTGTCGAGACCGTGTACACGGCCTGGGGTCCAGGCGTGTTGAGGTGACACGGGTAGGGATACGGGCGTGTCCTAGAACCCGTGCAGTGCTCGGGTTGATTTTGGGGAAAAATGATGGGGTACACGGCCGGCCACACGGCCGTATCAGGTGGAACACGAGCGTGTCAGCTCAAACACGGGCGTGTTCGATACCCGTGTGAGGTTCCAGGCGAGCCAATTTTGACGGCGAATGAGGCACACGGCCCTGGACACGGGCGTGTACCAGGCCGTGTTCGGTCCAGATTGGGCATTTCAGTCCCGAATCAAAGCCGTTCGTTTCCTTATTTTGAGATCCAACGGCTGGGGGTTGTTCCTGAAGGGATATACCCGGGATTGGACTTAGAAAACCCTCACTTTTCTTAAGTGTTATCTTTCTAAAACCTTAGAGAGAGAGGAGAGCCAAGGGAGGAAGAAGGAGCTAGATCCTACCATTTGAGGAGCTTCGAAGCTCCGAATCGCAAGCCGACTCCGGATCCACGGAGGCAAAGCTAGTGCGGTGCTTTTCATTCGATTACTTTTCAATGGCGCCAAAGAGGAACGCTAGGGTAACGATCCTCATCTTGAGCATGAGTAGCTCTCTTTCTTTGCATAGGAAGCCCGCTCTCGTGAGTTTGCGGAGAGTTGGAGGCGTTCCTTCGGGTAGATATATGAAGTCCCCGTTGTTTAGAGTCCGTAAGCAAGAACGGACATAGGCATGATGTGTGAAGCCTACCCGGACATGTTGGTCTGGATCGGTGATGTTGCATTGCATAAATGCCGGAGAATACTCCGTGCTATGGATTGTTTTTCGGGTTTTCTACGCGGTAGATTGCAACAGGGAGCCTTGGGGATTAACCCAAAGGTGCACCCGGAAAACTGGGCGGATACGAGATCTTGCCAACTTGTGGGCCTAGGTGCCAATTAGTACATAACTGGGTTATGTAACATCGTACGTTCGATTCACGGGCTTCGGGGAAGCTTAACCCGTGCCGATGATATTTAAGTGTCGTGGCAAGTGAGCAACGGGTTGAGTGGGAACCGTTCCTGCGTTATGCCGAGGGCATAGAGGTCGGGTCTTTCTATCGATGACATTAAAGTGTCGTGACATGGGCTGTTGATAACATTAAAGTGTCGTAACGTTTGCCTAAAAAACCATTTTGCTCACGAGTTATTGCCGTCCTAGAGATGGTGGTGAGTTAGCGACTTAGACTGCGATCACCAAGAATGTGCCCTGAGAGCACGGGGCGTGTGGCCGTGCGAGCCAACGTCCGTGATGAAATTGCTATATGTAATTATTGCTCGCTTATGCTAATGAAATGCAGGGAAGGAGCATCGCCGCCCCGAGTTGGGGGCGGGATCGTTATAATTTGGTCAGCATTGCTGACCGTTGCCTTGTTTTGCCACCGTACGGTGGTTTGTTGCTTGCAGGTGCAGCTGGACCAAGCGGTCAATAGCGGGCTAAAGCCCGAATGCTAAGCCGGCCCTTGAAGGCCTAATTGGAAATGTTTACTGCTTTATTCATGTGTGACCGACCTGCGTGCCGTAGTTTGTAAAACATGTAATTTAAAAGTGAAACATTTTGTAAAGCCTTAAGGCTTATTTTTGGGTATTTTTGTATAACATTCCTAATTTGTATTAGTGGACATTCATGCTCTAATGCTGGGTTCTTTATTGCAACTTTTATAAACTGCTTCCGCTAGAATGCTCTGTATAGGACGTTGGGATTGGTTGGATGGTTTCCATAAGTAACCACTCGGTCTGTCTGTGGCATACGGCGTCGGGCCCCGGCCGGACCTACTGCTTTATGCTATGTGACAGATAGGGGGTGTTACAATTTGGTATCAGACTACTGGTTTTGGTCGGGCTTAAAGTGAATTCGTGGGCGAATTCTTTTTAAGGGGTGGTGAGCACGTTGTGTGCGTCATCGTTATAATGGTAAAAGAACCCATGAATGTCCACTTAGGAATGAAAATACTCGTGTTTGAGGAACCTGCGTGTTCCTATAATTGCTGTTTGCAATTTTATTTGGTCGCATAACGGTGTTTTGTACCACTATAGGTGACCAGAAGTGGTGTTGGGCCGTCAGAACGCCGAGTTTCTGAGGCTAGTAGTGCACCGGATGTTGCTCCCGCAACACCTCTATCAGCTGAGAACATACGATTGGTGGCTGAAGCGGTGTTGGCCGTGATAAATGCGCAGCCTGTAAGGCAAACGCAGTAGCCCGCTCCTGCGATGGAGCAAGAACCTCTTCAAGAGGCTGAGCCGAGGAGAGTGGAGCAAGTGGTTGTGGAACCAATAGTGCCAAGGAGGGCAACTGAGAGGCAGCTCAAGCATGTAATGAGCTTTAACCCTCCGTTATTCTCGGGGTTGAGAACCCCATCTCAGGCTGAAGACTGGCTCTCCAGGGTGAAGAGAGTCATGACAGCAATAGAGACGGAGGAGTGACAAATGACCACCATCGCTACGTTCCTTCTAGACGGTGAAGCGAGGATGTGGTGGGAAGGATTGGAGCTGCACTTACTGAGAGGTAGGCAACTTGGTGATGTCTCGATGGAAGAGTTCTCGAGATTATTCTTGGCCAGATACCTCCCTTCTACTCAGAGGATTTCGATGGAGAACGAATTTCTGAAGTTGGTTCAGGGTGAGAAGAGCGTGGATGAATATCTCCATGAGTTCACCCGTTTGAGTCGATATGCTAGCTCCACTATTGTGGATGAGGAGCGCAAGACTAATCGATTCTATGAAGGCTTGATAGATGAGTTGAGATTACTACTCTCGGGGCCAATGACGCAGGGTTTCTTAACCTTGGTCAACACGGCCCGGTCCTTGGAGAAGGACATGAATAATGTGCAGGAAAAGAAAAGCTTGGGCGAGAAGAGGTCGGAGTCCAGAGGGCCTAACACCTCAAAATCTGTGTTCTGAAAGTGGAACAAGAAAGCTAAGACTTCGGGTCTAGCCCTCTCTGCTGGTGCTTCTGGGGTGACTACGGGTCGGACCCCGGGCGCATGTTACAATTGTGGGAAGTTGGGGCATTATGCCCGTGAGTGCCGGAGCGGACGCCCCAAGTCCGAGAGAAGGCCGGGAGCTACTTATGAAGAGAAGGGAAAGACGGTGGAGTCGACCGCATCCCATTATGCTCCGGCCCAACCAAGGGTCTACAATCTTGGCCAACAGGAGGCCATCAAACAGGCCGATATGGTGACAGGTACGATTTAATTTATAACAAGTCAATTTTTATAAATACTTATTATGCACATGTTACCTTACCACTGCTTGTTTAGGATTTGTATTGATTTGTGAAAATCCGGCACGAGCACTCTTCGATACGGGAGCTTCACAGTCCTTCTTGTCCGAAGGATTTATATCACGCATCGGAGTCCCTTCTTCGATGGCGAAGGATAAGTTGGATGTGTTGTTGCCCAATGGGTGTTTGATGCGAGCGGATAGGATCTGCGATGTTAAGATTCGTATTGGGGAGCAGGTGTTCGACCTGCGGGCGTCTTTACTTTCGTTAGTGGAGTTCGACGTCATATTTGGCATGGACTGGCTCTCGGAGCAGCAGGCCCATATAGATTGCGGTAGCAAGGAAGTCAAGCTGGGAGCAAGTCGTGAAACGACTTTTACGGGCTTAAAGGGGTCGAGCAAGACGTTGATGTCTACTCTTCAGGTGGTGAAGGCGGTTCGTGCCGGTGCAGAACTGTTCTTTACACTAGTGGAGGTTGCAAAGCCGAAGCCCGCATTGGATTGTATTTCAGTGGTATCGGAATACCCTGATGTGTTCCCCGCAGATCTTCCTGGAGCCCCGCCTCAGCGGGAGATAGATTTTACGATCGAGCTAGTGCCAGGTGCAAGCCTGTGTCACGATCTCCTTATCGGCTAGCGCCTAAGGAAATGGCGGAGCTGAAGGTTCAACTGCAAGAGTTGTTGGAGCAAGGGTATGTGCGCCCGAGTTCTTCGCCTTGGAGCGCACCGGTCCTCTTTGTTAAGAAGAAGGACGGAAGCTTGAGGCTATGTATTGATTATCGGGAGCTAAACAAGCTGACGGAGAAGAACAAGTACCCGATCCCTCGGATTGATGATCTCTTTGATCAGTTAGTCGGGTCGACGGTGTACTCGAAGTTGGATCTCAAGGCTGGGTACTATCAGCTGCGGATAAGGGAGAGTGATATCCTGAAGACAGCGTTTAGTACGAGATAGGGGCATTATGAGTTTACGGTCATGCCGTTTGGGCTGACTAATGCGCCGTCAGTGTTCATGGATTTGATGAACAGGACGTTCAGGGAGTACTTGGATCATTTCGTGATCGTCTTCATCGACGATATTTTGGTGTACTCGCAAAGTGAGGAAGATCACTTCAAGCATCTTCATTTGGTGTTGGAAACGCTAAGGAGAAATCAGTTGTATGCCAAGTTCTCGAAGTGCGAGTTTTGGCTATCCTCAGTGGCGTTCCTCAGGCATATAGTGAGTGGAGAGGGTATTGCTGTGGATCCGGCGAAGATTGTTGCGATACGGGAGTGGCCTGAGCTTGCTACTGTAGCGGAAGTCCGGAGTTTTCTGGGGCTTGCCGGCTATTATAGGCGCTTCGTAGAGAACTTCTCGCGGATAGCGTTACCTCTCACTACTTTGACGAGGAAGGAGCATAAGTTCGTTTGGACGCCGGAGTGCACGCGAGCTTTTGAGGAGTTGAAGTGTCGGTTGACCACGGCGCCTGTGCTGAGTTCGCCATGTGGGACCGAAGGCTATGAGATTTATAGCGATGCTTCGGGCAGCGGTTTGGGTTGTGTGCTACTGCAACACGGAAGTGTAATAGCTTATGGATCGAGACACCTAAAAGTGCACGAGAGGAACTATCCGGTCCATGACTTGGAGTTAGCGGCCGTGATTTTTGCCTTGAAGCTGTGGAGACACTACTTGTACGGTGTGAAGATTGATATCTACACCGATCACAAGAGCCTGAAGTACCTTATTGATCAGAAAGATCTGAATATGCGGCAGCGTAGATGGATGGAGTTCCTGGGGGACTATACGTTCAAGATCCACTACGTGCCTAGCAAAGGGAATGCGGTTGCGGACGCATTGAGTCGCTGAGCCCCAGCTCAAGCCAATTGGCTATCGGTGCATGATGAGCGGTTGGTGCGAGAGTTGCAGGCGTTGGAGATTGTTTGCGTGGATAGACAATCAAGTGCTGAAGCAGTTCTGAATTGGACTGAAGTCCAATATGACCTGGCTGATCGTATTCGGCAGGCTTTGGATATGGATGCTCATATGAAGCAGTTCATGGTAGAGGCTCTGGATGGGTCAAATCCCCAATTCGTCGTGGAGGACGGATTACTTTGAAAGACGGTCGTCTGTGCGTCCCAAGTGTGGGCAATTTGCGGGTGGAGTTGTTGTACGAGGCACACCACACCAAGTACTCGATTCACCCGGGGAGCACGAAGATGTACCGTGATGTGAAGAAACTGTTTTGGTGGCCGGGTTTAAAGAAGGATGTGGCGCTATACGTAGCAAAGTGCCAAACTTGCGCCTTGGTAAAGGCGGAGTGCCAAAAGCCGGGAGGATTTCTTAAGTCCTTGCCTATTCCGGAGTGGAAATTTGACGACATCTCTATGGACTTTGTGCACGGTTTGCCAAGGTCGCAAAAGGGGAATGACGCCATTTGGGTGGTAGTTGATCGATTAACATAGGTGTCGCATTTTATTCCGCATAGGAAGGATGATCCGGTGGAGAAGTTGGCAAAGCTTTATGTGGATAACATAGTACGGCTTCATGGTGTGCCCCGCAACATCGTGAGTGATCGAGATGGGTGGTTCACGTCCAATGATTGGAGGCTGGTGTAGCAAATGTTGGGAACAAAGCTGAAATTCAGCACAGCCTTCCATCCGCAAATGGATGAGCAGATCGAGAGGGTCAATAGAACTATGGAAGACATGCTCCGCATGTGTGTCTTGGATTTTGGAAAGCACTGGGAAGACCACCTTTATTTGGTGGAGTTCGCATACAACAATAGCTACCAAGCGAGTATTAAGATGGCGCCTTTCGAGGCCCTATATGGTAGAAAATGTCGCACGTCGTTGTCTTGGTTAGAAACGGGTGAGTCAAAGTTGTATAAGCGATCGGAAGTGGAGGGTGCTACTTTTTTGGTGCGAACCATTCGGGAGAGGTTGCTTATCGCTCAGGACCGGCAAGCGAAATACTATAATGCCAAGCACAGGAACGTGGAGTTCGCTGTGGGCGATTATGTGTACCTAAAGATCAAGCCGTTCAAGGGTGTCTCGCGGGTGCGGCGATTGAAAAAGCTAAGCCCGAGGTACCTTGGACCGTTTGAGGTTCTGGAGCGAGTTGGTGAAGTGGCCTATCGGTTGAAGCTTTCAGTGGAGCTTAGTGGTTTACATGATGTATTCCACATTTCGGTACTTTGAAAGGCGGTGCAAGAGCCTACGCAAGTGATCGCGGTTGATCAAGTGCCGGTGGATAGTGGGCTAACGACAAAGGTTAAGCCCGTGCGGATTGAGGACTCGGAGGTCAAGCGGCTACGCAATAAAGAGATCAGGATGGTCAAGGTCCGGTGGGACAATTGCGGTCGTGTTGAGCTCTCTTGGGAGCGAGAGCAGACTATGCTTGACGAGTATCCGGAGTTGTTCCGCTCAGGTACAAATTTTGGTTTTGTACATGTCTTTCCTTTATGTAATTTCGTGGACGAAATTCTTTTAAGAGAGGGAGAGTTGTAACGCCCCGAAACTCAAAGGAGAAAAGGGGGACGTTTTGGGCCAGTTTGGGTTCTGGCAGCCGGCACACGGCCTGGGACACGGTTGTGTCCCAGGGCGTGTCAAGCCAGTGTCGACACTGAGACGGGAAGTCGACACTTTGGTCTCGATATTGTGTCGAGACTGGGCACATGGCCTGCGACACGGGCGTGTCGCAGAGCGTGTCGACCCGTGTCGACACTTAGCCGCGAAGTCGACACTGTGCTTTGACGAAGTGTCGAGTCATGGAACACGGCCTGCGACACGGGCGTGTCGTAGGGCGTGTCAACCCGTGTCGACACTCGTCCCGCGAAGTCGACACTTTGGTCTCGACATGGTGTCGAGATAAGGCACACGGCCTAGGACACGGGCGTGTCCAAGGCCTTGTCATCAGGTCGACGATCTTCGATCGACGAAGTGTCGAGTGTCGAGACTGTGTACACGGCCTGGGGTCCAGGCATGTTGAGGTGACACGGGTAGGGACACGGGCGTGTCCTAGAACCCGTGCAGTGCTCGAGTTGATTTTGGGGAAAAATGATGGGGTACACGGCCGGCCACACGGCCGTGTCAGGTGGAACACGGGCGTGTCAGCTCGAACACGGGCGTGTTCGATACCCGTGTGAGGTTCCAGGCGAGCCGATTTTGACGGCGAATGAGGCACACGGCCCTGGACACGGGCGTGTGCCAGGCTGTGTTCGGTCCAGATTGAGCATTTCAGTCCCGAATCAAAGCCGTTCATTTCCTTATTTTGAGATCCAACGGCTGGGGGTTGTTCCTGAAGGGATATACCCGGGATTGGACTTAGAAAACCCTCACTTTTCTTAAGTGTTATCTTTCTAAAACCTTAGAGAAAGAGGAGAGCCAAGGGAGGAAGAAGGAGCTAGATCCCGCCATTGGAGGAGCTTCGAAGCTCCGAATCGCAAGCCGACTCCGGATCCACGGAGGCAAAGCTAGTGCGGTGCTTTTCATCCGATTACTTTTCAATGGCGCCAAAGAGGAACGCTAGGGTAACGATCCTCATCTTGAGCATGAGTAGCTCTCTTTCTTTGCATAGGAAGCCCGCTCTCGCGAGTTTGCAGAGAGTTGGAGGCGTTCCTTCGGGTAGATATGTGAAGTCCCCGTTGTTTAGAGTCCGTAAGCGAGAACGGACATAGGCATGATGTGTGAAGCCTACCCGGACATGTTGGTCTGGATCGATGATGTTGCATTGCATAAATGCCGGAGAAGACTCCGTGCTATGGATTGTTTTTCGGGTTTTCTACGCGGTAGATTGCAGCAGGGAGCCTTGGGGATTAACCCAAAGGTGCACCCGGAAAACTGGGCGGATACGAGATCTAGCCAACTTGTGGGCCTAGGTGCCAATTAGTATATAACTGGGTTATGTAACATCATACGTTCGATTCACGGGCTTCGGGGAAGCTTAACCCGTGCCGATGATATTTAAGTGTCGTGGCAAGTGAGCAACGGGTTGAGTGGGAACCGTTCCTGCGTTATGCCGAGGGCATAGAGGTCGGGTCTTTCTGTCGATAACATTAAAGTGTCGTGACATGGGCTGTTGATGACATTAAAGTGTCGTAACGTTTGCCTAAAAGACCATTTTGCTCACGAGTTATTGCCTTCCTAGAGATGGTGGTGAGTTAGCGGCTTAGACTGCGATCACCAAGAATGTGCCCTGAGAGCACGGGGCGTGTGGCCGTGCGAGCCAACGTCTGTGATGAAATGGCTATATGTAATTATTGCTCGCTTATGCTAATGAAATGCAGGGAAGGAGCATCGCCGCCCCGAGTTGGGGGCGGGATCATTATAATTTGGTCAGCATTGCTGACCGTTGCCTTGTTTTGCCACCGTGCGGTGGTTTGTTGCTTGCAGGTGCAGCTGGACCAAGTGGTAAATAGCGGGCTAAAGCCCGAATGCGAAGCCGGCCCTTGAAGGCCTAATTGGAAATGTTTACTGCTTTATTCATGTGTGACCGGCCTGCGTGCCGTGGTTTGTAAAACATGTAATTTAAAAGTGAAACATTTTGTAAAGCCTTAAGGCTTATTTTTGGGTATTTTTGTATAACATTCCTAATTTGTATTAGTGGACATTCATGCTCTAATGCTGGGTTCTTTATTGCAACTTTTATAAACTGCTTCCGCTAGAATGCTCTGTGTAGGACGTTGAGATTGGTTGGATGGTTTCCATAAGTAACCACCCGATCTGTCTGTGGCATACGGCGTCGGGCCCCGGCCGGACCTACTGCTTTATGCTATGTGACGGATATGGGGTGTTACACGAGCTACGATTGAACTGGCAAAGAATCATGTGCATAACGAGAGGATCAAACATATTGACACCAGATTCCACTTCATCAGAGAGCTGGTAGAAGCTAATGAAGTTCACTAGGAGCACGTGAGGACCAATGACCAGCTGGCAAACAATTTCACAAAGCCCTTGAAGGTGGAGCTGTTCAAGAGGATGCGTGACAAGCTGGGAATATGGAAGGAGGAGCTGAACTTGAGGGGGAGTAATGTCAGCAACCAAGTTAGCTCCTAGGTTTTTATCTTCTAGTCCTGCTTATTAGATGTTAATTAATTGTGCTTATGCAAAACCTCTCTCCCAAAATGACTTCTCGGTTCGACGAACACTTTTTCGTCGAACGGCATTCGACTTTCGTCGAATGTTTTTTGTTCGATTTTCATCAAATGGTGTTCGACTTTCGTCGAACGTATTTTGTTCGACTTTCGTCGAATGGTTTTAGTCGACCGGATTTTATTCGACTTTCGTCGAACGGTGTTCATTCTTTTGTCGACCGGTGTTCGACGAACGACGATTGATTTCTCACGGTTTTTTTGTCGAACTTGTTTCCGGTTGTAGTTTTATTTTGTTGCTGTTTTTAAGGATCTAGGGGAGGTGATGTCTGAGTAGGTAAGTAAACCCTCATAAAAAGTGCATTGTTGCAGTTTATTTTAGTTTCTGAACATAGTGAAAAAAGTTTCCAGCCTGTAGCTTGTTTGAGAGGTACTGTGCTTTTTCCCTAAATCTTTTAGTTGGATTTAAAAGTTTTTTTTGTTTGGATATGGCTGCGAGTGCGACTCCATTGGTGGTGATCTAGAGTTGGATCTGTCTGTTTATCATCTCCTTGATTTCTCGATTTCTTGTTTTTCTTTTCAAGTTTGGGATTTTTGGTTTCTTGGCATGCTTTGCTTGTCCTATTGGATCTATCTATTTGTGATCTCCATGATTTCTCGATTTCTTGTTTTTCTTTTCAAGTTTGGGATTTCGGGTTTCTTGGCATGCTTTGCTTGTCCTGTTGGTGTGATTCAAGTTAACACTGACCATGTCTCTGCCCCCGGTCGACTCCTAGAGGCCGGGCGCTCCTTCTTACGGTTGTCCGGCGGCCTGCTGCCGCCGCAATTTTTTTTGTTTTTGATCGGATGGGTGGGGTTGATGGCGGCGGCGCTCCGGCCACCAAAGATCGCATACAAATCGTCCAGAAAAGGGGGAGGAAGAAGAGGATAATATTTCCACCTAGTTTCGGGGCCTTCGGGGCTTCCGACGAGATCTGCCATTAATGGTGGTGGAGGTGGTGGTGGAGAAGCTTCTAGTTGGCTTTCACGGCGAGGTAGGGCTCCGGCCAGGTTGGGGAAGCTTGTTTTAAGCTGGTGAGGAGAGTAGCTGAGGGGTCATGGCCTTATATAGGCAAGGGGAAGGAGTCATTTGGCTTGGGGAGGTGTGGGATTAATCCCACTTGAGGGAGAAGGGCTCTTCTCCCCTCCAGCTGGCTGGAACAAATGGCACCCATCCTGGGGCCATATTACAGGCCGCATGGATCCATCCAAGGGGAGTGCTTGGTGGATTGGGCCTTTGTGGGCTTTTGGGCTTAAGAAAGAGAGGAGGGGAAAGGGAGTTGGGCCTAACTTGACCCATGGACCACCTAGCCTCTTGTAATGGACTGGTTTTGGGTGGCCCAAGGGTGAGGTGGGTAGGGCCTTATCTACCTATAAAGAGGAGGTCTGCACCCTCTTGGGAGAAAATTCCAAAAAATGGGTTTTTAGGGGGGTTGACCAAAGTCAAATGTAGTGTGGGTCCCCCTTGCTGGTCATAGTCAAAATAAGTACATGTCATTGGGAGTCAGATTAAAGTTGGGGTGTCGTGTCATAATTTGCATGCACACATTTTTTGGTGCACAATTATGCTTGATTTGACCACGGTATGACCACCCGTTATCGAAATTGACTAGGACCAACTTCGTTGACTTTGTATTGACCATACAAATCCAATGCCACTGACCGGGGTCGAATCAGAGTTTGTGTACTAAGTATTCAAAATCAGCGCGTCGCGGTGCGCTAAAACGGTCAAAACACTCATAATCATTGTTAGGCTTCGAATTGAGGCGCAACGAGTTCTGATGCATTCATATTGACTATATGAAGTGATAAGAACTAACAGAACTCGAATCGGAGTTCTCTAGGTAAATAGTCAAAATCTCGTTTTCGCGAAGTTCTGCGATGAACTTCCATATCCATCATATGACCTCGGAATTCAACGGAATGAGTTCCAACGCACTTGTATTGACTACACGAGGCCACAAGAACTGACAAAACTCAAACCGGAGCTTTGTAGATCAATATCAAAAAACTCGTTTTTGCGACGTTCTGCGATGAACGACCATATTCACCATATGACCTCGGAATTCAATGAAACGAGTTCCAACACACTCGTATTAACTATACAAGGCCACAGGAACTGACAGAACTCAAATCAGAGTTCTCTAGCTCGATATTAAAAAATCTTGTTTTCGCGATGTTCTACGAGCAACGGTCATATCCACAATATAACCTCAGAATTCAACAGAACGAGTTTAATGCACTCGTATTTACTATGCGAGGCCATAGGAATTGATAGAACTCAAATCAGATTTCTCTAGCTCGATATTCAAAAATCTGGTTTTCGCGATGTTCTACGAGGAACGGTCATATCCACCATATAACCTCAGAGTTCAACGGAATGAGTTCCGACGCGCTCGTATTTACTATACGAGGCCACAAGAACTGAAAGAACTCAAATCAGAGTTCCCTAGCTTTATACACTACCTAGGGTTGTCTCCTATTGGGTCACGGGTAGATGTTCGGGTCACTTTTATTGGGCCCACTAGGGTTCCGATGGCCCAATAAAAGTCGGGATGTTACACCACCTCACCAATCTAGCACCACGACTAGACTTGGCTACTTCACTAATTCTTAGATTGAAATAATCCTACTCCTTGGAGCAACGCTCCTACAACTCGGAGTAAACACACCCCTACAAACTCGATCCCCCAAAAATGGGATCTACACTCGGAAGAATAATCTTTCTACAAGCTCAGAGACAAAGCTCCTACAACAATTGAAATAGTTTTACAATCAAAATAAAAATTGTACTTCCAGATCTGAAATCTTCAAAGTTTTTCCGTCTTGAAACTTGAAATTGTTGAAGAAGATGTTGAGGAAGAAATCTTGAGAGAACACGATCTGAAAACTCTTAGGATCCGACACGATCAAGTGAATGATTGAAGAAACCTGAAACAATGATCTGTCGAATCTTTTCTTCTATTAAATCGCTGAATCGAGGAAGAAGCGACAGAGAAGAACGTCAATGGCGGCGTGCGGCTTTTTTCCCGATCTAGAACTTGCGGCGATTCTGAATTTTTGTATTTTCTATATTTAGTACTAGGGTTAGCGATTCCTTGAGATGACATTATATAAGACATTCACTAACGGTCTGAATTCGCTTAAGGAATGATGATCAATCATATTAAACACGGATTAATATTTGAAATCCCGTTCGACGAATTATGAAATTTGAATTTTCTGCAACTGCATTCTTCGAAAAGCATCATGATTTTTGGAAAAGAACTTGATCTTTCGAAAAATGGCATACCCTTCTCGAGAAAATGATTCATTTAGAATTCTCTGAACTGTGAAACTGGTTTTTCGAGAAATGAATTTGACTTTTCGAAAACAACTTGTCTTTCTCGAAAAATGAATCTGATTTTTCGAAAGCAACATTTCTTTCTTGAAAAATGAACTTGGCTTTTTCGCGAAATCTACAGACCACTACTCAAAAAAGAGATCTTAGAAGTTTTTAGAGAGTTTTTCGAAAAGTCTTTCTGTTTCTCGAGAACAGTTCTACTTTCTCGAAAAACTTATCAAGACCTTCGAAAAATTTTTCTTTTCGAATAATAGACTTAGCAAAATTTTGAGTGAATTCCTTTTCTTCTTTTTTCAAAGACCAGCAACCGTTCCTTTCTTCCATGTTTTAGTACTTGAAAATGAAGTACATCCCAATAGAGAGGTTACACATGAGTCAAAACCATGAATCATACAATGAGGGATTACATTGCATGGTCCTGTATTAAGTGACTCATTGTAAACTGATATTGGTCTACATTTATCAATAATAACCTGCAAGCACTCAACTAAAAGATGACATCAAATACAAACTTAATTCAACTTAGTTCGAGGGCGACTTCACACAAATCTAGCTTATTTTGGATACAATACTCAACAATCTCCCCTTATTTGTAGAAGTTAGAACCCTCTACACTAAGGTGAATTATATCAAGATAATAAAAAGAATCTACTAACAAGCACAATAGTAATTGCAATGATAAATGCGAAATAATATAACACCAAAATTCAAAATTATATATGTAGAAAGAGTATGTCCATAGAAGTGTCCAGATCCACAAAATTTTATAAAGCTGATGAACGTAGAATTATTTGAATTGCTGCTGATGCTGTCTTTCTTTCTTCTCTTGCTGTCTCTTCTGATAGCTGTAAGGTTTAGGATAGTGCTTTCGAGGTTTAGGAGGAGCTTTAGGATTGTTTCTGTCATATTCTCTATCATTGATTCTCCTCTTAGTCAAAGATTTTTCATACAACTCCCACTCTTGGGGACTGTAATTATAATTTCTATCTTCATTAAAATCTACAACCAACTTCAGAGTCTTAAGAATAAGTGACTTGGAGGTTGGGCTCAACACCTCAACAAATTCTTGTGCTTTTCTTTTCTCAGCTTCTTGAGTTGGAATATATCGGCTGGCAGATGCACCCTCACCATATTTCCTTCTTTTTGACACTTGTACTTCAGGAGGAAGATCTTGAGGATACTCTTGTTGATTAGAATTCCAGACATGAGAGTAGTCTGCAGGAGGAGCTTCATAAATTTCTGGTCTGGTAGAGAATGCAGGCTTGCAGATAGTTGGATTAAGTTGAGGACGTGGAACTTCATTTGGATTGACTGGAAAGTCTGGAAGGATTTGATTATACATCCATACAATAGTGTCATAAGTGTGAAACTTTACACCATGAATCTGTGTCTGTACATCTGTAATGATATCTTTTAGTTTAGCATTCCATAGTACCTTCATGTCTTCACCAGATTTTGTTAAATATTCTTTTACTTTGTCCTCCCCATTTATGACTTCTACAGATAGGGTTGCTATGACATCTTTGAATTTCCCAACTTCCTCACAAGTTTTGAAATTCTATGTTGCAGTTTTCTTCTCCAGTTGGATCTGATTGTTTGATAATATGACCGATTGTTCCATTACTTCACCAATACTAGTAATGGTGTGGTCTATGGCTTTTCCACCAATTTGCACTAGCCTTTTGAACTCATTTGTGTTGTGTTGAATCTCAGCAAAGCCTCTGCTCATCTCCTTCTCTAGAGCAGTGAATTTTTCAGTGACTTCTCTGAGAGACTTATCAAAGTACTCTCTTTGCTGTGTAAGCATAAATTCTATTTTACCCAGTAGGGTATCAGCTGGAATGATTTCCGTTGGAGGAGGTGGAGGAGGAAGAGCTGGAGTTGTCCAGATAGGAATTTCTTCAATCATAACTGAACTCTTACCTCTCTTGAAAGGTAGTATCTCATCCCCTTCCTCACCTAGGATAGTGGGGAGAGGGAAATCCAAACTCCTCATGGGAGGTTTTGCAGGTTGTGGGATAATCTCTTCTTCATCAGTTAATACAACTTCATTCTTCACCTCAATATGTACCTAGGGCTGATAGTCTTCTGGTATCTCTTCTGGAGGATTTTCTTCAGGGGTCTTTTTAGGGATAGCTTCAGGGGACTTTGTAGTAGTCTTCTCAGGAGAGATGAACAGGGGGTCATCTGAATTGAGTTCTTCTATCATTTTGTTGATGGCCTATGTAGTATTATCCAATAAAGTGTTATGATCAGAGGAGGAGTCAACATTCATACCTGAGCCACCATCATGTGCATGGGTGCTCTGCTCATAATCAGACTGAGCTTGACCTTCTTCTTCTACTACCACATCATCAGCAACTTTCTCAGGAATTTGAGTTGTAGGAACATCTGTGTGAATCTATGTCTCTGGTATCTCAACTTGTTGTACTTCTACAAGAACTGAAGGAGCAGACTCCCCCTCAACAACTGCACCAGATGTGCCAGCTGTATTAGTGTGAGGAGGAGATGAGATCCTGTCCTCATCATCAAAGATATTTCTTGAGGCTGGCGGATCCTAGCCTGGCCTTGGAATTCTTATCTCCCATCTATTAATGGAGGCGAGTGCGACTTTCTTCAGGTGATGAACAGACACTCCTTTGGACATGTCAAAGTTTTTTGGGTGTACTTGATTTAGATATAAGGTTATGATCCTGGCATAATTGGGTGCCTTTATACTTTCCTTTATATTGTCAAAGAGAATTTGGCCCCATTGGAATTTCTTGCGACAAATTACTGTTGTCATCATGTCGAAGAATTCTGAGGATATATATCCAATGGAGTGAGTTGTGTAGAGTAGAACTTTGCCAATAATATCAGCCAGGAGCTTGCTTTCAGTAGTCATGTTCGGTCGTCGAATGGAGTTTATGGATTCAGGGAGACCACAGAAGGACAGGGCCAGAGATTAAGGAAGATGCCTTGATCTTGATCTTCATATTCCTGACCTTACTTTTCAATAACTTCCCACTTATTTTAATTTTTGCATTTCTGAAAAACTCCTTGATATCTGGAATGAATACTTTGCATGTTTGCTTAAGAACGAAAGTGAGGCCGACAGATTCAAGTAGAAGAATGACGTTTCGAAAATCATCAGAGAGTTTGACGATTCCAGTGCGAACGAACTCATTGTCGAACCCTATCTTCGCATTAGGAGCCATGGATAACAGAGATTAAGAGATTTCTGACCTATTGAAGAAGAACGACGGAGTTTTTTTTGGGAAGAATGGTAGAACTAGAGGAGATGAATCGTCGTCCTTCGTGAAGCCCTATTCTTGAAATTTCGGAATTTGGATATTCTATGGACTAGCCTATTTATATAGACAATTAGAAATTTTGAAAATAAATACAGGCGTACCTGGAATGGCGGTTCGACTTCTAAAAAATTTCGCCAAACAGATTTGAACATTTTTCAAAAAGGCAACCTTATTTTTCGAAAGGTATGAAGGTTTTTCGAAAACTATGTAAAAATTTCCGAAAGGTATGAAGTTTTTTCGAAAAATCCATAAGTATTTTCGAGAAATCCATAAAGACTTTTCGAGAAATCCACTTATGAGCCTGAATTTTTCTGAAGGTTTGCTGAGTACGCTTTTTCCTAGGCATTTTTTGAGGGAATGATGTTGAATCTTTCCTTGACTTGTACTGTGAACTTTTTAGGACTCCATGTTGAGCATACCAAGTTCTATCTTGAAGAGCGAGAACGTGCTCTCGTTTAGTGGCTTCGTGAAAATATCTACAACTTGTCTATTTGTGGTTATATACTGAAGGTTGATGTCCCCATTCTCCACATACTCACGAATGAAATGGTATCTTAATTCGATATGCTTCTTCCGGCTATGAGAAACTGGATTGTTGGCGATTGCTATAATGCTGGAGGAGTCACAAAACATAGGAATGCCCCTGAACTTCAAGTTGTAGTCTTCAAATTGGTTATTTATCCAAAGAAGTTGTGCACAACAACTACCTGCAGAAATATATTTTGACTCGGCTATTGACATTGCAACATAGTTTTGTTTCTTGCTGCTCCAAGATATGAGCCTTCTTCCAAGGAATTGACAAGTCCCGGAAGTGCTCTTTCTGTCGTCTTTGCTACCTGTAAAGTCTTCATCTGAAAATCCAATTAGTTCTTTATGATTATTTCTTGGGTACCATAAGCCAAGATTGGGTGTTCCTTTAAGGTTTCTCAAAATCCGCTTTGCAGCAGAGTGGTGAGATTACTTAGAGTTCACCTGATATCTAGCACACACACATGTTGAGAAAATTATGTCAGGCCTATTAGCAGTAAGATAGAGCAAAGATCTAATTATGCTTATGTACTTGGTTTCATCAAAAGGTTTCCCTTTCTCGTCCTTGTCCAAAGACATAGTTGAACCCATTGGAGTCCTCATAGAGGTTACATTCTCCATTCCGAATTTCTTAACCAACTCCTTGGTGAACTTCATCTGAGAGATGAAAGTTCCATCTTCAGATTGTTTCACCTGAAGTACTAAGAAATATTTCAGCTCACCCATACTGCTAATTTTAAACTTCGCTTGCATAAATTTGGAAAACTTCTTGCAGAGGTTGTAGTCAGTAGAGCCGAAGATAATGTTGTCAACATTGATTTGCACTAGCAAAATCTTGCCTTTTACTTCCCTAAGAAATAATGTTTTGTCTATCTTTCCCACTGTGAATTTGTTCTCAAGAAGAAAGTTAGATATCGTTTCATACTAGGCTCGTGGAGTTTGTTTTAAACCGCATAAAGCTTTAAATAACAAATAAAAATAGTTAGGATGGTTAGGATCAATAAAACCTGTGGGTTGCTCCACTTATACTTCTTCGTTTATATTACCATTGAGGAAAGCAGACTTCACATCCATTTGATAGACAATGAAGCCCATAAGTGCAGCATATGCGAGGAGCAACCTGAAGGCTTCAAGTCTTATCACTGGAGCATAGGTATGATCAAAGTCGACCCCTTCTCCTGTAATGACTCAATCCGTTCATATAACATATAACAGAAGGTCCGGCCGGGGCCCCACACCATATGCCACAAAATAGGAGGTGAAGTAACAGGTTGATATCAAAGTTGCGCATCCTAACTCATAGCATTCTAGCGGAAGCTTTTAATATAAATACTGAACTTCAACCATGAATGTCCACTGATATAAACACCCACATTTATATAGGAATGTACACCAAATACAATATCGTTTGGCCTTATGGCCTTACAGTTGCTCTTTACAAGAGTGGCTTCCAAACATCGGCGCGCAGGCCGACCACACATGAACAAAACAAAACATTTTTCAGCTTAGCATTCAAGGGATAGCAGCAACAGCAGGGAATTCAGCCTTTATATGTCCCGCTTGGCTCCCCAGCACCTGCACAAGGACAGCCCACCCAACGGTGGCAAACAAAGCAACGGTCAGCATTCAGCTGACCAATTTATAATGACCCTATCACTTTCCCGGGACAGTGGTATTCCTTCCCTGCAGGCATAGTATTTCATATGCAGATATATAGATATCACACATTGTGCTCTCACACACAAACAATCCATCACAACCGCCAGCCACACGGTATGACGATCCGTGCACTCAGGGCACATTCTTGGTGTACCGGCGAACTAGAGTCCCACAACCGTTTTAGGGTCCGAAACCCAATGGTAAAATTGAGCATTTAGTCTTAGTGGCACGCAGGCCTAAGACTCTCATTATGCTCTCCAATAGACCGCACATTTAGGTCTTTAAGACGGACGGACATAACGCAGGTACAGATCAGCCAACCCCATTACTCAAGTCGCCTTGCCATCACCGAATACCAACGTACTCGCGGCTAAGTATAAGGAGCGGGTCAGTTTCACCTTGCATGTTTGGCATGAAGCCTTTTTAAGAACTCTCCACGCTCACACATAGCCATACCATCCCCGAGGGACTGGATTCACATTCATAGGTTAGCTAGGAGCCACGCCCAGCGTTAGCGACAGAACTCACTTTCCGTACCTAGCTCTAACTTAGCATTCATAGCATACAACACAAGTATTTAGTGGCTGTTTTCCTGGGCTTCCACTCCAATACTTCCTGCTACTATCCTTCACAGGCACAATCTATTAAAATCACAAGCATCACAAGGGTATTTTCCTAGACTACCACTCCAATACTTCCTATTACTGCCCTTCACAGGTCCAACCCATGGATTCCTATACATTTAACCACGAAGTCTTCTACGGTGTGCGGATGCAACATCACCAATCCAGACCAACCTGTCCAGATGGGCTTCACACATCATGCCTATTCCATACTCCATTTTCGGATCTATATGCAAAACTATTGGGGATTCCAAGAATCAACCCAAGGGAAATCCCTTAGCAATTCACCCTCTGGTTGGGGAAATCCATGCACATGCAAAAAAGGATGGACTTCACATGTCCAAGAAGGAAGATCGTTACCCTTGACGACCTCTTTGGAGCCATGGAATTCTAGCCAGCTGGAAAGCACCGCAGCAGTCTTGCCTCCACAGCTGACCTCAGATCTCAAATCGGAACTCAGCAGCTCCACCGGTGGCCGACTCCTCTCTCATCCTCCTCCTTGCTCTCTCTTCTCTCTAGATTCCTTAGAAAGAGGATAACCCAAGGCCAAATGAGAATCTCTTTCTCATTCTTGGCCTTAAAGTAGCAGGGAGAAGCCTGGGCCCTCAGATCCCAAATGAAGAAAATGGACGACCACGATTCGTCCACAAAAGTCTAATTTTTGGCTGACACGGCATATGACACGCCCGTGTTACAGGTCATGTACCTTAAGCGGCACACAACCAACTCATCTAGAAGAGTACACGACCATATGACACGCCCGTATCATAGGCCGTGTGATATAACACGGCTTCAGACACGCCCGTGTCTGCGACCGTGTATCTCAAGTGGTACACAACCATCATAACCCGAGCAAGACACAGCCATGTGACACACCCGTATCACAGGTCATGTGCCAAGAGATACAACCGTGTCCTGCCCGTGCTCACCAGGCCTCACTGCCCAAGCCAAATCTAGAAAAGGACACGGCTATATGACACGCCTGTGTCACAGGCTGTGTGCCCTTACACGGCTGCAGACACGCCTCCAGTGTGCATTTTGTCGAGCAAAGTTCGTCGACCAGAGGGGGACACACCCTATGACACGCCCGTGTCGCAGGGCGTGTTCCCTATCGAGAATTCGTCGAGTGCAGTTAGTCGAGCACTCAACAGGCTGCTCAGCCATACAGAGCAGGACACGCCCTGGGACATGCCCGTGTCCCAGGCCGTGTCGCCCAACTTGAACCCAACTTGGGATTTCGGGTATTACAACCCTCCCCTCCTTACAATAAATTTCGTCCCGAAATTTGCACACAATAAGTAAAAAAAAAAGATGTTATAACTTCATCAAAGTTTGATACACCTTGATACGCACTGCATAACAGTTTACACAAATAGCTCGGGAAATTCAGTTTGCATGGTCTGCTCTCACTCCCATGTTAGCTCCACACGGCCACAGTTGTCCCACCGGACTTTGACCTGTTGAAATTTGTGAAGTGGAAGTGGGTGACGGGACAGGCCGCGCGGCCTGTGCGGACAGCTTTGGCGGACTGGGCGGACTGGGCGGACTGAGGTTGCGGCCTGGTGAAAAGTCTGGTGGAAGCCGGCTGTGTTCTGAGCGGGTTGTGGCATGGAGTCCGCGGTTTGGTGCGGCCTGGTATCTGCGGATAGAGAGGCTTGCGGACTGGTGCATTGCTCAGTGGTCGCGGGTGCAAGCTTGTGCTATAGGCGGGTTGGTTCGAGTTCGCGGGAAGCCTTGCGGACTGGTGTGTCCGCGGTTTGGGCTGTTGCGGACTGGGCCTTGAGCTTGGCTGAGGCCTTGTCGAGCTCAGGTGTTACAGCAGGTCTTGCTGTGGAGACCGGTTGGCGGACTGGTGTTTGGAGTCCGGGAAGTAGCTGCTGTGTTGGACAAGTGCGAGGAGCTCGCGGACTGGTTGCGGTCTGTGCTAGGGTGTTTGGCGGACGGGACTTTGTGTCCGCCATGCTCGCACTGGCCCTTGATGGTTTTGGACTTGGTCACACTTGGTGTCAAGTTCATGGTGTCCGCCGTATCCGCGAAGTCCGCTGTGACCGGGCGGACTGTTGTTGTTTGCCTTTGGTCGTGGACTTGTGGCGGATTGAGGTGTGGGTCTTGCGGACTGCCTCGGGTTGGTGCGGACTGCCATTGAAGAGGGTGCTGTCCTGAAGCAGTTGGAGCTTTGCGGGCTGGTGCCTTGTCCGCTTAGCTTGGGCGGACTGGAGAGGGTTCGTCATTGGTTGCTTTGCTCCTGGCGGTTTCCCTTGGTGACTGGCTAAGTCCTCGCGGACTGAGCGGACGGTCGTTTGTATTCGCGCGGGCTGGGGCGGTGTCGCTATCTCATGGGCGGTGACCACACTCCTCACCTGACCTATAAATAGGACCCCCCTGGCACATCTACAGTAACCTAAGTAACGTGAGTGAACAGTAAATTGGGTTGGGCGAGTGCTGCGGTCTGTGTTTTTCAGTCCGCACGGATTGTTTGAGGCTGACGGTTTGCTGTGTGCAGGTCGCGCGGATAACTTCAAGGAGCCAGGAGCTTGGCTGTGACTTCGGTCAGTGCTTGGAAGTGTGCGGTCTCTGCGGACTCAGCAGGAGGTCGCTCTGCGGCTTGTCAGTTCTGTTTCAACTTTCCCAGCGTCAATAACCTGTCCGCCGGCTTCAGGCGGGTAGGGGAGTTCCTCAGTTCGGGTTCAGCAGGAGGCGAATAACGATCTGTCCGCACGGCCTCGCGGTCTCGGCGGACTCTGTGGTATTCGGCGGATTGCAGCATAGCTTGGGCGGGCTCAGCGGTCTCGGCGGTCTCGGCGACCTCGCGGTCTCGGCGGACTGGAGTGCTGTCCGCCCGGCTTGTTTTTTGGTTCTTTCTGTTTACAGCTGTAATACTAGCGAAATCATGTCTCGCTATGTATGCCTCGGATTGTAAAGAAGTGAATGCATAATAAGACTTTCTTGTGCTTCCATTGTTTTGTTGGGTGCAACCTCTAGTCCTTGGGTTTCCGCAGGTTCAGCGTGCGAACTGGGTAGTTCCGAAGATATTAATTTGGTGTTTGGGCTATCTTGCTGACCACGTTGAGAAAATTTAACATGGTATCAGAGGGAGGTTTCTGAGGTTGCGGAGGTTCAGTTGCGTGAGCGGAGGTCAGCCAGTGTTGTTACTCAGTGATTGAGTTGTGATCAACCTGTGTTGTTGCTCGGAGCTGCTGAAGGGTACCAACAGGTGATTGCAATGGAAGGAAGCTTAGCAAGAGGTCTTGGCTTTGAACTCTTAACGCCGACTAACTATAAAAAGTGGAAGTCGTGCATGAAGAGTTATCTTCTAGGCGAGGAGCTGTGGGAAGTTGTCGGTGGAGACGACAGACAGGAAGTAACTGCTGCTTTCGGTACTGCTGAACAGGTGAGGCTCTGGAGAAGAACTAATGCTAAGGCAGAGTTCGTTCTGAAGAGAGCTGTCTCTCCGGAACTGTTTGATCACATCATTGGGTGTGAGTCGGCTGCTGATATTTGGACAACCATTGATGAGTTGTTCAATAGGAAGAATGTGGCGCGGCTTCAGTTCCTGGAGAATGAGTTGGCCAGGGCAACTCAGGGAGACCTTTCCATCTCCAGGTACTTCTTAAAGATGAAGAGCTTGTGTGCTGAGCTGTCGGCACTGGATCCTGATGAGCCTATCTCTGAGGCAAAGATGAAAAGGCACATTTTCCGCGGCTTGCGGAAGGAGTATGTGGCCTTTGTTACGTCTGTTCAAGGGTGGGCTACTCAGCCGTCTCTGCTGGAGCTGGAGAATCTGCTTGCCTCGCAGGAGAGCTTAGCAAGGCAGATGGCTGGAGTGAATCTGAATCAGGAAGGCAGCGAGGCTCTCTTCTCAGGCAAGAAGAAAGGATGGGAAGGGAAGAAGAAGAAGAAGGTGCAGGCCGCTGGTGAGAAGGAGACTTCAACTTCGTATCCGCCGGAGAGGAGCAATGCTCCTAAGGACTGGAAGAAGAATCTGAAGTGCTACCGGTGTCATCAGCGAGGGCACTTCAAGCGGGACTGCAAGGTCAAACTGCAGCCTGGGCATGCTGCGGGAAAGGAGGAAGCTTGCTCGCGAAGTGAAGAAGCAGAATGGGGAGGAGCTTTCATGACGGGCACTTGTGTCCGGGCCTTATCTGCTGAGGACTTCAACAGCGAGTGGATCGTCGACTCCGGGTGTGGTCATCACCTCACCGGAGACAAGTCGAAGTTCACCTCCATGCAGGCTTACTCAGGTAATGAAGCTATTATCACTGCTGATAATACTGTTTATGCAGTAGAGAAGGAGGGGGTCGTGTCTTTGGGTAGTGATCAGGGGCCACTCACGTTAAGGAGTGTGTATCACGTGCCGGGCATGAAGAAGAACCTCTTCTCGGTGACCAACGCGGTGGACGCTGGGTATCACGTTATGTTTGGGCCAACAGACGTGAGGTTCCTTCGCAACGTATCAGCGGTGAAGGCTGATGTTGCTCATGTTGGGAGGAGGGTGAAGAACTTGTTTGTTCTTTCCACCAGTGCCTATGTTGATAGTATGAGAGCCAATGATAGTGCGGCTATCTGGCATGAGAGGCTGGGGCATGTTGGCATGGACAAGCTAAAGGCAATGGCGAGTAGAAGTCTGGTGAGGGGGTTGCCGATGTTGTCCTCCTTTGGTGATGGGCATGTTTGTGCGGGCTGTCAATACGGTAAGGCACATCGCCTTCCGTTTGATAAATCTCAAACAAGGAGCAAGAAACCATTGGAGTGTATTCATGGCGACCTGATGGGACCGACTGTTACTGCCAGCCTTGGTGGAAGCAAATACATGCTTGTCTTGGTTGATGACTACTCAAGGTATACTTGGGTGTACTTCTTAAAGGAGAAGTCGGATGCCTTCCGTTTGTTCGTGGAGTTCAAGGAGTTGGTAGAAGGCCGGCTTGGCTTGCGGATTAAGAAGTTTCGAACTGATAACGGGGGGGGGGAGTTTGTCTCTTCCGAGTTTTCTAACTTCTGCAGGAAGCACGGGATCCAACGGGAGCTTACATGTGCTCACACTCCACAACAAAATGGGGTAGCGGAGCGGAAGATCCGTCATTTAACGGAAACCTGCAAATGCTGGCTGCATGCGAAAGATATCCCGAGGTCCTTTTGGGCGGAGGGAATGTCTTGTGCTGCATATGTTATCAACCGGATGCCACTCAGCCCTATCAACATGAAGACTCCTATTGAGTTGTTGCTGAAGGAGAAGCCGAGTGTTGGACACCTTCGGGTGTTCGGTTCAACTTGCTACGTGCATGTCCCGGATGCTTCACGGACAAAGCTGGATGCGAAGGCAAGGAAACTTGTCTTTGTTGGCTATGATGAGCGGAAGAAGGGATGGAAGTGCATGGACCCTGTGACGAAGAAGTTCGTGGTGTCAAGAGACGTTGTCTTTGACGAGCTGACTTCATATGGAGGTGGCTCGGTGGAGCCTACTGGAAGTAGCAAGGTTGAGGAAGCACCGGTGGAGGCTGCTGAAGGCTTGGAAGAGGAGCTTGCTGTTTCTCCAGCAGCTCCTGTTGCTTCGAACTCCGAGGCTGAGCCTTCTGGCTCAGGAAGCAGGGGGAGCACTGCTCAATGCTTGCCCCAGGTAGGAGTGGAGCCTGAAGAAGCAACGGAAGCCGTGAGCAAGGAGCCATGTCTTCGGAGATCGAAGAGGGTGGTTAAGCCACCGGCTCGGTACTGTGATGGGAATGCAGTGAGCTTTGTCTCCTGCTTCTTTGCGGGTCCTCTGGATGAGCGAGAGCCTGCAAGCTTCAACGAGGCCACTGGAGTGAAGGAGTGGGAAGGTGCCATGAAGGAAGAGATTGATGCTCTGAAGAAGAATGAAACCTGGGACCTTGTGCCCAAGGTTGATAGCATTACTCCGGTTACTTGCAAGTGGGTGTATAAGTTGAAGAAGAAGGCTGATGGGAGCATTGATCGTTTCAAGGCTCGCCTGGTCGCTAGAGGATTCTCACAGCAGTATGGAGAAGACTATGAGGAGACATTCAGTCCAGTTGCGAAGATGACGTCTGTAAGAGTGGTGATCGCCTTGGCTGCTAGCAAGGGATGGAGGTTGTGGCAACTCGATGTGAAGAATGCCTTTCTTTACGGAGAGATTGACAAGGACATCTTCATGGATCAGCCGCTTGGTTTTGTCTCTGAGAAGCATCCGGACTATGTCTGCAAACTCAGGAAGGCTCTCTATGGGTTGAAGCAAGCTCCTCGAGCGTGGTATGGGAAGATTGCAGAGTACCTGCAGTTCTGTGGATACCTGGCTTCTAACTCGGATTCTAGCTTGTTCGTCAAGAAGAAGGGAGAGCTAAGAGTCTTGGTCCTACTGTATGTGGATGATATGATCATCACAGGGAACTCGGAGGAGGAAGTAGCAAGGCTCAGGGGAGAGCTTGCTATACGCTTCGAGATGAAAGACTTGGGAGAGTTGCATCACTTTCTTGGTCTGGAAGTGGAGAGGAAGGAGTGCGGGATTCTCATTAGCCAGAAAGGGTATGCTGATCGTATTGTGAAGCGGTTTGGCATGGGCGAAGGGAAGAAGTGCTCTACTCCACTGGAATCTGGGCTGAAGCTTCGACGAGATGAGGGAAGGGTGCTTAATGATCCCTTGGTGTTCAGGGCTCTTGTTGGGAGCTTGATCTATCTGACGATTACAAGGCCGGATATAGCTTATGCTGTTGGCCGAGTAAGTCGGTATATGGCTGAACCAAGGCAATCTCATCTAGTGGCGGCGAAGGGAATTCTGAAGTATGTCAAGGTGACTTCTGAGATGGGACTCCTCTATGGAAGGGATGCGGAGGTTGCGTTGCTCGGGTACACGGATGCTGACTATGGCGGTGATTCGGATGATCGAAGGTCTACTTCAGGTTATGTGTTCACTTGCGGTTCAGCTAGCATCTCGTGGTGTAGCAAGAAGCAGGACTCGGTGTCGGTTTCAACCACGGAGGCGGAGTATAAGGCTTCGGCCTTGGCTGCTCGGGAAGCCGTTTGGTTGAGGAGGCTCATAGAGGATGTTCATGAAGAAGTGCAAGGGCCTACTTTACTCCGGGGTGACAATGAGAGTGCTCTCAAACTGGTAAACAATCCAGTGTGTCACGCCAGGACCAATCATATAGAGATTGATCACCACTTCATCAGGGAGAAGGTGTTGGAGGGGTCTCTGCTGGTCGGGCATGTTCGGAGTGAAGATAATCTTGCTGACATCTTCACGAAGCCGCTGTCGAAGGGGCCTTTTGAACGCTTGCGCAGCTTGCTGGGCTTGGTCACCACTTCTCACTTCAAGGGGGAGTGTTGAAATTTGTGAAGTGGAAGTGGGTGACGGGACAGGCCGCGCGGCCTGTGCGGACAGCTTTGGCGGACTGGGCGGACTGAGGTTGCGGCCTGGTGAAAAGTCTGGTGGAAGCCGGCTGTGTTCTGAGCGGGTTGTGGCATGGAGTCCGCGGTTTGGTGCGGCCTGGTATCTGCGGATAGAGAGGCTTGCGGACTGGTGCATTGCTCAGTGGTCGCGGGTGCAAGCTTGTGCTATAGGCGGGTTGGTTCGAGTTCGCGGGAAGCCTTGCGGACTGGTGTGTCCGCGGTTTGGGCTGTTGCGGACTGGGCCTTGAGCTTGGCTGAGGCCTTGTCGAGCTCAGGTGTTACAGCAGGTCTTGCTGTGGAGACCGGTTGGCGGACTGGTGTTTGGAGTCCGGGAAGTAGCTGCTGTGTTGGACAAGTGCGAGGAGCTCGCGGACTGGTTGCGATCTGTGCTAGGGTGTTTGGCGGACGGGACTTTGTGTCCGCCATGCTCGCACTGGCCCTTGATGGTTTTGGACTTGGTCACACTTGGTGTCAAGTTCATGGTGTCCGCCGTATCCGCGAAGTCCGCTGTGACCGGGCGGACTGTTGCTGTTTGCCTTTGGTCGTGGACTTGTGGCGGATTGAGGTGTGGGACTTGCGGACTGCCTCGGGTTGGTGCAGACTGCCATTGAAGAGGGTGCTGTCCTGAAGCAGTTGGAGCTTTGCGGGCTGGTGCCTTGTCCGCTTAGCTTGGGCGGACTGGAGAGGGTTCGTCATTGGTTGCTTTGCTCCTGGCGGTTTCCCTTGGTGACTGGCTAAGTCCTCGCGGACTGAGCGGACGGTCGTTTGTATTCGCGCGGGCTGGGGCGGTGTCGCTATCTCATGGGCGGTGACCACACTCCTCACCTGGCCTATAAATAGGACCCCCCTGGCACATCTACAGTAACCTAAGTAACGTGAGTGAACAGTAAATTGGGTTGGGCGAGTGCTGCGGTCTGTGTTTTTCAGTCCGCGCGGATTGTTTCAGGCTGACGGTTTGCTGTGTGCAGGTCGCGCGGATAACTTCAAGGAGCCAGGAGCTTGGCTGTGACTTCGGTCAGTGCTTGGAAGTGTGCGGTCTCTGCGGACTCAGCAGGAGGTCGCTCTGCGGCTTGTCAGTTCTGTTTCAACTTTCCCAGCGTCAATAACCTGTCCGCCGGCTTCAGGCGGGTAGGGGAGTTCCTCAGTTCGGGTTCAGCAGGAGGCGAATAACGGTCTGTCCGCACGGCCTCGCGGTCTCGGCGGACTCTGTGGTATTCGGCGGATTGCAGCATAGCTTGGGCGGGCTCAGCGGTCTCGACGGTCTCGGCGACCTCGCGGTCTCGGCGGACTGGAGTGCTGTCCGCCCGGCTTGTTTTTTGGTTCTTTCTGTTTACAGCTGTAATACTAGCGAAATCATGTCTCGCTATGTATGCCTCGGATTGTAAAGAAGTGAATGCATAATAAGACTTTCTTGTGCTTCCATTGTTTTGTTGGGTGCAACCTCTAGTCCTTGGGTTTCCGCAGGTTCAGCGTGCGAACTGGGTAGTTCCGAAGATATTAATTTGGTGTTTGGGCTATCTTGCTGACCACGTTGAGAAAATTTAACATGACCATCCCGATTTCCTTGTTCCACAACTGCTTCTCGGCTCGATCCTCGATCCGAATGGGCCTAACCTTCATCGTTAGCCCATACTCCACCGGCACACGATCATTCTCAATCACTTGAGCTGGATCTTTGACGGCTTTCCGAAGCACCGAGATGTGAAAGACATCATGTAATACACTCAATTCTGCCGAAAGTGCTAGCCGATAGGCAACTTCCCCAACTCGCTCCACCACTTCAAACGGACCAAGATATCTCAGACTTAACTTTTTCAGCCGCCGAATCCTGGACATGCCTTTGAAGGGTTTGATCTTCAAATATACCCAATCGCCCACCGCGAACTCCACGTTCCGATGTTTGGCATTGTAGTACTTCACCTGTCGATCCTGGGCTATCAGTAGCCTCTCCCGAATAGCACGTATCGTCGAGTTAGCTTCATCGACTTCTTTACGCTTATACAGTTTGGATTTGCCTACTTCTGCCCAAGCTAACAGTGTACGACACTTGCGACCATACAGAGCTTCAAACGGTGCCATACCGATGCTCTCTTGGTAGTTGTTGTTGTAGGCAAAATCCACCATATAGAGATGATCTTCCCATCTCTTACCAAAATCCAGGGCACACATTCGGAGCATATCCTCCATTATTCTGTTGGTCCTCTCAGTTTGGACATCTGTTTGGGGATGAAAGGCCGTACTGAACGTCAACTTTGTGCCCAACTGTTGATGGATTAGCCTCCAATCATTCGATGTAAATCACCCATCACGATCACTCACGATGCTACAAGGAACACCGTGTAGCCGTACAATCTGCTCAACATAGAGCTTTGCCAAACTTTCCACTGAATTGTCCCGCATGTTCGGAAGGAAGTGCGCCACTTTCGTCAACCGGTCTACAATCACCCAGATGGAATCATTCCCGTGTTGAGATCTCGACACCCCATGCATGAAATCCATTAAAATATCATCGAACTTCCATTCTGAAATCGACAATGACTTCAAGAACCCTCCAGGTTTCTGGCATTCCGCTTTTACCAAAGAACAAGTTTGGCATTTAGCCACATAATGAGCTATGTCCTTCTTAAGTCCTGTCCACCAGAACAACTTTTTCATGTCCCTGAACATCTTTGTGCTCCCAGGGTAAATTGAGTACTTTGTAAAGTGAGCTTCGTACATCAACTCTTCTTGCAACTTACCCATACTCGAGACGCACAACCGACCCTCTTTCCGCAAAAGGCCGTCATCCCAGGAGAATTGGCCATCCATCCTATCCTTTGCATAGCGTTGGAGACTTTCATCCAGCTTCATTGCTCGTCGAACCTGTCCGCCGGGTCATATTGTACCTCCGTCCAGTTCAAACATGCATCGGCTGTAGAATTCTTGTCAACACAAGAAATCTTTAACGCTTCCAACTCCTGGATCAGACGCTCATCATGCATCTGCAACCAATTTGCCCGTGATGGAGCCCTCCGACTCAAGGCATCAGCGACCACATTTCCCTTCCCGGGAGTATAATGAATCTCAAAGGTGTAGTCCCCAAGGAACTCCAGCCACTTTCGTTGTCGCATATTCAAATCCTTCTGCTACAACAAGTACTTTAGGCTCTTATGGTTCGTAAAGATATCCACTTTTATGCCATAACGATACTATCGCCATAACTTAAGTTCAAAGATCACCGCCGCCAACTCTAAGTCGTGGACGGGATAATTTTGCTCATGCACTTTCAATTGGCGTGCGCCATAAGCAATCACCTTTCCAAGCTGCAGAAGAACACAGCCTAAGCCGCTTCCTGAAGCATCACTATAGATCTCATAGCCGTCTGTACAACATGGAGATGTCAACACAGACGTCATGGTCAAACGACTCTTTAGCTCTTCAAAAGCTCGTGCGCACTCCGGCGTCCAAGTGAACTACTGATCCTTCCTCGTCAGTGTGGTCAGAGGCAAAGCGATCCGTGAGAAATTCTCTACAAAACGTCTGTAGTAGCCTGCCAGTCCAAGGAAACTCCTGACTTCGGCCACTAAAGAAAACACCGACCACTCTTGAATGGCTCTTATCTCTGATGGATCCACTGCTATGCCCTCTCCACTTACCACATGGCCAAGAAAAGCCACCGACGAGAGCCAAAACTCACACTTTGAGAACTTGGTATAGAGCTTATTCCTCCGTAAGGTATGCAACACCAACCGCAAGTGGTTTGCATGATCAGCTTTAGAGTTTGAGTACACCAAAATATCATCAAAAAATACAATCAAAAATAGATCCAAGTACTCTCGGAACGTTCGGTGCATGAGGTCCATGAATACCGATGGCGCATTGCATAACCCAAATAGCATTACCGTGAACTCATAATGACCGTAGCATGTTCCAAATGCGGTCATGGGAATGTCACCTTCCCGAATTCTCAACTGGTAATATCCAGATTTCAAATCCAATTTGGAATAGACCGTTAATACCACTAGCTGATCGAACAATTCATCTATCCGTGGAATCAGATACTTGTTCTTCTCTGTTAGCTTATTCAATTTACGGTATTCAATACATAACCGCAAACCACCGTCCTCCTTTTTCACAAATAGAACAGGTGCACTCCAAGGTGACATACTTGTGCATATATGTCCCTGCTACAACAACTCTTGCAATTGGACTTTCAATTCAGCCATTTCCTTTAGCGCGACGCGATATGGAGAGTGGGCCACAGGTTTCGCACCTAGCACCAACTCAATAGTGAAGTCGATCTCCCGCTGGGGTGGTAGCCCAGGGAGATCCTTAGGAAACACATCTGCAAACTCCGATACAATCGGAACATCACTCGCATTGGACTTTGGCTCAACAGCCTGAATCAGTGTGAAGAATAACTCTGCGCCTTCCGAACAGCCTTAACGACTTGGAGTGCAGACATCAAGGTCTCGCTCACCCCTCACATACCAGCGAACTTAGTCACAAGCTCGGTATTATGGCCCAGTGTGACCTCTTTTGACTGGCAATCAATCAAGGCATGCTGCTCTGCGAGCCAGTCCATACCAAAAATCACATCAAATTCCAATATCGCCAGTACAGATGCAGTCAAAACAGAAATCCCGACTTCCAATTTGAACCGCCACATCGCAAGCCCTATCCGCAAGCATCAAACAGCCATTCGGTAGTAACACATTTACGCTCTCTGTCTTCACATGACTAGATAGTCCAATTCGAGTTACGAAGTCCTTAGACAGAAATGAATGCGAAGCACCCGTATCAAACAGTGCTCTTGCCAGCGTGTTCTGAATCATAACAAAGCCTGCTGCAATCACATCACAAACAAGCTATACATAAAGCATACAATAAGAAAAGCATTTGAAAACTTAACTAGTAACTGTTATGACGTCACTTTACTTTATGGCCTCCTGTTGGCCAAGATTGTAGACTCGGGGCTGCACCTAGGATGCAGAAGACTCCACCACTGCCTTTCTATTCTCAGCATAAGACGCTCCCGCCTTCTTTTCTCCCTTTGGCGGACCAACCCGACAGTCACGGGCTATATGCCCCACTCTTCCACAAGTAAAGCAAGTACGAGTCTCTGGCCTCGAAGTGTCCCCCGACGTTGCACCCGATGCAACCATAGAAGGAGCTTGTCCAGACGACTTGGACCTCTTGCCCCATTTCTTTTTATAATACGATTTCCCAGGTTGGGGCGCTTTAAACTCTGGCTTTATCACAGCCAACGCCCGCTTTCCTTGCACCCTCTTCATGTCTTTCTCCAGCACACATGCAGTATCGACCAATGCCCGAAACCCTTGGTTTACGGAACTCGAGAGCAGGAATCACAACTCATCCCGCAATCCTTTATAGAACCTATTGGTTTTCCGCTGCTCATCGGTGAAGATGGAGCCCGCATACCATCCCAACCGTATGAACTCATCCAGGTACGTCTCCACACTACCTTCTCCTTGCATTAGCCATGGGAACTCATTTTCCATGGCAATGCGTTGTGCCACTGGTTGGTGCTTTGCCAGGAAGAGTCGCGAGAACTCCTCAATCGACATTTGTGTTAACTGCCTGCCCCCTAAGTGGTATAACTCTATCTCGTCCCACCATAACCGAGCCTCTCCTTCCAATAAGAAGGTGGCCAAGGTGACCTTCTGATCTTCCTCAATCCTGATTGCCATCAAGATACGCTTGACGTGCGATAACCAGTCCTCCGCCTGCGTAGGGGATCCCATACCCGTAAACGTAGGGGGATTGAAGCTCATGAACTACTTCAACTGCCTTTCAGCTGCTCGAGGATCAACAGCTACAACAGGTTATGGCCTCGCTGCTACCTATTCTAACACCACTACCGGCTGCGCTTGCCTACCAGGATGTATTTGAAACATCACAAACAACACCTCAACAACTAAGTGGAAAGTTTCCGCAGAAGGGGGAGATGTAGACACCTTAGCTGGTGCCGTACACTCATCAGAATGTTGGGGCTCCAACTGCCCAGCACCACTCCGAGTCACCTACAGGTGAACACGACACACATTAGCGACCTCACACAAGCAATAACAACAATATAGGAACGTGCAGGTTCCCCAAACAAGTGTATTTGCATTCCTACGTGGACATTCAAGAGTTCAATAGTGTTAACGCGGTTCGCACTTACACGTGCTCGCCACCCCACAAAAGAATTCGACCACGAATTCGAAAGGGAAAGACCGAGAAAGCTGATACTAGAAATTTAATGACTCCATCCATTCATATAACATATAATAGAAGGTCCGGCCGGGGCCCCACACCATATGCCACAAAACAGGCGGCGAAGTCACGGGTTGATATCAGAGTTACGCATCCTAACTCATAGCATTCTAGCGGAAGCTTTTAACATAAATACTGAACTCCAACAATGAATGTCCACTGATATAAACACCCACATTTATATAGGAATGTACACCAATTACAGTATCGTTTGTCCTTATGGCCTTATAGTTGCTCTTTACAAGAGTGGCTTCTAAACATCGGCACACAGGCCGGCCACACATGAACAAAACACAACATTTTTCAGCTTAGCCTTTAAGGGTTAGCAGCAACAGCAAGGACTTCAGCCTTTATATGTCCCGCTCGGCTCTCCAGCACCTGCACAAGGACAGCCCACCCAACGGTGGCAAATAAGGTAATGATCAGCATTCAGCTGACCAATTTATAACGACCCTATCCCTTTCCCGGGGCAGTGGTATTCCTTCCCTGCAGGCATAATAATTAATATGCAGATATATAGATATAATACATTATGCTCTCACACATAAACAATCCATCACAACCGTCAGCCACGCGGCCTGACGATCCGTGCACTCAGGGCACATTCTTGGTTTACCAACGAATCAGGGTCCCACCACTGTTTCAGGGTCCGAAACCCAACAATAAAATTGAGCATTTAGTCTTAGTGGCGCGCAGGCCTAAGACTCATTATGCACTCCAACAGACCGTATATTCAGGTCTTCAAGTCGGACGTACATAACGCAGGTACGAATCAGCCACCCCCCATTGCTTAAGTCACCTTGCCCTCACCAAATACCAACGTACTCGTGGCTAAGTATGAAGCGCGGGTCGATTTCACCTTCCCTGTTTGGCATGAAGCCTTTTTAAGAACTCTCCAAGCTCACACATAGCCATACCGTCCCCGAGGGACTGGCTTCACATTCATAGGTTAGCTAGGAGCCACGCCCAGTATTAGCGATAGAACTCACGTTTTGTCCCTAGCTCTAACCTTAGTGTTCATAGCATACAACATAAGCATTTAGTGGGTGTTTTCTTGGGCTTCCACTCCAGTACTTCCTGCTACTATCCTTCATATGCACAACCCATTGAAATCGCAAGCATCATAAGGGTCTTTTCCTAGACTACCACTCCAGTACTTCCTATTACTGTACTTCACAAGTCCAACCCATGGATTCCTATACGTTTAACTGCAAAGTCTTCTCCGGTGTCCGAATACAATAATACCAATCCAGACCAACCTGTCCAGATGGGCTTCACATAGCATGCCTATTTCGTACACCATTTTCGGATCTATATGCAAAACTATTGTGGATTCCAAGAATAACCCAAGGGAAATCCCTTAGCAATTCACCCTCTGGTGGGGGAAATCCATTCACATGCCAAAAAGGAAGGGCTTCACATATCCAAGAACGAAGATCGTTACCCTTGATGACCTCTTTGGAGCCATGGAATTCTTGCCGACTGGAAAGCACCGCAGCGGCCTTGCCTCCACAACGCTGTCCTCGGATCTCAAATCGGAACTCAGCAGCTCCACCGGTGGCCGACTCCTCTCTCCTCCTCCTCCTTGCCCTCTCTTCTCTCTAGCTTCCTTAGAAAGAGGATAACCCAAGGCCAAATGAGAATCACTTTCTCATTCTCAACCTTAAAGTAGCAGGGATAAGCATGGGCCATCAGATCCCAGATGAAGAAAATGGATGGCCACGATTCGTCCACTAAAGTCTAATTTTTGGCTGACGCGACATGTGACACGCCCATATCACAGGATGTGTACCTTAAGCGGCACACAACCGACTCATCTAGAAGAATATACGGCCACATGATACGCCTGTATCATAGGCTGTGTGACCTGACACCTCTTCATACAGGCCTGTGTTTGTGGCCGTGTATCTCAAGTGGTACATAACCATATTAACCCGAGTAAGACACAGCCATGTGACATGCCCGTGTCACAGGCCGTGTGCCCACAGACACACCCGTGTCCTGCCCATGCTCACCAGGCCTCACTACCCAAGCCAAATCCAGAAAAGAATACGGACATATGACACGCCCGTGTCACAGGCCATGTGCCCTTACACGGCTGCAGACATGCCTCCAGCGTGCGTTTCGTCGAGTAAAGTTCGTCGACCAGAGGGGGACACACCATCTGACACGCCCGTATCACAGGGCGTGTTCCCTCTTTAGAACTCGTCGAGTGCAGTTCGTCGAGCACTCGACAGGCTGCTCAGCCATACATAGCAGAACACGCCTTAGGACACGCCCGTGTCACAGGCCGTGTTGCCCAACTTGAACCCAACTTGGGATTTGGGGTGTTACACTTCCTATTTATATCCTTCAGCTACGAGTCTGGCTTTGTTTTCGATGATGGTTCCGTCTTTATCCATCTTGTTCCTGTAGACCCATCTTCTTCCAATTACATTCTTGCCTTTGGGTCTTGGTACAAGCTTTCAGACTTGATAGCATTTGAACTTATTTAGTTCTTCGATTGCAACTATCCAAGATGCGTCTTGTTTTGCTTCTTCGAATTTCTTTGGTTCAACCTGCGAGAGAAAACTCAAATGCAAATTTTCATTAGTAGTACCTCTTCGAGTTCTTATACCAGCATGAGGATCTCATATGATTTGATCAACTGGGTGATCCCTCAAGTGTCTGAGCTCTAGAGTCTTTACATTGGGAACTTCCACTCTTTCTGGAGTACTTCTTCCACTTGGATAACTTCTTCATCTTGGTGATCTTCTTCTCCGTTTGAGGTTGGAGGAGTGATCTTGATGAACTTTTGAGCATTTTCTTCAACTATCTCATCCAAGCTTAACTCTTTCTGCCTTGAACTTATATCTTCAACAAAAATACTGGAAGAGCTACTATGTAACAAGCTCGTCTCATCAAATACAACATTAATCGACTCTTTTACCACTAGAGTTTTCTTATTAAAAATTATATAAGCCTCACTATGACTGCTATAACCTACGAAAATACCTTCAAAGAATTTTTCTCCAAACTTCGTACGATGATATTTCCCATTAATAAGTACATAGCATTTGCAGCCAAAGATCTTGAAGTAGGACACAGTCGGTCTCCTACATTTTAGTAGCTCATAGGGAGTCTTACGATGATTCTTGTTGACCAACGCTCTGTTTTGCACGTGACAAGCTGTATTGATGGCCTCAGCCTAGAAGTACTCTGGTAGAGAGGAGTCAGTCAATATTATAGTGCATGCTTCAATGAGTGTTATTTCCTTCTCTATGCAACTCCATTTTATTGTGGAGTATGCGGGGAGGAAAACTCTTGAAAGATACGTAGACTTCCATAGAATTTTGTCATAGCACCAGATTCGAATTCTGTTATGTGGTCACTTCTGATTCTAACCACTGAACAGTTTAATTCGTTCTAGATTTGCCTAACAAAATTCGTGAACACAGTAAAGGTATCTAACTTTCATTTCAAAAAAAAACCGAAGTAAAATGTGAGTGATCATCAATAATTACCAGCGTATATGACTTACCTCCTAAACTACGAACTTGCATTGGACCAAATAAGTCAATGTGCAGTTAATACAAATACCTTGAGGAATCTTTATCAGCAATGCCCTTAAAGGTAGCCCTTGTCTGCTTGCCCATCTGACATGCATGACATGGACTTTCTTTAATGCACTTAATAGTCAGTGCGTCACGTACTAGGTCTTGAGAAAATAACATATTAATGGTTTTGAAATTTATATGTGCAAGTCTCTCATGTCATTGATATCAAAGAGATGCACTATCTTTTGCAACAAAACATACTGGGGTAAAAGTGTCTAAGCATAGAAAATCAAGACAATATATTTCTACTCCTTGTGCCTGTTAATATCATCTCCATAGTAGAGGCCGACTTTATCAGGCACTGATCCTTAGAAAATGTAACAATAAAGCCTTTATCACATAATTGACTTATGCTGATAAGATTATGTTCTAATCCTTTCACTTAAGGCACATCAGTGAATGAAACTATACCGTTAGAAATTGTACCGTAAGCTTTTGCGATTCCCGGTCAAAGCCACCAAAGATAACCTTTGGATCGTCTTTGACTGGAGCATAGTTTTGAAGTAGGCTTCTTGTCCCGGTCATATGCCGAGAGCATCCACTGTCCAAATACCAGATAGACGTTTTGTTGGCCTTTGGACATACCTGCGATAGTAGATCATTTTGCCTTAGGAACCCAATAAGATTTGGGTCCTAGGTTCCTTGTTAGCATACTCCCCATTTGTGTGTTAACACTACGAGTGGTCTGGCTCGTATGGTTAACTTGAGGAGTTTCAAAATTTATGGGATTAAACCAGCAGTCCACAACAAAGTGACCAACTTTACCGCAACACCAACAGTCAAACCTATTGTATCTTTTCAACTTCTCTTGCTTGACCTTTTGAACATGTGATCTAGCAGTATCGACTGAATTAGAGGTAGAAGCCTTATGATGATGGTGCTCACAAGGCTTATGCACCTCCTTTTCCTTATGTACAACGAGCTTGGCTTTAGGTGCCTTCTTGTTGTTATGGCCATGAACATATGGACCATAACTTCTCATTTGAATTTCTTCGTAAGGTGCCTTAAACGCACTTTCACCATAATTCCGGGACGGGCCCATCCTTGGTATCGCGACTTAGGCTCTACATAGGTAGGCCTGGTAAATTGACCATAGGATGACTCAAAATCAAATTAGTTCATTGGGGAAATTATCTTCTTAAATGTAGTTTGATCTAGAGGGGCCTTCCCTTTCTCTTCTGCTAAGGCTCTATTAGCAGCCTTATTTTCCTTTGAGCCTTGTTCCTACTATAGGATTTACTAGGAGCAGCCTCATGACCCAAGCCAACTTCTTTAGCCAGAGTAGAGAATTCAACGACAAATGGAAGGCCTGTCTTTGTTAACCCAGAAATCGACAATCCTTCCCAAGGCAGCCAGCTGGCTACTCGCGCTCCTTAGATTCTCCCTTTTGATCGCGACAAGCCCCATCGTAGGCGGACAGTTTTCCCTGTCCGTCTAGGTCCCCTTGCAACCGCGTGCCCTGCAGGACGGCGGGCTATTCCCATAGCTCACCCTCGCAAGCCATGCGGTTAGGCCCGCTAACCGTGCAATGCTTTTCCTTACAGGAGTCCGCCAACAGCACCACCAGGGGCGGCCTCCCAGTCCGCCCAAGGGGCGACGGCCTCCTGCCGCCGTCCACCGAGGCCGCCCAGCAGGGGCGGCCTCCCTGCCGCCTGAGGGGCGGCGGCCTCCTGCCGCCGTCCGCCGAGGCCACCCACTAGGGGCGGCCTCCGCCTGCCAGGCCGCCCACCCGGGGCGGCCTCTGCCCGCCAGCCGGGCAGACTCCACCCAGAGTCCGCCCAGGCCGCCCGCTAGGGGGCGGCCCCGGCCTTGCCGTACGGACTCCACCCGGAGTCTGCCCAGGCCGCCCGCTCGGGGGCGGCCCCGGCCTTGCCAGGCGGACTCCACCCGGAGTCCTCCCAGGCCGCCCGCTAGGGGGCGGCCCCGGCCTTGCCGGGCGGACTCCACCCGGAGTCCGCCCAGGCCGCCCGCTAGGGGGAGGCCCCGGCCTTACCGGGCGGACTCCACCCGGAGTCCGCCCAGGCCGTCTACTAGGGTACGGCCCGGCCTGCCGGGCGGACTCCACCTGGAGTCCGCCCAGGCCACCCGCTCCTGCCGGGCGGACTCCCCCCGGAGTCTGCCCAGGCCGCCCGCAAGGGGGCGGCTCCGCTCTCTTCCGGCCTCTTGCTGTCTGCTTCATTCGCCAACCTGGCGGACTCCAATTTCCAGTCCGCGGAGTCCGTGCAGGTCGTCATGCTGACATCACTGGGCCCCGTTTTTTGAAGATCTTCCCCGAGCCTATAAATAGCCCCTGATTCTTCTCATTCAGGGGGACTGGTGGTGGAGACAAGTCTTGCCAGCAGAACCTGCGGACTCCGTTTTCCTGTCCGAGGAGTCCTCCATCAGCCTTCCAGCAAGCCCTGCAGACTCAGTTTTCCTGTCCGCGCAGTCCTCCATAGCTTACCTGCGGCTTGCCAGCAAGCTCTGCGGACTCAGTTTCCCAGTCCTCCAGCAGCTAGAAGCATCTTTTACTTAGTATCTAGCAACTTCTTCTCCCTTAGCCGCCAGCTTCCCTTTGTACCCCTTTAATGCTTTGTTGTGAAGGTGTACTAGTAAGCTTGTAACCTCTCGCTATTAATCAAAGGAAAGCCCGTCGCAAGAGTGGCATTTGAGCGCGGCAGGCGAAGTGTGCTGTTGCCGCTGCTAGCGGCCCCCTCTTATCCTCTCTGCTCAGCAAGCCTTGCTCTCTGCTCAGCAAGCCTTGCTCTCTGCTCAGCAGGCCTTGCTTCTCTGCTCAGCATGCCTTGCTATCTGCTCAGCAAGCCTTGCCCTCAGCTCAGCTCAGTTCTTCTCGGCAACCAACCTGTAAGTGCAATCGTCGCAGTAACTGTCTGCTCGACAGCTCCTGATCAACCTCCTCTTCCTCTCTTGATCAACCCTCTCTGTTGATCAAGGCCCTCCTCTGCTCTCAGCAGCCCCTCCTCTACCCCCGCAGCCCTCCTTGAACAAGCTGTTTGCTCCACTCTCGAGCACTCAGAAGCTTCCTTCTCCCCTAACCCCGCAACCTTTCTCCTCCCTCCTCACCTAGCCTGTGAGACCAAACACCCCTTCCGTATTAGCTGTGCCCCCGGTGCCGTTTCCGCGCATCAATAGTTTTGGTGCGGTGAGCGTGGACCATCAGTTAACGCGCGATCCTTCATATCCGAACAGGAAGTGAAAGCGACAGTTAACCATGTCAGACCATCAATCAGCCGAGAATCTTGCTCCAAGTCCCAGTGAAGATCCCCTTTGGGAGGCCCTTGAGCAGATGCGCCGTGAGAATGCTCAACAGTTCCAGGCGATCAACAAAGTTCTTGCTGCAATCACACAGCGATTAGACGCTCATCCAGCAACAGCTCCAGCTGCTCCAATCAACCCAACACCAACATCAGAGCATCAGTAAGCTTACTCTCAAGCTTGCCCGCCGTTCTATCCTCCTTACACCCCAACCTTTCCGCAAGGGCCTGCAGCTCCTTTGCGACCTCAAGATGAAGAGTTTGCTGCACGCCATAACTTCTTCCAGGAAGCAGCCCGGGGAAGTCCTGCTAGATTTCTCAATTTTCAGGGAAGTCATCCCTACCCTTCAGCTCCTGCCTCTGCTCCTCCTGCAATAACTTTTCCTTTTTATCCTCATGCTCCTTTTGCAGCTACAGCCTATGCTCCTTTCTTTCCTTATGCTGTAGGAGAGCAAGAAGAACCTTCACCATTCGCGGAGAATGTTCGCCATGAGCCTACTCCAGCAAACTTCAGAGAGCCTCGACTGCCAATCTACACTGGAGAGACAGATCCAGTAAAGCACCTCCAAGCTTTTGCGTCAGCCGTTGCTCTCAAAACCCTTTCAGATGCAACCAAGTGCAAACTCCTTGTCACCACCTTTGATGGGCAAGTGAGGGACTGGTTCTATGGCCTCCATCCTCACTCCATCACTTCCTTCCTTGATCTTCGAAGGGAGTTTCTTCTCAGATTCTCTACATCAACCAAGAGAAAGGGCGGTCCTGAAGCCCTCTTTGAGATCAAGCAGCGTGGAAATGAGACTTGGTCTCAGTTTGTTGATCGATTCCAAAGAGAGATTTTGGACATCGAAGTTACTGATCAAGAAATGTACAGAGTGGCTCTTATCCACGGTCTTCGTGAAGGGCCTCTCAAATTTGAAGCCAATGTCCGTGCTCCAAGGACATATCAAGAGTTGATTGCTCTAGCCAACTCATATATCCGAGGTGAAAAGAGCAACCCGGGCTTCGTCTCCAAGCTTTTATCCGAGGAGGATCTCTCTCGCAAGCATCCTCCAAGGTCTCCTCACAATCACTTCCCAACTCATTCAAAGAAGGAGAGAAGGATTCATCGCCATCGATACTCCTTCCCGAGCCGTGATCGTGCTCAAGATCCATTGCTGCCTCTAGCTCCTTCTTCTCAAACAACAGCAGTTCATCAGCAGCAAGACAATGACTTGCATGGGTCTGATCTCGACGACGCCATGCAAGAAGTAATCCAGATCATGAAAGACAGGGCAAACTTCAAGAAGCCCTATCGATTAGCTGATCAAAGATCTAGGAGTTCAGAACCTTACTGCGAATTTCACAAAGAACCAGGTCACCTAACTGAAGACTGCCGAGCATTCCGGCAACTTGTGCAAAGGATGCTCCGGTAGGGAAAGATGCATGACCTGCTTCCTAAAGAAGAACGCCTTGATCCAGCAACTTCAAAGGGCAAAGAAGTTGTAGACGTTCCTTGCTCCTCAAGGGGAGTAAACCAAGTCGAAGAGCCTCCTCTCTTCGTTATCAACAATACCGTCGAATGCTTCGATGCCGATGACGAAGGTGTGCTTGGAAGGCTATTCTAAGCAAGCGATGGACTTCACAGTCCTCCAAAGCTCATAGCAAGCTTCATGGGTTATCTCAACCCTTGATCTCTCTCTGCAAACATTTTCATTTCACCAAACACTTCTCAGTGTTCATTTCTTGCTTTTCAACAAAGCTTTTTATCAGGGATCTTATACTGACACAGTTCCCTTATTGTGTTGCTCCTTCCTCTACTTCTCTCTCTCTGAGGGATCAGTACGCCAATGAGATATCACTGAGTCTGAAACGTTCCCTCCGTAGATTGTTCTCGCACCACCGCTACGACCACATATGGCGGGAGTATACCCATGTGTGTAGTGGGAGCAGTTCAATCGCGATAATGGGCTTCAGATTTCGGATCCTAGCCGGCATCTCACACAGAGTGTGTGCTAGGGGAGCCCCATGTGTTAGCTCTGCTGTGCTTTGCTTAGGATACATTACAGTTATGATGATCTTTGCTTGACAAGCAATGACGATCAAGCGTAGCCTTGTCTCTTCGATCATCACCTAACTGTGATAGTTGAACCCTCTCTGGTATCCTCGATCCGTGCCTTCTCGGGTTCTCACAACTCCACTGATCAATCCACAGACAAGCTATAGGCCACTTGGCGCAACCAGTCTCATTGATCAGTGATGCTTGTTCCCAAGGCAAGAGTGCGGCGCTTCTAGCGATCCTTCTCAGGATCTTCCCCTTGCTTCTCTCTTTTGTGCCCTCCTTGAGGACGCGCGGCCAGCCCGCTTTGAGTAGGACTATACTCGGGATGATTTTTTAGGCAAGTGATGCATAAGGCCCACGGGGAACACTTGTGGCAGCATTCAACCTTCTTTAGTCATTCCGAGTATAGACCTCTTTTTGTCTATTCCCTCCTTTCACAGGTGAACAGGTTAATCCGACCTACCCAAAAGGATTCCGGCATTCATTTTGCTTATGTCCATCCAGCTATATCAACAGTTCTGGTATATCAATAGTTTTGGTGCGGTGAACTTGCAAGCCTTCTCTTCACAGGTACTTGCAAGTTATCTACATATCTTGTTTGCTTCTAATTTCCCTCCTCGTAGAGATTAGCAAACCCTTGCAAGCCTTCTCCATAGGTACTTGCAAGCTCCTTTCATATGCATATTGTCTGCTTCTAACTTTTCTCTTTGTAGAGAACAACAGACACCTGCAAACCTCATCCAGGTACTTGCAGTTTAAATCATTATTTTATATCTGCTGCTCACTCTTCACTTTGCAGTGGTTAGCAGACGTCTGCAAGTCATATTCAGGTACTTGCAGCTTATCTTTGTATACAATACCTGCCTCTAACTCTCTTCTTGCAGAGATCACCGACACTTGCAAGCTCCATTCAGGTACTTGCAAGTTACTTTCATGCACTGTGCGTACTTTTAACTCTTCTTTTGCAGAAACCACCAAAGATTTGCAAGTTCCATCCAGGTACTTGCAACTCATTTTTCTTTCTCTCTTGTATACCCTTCTTCCTGCCATTTTTGCAGAGGATAACAGGTGCTTGCAAGTCTCTATCAGGTACTTGCGAGTTATTATGCCTTTCTGTTTTCCTCACTTTTGTTTTGCAGAACTTAACAGAAGACACACCTTCTTCGTTTTGCAAAAGCAAACTCAGGTACACACTCGATGTACCACCCATACATGCTTACCCTAACTTTCCTCTTGCAGGAAAATAGACAGGAAGCACCAAGCTTATAAGGAGAGTCTTCAGGTTCTATCTCTCTTTGCCCCCTTCTCTTTCCTTTGGGATGGATCATGATTTTCATGGGTCTCCAACTTTTTCGAAGTTCCCTTCGGAACTTAAAAAAGTGCGGGGATTATGTTAACCCAGAAATCGACGATCCTTCCAAGGCAGCCAGCTGGCTAGTCGCGCTCCTTAGATTCTCCCTTTTGATCGCGACAAGCCCCAGCATAGGCGGATAGTTTTCCCTGTCCGTCTAGGTCCCCTTGCAACCGCGTGCCCTGCACGGCGGGCTGTTCCCATAGCTCACTCTCGCAGGCCACGCGGTTAGGCCCGCTAACCGTGCAATGCTTTTCCTTGTAGGAGTCCGCCAACAGCACCACCAGGGGCGGCCTCCCAGTCCGCCCAAGGGGCGGCAGCCTCCTGCCGCTGTCCGCCGAGGCCGCCCACCAGGGGCGGCCTCCCTACCGCCCGAGGGGCGGCGGCCTCCTGCCGCCGTCCGCCGAGGCTGCCCACCAGGTGTAACGCCCCCGGTTTTTCTGTGCTTCGTTTGATTTTTGGCTAGCATTACGATGGCGTATTTCCGGCTTTTTGCCGTTGTAGAGCGTGGTCTTAGCTCTTAGGGTTCCCTGTGTAGCCTGTTTGTAGCCTGTTAGCAAGATTCCCCAGCTAGCCGGAGTCTTTTGATGACTCGGTTGGGCCTCTTAGGGAATGCTTGTGTTTTGGCTTCGGGAGGTGTTATCCCGGGTTTTGTTCATCGAATGTTAATTTCGACTTCGTAGTTGCGTTCGTAGCGTGGGTTTTTAGCTGCGGCGTAAATTTCGTCTTTTTCCGAGAAGTTTCGGGTTGTTTTGATATTGGGTGTAAATAGTAACTTTTATGTATTGTGGTTTATTATTACTGCTGATATATAGTCTTGGGTCAGATTAGGGCTGGGTTCCTTTTTGGTTCTTTCCTGTTTCTCTATTTGGTAGAAGCCGTCGCCCGTCGTGCGAGAGGAGGAGCGTCGCTGGCCTACCTTAGCCTTCGGACGCCGTTTTCCTGGAGTTTCTGCGGTCGGATCTTGGTTTCGAGAGTGGATCTGGTCTGCCCCCGCTGGGATCTGCCTTCTTTCTGCTCCTCAGCTTGCTGCCCTGCGGCCAGATCCGCAAGCGGGGGAGGCCGCCGACCGAGTTCCTGGTTTTGAGGCAAGTGATGTACCCTCATCCTTGCCTAGTTGATCTCTGCCTTCTTTTTATTTAATCTTTTATCTCTTTTGTGTAGATCTGAGGTGTAAGCTAGGGCTTGTTCCCGATCATGCCATGGTTAGTGTAGGAAGGTCCAGAAAATCTCAGTTTTCCTGAGGGATTTCGTCTATTAGGGGCAGTTTTGGTTCGGTCTAGGTCGAGTAGGTACCATTGCCGATGGAGGTCGTGCTCGAGAGAGAAGAGGATTTTTCCCCGTTCCCGTTTTTGGTCGTTTGCTGGATCTGGCTCCTGTAGCCAATTGGGGTGTCGACACTGTTGTGTCGACACCGGCCAGTCGTGGTGTCGACACTTGGTGTCGACACCAGCAGCGGCAGTGTCGACACCTTGTGTCGACACCGGCTGCAGTGGTGTCGACACTTGGTGTCGACACCAGCCGTGGCAGTGTCGACACCTTGTGTCGACACTGGCCTTTGTAGTGTCGACACTTGGTGTCAACACCAGCCGTGGCAGTGTCGACACCTTGTGTCGACACTGGCCTTTGTAGTGTCGACACTTGGTGTCGACACCAGCCGTGGCAGTGTCGACACCTTGTGTCGACACTGGACTTTGTAGTGTCGACACTTGGTGTCGACACCAGCCGTGGCAGTGTCGACACCTTGTGTCGACACTGGCCTCTGTAGTGTCGACACTTGGTGTCGACACCAGCCGTGGCAGTGTCGACACCTTGTGTCGACACTAGCCTCTGTAGTGTCGACACTTGGTGTCGACACCAGCCGTGGTTGTGTCGACACCTTGTGTCGACACCGGCTTGTCGAGGTGTCGACACATCGTGTCGACACTGGTGCTGCACTTGTCTTGGGGTCAGGTAGACTCGGGGTTGGTTCAGGTTGGGCGTGCAAGGCCGCATCGGTTGGACCCTACGTTTTGTCTTGGGTTCGTGAGTTCCTTAGGATTGTTAGCTTGACTTTTTCCCTGGGGGGGGGGTGCTTTGGGTGTTCGGCTATTTTCTGCATGCCGACTCTTGGGTCGTGGCAGGTGGTGGAGTTTTGGTGGCCTCTAGAGGGGTGGTTTTATGTGGAGAGCTGTGGCCACCGCCTTTTGCCCCGGTTTGGGTTGGTGTGTGTGGGACCCTAAAGCTGCCACTGTTTGACCCCTTAGCCCTTTTTGGGTCTGATTCTAGTTATACAATCCGACCCATGTCTGACCACTGCCGCTTACCCACGTGTTAGGACTGTTAGTCCCTTTTCTGTTTATGCTTTCCTTTCTTTTAGCATATTTATGTCTTGATGCTGTTGCAGGCTTTGTTGGTGGGGCATGTTGGTTTTAATGCTCACCCTCGGTGTGCCCTGCGGTGTCATAGACAGTACTCTTTTCTTGCTGCCTTTCCCTTTTTCTTTTCTTATAGCAGCTTGTTGACGGGTTGGTAAACCCTTCATATTATTGCTCATTAACCTATTGCTCTAATTACTTTTGATGTTTCCTTGCTGAGGTGTTCTTTTCTTGAATGCCTCAGGTCCAGGTTGTAGCCAGTTCAGCGGCTAGTTCTTTGGAGGGGCTTGTTGGTGGCCTCTAGGGTAGCTGAGATTGCTGATCCCCGTCTGTTGTGAGGTAGCTCTTTACTCTTCTGTATAGACATACATACTCGCCAGTGGGTTCGTGTCAGGTTTTTGGCGCCCACTGGTGGCCTTTTGTGATGCTGAATATGAATTTAAACTGCTGTTTTTGCCTATTTGAGGTTGGTTACTTGCTTCTGGGAAGGATTTATGCTAGGCTGCATGTTAGATATTTTAAAAATCTAAAAGTATTAATATATGTACTTCATGCATAACATGTTTTCTAAAACAAAGACACTATCTTTTTCCTCAACGTAAAACACTATTTTTCATACCTATTATATTCACCTTAGAGTCATGCTCGTGTAAGTCGTCCCCCGGGGACACTTATGCTCACTTAGGGTGTCAGTTTAATTGAACCGAAGTATTTTCTGCTGCGTATAAATATAGTTTTAACTGTGGACTAGCTGATCCACCGGGCCGAGGGATACGGCCATTCTTCGTAATTGATTTTCTTTCATATCGAATCAACAATTTTCCTTAAAATGTAATGTCTGGAGTTTTGCCTGAGCGTGTGCAGTTATCCCCTGCACGACGTGGCATCACGGCACGTGTTTTCTCTTACTCTGATACGATTTTACCATTGAGAAAATGCGGGTTGTGACAGTTGGTATCAGAGGGAGGTTGCTTGACAAATGGTTGGGCAACCTTTCCCTTGTCTGCATTAGTGTTTAGCATCATACCATCTACACACCGATATGTCATCAGCACGTCTTGGCCGAAGCACGAACACTACACTCATGAGCATGAAGAAGTATACAGGGCATATTATGTAGTATGGGATGCATAATATGTGTTTGTATATGGATCCACCATAGGAGGCAACATGTGAGGGTTATGTAGTATGGGATGCATAACCTCACCACATGAGTGCGGCTAGCACGTTTTCTTTTCTCGTTACATGGGGATGTTATGTAGTATGGGATGCATAACATTTTCATGTGTACGCCGCCCATGACATGCACTAAGGTTTTTTTAGAATGCATAGCACATCATGCATAGCATATCATTTCATAAGCACAACGTGCCAAGCTAAAGATTTGCGAGATGACATATGTACACACATGGTTTTGAGTCAAAAAGAATATAAATACATGCATTCATGGTTTAGGCACCTGAGTTAGTATGATGGTGGTGAACCATCTTAGGATAAGCATAACATCATCATGTTGAAAACGACTCCCAGATAAAGTTTTGCAGTTGAAGTTCATATCCAAGTGTGTTTGTCCGTATCGGGTAGTTTTGTTCTAGTTGATGGGCTAGGATTTGTCTAAAGTTGTGCGATTTTAGGATGGCGAGACGTCCTGCGACGAAATCGACCCCCCAGTCCGAGGGTGAGACGTCAGGAGCGCAGAGCGATGCGTTGGTAGAAAGCTTGCGACAGAGTAATGAGGAGTTATCGAGGCAGGTAGTGGCTATGCATGCTCAGATTTAGTCCCTTGTAGCTGTGGTGGCGGGGCAGCCCCCGAGAGCTCAGGACCCCGCAGAGGGGGTAGCTGTCCCTGCCCCTCCTGCTCCTCCCGTGCCTTTGGTTGTAGTGCCCCTGGAGATGGCGTTCATATCCCAGTTTCAGCGGCTGAGACCCCCTACCTATGATGGACAGGCCGATTTCATGATTTTGGATGACTGGCTTATTACCATTGAGGAAATGTTCTCGTACTCAGGGATTACAGACGAACAGAGAGTGATGCTCGCTGCCTACCAGCTCAAGGGCTTAGCAAAGAATTGGTGGCTGAGGGAGAAAGAGAGCTTAGTGGCAGGTTGCACTTGGGAGTCATTTAAGGTGCTGTTGTTAAGTAAGTTTCTGCCTTCAGTCGAACGGGACCGGCTAATGAACGACTTTCTTCACTTAAAGCAGAGGAAACTCACGGTTAGTGAGTATGAGATTGAGTTTAGTAAGTTGAGTCGGTTTGCTCCGGGTCTGGTGAGTGTTGAGGCAGACCGAGTTAAGTGATTCCTGGGTGGATTAAGAAGCGACATACAGCAGTTAGCGAATGCTTATGGAGCAGTCAGTTACGCCAGTGCGGTTGAAGCTGCTTTGAGAGTTGAGGCCATTGAGAATGCCAAGAATAGAGGCCAGCAGTTAAGGAAAGATAAGCGGAAGTCCGGTGGAGGGAAGTGCCCTCAGGAACCTGATGCTGTTGCAAGGAAGAAGGTCAAAGAGATTTGTAGCTTTTGTGGCCGGCCAGGCCACCCCTTTGAGAAGTGCTTCAAAAGGTTGGGAGCGCAGAAGAAGGAACAGGTGCACGCGATTCAGGGTACTTCCACGGGAGACTTGGTGTGTGCCTTGTGTGGAAGGAAGGGGCACGAGGCTGCCCGTTGTTGGTTAAAAGATAAGGTCTGTTTTCAGTGCGGCCAGAAGGGTCATCTCAAGACAAGGTGCCCTCAGACCCAGTCTACTCTGCAGCCAGTTCCTCTCCAGGCTCTGCCACCGCCTCAGCAAGTGGATAAAGGAAAAGGAAAGCTGAATGTGCTCTCGGCAGACGAAGCGCAGACCTCGACCCAGGTTATCTCAGGTTCGACTCCTCTCCAGTCGTTTCGTTACGTTCCCTTTTTGGTTGTAGTTTCGTTTTGGCGCTTGTTGCCTTAGATGCGTATGCAATTCGTAGGGCGATTTAAGGTAAAGAACCGCTAGGCGCGCGTTCTCTTCGATTCCGGCGCTACCCACTCGTTTGTGGCTAAAGCCTTTGTGGAGCGGTTCAGTCTGGGCCTAGATCGTGTTGGTGGTGCCTTCTGCGTTAAGTTCCCCTCCGGCGACTCTGTGGTTGCGGACCTGGGTGTCCTAGATTGTCCAATTTTGTTGGGAGATTTCCTTGCCAAGGCAGATTTGATGGTGATTGACCTGGAGGACTTCGACGTTATTTTGGGCATGGACTGGTTGTCAAGGTACGATGCTGTGATCCAGTGCAAGGGTAAGCGCTTGGACTTCATCAAAGACAACAGTCAGCCAGGGAGCGTTTATGGGTATTCTCTCCAGGAGTCTCCAATCATTTCTACGGTGCGTGCTCGAAAGTTGCTTGTTTCTGGCTGTTTTGCCTGTGTGGTTTCTCTGGTAGGGTCGATTGTTAGTAAGCCCCGTTTGGAAGAAATTCCTGTGGTGCGTGACTTTTTTGATGTGTTTCCAGACGATCTTCCCGGTCTTCCACCCGATCGAGATGTCGAGTTTGTAATAGATTTGGAGCCAGGTACGCGTCCTATCGTTAAGGCGCCGTACCGGATGGCCCCGCGAGAGCTGGAAGAGTTGCGGATTCAGCTGGATGAGTTGTTGGAAAAGGGCTTTATAAGGCCAAGTTCTTCGCCTTGGGGTGCACCAGTGCTGTTCGTTAAAAAGAAGGATGGGTCGATGAGGTTATGCATCGACTATAGAGAACTGAACAAGGTTACGATTAAGAACAGGTACCCTTTGCCGCGAATCGACGATTTGTTTGACCAACTGCGAGGTAGTGCCGTGTTTTCCAAGGTAGATCTTCGTTCGGGCTATCACCAGTTGAGGATTCGGGAATCAGATGTTCCGTGGACGGCGTTCCGCTCTCGTCATGGGCATTTTGAGTTTTTAGTTATGTCATTCGGTTTGACTAATGCGCCCTCAGCTTTTATGGATTTGATGAACAGAGTTTTCAAGGATTTTCTAGATAAGTTTGTGATTGTCTTTATAGATGATGTTTTGGTGTATTCTAAGGATGCAGAGGAGCATGATCGACATTTGCGCCTGGTCTTGGCGACTCTGAGGGACCATAAGTTGTACGCCAAGCTGAGCAAATGTGAATTTTGGTTGCCTCAAGTTTCTTTTCTAGGTCACGTGATTAATAAGGAGGGAATATCGGTGGACCCAGAGAAGATCGCTGCTGTCATGGATTGGGCGAGACCTGTTACCCCCAAAGAGATCAGAAGCTTCTTGGGTTTGGCGGGTTATTATAGAAGATTTGTAGAAGGCTTCTCTACCTTGTCCGCGCCGTTGACCAAGTTGACACAGAATAATATAGCCTTTATATGGGATGATAAGTGTGAGAAGGCTTTTGAGGAGCTAAAGAGGAGGCTATGCTCGGCTCCAGTTTTGTCTCTGCCTGCGGGGGATAGTGAATATGATATTTATGTGGATGCGTCACATGTCGGTCTGGGCTGCGTTTTGATGCAGGGCGGGAAGGTGATTGCGTATGGGTCGAGGCAGTTAAAGACTCACGAGAGGAACTACCCTACGCATGACCTGGAGTTTGCAGCTGTGATCTATGCGTTGAAATTGTGGAGGCATCTGCTATATGGCGCGCAGTGCAAGATTTTCACGGATCATAAGAGTCTGAAGTATGTCTTCACTCAGAAAGAATTGAATCTGCGCCAGCGGCGGTGGTTAGAGTACGTGGCCGACTATGATGTTGAAATTCAGTATCATCCAGGCAAAGCAAATATGGTGGCGGATGCCCTGAGTCGGAAGTCAGGTAAGATCTTTAATCTCTCCGCCGAACGTCTAGTGGAAGAGTTTCTGTTGATGGACATTACCGTGGGAAGCTGTGACTCGCAGAGTAGTATAGCAATAGCAGAACCTTCGTGGATTTCGCTTACGAGACTGCATCAGAAGTACGATCCCGATCTTCTGCATTTGTATCTTCGAGCTAAGAAGGGTGAATTACCAGATTTCTCTATAGATGATGCGGGTACCTTGAAGTACCATGGCAGGTTTTGCGTCCCCGCAGTTGGAGATATCCGAGATATGGTGTGCAGAGACGCCCACGGATCTAGTGTTGCCTACCATCCAGGGTCTACCAAGATGTATCATGATTTAAAACAAATTGCCTGGTGGTATGGGATGAAGAAGGACATAGCCAGATTTGTTTCAGAGTGTTTCACTTGCAGGCGTGTGAAAGCCGACCATGGGAGGCCTGGTGGCAAGCTGACTCCCTTGGAGATTCCAATGTGGAAGTGGGAGAGTATCTCGATGGATTTCATTACCGGCTTACCGAGATCTCCTAAGGGGCATGATTCAGTTTGGGTAATTGTAGACAGATTGACGAAGAGCGCTCATTTCGTGCCATTTAAGATCGATTATCCGATGAGGAAGATAGCCGAGCTGTATCTGGAAGAGGTTGTCAGATTGCATGGTGTACCCGTAAGTATCATATCAGATCGAGACTCCAGGTTCACGTCTCGTTTTTGGAAGAGTCTTCAAGAAGGGTTGGGTACAGATTTGAGATATTCCACAGCTTATCATCCGCAGACCAATGGTCAGACAGAGCGAGTAAATCAGATCGTGGAAGACATGATCCGATGCTATATTCTGGACCATGGAGGAGCGTGGGACGAGCGCTTGCGGCTTATGGAATTCGCATACAACAACAGTTATCAAGAAAGCTTGCAAATGGCTCCTTTTGAAGCTCTATATGGGAGGCACTGCAGGACTCCCTTGTTTTGGGCTGAGCTTGGCGAGGGACCTTTGTTGGGACCAGAAGCGCTTGAGGAGATGGAAACCGCTGTGAAGCTTATTCGGGAAAAGCTTCGGATAGCCCAGGAGAGGTATGAGAAGAACGCCAATCGGCGTAGATCGGACTTGGAATTTGCGGTGGGGGACTCGGTATTCTTGAAGGTCTCCCCGTTGGTTGGAGTCAAGCGGTTTGGCAAGAATAGGAAGTTGGACCCGAGATATGTGGGGCCGTTTCCGATTGTTGAGCGGATTGGGGTATCAGCCTACAGGCTGGCTTTGCCCGCAAATTTCCCTGGCGTGCACGATGTCTTTCACGTCAGTCAGCTGCGAAAATGTGTGATGAATGGCAGGCAGGTTTTGGATTCTGTGCCTCAGTTGGAGCCGAATCTTTCTTATGTGGAGGTGCCTGTTCGTATTCTGGATTCTCAAGTTCGGGCGTTGCGGAAGAAGACTATTCCGATGGTTAAAGTTTTATGGAGAAATCAAGATGTGGAAAGCGCGACTTGGGAGTTGGAGTCGGCGATGAGGGAGGCTCACCCTCATCTGTTTCCCTGATCTTGCGCTTGGTATGTTCTATTTTGTTGTTTATTTAGCCCTTTCCCGGCTTTTTCTCTCTCCTTCTCTATAGGAGTGTTGTGAGTAAAGTTTCGAGGCGAAACTTTCTTTTAGGGGGAGTGGCTGTAACGCCCCGGTTTTTCTGTGCTTCGTTTGATTTTTGGCTGGCGTTACGATGGCGTATTTCCGGCTTTTTGCCGTTGTAGAGCGTGGTCTTAGCTCTTAGGGTTCCCTGTGTAGCCTGTTTGTAGCCTGTTAGCAAGATTCCCCAGCTAGCCGGAGTCTTTTGATGACTCGTTTGGGCCTCTTAGGGAATGCTTGTGTTTTGGCTTCGGGAGGTGTTATCCCGGGTTTTGTTCGTCGAATGTTAATTTCGACTTCGTAGTTGCGTTCGTAGCGTGGGTTTTTAGCTGCGGCGTAAATTTCATCTTTTTCCGAGAAGTTTCAGGTTGTTTTGATATTGGGTGTAAATAGTAACTTTTATGTATTGTGGTTTATTATTGCTGCTGATATATAGTCTTGGGTCAGATTAGGGCTGGGTTCCTTTTTGGTTCTTTCCTGTTTCTCTGTTTGGTAGAAGCCGTCACCCGTCGTGCGAGAGGAGGAGCGTCGTCGGCCTACCCTAGCCTTCGGACGCCGTTTTCCTGGAGTTTCTGCGGTCGGATCTTGGTTTCGACAGTGGATCTGGGCTGCCCCCGCCGGGATCTGCCTTCTTTCTGCTCCTCAGCTTGCTGCCCTGCGGCCAGATCCGCAAGCGGGGGAGGCCGCCGACCGAGTTCCTGGTTTTGAGGCAAGTGATGTACCCTCATCCTTGCCTAGTTGATCTCTGCCTTCTTTTGATTTAATCTTTTATCTCTTTTGTGTAGATCTGAGGTGTAAGCTAGGGCTTGTTCCCGATCATGCCATGGTTAGTGTAGGAAGGTCCAGAAAATCTCAGTTTTCCTGAGGGATTTCGTCTATTAGGGGCAGTTTTGGTTCGGTCTAGGTCGAGTAGGTACCATTGCCGATGGAGGTCGTGCTCGAGAGAGAAGAGGATTTTTCCCCGTTCCCGTTTTTGGTCGTTTGCTGGATCTGGCTCCTGTAGCCAATTGGGGTGTCGACACTGTTGTGTCGACACCGGCCAGTCGTGGTGTCGACACTTGGTGTCGACACCAGCAGCTGCAGTGTCGACACCTTGTGTCGACACCGGCTGCAGTGGTGTCGACACTTGGTGTCGACACCAGCCGTGGCAGTGTCGACACCTTGTGTCGACACTGGCCTTTGTAGTGTCGACACTTGGTGTCAACACCAGCCGTGGCAGTGTCGACACCTTGTGTCGACACTGGCCTTTGTAGTGTCGACACTTGGTGTCGACACCAGCCGTGGCAGTGTCGACACCTTGTGTCGACACTGGACTTTGTAGTGTCGACACTTGGTGTCGACACCAGCCGTGGCAGTGTCGACACCTTGTGTCGACACTGGCCTCTGTAGTGTCGACACTTGGTGTCGACACCAGCCGTGGCAGTGTCGACACCTTGTGTCGACACTAGCCTCTGTAGTGTCGACACTTGGTGTCGACACCAGCCGTGGTTGTGTCGACACCTTGTGTCGACACCGGCTTGTCGAGGTGTCGACACATCGTGTCGACACTGGTGCTGCACTTGTCTTGGGGTCAGGTAGACTCGGGGTTGGTTCAGGTTGGGCGTGCAAGGCCGCGTCGGTTGGACCCGACGTTTTGTCTTGGGTTCGTGAGTTCCTTAGGATTGTTAGCTTGACTTTTTCCCTAGGGGGGGGTGCTTTGGGTGTTCGGCTATTTTCTGCATGCCGACTCTTGGGTCGTGGCAGGTGGTGGAGTTTTGGTGGCCTCTAGAGGGGTGGTTTTATGTGGAGAGCTGTGGCCACCGCCTTTTGCCCCGGTTTGGGTTGGTGTGTGTGGGACCCTAAAGCTGCCACTGTTTGACCCCTTAGCCCTTTTTGGGTCTGATTCTAGTTATACAATCCGACCCATGTCTGACCACTGCCGCTTACCCACGTGTTAGGACTGTTAGTCCCTTTTCTGTTTATGCTTTCCTTTCTTTTAGCATATTTATGTCTTGATGCTGTTGCAGGCTTTGTTGGTGGGGCATGTTGGTTTTAATGCTCACCCTTGGTGTGCCCTGCGGTGTCATAGACAGTACTCTTTTCTTGCTGCCTTTCCCTTTTTTCTTTTCTTATAGCAGCTTGTTGCCGGGTTGGTAAACCCTTCATCTTATTGCTCATTAACCTATTGCTCTAATTACTTTTGATGTTTCCTTGCTGAGGTGTTCTTTTCTTGAATGCCTCAGGTCCAGGTTGTAGCCAGTTCAGCGACTAGTTCTTTGGAGGGGCTTGTTGGTGGCCTCTAGGGTAGCTGAGATTGCTGATCCCCGTCTGTTGTGAGGTAGCTCTTTACTCTTCTGTATAGACATACATACTCGCCAGTGGGTTTGTGTCAGGTTGTTGGCGCCCACTGGTGGCCTTTTGTGATTCTGAATATGAATTTAAACTGCTGTTTTTGCCTATTTGAGGTTGGTTACTTGCTTCTGGGAAGGATTTATGCTAGGCTGCATGTTAGATATTTTAAAAATCTAAAAGTATTAATATATGTACTTCATGCATAACATGTTTTCTAAAACAAAGACACTATCTTTTTCCTCAACGTAAAACACTATTTTTCATACCTATTATATTCACCTTAGAGTCATGCTCGTGTAAGTCGTCCCCCGGGGACACTTATACTCACTTAGGGTGTCAGTTTAATTGAACCGAAGTATTTTCTGCTGCGTATAAATATAGTTTTAACTGTGGACTAGCTGATCCACCGGGCCGAGGGATACGGCCATTCTTCGTAACTGATTTTCTTTCATATCGAATCAACAATTTTCCTTAAAATGTAATGTCTGGAGTTTTGCCTGAGCGTGTGCAGTTATCCCCTGCACGACGTGGCATCACGGCACGTGTTTTCTCTTACTCTGATACGATTTTACCATTGAGAAAATGCGGGTCGTGACACCAGGGGCGGCCTCCGCCTGCCAGGCCGCCCACCCGGGGCGGCCTCTGCCCGCCAGCCGGGCGGACTCTACCCGGAGTCCGCCCAGGCCGCCCGCTAGGGGGTGGCCCGGCATGCCGGGCGGACTCCACCTGGAGTCCGCCCAGGCCGCCCGCTAGGGGGGCGGCCTCTGCTCCTGCCGGGCAGACTCACCCCGGAGTCCACCCAGGCCGCCCGCAAGGGGGCGGCTCCGCTCTCTTTCGGCCTCTTACTGCCTGCTTCATTCGCCAACCTGGCGGACTCCAATTTCCAGTCCGCAGAGTCCGCGCAGGTCGTCATGCTGACATTACTGGGCCCCGTTTTTTGAAGATCTTCCCGGGCCTATAAATAGCCCCTGATTCCTCTCATTCAGGGGGACTGGTGGTGGAGACAAGTCTTGCCAGTAGACCCTGCGGACTCCATTTTCCTGTCCGCGCAGTCCTCCATCATCCTTCCAGCAAGCCCTGCAGACTCAGTTTTCCTGTCCGCGCAGTCCTCCACAGCTTACCTGCGGCTTGCCAGCAAGCTCTGTGGACTCAGTTTCCCAGTCCTCCAGCAGCTAGCAGCCTCTTTTACTTAGTCTCTGGCAACTTCTTCTCCCTTAGCCGCCAGCTTCCCTTTGTACCCCTTTAATGCTTTGTTGTGAAGGTGTACTAGTAAGCTTGTAACCTCTCGCTATTAATCAAAGGAAAGCCCGTCGCAAGAGTGGCATTTGAGCCACGGTGGGCGAAGTGTGCTGTTACCGCTGCTAGCGACCCCCTCTTATCCTCTCTACTCAACAAGCCTTGCTCTCTGCTCAGCAAGCCTTGCTCTCTACTCAACAGGCCTTGCTTCTCTACTCAGCAAGCCTTGCTCTCTGCTCAGCAAGCCTTGCCCTCAGCTCAGCTCAGTTCTTCTCGGCAACCAACCTGCAAGTGCAATCATCGTAGTAACTGTTTGCTCGACAGCTTCTGATCAACCTCCTCTTCCTCTCTTGATCAACCCTCTCTGTTGATCAAGGCACTCCTCTGCTCTCAGCAGCCCCTCCTCTACCCCCGCATCCGTCCTTGAACAAGCTGTTTGCTCCACTCTCGAGCACTCAGAAGCTTCCTTCTCCCCTAACCCCGCAACCTTTCTCCTCCCTCCTCACCTAGCCTGTGAGACCAAACACCCCCTCTGTGTTAGCTGTGCCCCCGGTGCCGTTTCCGCGCATCAACAGTCTTGGGCTTGGAGAAACTTTCAACTAGTTTCTTTTCAGCGACAAGCTGTTCTTCCAACTTCTCGATGATCTTCCCTTTTAGGTTGAGGTGCTCGAGTGCTTTGTTATATTATTCGACTGCGACGTTGAATTCCTTTCTGAGTGAGTCCATTCTTGCAACTTCCTCCCTTAGAGTGATCTCCTCAGCCTTAAGGGATTTGATTTCCTTGGCTCGAGTTTTAACAACTTTTCTACATCGGTCATAGAATTTGATCAGCTCTTTATACTGACCCATGAGTTCCAATTCATCACTAGAGGAACAGTCCTCATGATCATCGTTAGGAGCATCAGACTCTGAAAGAATAGTGTGAGAATTTACCTCCCCATGAAATTGGGAGACAACTTCTTCTTCGTCGGAGTGAGCCATGAGCACGAAGTATGCTTCTTCATCCTCACTTGACCCGGATGAGTCAGTATCACTGAAGGTCTTCTGCTGCTTTTCTATGAAACTCTTCTCCTTCTTTTTGCTGCCGGAGGATTTGTGTTCTTCTTTCTTCCACTCTACTTTTTCTTATAAGGGCAGTCAGCGATCACGTGACCTGGATTATTACAGTAATAACACACAATGTCAGTTGAAATTTGTTTGTTCTCTTTAGATTTATACCTGTCTTTTGTATGACTTTTCATTTGATGACCACCAACATGACATGATCTTCTATAAGAGGAGTCATTGCCTCTCATCTGTTTCTTCTTACTAAGAAACTTCTTGAACTGTCTGAAGAGAAGAGAGAACTCTCCATCAAATAACTCTGAGCCCGAAGTGCTTGACTGTGAGTCTTCTTCTTCACTTTCTTCCTGAGTGGGAGCAGGAGATGCTGTTTTAGTCTTCCTTGAGTTTTCTGCCTTAATTGCAACATACTTCTCTTTTGATGAAGATCTGCTGCCCTCTTCTTCAGCCTTTCTTGTGTTGATTTGAAGCTCATAGGATATAAGCTTTCCGCAGAGGTTCTGGGGTCAGTGTCAGCCAGTCTCCCAAACTCCCTGATAGCACAAATCTTATTATCCCATTCCTTAGTTAATGATCTCAGGAACTTATCATTCAGTTCTCCATTTGTGAAAATCTGGCAGTAGCTTTCAAGTCGTTGATGATCTTGAAGAAGTTCTCAAATGTATTAGCTATTGTATCCTTAGGGCTTTGCTTGAAGGTCTTATAATTCTGGTTCAGAAGGGATCTTCTATCATCTCTTACTTCCTCTGTCCCTTCCATCAGGACGATCAGAGACTGCCACATTTCCTTAGCAGATTGACAGTGAATAAGGTTCTGCAACATTGAGTCATCGACTGCACTTGCGATGATATTTTTAGCTTTCTTGTCTAGAGAGACAAGGGCAATCTCATCTTTATCGAGATCCATCAGTTTCTTTGGTACCTTTCTAGTTGGATCAATAGTGGAGGCTGTCATAGGAACATAGGGACCTTCTTCCACTATCATGAAGATGCGAGGATCAACAACTTCCATGAAGAATCTTATTCTTTCTTTTCACATGGTAAAGTTAGTCTTGGTGCACACCAGAAGCTTTCCGAAATCCTTGGATCTGTGCATGTTTGATAATCTCTACGACAACTAGAAGTAGATCTATCCAAGGTGTGAATCTTTTGAGAACAAACTCCCTCTGATACCAATTGAAAGTGTATAATTGTCTACCTAAATCACCTAGAGGGGGGTGAATAGGTGAGATCTGCGTATTTTACGGAATAAAAATTTGAGAGAGATAACACAGAAAGTAATCAAGCACAATGCAGACGACACAAGGAATTATAGTGGTTTCCCAATCTTAGGTGCACCCACTTTCCACATCACCAATCTAGCACCACGACTAGACTTGGCTACTTCACTAATTCTCGGATTGAAACAATCCTACACCTTAGAGCAACACTCCTACAACTCAGAGTAAACACATCCCTACAAACTCGATCCCCCAAAAATGGGAGCTACACTCGGAAGAATAATATTCCTATAAGCTCGAAGACAAAGCTCCTACAACAATTGAAATAATTTTACAATCACAATAAAAATTGTACTTCCAGATCTGAAATCTTCAGAGTTTTTCTGTTTTGAAACTTGAAATTGTTGAAGAAGATCGTGAGGAAGAAATCTTGAGAGAACACGATCTGAAAACTTTTAGGATCCGACACGATCAAGTGAATGATTGAAGAAACTTGAAATAGTTATCTGTCGAATCTTTTCTTTTGTTAAAGCGCTGGATCGAGGAAGAAGCGACAGAGAAGAACGTTAATGGCGGCGTGCGACTTTTTTCCCGATCTAGAACTTGCGGCGATTCTGAATTTTTGTATTTTATATATTTAGTACTAGGGTTAGCGATTCCTTGAGATGACATTATATAGGACATTCACTAACGGTCTGAATTCGTTTAAGGAATGATGATCAATCATATTAAACACCGATTAATATTTGAAATCCCGTTCGACAAATTATGAAATTTGAATTTTCTGCAAGTACATTCTTCAAAAGGAATCATGATTTTTCGAAAAGAACTTGATCTTTCGAAAAATGGCATACCCTTCTTGAGAAAATGCTTCATGCAGAATTCTCTGAACTGTGAAACTAGTTTTTTGAGAAATGAATTTGACTTTTCGAAAATAACTTGTCTTTCTCGAAAAATGAATCTGATTTTTCGAAAGCAACATTTCTTTCTCGAAAAATGAACTTGGCTTTTTCGCGAAATCTACAGACCATTACTCAAAAAAGAGATCTTAGAAGTTTTTATATAGTTTTTCAAAAAATTTTTTTGTTTCTCGAGAACAGTTCTACTTTCTCAAAAAACTTATCAAGACCTTTCAAAAAACAATCTTCTTTTCGAATAATAGACTTAGCAAAGTTTTGAGTGAATTCCTTTTCTTCTTTGTTCAATGACCCGCCAACCTTCCTTTTTTCCATTCTTTAGTACTTAAAAATGAAGTGCATCCCAATAGAAAGGTTACATATGTGTTAACACCATGGATCACACAATAAGGGATTACATTGCATGGTCCTGTGTTAAGTGACTCATTATAAACCGACATTGGTCTACACTTAGCAATAATAACCTGCAAGCACTCAATTAAAAGATGACATCAAATACAAACTTAATTCATCTTAGTTCAAGGGTGTCTTCACATAAATCTAGATTATTGAGGATATAATACCCAACACATGGTGAGCTTTATCTCAAGTTCCTTTATAGGTACTCTGAACGAGCAGGAGTCGTCATACTTTTAAAATGCTAGTCGAATTAAGGAGTGAGAAGATATCATGGATGAGTAGATGGCCACCCTCAGGAAGAATGAAATTTGAGATCTTGTTCCCGAGGTTGTTGACATGACTACTGTTACATGTAAGTAAGTTTATAAGCTAGAGAAGAAGACTAACAACGGTATTGAGCAGTACAAGGCTTGCCTTATAGCTTGCAGGTTCTCCCAATAGTACAAAGAAGATTATGAGGAGATGTTTAGTCCGATGGTAAAAATGACTTCAGTACCAGTGGTGATTGCCTTGACGTCTTGCCAGAGATACCGATGATGGAAGATTTGGTAGCTCTATATAAAGAACTCTTTTCTTTACGGATAGATTGACCAGGATATCTTTATTGTCCAGCCACCTAGATATGTATCTGAAGAACATCCATGATACATCTATAAACTGAAGAAGGCCATCCATGGCTTGAATGTAACACCCCAAATTTGACAGCAGAACTTTTGGTCGCTATCGCCGGGAGACAGTGGGTATCACTGGCGGTGATAGCAATAACACTCGACACCATAAAGCATTGAGTGACCTCAACACACTCGATGCCTTTCGATGAATCGTTGAGTAAGAGACTATCGCGTGGAGATAGTGGGTATCAAGCGACGATAGCCCCATCTCTCAATGCTCTTGACGCCTTAAAGCATTGAGTGAACTCAACGCACTCGACACCGTAAAGCGTTGAGTAAGCTATCAGAATGACGACAGTTGATATCGCCAGGCGATATTGCCACGTATGTGTGGACATGTGTCAGATGGCCGAGCAGTTGCCGAAGAGCGGTGGTTGACGGGGGTCAAAGCGACTATCAATGATATCGCTCAGGTGATAGCAGATATTGTCAGGTGATACCGTTAATGTTGACTATTCAACTGAAATCGTGGTCTTTGCTCCCTTTTGATGAAATGATCCTGTGGCTGGGATTAATTCCAAGGCCACTTATGCAGAGGAGTAGAGGAATGAGAATTCATTCTCTTCTTCTCACTCTCTCTCCTTCTTTCACCCAAGATCTTGAGAGAAAGGGCTAAGGGTTGGAGCTGAGCTTGGAAAACTTGGTAAAGGAGATCCAGTGAACGGAATCAAAATCCGAGACTAGGTCCGCGAAGAGGAAAGAGAGGTGATCCTTTCCAACCGAACAAAAAACTTCACCATGACTCCGAAACGGATTACAAGGGTAACGATTTTCTACTTGGACAAGTGAAGTGATCAATTTGCATACGTGCATGGAACCCCTCACCAAAAGAAGAAGAAATGGCGGTCTCTAGTGGGTCCATCATTGTCATCCCCGATTACATTTGCATATAGATCAGGAAATTTGCAGTATGGAATAGACATGTTATGTGAAGCCCATCCAGACAGGTTGGTATGGATTGGTGTTGTTTTATTTTGCGTGCCGGAGAAGAATCCAAGTATAAATGAGTAATTTACGGGTCTGTGAGTTATGTCTATGAAATGGGAGTAGTAGGAAGAACTAGAGATACTCTCCAGGAAAATAACCATGAAATTCCACAGTTTGCAAAACTGTTGGATATCACCGAGCGATATTGAGTATCGTCAGCGATAGCTCCCAGTAAGCTATATTTTTGAGGCCTATCTCAGGGTGACCTGTGTGTTAGTATATGAAAAGCTGAGAGCCTGTATTGCCCAGCTATGGTGGCCATGAGTGCCAGCCTGTCTCACAAAGACCGTGGGGCTAACATGTGTGTTGAGCCATGAAGGCCAACTATTATGGCCGTGAGAGCCGCAACAAAGCTGTGAGCCTGTAGTGCCTAGCTCTAAAGGCCGTTGAGCGGAATGAGAAAGGTGAGGTCCACCCGCATCTTGTCTATTATCCTTGATTGCATTGGCTGTCGGAAGTGGGATGGCGATCTGAGCAATGAGAAGGGACTGAACTATACCTGCATTGTGTCTATCTTGATTAGATTCCCAAAAGCAACTGCCTGTCGTCGATGGCATAATGAGAGTCTTAGTCCTAGGACAGAAAAGTCTAAAATGCTCAAGAATGAACCATTAAGTCTTGGACCTCTGAACGGGAGGTGGTATCCGGGAGGTCCGGTACACCGAAAATATGCCTTGAGTGCACGGGGCGTGTGGCCGTTGATCCTACGTCTGTGGTGATGAGTGCTTAAATGCACATTATTGTTTCCAATATATATATATATATATATATATATATATATATATATATATATATATATATATATATATATATATATATATATATATATATATATATATATATATATATATATATATATATATATATATATATATACAAGCAGTCGTGCACGGGGGACCCCGTGCGGGCAACATTTGTCGTGGGGGCGACATTTGTCGTGGGGGCGATATTTGTCATGGGGGCGACATTTGTCGTGGGGGCGACAGTTGTCGTGGGGGCGACAGTTGTCGTGGGGGCGATAGTTGTCGTGGGGGCGACAGTTGTCTTGGGGGCGACAGTTGTCGTGGGGGCGACAGTTGTCGTGGGGGCGGCATTTGTCGTGGGGGCGGCATTTGTCGTGGGGGCGGCATTTGTCGTGGGGGAGGCATTTGTCGTGGGGGCGGCATTTGTCGTGGGGACGACATTTGTCATGGGGACGACATTTGTCGTGGGGACGACATTTGTCGTGGGGACGACATTTGTCGTGGGGACGACATTTGTCGTGGGGACGACATTTGTCGTGGGGATGACATTTGTCGTGGTGGAGAGATTTATCATGGGGGTGACAATTGTCATGGGGACAACAAATGTCGAGGGGATGACATTTGTCATGGGGGCGACATTTGGCGTGGGGGGCAACATTTGTCGTGGGGGCAACATTGGTCGTGGGCGACGACATTGGTCGAGGGAAGCGACATTGGTCGGGGGAAGCGACATTGGGGTCGTGGGGGGCGACCTTCATCGTCGGCGGCTACATTGTGTGTGGGCAGTGGCAAGTAACATGGGATGTTGCACGGCGGCAGTGGTCGTAGGGGGCGACATTGGTCCTGAGGGAGAGACATTAGTCGTGGACGGCGACATTGGTCGTGTGCGTGACATAAATCGTCGGGGTGACATGGGTCGTGGGTGGTGACATCGGTCGGGGGCGACGACATCGGTCATGGGCGGTGACATCGGTCGGGGGCGGCGATATCGATCGTTGGCAACATCGATCCAGGTCACCGACATTTGGTGGAGGCTAATATTATTGTTAACATGTACAAAAATCCTTCAGAAAATATCTACGGTGGCTTTTGTATATAGATTCTCTATGGTGGCTTTTGCATGAGGATATATTTTATGTAGTGTTGGAATTCTAATTTGAAAGTAATAATTAAAAAAATAAAAACAAAACATCGATATAACACTAAAAGACTAATACACATATCTAAGTTAAGATGATCAAGGCAATGATTTCTATAGATACATACTATTATAATTTAAAGCTGAAATTGAAAACAGAAGGAAGTTAGAGAATATATTTGTGGATGTAAATAATGAACTCATTTATAAACCATCATATATAATAAAATACTTATGTTGATCAATTCTTGAAGCAAATGACAACAAATGAACATAACCATAACCTGTTGAACATTGCTCGTTCCATTACCATAATAATAACCCGCTTGTTCAATGACCACAATAATAACCTGCTCGTTCCATGGCCACAACCATAATCATAACAGAACTATAGAACAATGTAAAAGATAAACAGATAAAGTGCATAACACTACATCTAAGCAAAATCATTTAGTATCTCTTTTTCCCAGCAACTCCTTCGCAGCGGCATTTTCGTCGTAGTTCTTCGGAACCAGATATTTTGACGGCGTGAATAACTCACGAAAAGCAAAAGCCCATTGATCCTCATCGCTTAGATCCCTTGGCACCCTTTTTATGATCTTTCGGAGCCCCTTGTACTCTGATTTAGGCCTTAAGTGATACAGTAATGGTAAATTACCGTCTTTGTCTTTGTAATATTCGTCAATGCTATCAGGCATTCCATCTACAAAAAATATAATTCAATGTGTTATGCTATGTAACCGTAGTGCAGCCCAAAAATCTAGAAAGAGAAAATAAGTAAGCTGCTTACACATTTTATCTTTATGGTGTGACATCAAGTAATGCTTGATAAAATTTGCCTAATTTAAAACATAAGTTAGAGATATGTAATAAAACAATAAAACACAGAAATATTACAAAAGATACATTAATTCTTACAATCTATGTAATTTGGGCTGATGCATGTAATTTTGTGAATATTTCTTTGAACACAACATTTCTAGTGTATACTCCTTCACGCCCATCCAAAGTACCATTTTAACCATCACTTTGGTGCTGTGTGCAGAAACTCCTCTTGACAATGCCACATACAGTTGACCATGGCTAAAAACATCATTCGGTAAATATACTCCAACATTTGAAATTGTTTGGCCCTGTGATTTGTTGATGGTCAGAGCATAGCTTAAACGTACTGGGAATTGCTTACGGGTGAGCTCGAATGGTAGCTTAACATCTTCTGAACTCTTCAAGGGAATTCGTGGTAGAAATACTCTGTGCCCTTTAAATTCTCCGCTCAATATTTCAGCTTCAATAACATTTCTTGAAAATGTTACACATGTAAGCCTAGTTCCGTTGCACAATCCAATTTTTGGATCAATGTTTCTAATCAGCATTATCGGTGAACCTTTTTTGAGATTGAGCTCATGAGGTGGTAGATTTCCCGGATTTATTGAATTCAAGAATTCTGGCAAATATAAATTATGGGTGTCATCCACAACAGAATCAAAAGAGTAGTATGTTTTGCATTCTCCCGGATATATTTCAAGACATTTTTCATTTATTCTGTTGACATCCTCATTTAAAGGCGTTATTATTGCTCTGCTTTCCATATATCTGACATCAATTGGGGAACCTAGCTCAGGAAATATTGCATCAATCAATATATTTACAGAACGTTCATCTTCCCAAGGTATGACCATGGAGTTTGGAATTTGAATCATATCATCTAGCATAGTTGGCTCATCACCGTTACCCATACGCAGTAGGAACTCTGAGAAATGAGGATCGTCATGAGCTCGCATGTTCACAGTTAAGCTAAGAATGTGAACATTTTTCCAAAGATACGATTCAACGATGCTCGCGCTAATAATTTGAGATTTGGTTTCGTTTACAACCACTGGTGTTAGCTGACGAAAATCACCACCAAAGATCATAACTTTGCCACCAAAGGGCGGATTGACATCAAGCACATCCCTGAAAGATCGATCCACAGTCTCAAATGCCTTCTTATGAATCATTGGGGCCTCATCCCAAATAAGTACTCCAGCTTGTTGTATCAATTCACGCAAATCAGACTGCTTATTAAATTTGCATGTTGACATTATTTCAAATCTGATTGGTATTTTGAATTTTGAATGTGCAGTCCTCCCACCTAGGAACAGGTTTGCTGCAATCCCCGACGAAGCTGTTGCTAATATAATGAACCTTTCCTTTCTGAAAGTTGCCAGCAATGTACGATAAAGGTATGTTTTTCCCGTGCCTCCTGGACCATCTAAGAAAAACATTGCATTTTGTCTTTTTCGTATTGCTGCACCGATTATGTTGAATGCTGACAATTGTTCTGGATTAAATAAGTGAACTGAATTAATGTCATCATCAGATATTGAGAATGACCGTTCATGTTCCATTAGGCTGGATAAATTGTGCAAACCCTCAAAACCTTCACTTATGGACGGCAGACCAAAATCTGTTACTGTTTTTTATGCTGCTGCAGAATGTCATCTAAATCATGAAGTAACTTTTCTTTTTTAAAAGTGTTACATGAAGTGCTTGCTGAGCTGTAATCTTCAGTCATACTGTCAAAGTTCTCATTCCACAGGTCTTGTACACAGGTTGGTTCACAGTATAACAAAATTGTTGCAAAAAGTCTTCTCAACGAAATTGGCATTTTAAAACATCTTGCTTCAGCCAGGCAATCTCGAATGCTATTATCCTCTTCAAGAAGTCCGTGTCGCTCTGCAGCCTGTTTAAATGTTGTACATTGAATACCAGTCACACACTTTAAATCCTCAAATGATTTTGGACCCTTAACATGATTGAGTAGCAACCGCAAGTAAAATCTTTCACCTTCCATTGGATTGACTGCATATATCCTACCAATAACCCTTTGGGTTGATACCCTCGGTATCCATTTGCGCTCCGTAGTTAAATATCTGTAGTACTTTGGAAAATCTTTATATAGGTACTTCTCGAGCTCTTGGTTGTCATTGTACAAACTAAAAAATTCAGTCAGCATCGATCTGGAGTTCCACTCATTTGCCAACACATTTGAAATTGTTTGGTCACTATCGAAGTGGACCTGATGTTGATTTGGTAGATGAATTTGTAGTCTCGAAACAGAGGGATACATCCTCGTCATCTCAAACTTAAATATCTTCCACAAAGCCTCAGGTGCACAAACCCAACGACCGTCGACGTATTTGCTCACCTCATCATAATTAGGGGCAGACCGAACTTCAAACGACACGCAGTCATGTCCCTTGTAAACATACTTATACAAATACTTGATACTTTTAATACTACTACATATTTCCACATTAATATGACAATCATACTTTAAGAGTAACCACGGGTTATATGGTACGACATATCCATTATCCACAACAACTCCACGACCAACTGTAATAGTTCTATTGTCAAGCCTACGCCGATATATAGGATATGAGTCATTCCCTTGTACAGTATATTCTACAAAAGGCTTAGGATATCTTTTATTGCACCCAAAATTTTTCATGCACTGAGCATTCGGTTTGTAGTGACCACATGGGCCATGTATCATATGTTTTAGAACTGCATCATATAAAGGGCGATTCTCCTCTTGATTGGGTATCTCAGTGCTGACCAACGAATCGTACTCATCTGGAGTATTTAACTTATCTTCTGCATCAAAAAAAACTAACATATGCACGTGAGGTAGACCTCTCTTTTGAAACTCAATGATGTGAACGTGTGCAACCACCTTTCCAAGGATACCTTTATTGAAGATTTCATCTTTCAAATTTTCATACTTTGCTCGAAAAATTCTCGTAAGGAGATCTAGACGATCATGTGGCAATTGTCCTGAATACAGTTCATTTCTTATTTCATTCCAGTTGGGATTGCATGTCATGGTTAAGAATATATCTGGTTTGCCGTAGTGTTGGACGATTGACATTGCATCTTGATACCTCTGATACATATCTCGGGGGCTTCCAATGAAGGAGGACGGAAGGACGGTTCGTCGCCCAATGTTTCCTAAGCAGAAGGAATTTAATGAAAAAAGGTAATGAACATCTATATCTACTAAAGTATAGGAGGAACATCAATAAGCAAGTGAATGTACCTGCATCATTTTCACCAGCATTTAAGCAATCTTGCAAACCCTGATATAGCTCTGCACGAATCTTATTTTGATTCAGGCTAATCCATCTCAATTGTTGAGTCTCAATCTTGATGTAATTATCTACGACATACTGTTGAAGCAGTCATCCACCATGAAGGAGTATCGATGGATTATTTGAACGTATCTATATCAAGCCACAAATTGATCGAGCTTAGTACATTGAAAATCCCATCCATAAAGTTTTGAAGTAATAAGTAGAAATTTTAAAACCTGTAGCAAGCATGCATAGAAGTCGCAACAACTAACGCGCAACCCCTGATCTGTCTGAAAAGCTAATCCCAACCAAAAGTACCATGCGGTAGTAGAAGTGGGTATTGAAGTGGATCGTAATGACCCGCGTACTCTTTGATTGTAGTTAGATGTCCTGCTGTTGAATGAATTTTGATGTCCCTATCGGTAGACTCTGCAAAATCTTCTACACCCACCAATATTGCAGCCACCTGAGATGCGGTAGGAAGGATGTATTGTCGGTCGGTAGGCCGTCGTTCACGAATAAGTAGTTGACACGATTATAATTATTGCTGTTGAGCAATTTGTCTAAAAGTCATGACATACGGGTTGTCAGTATCAAGGATATATTTGATCTCATTCAATATTTCTATATCAAGTCCATTACTTTCCTCCAAACGATGTGAGGTTTCATTTTCAGTGTCATAGATGAACATCTGCAGAAATCGTGGTTTGTTTCCCGGAGTAGGAATAAGAAAACCAATCTTATGATATATAGCTCCATGCGCTCTGAATGTGTACAAACCTTGGTTGAACGCCGGGAGTGTTTTGTCAAGAGTCACACCCATGGATGTGAAAGAGAATACATGGTTGTATGCACGAATATTTTGCCTGAAATGACGCCCTTTTGTGGTCTGGTCAGTATAAAGAGCCATCAACTGGGGGGGGGGGTACAGGAATGGGAGGTAAAACTACTTTGCCAAGTTTGCAGCATAAAGTTTTTGATTCTTTGTGAAATAATCGAGCTGCACAGTCTGAGCAAGTTGTCGGTTGTGGGAGCCAAAAGATGCTGACGTTGTCGGACGAATGGTAATTTCTTGCTATATTTCGACAACCTGTCCTCGTGCTGGGTGCTGGTTGATTATCATTAATTTCATCTGGCTGATTTGGATCTTCTGACTCGGTTGGTTGGACATCCAAGGTTGATTGTAAAGCCAATGATGCACGCGATTGTCTTCGCCTCGCATTCATTGCACTTCGTTGTTCCGTACTCAATGTCTGGCGCCAATTACTAACACGCACTCGGGTTGACTCTCGAGCTTGCTCAGGCGTTGTCGTCAAAGTCGAAGGCCTCCCTCTTTTACGCTGAACTGGCCCAACCTGAGTTGTCAATGATGATGACTCCCCTGCTTGATGTTGGTCTGCCATCTGTATGTGTTTGAGTTGCTATGTAATCAAACTATGAATAATATCAATCTTGATTTGTACAATATATTAGGGTTGCAGGATGAATTTTAGTGCTAATGCGATATTCTTATTTACCGAAATATTATATGATGTTGAAGACTTGATTGAAATCTTAATATCACTACTCAACAATTAAGTTGTTCTTTGACGTTGAAGAATGGATTGAAATCGTGATATTTTATATTAAAATTGATACAATTTCATATTAAAATTGTATGCAGCACCCAGAGATTAAAATTAAAATTCTACATTCATTCTTTTATCACATATTGAAATTGTAATGGGTGCGACGCACTACGGCGAAATTGTGTTGAAATTCATAGCAGCCCCAAAAAATGAATCAACACCAAGTGATAAACAAAAAACATGAGATTACAATGTTGAGATGTGTAGATAAACAAAAATATTGAAGACTGCATCACTCAAGGTTTAAAGAAATCTTTATGGTTGTTTTAACACTTAATAAGGGCAACATTTGTAACTTCTATGTACAAATGGAATGAAAAACTCCAACCATAGAGAACAAAAGCACCCGCATTAAATCCTATCCTAGGTTAATGAAATGGAAAACTCATTGTTCGCAATCTGAGCTTCAACTGAAGAATTGGAGCTGGACAACATTGTTATTATAAACGATGGCAATTTTTTTATATAATTGGAGCTGGACAACATTTTATTTGCGGCCGTGATTAAAATTGTGTTGTAATATTGCAACCCCAAAAAAATATGAATCAACACATTAAAAATGTGTTGATGCATATTTTATATTAAAATTGACAAAATTTCATATTAAAATTGTATGCAGCACCCAGAGATTAAAATTAAAATTCTACATTCATTCTTTTATCACATATTGAAATTGTAATATTACATAGCAGCCCCAAAAAATGAATCAACACCAAGTGATAAACAAAGCAAGGTTTAAAGAAATCTTTATGGTTGTTTTAACACTTAATAAGGGCAACATTGTAACTTCTATGTACAAATGGAATGAAAAACTCCAACCATAAAGAACAAAAGCACCCGCATTAATTCCTAACCTAGGTTAATGAAATGGAAAACTCATTGTTCGCAATCTGAGCTTCAAGTGAAGAATTGGAGCTGGACAACAATGTTATTATAAACGATGGCATTTTTTTTTACATAATTGGAGCTGGACAACATTTTATTTGCGACTCACATCCACTTTTTTATTTAACTAAATGTGTAATAGAGGTATCACAACCTCACATTTTTTATAATCATGTACATATTATCTTGTGCTGAAATCTTCAGTTGAAGCTCAGCCGTATGCTTGACAATTCGTTAGATACCATGATGGTTCATGTTTTTTACTGATGAAATATTGTGATGGTGAAAACACAATATCAAAATGCCATTCATTCAATTTTCAAAGTGTCAAGTAGAACCCAAAAAATTTAAAAAAAATCTGAAACCAAAGAACACTGTCGTTGAAGGAAGATTTGCTTGGAAGAGTTCTTGAAACCCAAAAAATTGAATTATGGCTTGGAACCCAACAAAAAATCTAAAAGATTTGCCTGGAAGAACACAAATCTATTATGGCTTGGAGTAAAATCTAAAAGAACACAAATCTGAAATTAAAAAAAATCTGAAACCAAAGCAAGATTTGCTTGGAAGAGTTATTAAATTATGGCTTGGAGTAAAGTTTGAAACCAAAGCAAGATTTCTCAAAAAATCCTGAGAAAGAAGAAATAGAAATCAGCACCGGCAGATGCTTACCGCGAGTTTGGGTGGAGGAGGTCTGTTAAGGGAGTTGAGGAGGAGAAACACTGTCGTTGAGTTGAGGAGGACAAATATTAGTGTTGAGTTTGAAATCAAAGTAAGGAAACTGAAATGTTGAGTTTGAAATCAAAGTAAGGAAACTGAAATATAAGCACAAAAATATGGAAGCCCAAAAAATTGAAACACAAAAAATCCTGAGAAAGAAGAAATAGAAATCAGCACCGGCAGATGCTTACCGTTAGTTTGGGTGGAGGAGCTCTGTTGAGGGAGTTGAGGAGGAGAAACACTGTCGTTGAAGGAGGAGCGTCGTGGAGGAGTAAGAAGAAACGCTGCGGAGAAGGAGCGCACAGGACTGGGTCTTGCAGGTGGCAGTTGAGGGAGGATGTGACGGAACGACGGTGCCGTGCGAAGAGGAGAAATAAGGACATCGATCTTGCAGGCGAGGGCTGCCGGAACAACGGTGCCGTGCGAAAAGGAGAAATAAGGACATCGCATCGCTGGCCATAGCTGCTTTTGACGGGATTGCGGGATTTGAGGTCGGGATTTGCCAGGGAAAGGGCAAGACCAGCGGTCGTTTTTTATTATAAGTATTATTATATGTATTATTATATAAGCAGAAGACAAAAGCTCCCTCGGTCCCCCCGTTCTTCTTATTTATAATGTATTAATATTAATATAAGTATTATTATATAAGCAAAAGACAAAACTGATTTAATGGAAAAAAGACCAAAAGGCCTTCACATTAATTAACAAAAACTGTTTTAGTGGGGCATTTTGGGATTTAAAAGTTACACCATTGGGTGTTTAGGTGTTTGCTTATATAATAAAGATATATATATATATATATATATATATATATATATATATATATATATATATATATATATATATATATGCTGTTGTAGGGAAGGAGAATCGCCGCCCCAAGTAAGGGGTGGGGTCGTTATAAATGGGTTGACAATTGCTGATTGTTATCTTATTTGCCACGTTTTTGTTGGCTGTGGTTTGCAGGTGATAGAGAGCCAAGTGGAAAGTAGCGGGCTGAAGCCCTTGTATTATGATTGGCTGTCACTCGAAGGCCCAAAGGTGAACTTTTTTTGATTTCATGTGTGGCCGGCCTGCGTGTCGATGTTTGTAAACCAAACTTGTGAAGTATAACTGTAAGACCTTAAGACCGTGACATTTTGTGTATTTTGAATGTATATTCCTGATGTAGATATATAATTGTTGGTTATATATAGTGGACATTCGTATGATTTGAGTTCGGGCAACCTTAAAGCTTCCGCTAGAATGCTCTGAGGTAGGATTCATAACAGTACTTTTGATATTAACATGTAATCCCACTACCTGTTTGTGGAATATGGCGTGGGGCACCGGTCGGACCCTCTGTTATATTTCATGTGATGAATTGAGGTGTTACAATTTTAGTATCATCTTGTCTTGGTCTTCCTTCTCCGAATTCGTGGTCGAATTCTTTTGAGGGGTGGCGAGCACATGTATGTGCTTATCGTTATAACACAATGAACTCAAGAATGTCCACTTAGGAATGCAAATATACATGTTTGAGGGACTTGCACGTTCCTACAGTTGCTTTTGGCAATATTCTTAGTTGCTTAATTGTGTTTTTCACATTGTAGGCGACTATAAGTGGTGTGGGGCAACAATAACCCAGCGCTCGGAGTAGTGAACCAAATGAGGTGCCAACACCTCCTTCTGCGGAAACTATACGATTGGTTTTTGATTCCGTGCTCGCATTAAGCAATGCGCAACCAGGAGGTCAGAGACAACCTCCTACTCATGCGGTGGTCCAAGAACCGGTTGGCGTAGTTGAGCTTGTAGTGGTGAGACAAGTGGTCATTGAGCCAGTGGCCGCAAGGCGAGTGACAGAGAAGCATTTGAAACACATTATGAGTTTCAATCCTCCTGTGTTTGCAGGTACCAGAACCCGTACACGAGCCAAAGATTGGCTCTCAAGGATAAAGAGATTCCTAACGACAACTGAAATAGGGGAGTAGCAAAAAGTCACTGTGGCTACCTTCTTGTTAGATGGTGAGGCGAGGCTATGGTGGGATGAGCTGGAGCTGCACCAGTTTGCTGGTCGGTTGTTGATCGAGATCTCAATGGAGGAGTTCTCAAGGTGTTTTCTAGCGAAATACATTCCATCAGAACAACGGATTGCGATGGAGAACCAATTTCAAAGGCTAACTCAAGGTGAGAGGTATGTGGATGACTACTTGCATGAGTTTACGAGATTGGGAAGATATGCATGCTTTACATTTGCAGACGAGGAACGTAAAATAAATCAGTTCTATGAATGGATGAGAGATGACCTGCGGTTGCTTCTCTCAGGACCGTTGACGTAGGGTTTTCTTACCTTGGTCAATACGTCCCGCTCCCTTGAACTGGATATGAAGCGCGTGCAGCGTAAGAATGATCTGGCAGTGAAGAAGTCAGATTTCAAAGTGCCGCATTCCTCAAAGTCTGAGCATCGAAAGAGGTGGAAGTCAAAGGCTAGGACTTCAGGACTTGCTGCTTCTTCGAGCAAGCCTGAAGTGACGACAGGAAAAAGTCCTCTCACATGTTATACATCTGGTAAGGTGGGACATATGGCTCGAGATTTTTGGAGTGGCCTTCCAAAAGGGGAGAAAAAGACGGGTGCGTCTTATGCTGAAAAGGAAAAGGCAGTGGTGGAGTCAACTATATCTCAAGCGCAACCATGAGTCTATAATCTTGGCTAACAGGAGGCCATAAAACAAAGTGACATCATAATAGGTATGAGTTAAGATACAGTTTTTACTACTTTTCATACTTAGTACCTTGTGCGTTGCTTGTGCATGATTGGTTTGAATTAGGCTTTGTCCTGATATTGGAATATCCGACGAGAGCACTGTTAGATACATGAGCTTCTTGTTCCTTTTTGTCTGAGGACTTCATGGGGCATATAAGAGTTCCTTCGTTTATGTCGACAGTTCGAGTGAAGTTCTAGCTACCTAATGGGTGTTTGATGCGCGTGGATCGAGCCTACTGTGTTGAGGTGCAAATAGGAAGTCGGGATTTTGGATTGGAAGCATTTGTGTTGCCGATATCGGAGTTTGATGTAATATTTGGTATAGACTGCCTCTTGGAGCAGCGTGCCTATATAGAATGCAAGTCTAAGGAAGTCACACTGGGATAGAACACCGAAAGAGAGACTAAGTTCGCAGATATGCGAGGATCGAGCAAGATATTGATGTCTGCTCTCCAGGTAGTCAAGGCAGTTCGGAAGGGCACAGAGTTGTTCTACACTGTGTTGGAAGCTATTGAGTCGACACCCAGTATAAGTGACATTCCTATTGTATCAGACTACGATGATGTGTTTCCTAAGGATCTCCCTGGGCTTCCACCGCAGCGGGAGATTTACTTCACTATAGAGTTGGTGCTAGGTGCAAAAACTGTGGCCCGCTCGCCGTATCGTGTTGCGCCAAAGGAGATGACGAAACTAAAGGTACAATTACAAGTGTTGTTGGAGTAAGGCTATATATGCCCAAGTATATCACCTTGAAGCGCACGCTAGTTGAAAGTGAATGAGCGGAACTTTCCCGTCCACGACTTGGAGTTGGCAGTGGTGATATTTGCACTTAAGCTTTGGCATTATTACTTATATGGCATGAAAGTTGACATCTTCACATACCATAAGAGCCTTAAGTATATCTTGGTTCAGAAAGATCTAAATATATGGTAACGGAGGTGGATGAAGTTCCTCGGGGACTACACCTTCGATATTGATTATACTCCCGGGAAAGGGAACGTGGTCGCAAATTCCTTGAGTCATAGGAATCCGGCAAGGGATAATTGGTTGCAGATGCTTGATGAACATCTGATCCAGGAGTTGGAGAACTTTGACATTTCTTGTGTTGACAAGAATGTCACAGCAAATGCGTGCTTGAACTGGACAAAGGTTCAATATGACCTCACGGATAGGGTTCGGCGAGCAATGGAACTCGATGAAAGTCTACAACTCTATGCAGTGGATGAGTCAAATGACCAATTATCCTTGGATGATGGCATTTTGCGAAAAGATGGTCATTTGTGCATCCCGGATGTGGGTAAACTACGTGAGGAGTTGATGTACGGAGCATATTTTACTAAATACTCAATTCACCCAGGGTGCACGAAAATATAAAAGGACATGAAGAAGGTGTTCTGGTGGACAAGTTTGAAGAAAGACATATCCCATTACATGACAAAATGTCAAACTAGTGCCTTAGTGAAAGCTAAATGCCAGAAACCTGGATGTTTCCTGAAGTCGTTACTAATCCCAGTATTGAAGTTCGTTGACATTTCTATGAATTTTGTGCATGGACTGTTGAGATCTCAGAGCGGAAACGATGTCGTGTGGGTGATCGTTGACTGGTTAATAAAAGTGTCACACTTTATACCTAACAAGATGGACGATTCAGTGGAAAAATTGGCCAAGCTGTACGTGGAAAACATCATACGATTGCACGACATGCCCCATAGCATCGTTAATGACTGAGATGAGCATTTTACTTCAGGTGATTGGAGGCTAATACACCAACTGTTCGGTACCAAGTTAAAGTTCAGTACGGCCTTCCATCCGCAAACTGATGGTCAGACCGAGAGGACCAACAGAACAATGGAGGATTTGCTTCGTATGTGTGCCCTAGATTTCAGGAAGAGGTGGGAAGATCACCTCTATATGATTGAGTTTGCCTACAACAATAACTATTAAGCTAGCATATAGATGGCGCACTTTAAAGTTTTATATGGTAGGAAGTGTCGTACACTGTTAGCTTGGGCGGAAATAGGCGAGTCAAAGCTATATAAGTGTAAGGAGGTCAAAGATGCAAATTTGACCATACATAATATACGAGAGCGGCTGTTGGTATCCCAAGAAAGGCAAGCAAAGTACTACAATGCCACGCACTGAAACGTGGAGTTTGCGGTTGGCAAGTGGGTGTACTTAAAGATCAAGCCATTCAAAGACATGTCCAGGATTTGGCACTTGAAAAAGTTGAGTCCGAGGAAACTTGGTCCATTTGAAGTGGTTGAGCGAATTGGAGAAGCTGCCTATCAGTTAGCTCTTTCGGCGAAGCTAATTGGCTTGCACGATGTGTTTCACATATCAGTGTTGCGAAAAACTGTGAAAGAGCCTTCTAAAGTGGTTGCGGATGATCAGGTATCGGTCGATAGTCAGCTAACGACGAAGGTTCGTCCCATTCAGATCGAGGATACACATATCAAGCAACTGTAAAACAAGATAGTCAATATGGTCAAAGTCCGATGGGACAAGTGTGGCCGAGAAGAGCTGACATGGGAGCGTGAGCAAACCATGCGCGAGGAGTACCCCGAGTTGTTTGTAAAATAATATTGTAACATTGTTTTGTGAAAGTAAAATATGTTGTAACATATAAGTTGCTGTTTTTCCCTTATAAAGAAATAAAATTTCGAGATGATATTTCTGTAAGGAGGGGAGGGTTGTAACACCCCAAATTTGACTGCAGAACTTTTGGTCGCTATCGCCTGGTGATAGTAGGTATCGCCGATGGTGATAGCAATAGCACTCGATGCCATAAAGCGTTGAGTGAGCTCAACACACTCGACGCCTTTCGACGAATCGTTGAGTAAGAGACTATCACGTGACCATAGTGGGTATTACGCGGCCATAGCCCCAGCTCTCAACTCTCTCGACGCCTTAAAGTATTGAGTGAACTCAATGCACTCGACGCCGTAAAGCCTTTAGTGAGATATCAGAACGATGATAATGGATATCGCAATGGGATACTTTCATATACGCGTGGACATGAGTTAGATGGCCGGGAGGCGGCTGAAGAGCGGTGGTTGACGGGGGTCAAAACGGCTATCAACGATATCGCGCAGGCGATAGCGGATATCGCCAGGCAATAGCGGATATCACCAGGCGATAGTGTTAACGTTGACTATTCAACTGAAATCGTGGCTTTTGCACCCTTTTGATGAAATTATCCTGTTGCTGGGATTAATGCCAAGTCCACTTATGTAGAGGAGTAGAGGAATGATAATTCATTCTCTTCTTCTCACTCTCTCTCCTTCTTTCATGTAAGATCTTGAGAGAAATAGCTAAGGGTTGGAGCTAAGGGCTGGAGCTGAGCTTGGAAAGCTTGGTAAAGGAGATCAAGTGAGCAGAATCAAAATCTGAGGCTAGGTCTGCGAAGAGGAAAGTGATGGCGACCGCCACCATGACGGCCAACTCGATGATGATGACGTACATGGCGCTTTGGTTGATCATGAAGTTGCGGCGGATGATGATGATGATGGCCCACCGACTAAAGACTTGCGGCGCCGTGGCGGCCACGGCTACAATCTTCGTCCACGCCACAAGAATTAACTTATTTATGTCTTGCATTTTAATATTTTGACTTATTGGTGTGCAATTAGCATTTGTGTTGTAAGGCCTATATAAGGCTAAAAACTCTAATTAGAAAGCAGATTTTATTGTGTTGCTAAATTTCCTCTAACCTAAATTGTCTCCCCCTCTTTCCTTCCTCCTTGCCGCCGCCCACCTTGGGTTCTCTCCTCCAAAATTTCGGCCACCACCTTCTCCCCTTCTAAGATCTTGGCCACCATCTCTTTCCCCTTCTCCACCTTCAATATTCCTAAGCCCTTCTTTCACACATCAACCCCACGATATTTCTCCACTTGTTTCATCCTAACCGACCATCCTTGGAGGAGACAAAGTGATTGCAAGAGCCAAAAGGCTTTTGGGAGAAATTTCACGGTGCAAAGCGGAGAAGACGACCGAGTTTCTTCATCATTGGAGCATCTTCCGTGGAGTTCAAAGGAGAGCGATCATTTTCTAGTGGAACCAATATCCCGGATCTACTATTCCGAGAGGGGTAACGAAATTTCTACCAAGAGTTTTTCTCTTCTAGATTGTTTATGTGGTGGACGATTTTTGCGTGACTTTGTGATAACGAAAGAAATTTCGCGGCGTTTTCTTAATAAATTTGTGGATCTATTTTCGTTTGATTTTTGGGTACTCTCGGGAGGATTGGCGATCCTCGTTATTTCTTGTTGGGGAAAGATCAACCGTTTTGCGAATCGGAATTTTCTTGGTGGATCTTTCTTTGGTACAACATCGCTCGTGCGGACACGAATATTTGTCCTTTTAGCTTGATCGGATCTCAGCCTTTAGTCGTGGTTCGATCTCTATCGGATTGGCTAACCGAACGTTGGCGCGTAAGATAAATAACACAATTGGTATTGCTGCGTTTTCGTTAGCGTGTAAACGAGATTGTTAGCGTGGCAAGAGAGAACTTGACGTCGTCCGCATAGGATCTGAAATTCGTGTAGGCTCATAGGACGGCGCTACATCAATTTGGTATCAAAGCGAGGTTGTGTTGATTTCTTAATCGACGCATCCTTACGCTTTCCTGTCGTAGGACGTCGAACCACACTTGGTCGTGCACGTCGCATATTAGATAACGAAATTCAGAATTTTCGTTTTGGGCTGCAAATAGCAACATCAAAAAAAAAAGTTTTTCTCCAGAAAATTACAAAAAAATTCCTGAATTTTCTCCTTATTTTTCTAAGCAAAAAGTCTAAAAAAATATTTTTGTATTCCTACTTTATAGGTCTCCAAAAAAATCATCTTTTATAAAATATCTGGTCAAAATTCCTGGTTGTCCGGTAGTTCATGCGCACAAGGTCTGGTGCGGAATATTTTCCCTCCACCTCACACATGGCCGACCACTATGATGATGAGCACGCTCCTGCAGCGATTGCGGAGCTTCGGGAAGAGTTCAACGCTAGGTTCGATGCACTCACCCAGTTAATACAAGGGTTGACTGTAAATCAGGCGGCGCCTCAAAATCCTGGCTTTGGGATAAATCGGCAGGGGCCCCCACCACAGCCCGCCAACCAACGAGACGAAAGACAAAACCACCATCGTGATCAGGACGACGATTTCAATTTAACTAGGGCCGTGCGACTACATCCACCATCCTACGATGGAATGGGAGAACCTCAAATTTTCCTAGATTGGATCATGGAGATCGAGTGCTACTTTGAGTGGCACAACCTGTCTGATGGTGATAAGGTGCGAGTGGCACGAATGAAGCTTCTGAGTAGGGCCAAGACGTTCTGGTTGAACGAAGAGAGGCGAATGGGTACCGTGAATGGAGTACCCCCAATTGGGCGGGCTGCCATGAAAGCACTGTTGACTGACCAATATGTCCCCGCGTATCACCGAACCCAAATGTTCGATGAATTAGCCACCCTTCGCCAAGGGGACAAATCGGTAGCGGAGTACATGGGACTAATTAAGGATATGATGGTGAGATGTGACGTCCGGGAAATGCCCGAAGTAACACTATCACGTTTTCGTAAGGGACTCAGGCCGGATATCCAAGGCAAGCTCCTGCGCTACGGTCACACGGATCTTAACGCAACGTTTAATGCAGCTTTGGATATAGAAAAGCACAATGCCTATAAGTCCAAGGGACGAGCTTTCCAAAAAGAAAAATCCATTTTAGGACCCCCACCCTCATCCTCCGTGCGAGACAAAGGAAAGTTTCGATCAACAGATTCGAACTCCGTGGTCGTTACCGCTAGGAACATCAAAAATCCCACGGGTGAGAGAGTTCCAATAGGGCGTCTTAATAAGACTAACGTCACTTGTTATTCCTGTGGAATCCAAGGGCATTATGCTAATGAGTGCCCCACTAAGGGAAAACCTCTAGCCCTTTTAGGCTCCACGTCTGATCCCGCAGAGATCGTTTATGAGGCCGGTACTGAGTCTGACGCCGAGCCGAGTGATATTGATGACGACTCTTTCATGATGGTTATGAGATGTATTCTGAATACACCGCGAGCGACGGACGATTACAACCGGACAAATATCTTTTCAGTAAATTTTAAGCACGGTGACAAGTGGTGTAAATTAATAATCGTTAGCGGTAGTTGTATGAATGTTGTTTCGGAGAATGCCATCACTCGAATGCACTTAGTCACTGAGCCACACCCACAGCCGTATAAGATAGCATGGGTGAACAAAACATCTATCGCAGTTTCTAAAAGATGCTTGGTACCGCTTACGGTGAAGAGTTATGTCGATAAGGTGTGGTGCGATGTCATCCCTATGGATGTATGTCACGTTTTACTAGGACGACCATGGCTTTATGATTATGATGTTACCCATTTGGGCAGAGCCAACACGTACGAGTTCAAGTTCAATGGTAAGACCATTGTTTTGAAGCCCACACCACCTAAAGACCCGCCGATTGTTTCCACGAACACAGTGGTGCCCGCGGAAAAGAAAATGATAAGTTTTATAAGTAGGAAGGAGTTAGAACGCGAGACCTTTCTAGAGGGCGTCATTTATGCGTTAGTATGCCTACAAGTAAAGGAAGATTCACCGTCCTTAGAGAACCTACCGTTATCTTTGCGCACGTTATTGGAAGAGTATAAGGACGTCTATCCGGTAGATTTACCTTCCAAAGTTGCCACCCATCAGTGATATTCAACACGAAATTGACTTCGTCCCGGGCTCGTCCCTGCCCAATCTACCCCATTACCGACTCAATCCCTCAGCACATAATGAACTACAAATATTAATTTCCGATTTATTAGCAAAGGGATTTATCCGCCATAGTAAAAGCCCTTGTGCCGTCCCTGCCTTATTGGTCCCGAAGAAAGATAAGTCTTGGAGGTTGTGTGTAGACTACCGGGCCATCAATAAAATAACTGTCAAGTATAGGTTTCCCATTCCCCGTTTGGACGATCTGTTGGATATGTTATCCGGTGCCACCGTGTTTTCAAAATTGGATTTAAAGAGTGGTTACCACCAAATAAGGATTCGGGAGGGAGACGAATGGAAAACGGCCTTTAAATCTAAGGATGGGCTTTACGAGTGGTTAGTGATAGGAGAGGGACTCACCAACGGACCAAGCACTTTCTCACGGTTAATGACCCAAGTCTTTAAGCCATACATGGGTAAATTTGTCGTAGTCTATTTCGATGATATTTTGGTGTTTAGTATATCGCCGATCGATCATGAAACTCATTTGCGGACAATCCTTACTACACTGCGCCAAGAGAACTTATACATTAATTTTAAAAAGTGCGCGTTCGGTGTGACTTCCGTGGAATTTCTCGGATACATAGTGAGCGCTGAGGGTATACATGTTGACCCTAAGAAGGTCCAAGTGATTAGAGAATGGCCGGAACCACAAAATATTAGGGAGGTTAGGAGTTTTCATGGATTGGCCACGTTTTACCGGCGATTCATTTGCAATTTTAGTAGTATCATGGCACCAATCACTGAATGTATGAAGAAGGGTGATTTTAAATGGACCAAGTCGGCCACTAGCGCGTTTCAAATGATTAAGGATCGGATGTCCGAAGCCCCCCTGCTACGGTTGCCGGATTTTACTAAAGTGTTTGAGCTATCTTGCGACGCTTCGGGAATAGGAATCGGAGGAGTGTTAAGCCAAGAGGGACATCCGGTAGGATATTTTAGCGAGAAACTAGCGGGCCCAAAATTAAATTATTCTAATTATGATCGTGAGTTTTATGCCGTGATATGTTGTCTCCAACATTGGCGACACTATCTCATATCGAAAGAGTTTGTGATCCTCTCGGATCATGAGGCGCTAAAATTTGTAAACTCTCAAAGTAAAATTAGCCCTCGGCACGCCAAATGGGTCTCCTATCTTCAGGAGCATACTTTCATTATTAAGCACCTTAAGGGTACGTTAAATCGAGTGGCGGACGCCCTTAGTCGTGTCACTCTATTATTGTCTAAAATGGAGGTGAAGGTAATAGGATTTGAACGCATTAAGGACGAGTATGTCCTATGCCTGGATTTTAAGGATATTTATTTAGCCGCTCAGGAACAGGCTCCCTCGACTATTTCGGCATACTACATTCGAGAAGGTTATTTATTTAAGCATACACAATTGTGTATTCCCCGCTCTTCACTACGCCATTTCATTGTATGGGAGCTACATAGTGGAGGGTTAGGGGGACATTTCGGCCGGGATAAAACGATAATATTAGTGGAAGATAAATTCTTTTGGCCGGGGCTTAAGCCAATGGTAAATAAAATCGTAGGGAGTTGCCGCGTATGTCAGTTAGCGAAGGGAAACAAAACCAATGTCGGTCTTTATACTCCACTTCCTATTCCGTCTGTTCCTTGGGAGGACGTTAGTATGGACTTTATTTTGGGCCTACCTATGACATTTCGGAGACACGATTCCATCCTTGTCGTCGTCGATCGATTTTCTAAAATGGCATATTTCATCGCTAGCCACACTACCAACGATGCATCCCATGTTGCTAAGTTGTATTTCAAAGAGGTCGTGGCGCATCGGGGCGTCCCCAAAACGATAGTGTCTGATAGGGACGTTAAGTTCACTAGCTATTTCTGGAAAACACTTTGGAAGCTTATGGGTACGAAACTGATGTTTTCGTCGGCCTATCATCCCCAAACGGATGGGCAAACGGAAGTGGTTAATCGTAGCTTGGGTAGTTTGCTCCGTTGCTTAGTTGGCGATCATAAAGGTACGTGGGACCTTATCCTTCCTCATGCTCAAATAGCTTATAATAATTCAAGGAATAGGTCCACCGGTTTGTCTCCGAACGAGATCGTTCATGGTTATAAGGCGCCCGTGCCTCTTGATTTGGTTCCGTTACCACCATCTTTTAAGTCTAGTCAGTTTGCTCAGGATTTCGCCTCGCACGTTCACAGTCTCCATAAACACATTAGCGAAACGCTAGCTACACAATATGCTATTTATCAATCGAATGCCAACGTACATAGGCGAGCGGTCCCCTTGAATATTGGTGATTTGGTAATGGTTCGTCTCACCCCTGAACGGATGCCTTCGGGCACTATAAAGAAATTGGCGAATAGGCGAGCCGTTCCTTTTCGAGTGTTAAAAAGTTGGGCAAAAATGCATATTTATTACAGTTACCCGCTGATTGGGGAATTTCCCCTATTTTTAATGTTTCCGATTTAACGCTTTTTGTCGCTCCACCACATGAACTTTCTGTCTCGCCGTTTAATATTTCCACTAAATCTTCTAATGGGATGGGTGGTGAGATCAATACTGGATCGCTCTCTCCTGCGGACTCTACGGGAGGTATGCCGCCTACTGATGTTGAAACTTGTTTTTCTTCTTTGCCTAACGCATTTCTGAGGTTTCCCCAGACCGTTTTCTTGCCTGACAAAAATTTGCAGGATGCTATGTTTCCGACTCCCGACAGTGACGTTCACAGGTTCTTGATTCGTTGGCGTGGTCGCCCAGCTTCGGACGACTCTTGGCTCTCGGCTTCGGAGGTGGAGATACTTGATGCGGATCTCCTACGCCGTTATGTTCCTGCCCACTCATCGGTGATGAGTCCTTTTGAGCGGGGGAGGATTGATGGCGACCGCCACCATGACGGCCAACTCGATGATGATGACGTACATGGCGCTTTGGTTGATCATGAAGTTGCGGCGGATGATGATGATGATGGCCCACCGACTAAAGACTTGCGGCGCCGTGGCGGCCACGACTACAATCTTCGTCCACGCCACAAGAATTAATTATTAACTTTTATATTAATAATTAATTAATTAAATAACAATTAATTAATTAATTATTAATGTTTTATTTATGTCTTGCATTTTAATATTTTGACTTATTGGTGTGCAATTAGCATTTGTGTTGTAAGGCCTATATAAGGCTAAAAACTCTAATTAGAAAGCAGATTTTATTGTGTTGCTAAATTTCCTCTAACCTAAATTGTCTCCCCCTCTTTCCTTCCTCCTTGCCGCCGCCCACCTTGGGTTCTCTCCTCCAAAATTTCGGCCACCACCTTCTCCCCTTCCAAGATCTTGGCCACCATCTCTTTCCCCTTCTCCACCTTCAATATTCCTAAGCCCTTCTTTCACACATCAACCCCACGATATTTCTCCACTTGTTTCATCCTAACCGACCATCCTTGGAGGAGACAAAGTGATTGCAAGAGCCAAAAGGCTTTGGGTGAAACTTCACGGTGCAAAGCGGAGAAGACGACCGAGTTTCTTCATCATTGGAGCATCTTCCGTGGAGTTCAAAGGAGAGCGATCATTTTCTAGTGGAACCAATATCCCGGATCTACTATTCCGAGAGGGGTAACGAAATTTCTATCAAGAGTTTTTCTCTTCTAGATTGTTTATGTGGTGGACGATTTTTACGTGACTTTGTGATAACGAAAGAAATTTCGCGGCGTTTTCTTAATAAATTTGTGGATCTATTTTCGTTTGATTTTTGGGTACTCTCGGGAGGATTGGCGATCCTCGTTATTTCTTGTTGGGGAAAGATCAACCGTTTTGCGAATCGAAATTTTCTTGGTGGATCTTTCTTTGGTATAACATCGCTCGTGCGGACACGAATATTTGTCCTTTTAGCTTGATCGGATCTCGGCCTTTAGTCGTGGTTCGATCTCTATCGGATTGGCTAACCGAACGTTGGCGCGTAAGATAAATAACACAATTGGTATTGCTGCGTTTTCGTTAGCGTGTAAACGAGATTGTTAGCGTGGCAAGAGAGAACTTGACGCCGTCCGCATAGGATCTGAAATTCGTGTAGGCTCATAGGACGGCGCTACATCAGAAAGAGAGGTGCTTCTTTCCAACCGGACAAAAAGCTTCACCATGGCTTCAAAACAGATTACAAGGGTAACGATATTCTCCTTGGACAAGTGAAGTCCTAATTTGCATACGTGCATGGAACCCCTCACCAAAAGGTGAGAAAGGGTGGTTTCCAGTGGGTCGATCATTGTGATCCCCGATTACATTTGTATATAGATTTGGAAATTTACAGTACGGAATATGCATGTTGTGTGAATCCCATCCGGACAAGTTGGTCTAGATTGGGGATGTTTTATTTTGCATGCTAGAGAAGCCTCAGCGTATAAACGAGTAGTTTATGAGGTCTGTGAGTTATGTCTGTGAAATGGGATTAGCAGGAAGTACTAGAGATGCTATCGAGGAAAATAACGAAGAAATTCCATGATTTGCAAAACTGTTGGATATCACCCGGCGACGGTGAGTATCGCCGGTGATAGCTCCAGTGAGCTATGTTTGTGAGGCCTGTCTTAGGGAGACCTGGAGGTCATTGCATGAAAAGATGAGAGCCTGTAGTGCCCAACTATGGTGTTCATAAGTGTCAGCCTATTTTGATGTGAAGCTTGTCTCGTGAAGACTGTCGGGCTAGCATGTGTATTGAGCCATGGAGGCCAACTATTATGGCCATGAGAGCCATGATGAAGCTGTAAGCCTGTCGTGCCCAGCTCTAAAGGCCGTTGAGCCGAACGGGAAAAGGGAGGTCCACCCGCATCTTATCTATTATCCTTGATTGCTTCGACTGTCAGAAGTGGCATGACGATCTAAGCAATGGGAAGGGACTAAACTGTACCTGTGTTATATCTATCTTGATTAAATTACCTAAAGTAACTGGCTGTTGTGGATGGCATAATGAGAGTCTAAGGCCTAGGGCCAAAAAGACTAAAATGCTCAATAATGAACCTTTAAGTCTTGGACCTCTAAATGAGAGGTGGTATCCGGGAAGTCCGATAGACCGAGAATGTACCCTGAGTGCATGAGGCGTGTGGCCGTTGATCCTATGTCTATGGTGATGAGTTCTTAAATGCACATTGTTGTTGCCTATATATATATATATATATATATATATATATATATATATATATATATATATATCTATCTATGCTGCTGTTGCAGGGAAGGAGAATCGCCGCCCAAGTGAGGAGTTTGGTCGTTATAAATGGGTCGGCAATTACTGACTGTAACCTTGTTTGCCACATTTTGGTGGACTTTAGTTTGCAGGTGCTGGAGAGCCAAGTGAAAAGTAGCGGACTAAATCCCATGTGCTGCGATTGGTTGGCCCTCGAAGGCCCAAAGGTGAACTTTTACTGTTTTCATTGTGGCCAGCCTGTGTGCCGATGTTTGTAAACCATACTTGTGAAGTATAACTGTAAGACCTTAAGACCGTAAAATTTTGTGTATTCTGAATGTACAATACTGATATAGATATATAACTATTGGTTATATATAATGGACATTCATATGATTTGATTTCGGGAAACCTTAAAACTTCCGTTAGACTGTTTTGAGGTAGGATTTGTAACAGTATTTTTGATATTAATTTGTAAACCCACTAGCTGTTTGTGGAATATGGTGTGGGTCCCCGACCGAACCCTCTTTTATATTTCATGTGACGGATAAAGGTGTTACATTGAAACAGGCACCTCGAGCGTGGTATAAAAAAATCGTAGAATACCTCTAGTTCTGCAGATACTTTGGTTGGATTCTGATTCAAGACTGTTTGTAAAGAAGAGGGAGAGCTTCAAGTATTAGTGCTGCTGTACGTTGACAATATGACTGTCGCGGAGAACTCAGAAGAGGGGGTAGCTATGCTCAGGGTAGATCTAGCTATCTAATTCGAAGTGAAGGATCTTGGAGAGCTCCATATTTCCTTGGTCTCGAAGTGGAGAGGAAAAGTGCGGTGTGATCGTTTCCCAAAAGGGTATGCGGAGCGGATCATGAAGCGACTCAACATGCGGGAGGAAAAGAGCAGCTCTACTTCACTGGAGGTCGGTATGAAACTTCGAAGTGATGAGAGAAGGTAGAACAGATCCCTTAGTTTTCTGGGCTCTTGTTGGGAGCCTAATATATCTGATGATTGCGAGCCCATATATTACTTATGTTCTGGGCCAAGTTAGTTGATATATGTAGGAGCCGCAAAAGCCTCATCTAGTAGCGGCGAAGAGAATTTTGAAATATGTGAAGTCCACCTCAGATATGGGTCTCTTTTAAGAGAAGGATTGAAGCTTGAACCTGCATGGTTACACAGATGATGATTATGAGGGAGATACCGACGATCATAAGTCGATGTCTAATTACGTCTTTATGTGTGGATCGACAATTATCTCGTGGTGTAGCAAGAAGCAGGATTCTGTATTCATTTTCACTACTAAAGCGGAATAAATTCATCTGCCTTGGTAGCTCAGGAAGTCATCTGACTTAGGAGATTAGTGGATTACATCCATGAGGAGGTTCGAGGTATTACTCTGATACGCGGTGACAATGAGGGTGCTCTCAAGCTGATTACAAATCTTGTTTGTCATACGAGGTCCAAATACATCGAGATTGAGTATCACTTCATTCGAGAGAAGGTGCTTGAGGCATCTCTGATGGAGGAATATGTACAGATCCAGGATAATATCGTTGACATCTTCACAAATTTGCTGTCGAAGGGACCGTTTGTGTTATTACGAGGATTACTTGGGCTGACTTACGTTCCACTTCAAGGGGGAGTGTTGAAATTGTTGAAGTGGAAGTGAGCAGGCTGAGGCGTGTAGACCGCACAAATTGTAAAGGTTGTGTGCGTAGTGTGGCTATGTGTCGGCGAACTGATTGTTCATTAGCCTTTCTTCTTCTCGCAATCTGTCTCAGCAATCTCCCTGGAATGTTAACCATGCGATTAGAATTGAGCTAATCATGAACTACACGGTTTGGATTAAGAGATCGAGGAGATTGGCAGACCGCCGCTTGGTGCGGTTAGACTTCTCGTTGCGTGACTATCAACTTGGTTGCTCAAGTCCACGCAAAACTAAAGATGTTGTCTGCTTATAGGTATAGACTGATGGAGATTAACCTCACGTGGTCTGGTGTGGACAGTCCGCATGTTGGGCGGATTGGTGCTGCTAGCTCGCACATCACTAGCGGTTACTCTATCCCCGGGGCGGTGAAGGTATCTACCCTCCCTCCTATAAATAGGGGTGTTGGCCTCATCCTAAATAACATGAACTATAAGAACTGAAGCTTGGGTTAAACTCGACGGTTATATTTTTCTAACAGCGTGACAAGGAGTGGTGACCAGTTTATTATTGTGTTTGCAGATTGTGATGCTAGCACTTGGCAGCCAGAAAACTGGTTCTGAAGGCAGTGCATATAAATGGTAGCAGTCATCGACGATTCAGCAGGTCACGGATAGGCGACTAGGCGGTCTTATTTCTTCATAGTTTCCTAGATTTGATAACACAGTTTGACTTTGGCAGATTGAGTTGCAGTTCGAATAAAGCTGTTCGCTCAACTCGTGGTTAGGTGACCTTGGCGATTAGGTGACAGAGTTACGGTTAGGCGGCAGCTCAGTTTTATTTTAGTCTATTCGCGGTGACGTCTACGGTTAAGCGACCTCACATTCAAGAGATCAGGAAATGCGGATAGAGATTTCTCTTTAGTAGACAATAAGCAGCAGCTCACGCGGCTAAGAGTGCAGTCTAATAGTTCAGCGGCTTGGCGGTTTGAGCTGTTCGCATGACTTGGAGAACTTTGCAGTTAGCCTTGGAAATATGCGGCTTGGGCGGTTACAGTTTTTTGATCTCCATCAGGTGCATTGAAAAATCATATCTTGTAATATATGTCTCATATTATAAAGAAGACTATTAATTGTATTATAGCTCTTGTTCTTCTACCGCTTCTGATTTTTTTTTTTTGACTTGATTGGTTGAGTATTCTTGCAACCTATCCGATTTCTCAAAATTTTACATTCGGTTGCTGAAGCTGTAACGCCCCAAGTTTTCGTAGGCCGGAAAAGAAGGTACTGCATGGCATTAACGGTACCACATGACGGTAGTGTCAGACATTGAGAGCGTCGAGTGAGGCGTGTTGACTCGATGCATAGTATACCGCACGACAATAAGTTGTTATAGCATGACATTAGCCAGTTAATTAGCCGAGCTCTCGAGAAGTTATCGGTTGGCGGTAGGGATACTGCAGGCAGTAGCTTGGGCAATTTATTTGTCGAAGCTCTCAAGTTTCTACCACGCGGCGATAGTAGCTGTCGCGTGGCGGTAGCAGGAGCGGTCGTGTCATAACCATCACTAGCTACCGTGAGGTGTTAGCATCCTATCACGAGGCGATAACGAAGCTGTAATGACATGGCCACGTGTCAGCCTGTGGTTGGAGGGCCTGGGTGGTGGCACACAAAAGGAGGCATTGATTAACGGTACCGTACGGCAGTAGCTAGTTACCATGCGGTGGTAGCTCGGTTTATAGTGTTGGTTTGACCATTTTCACTTCATTATTTTGGAGTTTGAGAAACTTGGGATGGATGTTTGAAGGAGGAGAAGTAGCGCTGTAGAGAAAGGAGATCTTGCTGTCGTTTGAGATTCGGGGCTCAGATTTGCGAGACGAGCTCAGATCTATGGAGGCAAAGCCGAAACAGTCATTTTCATCAGGCTAGAATCCCTTCCATGGCGCTAAAACGGACTTATAGGGTAACGATTCTCTTCCTTCGACATGTGAAGTCATTCTTTTTATCATTTGATGGCAGACACTCCATGAACACGTGGAATTGGTTCTCCCGAGGGGTAGATCTGTGTATCCCCGTTAATTTTGCATTTAAATATGGAATCGAAGTACAGAATGGGCATGTTGTGTGAAACCCATCCAGACAGGTCGGTCTGGATTGGTGATATTTGTATGCTTTGTATGCCGGAAAAGACTCCGTATTAATCACGTAGATTTTAGAGTCATGGGGTGTGTAGATGTTTACGTTGAGAGTACTGGAGGTAGACTACAAGAAAACACCTGATATGGGGGAAGAATCGATAGTATGTCCCCCTACCGTGTGGCGGTAGCGCTATAGCCGGCGATAGCTCCCAGTGAGCAATGTATTGATTGCGAGGCCTGTCTCTTGGAGACCTGGTGTCTATTTGTTGAGGCCTATTTCTTGATAAACTTATGGCCGTTTGCTGAGGCCTGTATTAGGGAGACCTGGGGGCCATCTTTTGGTGAGGCCCATTCCGTGAAGACCTGGGGGCCAGTATGTGGAGCTGAGAGCCTGTGTGGACAAGCTTGGGCGGCCGTAAGTGCTAGCCTAAGATCCTAATAGGGTTATGGATCATACATAAATGGGAAAGGGGATGATTACCTGTTTCGTGGCTAGCGCGCCTGAAGATTTGAGCACGAGAAAGAGCTAAATTATACCCAACCCTATGTCGTTAGACCTGGAGTGAGTCAAAATGTAAATCACATGACTTGGTTATAGACATATGGGCTTTATCTTTGGATTTGGCCTGTAAGACTAAAATCTCAAATGTTGCTGACCGTCGCAAAGAACGGAGGTATGACCCTTGAGGTCTTGTGCACCGAGAATGTGCCCTGAGATCACGGGGCGTTGGACGACCGTGCCAATGTCTATGGCAAATGGCTCTTAATTTGCACGTTTCGATTGCCAATATTTGTATATGCTAATGCCTGCAGGGAAGGAGCACCACCACCCCGGTTAAGGGGTGGGGTCGCTATAATTTGGCCAGCTAATGCTGACTATTGCTATGTTTGCCACCGTTACGTTGGAATGCCTCTTGCAGGTGCAGTGGAGACAGACAAGAAATAGCGGGCTGGAGCCCGTAGCTGCTAAGCTGGACTTTGAAAGCCAAGGAAAATTACTCATTTACCTTATCATTCATGTGTGGCCGGCATGTGGGCCGATGTATGCATGATATTTTAATTTGAGTTGAACATTGTATGGCCTTAAGGCCAAGACTGTTTGTATATTTGGTTTATCATTCCTACCTTTCTGTTAGTGGATATTCAATTGGTTGGGTTCCTGTTAACCTTTAAATTTCTTCTACTAAAATGCACTCTGTGATAGGATGCGTGTATTTGAATTATGGTTTCAATTAGTAACACCTTTGACTGTTCGTAGCATATGACATCGGGCCCCGACCGGACATTCTGTTATATGCTATGTGACGGACGAGGATGTTACAAAGTTGGTATCAGAGCTAGGTGTCGGTCTTTCTTATTTAAAGTCGTGGGAGAATTCTTTTCAGGGGTCGTGAGCACATATTTAAGCATTACCGTTATACCATAAAAAACCCATGAATGTCCGCTTAGGATTGAAAATACACATGTTTGCGGAACTTGCGTGTTCCTATGTTTGATTTTTGGCAATTGTTTGTCACCTAATTGAGTGTTTCACGATTATAGGTGACTGGGAGTGGTGCTGAGCAGTGACAACATCAGCACTCTATGGAGAGTAGTGCGCCCAATGACGCGCCTGCGACCACTCCTTATGCTGAAACCATTCGTATGGTAGCTAAAGAAGTGTTCTCTATGATTAATGCCCATCTAGGGAGGCATGTGTAGCCTCCTACTCCTGGATTAGGTCATGTATCGCTTGTCATAGCGGAACCTATAGTGGCAGATCAAGTAGCGGCAAAGCCCATAGTGTAGAGGAGAGCAACTGAAAAATAGCTAAAACACGTGATGAGCTTTAATCCACCTGTGATTTGGGTACTGAGACCCCAACGCAAGCTGAGGACTAGCTTTCCAGAGTTAATATTGTCATGTCTGTAACAGAAACTGAGGAGTGGCAGAAGGTTACGATATCCACTTTCCTTTTGGATAGTGAAGCACGGTTATGGTGGGATGAGTTAGAGATACATCACTTCACTGGGAGGAAACTCTCCTATATCTCATGGAGAAGTTCTCGGGGTTATTTCTGGCACGGTTCATCATGTTAGTGCAGCAAACAACCATGGAGAATCAGTTTCAGAGACTGACTCAGCGTGAGAGTAGCATGGACGACTACCGATATGAGTTAACGTGATTTGGGCATTATGCTGGCTCCACTTTTACTGATGGGGGAGCGCAAGACCGACTAGTTCTATGAAGACTATATGATGATCTGAAGTTGCTACTCCCAGGTCCTACGATTTAGGGCTTTCTAGTCTTGGTCAATACAGTCCGATCTCTGGAGAAGGATCTGAAGAGAGTTCAAGGTAAGAAGGCCTCGATAGTGAAAAGGTTAGACTTTAATGTTCCAAGTTTGTCGAAGTCTGGACATCAAAAATGGTATAAAAAGCCCAAAAATTCTAGACCGACTACTTCATAGATTACTACTGGAGCATCATTTAGGCTGTAACACCACAAAGCCCAGAAGTTGGCAAATTGGGTGACATGACATGGGACACGGGCATGTCCTAGGGCGTGTCCTTCTTGGGTGAGCAGTCAACGAGTGGTCGACAAAATTCGGTCGACGATTGTCGAGTGCAGAGTACACGACCTACGACATGGCCGTGTCACAGGGCGTGTCCTCGCGGGTCGATGAATTTCAACTCAACGAAGTTGAGCTGGGGCGTGTCTAGTGTCGTGTATGGGCACATGGCCTGGGACACGGGCGTGTCCCTCTCGGGTTGATCTCGATTTTGTATAGCCTGATGTACATGGCCACAGACACGGGGTGTCTGAAGACGTGTCCGGTGATACGGCTCGTAACACGGCCATGTCACATGGGCATGTACTAGACCGGATAAGTCGGTTGAGCACCTCTTGAGGTACATGGCCTGGGACACAGGCGTGTCACAGGCCGTGTCAGGCAAAAAATAGGATTTTGTGGCAAAATTGTGGCTGTCCAAATCTTCACCTGGGATCCAATAGCTGAGGTGCCTCCCTGCTTCCTTAAGGCCGTGGATGAGAAGGAAATTCTCATTTGAGTTTTGGCCTTTATCTTTCTACAAGTTAGAGAGAGAGAGGAAGAAGGAGGAAGCAGAGCCGGCCACCGTGGTGCTGCGGAGTTCCGACGAGAGATCCGAGCCCAGCATTGCGGAGGAAAAGCCGTTGCGGTTCTTTCCAACCAGTTAGGAGCTCATGGCACCAAAGCGATCTTCAAGGGCAATGACTTTCCTTCCTAGCCATGTGAAGGATTTTTTTTTGGCATATGCATATGATTCCCCCACCAAAGAGTGGCGTGTTATGGTAGTCTCTTGGTTTAATTCATGGAATCCCCAATCATTTGGCATATAGTTTCGGAAAAGGAGTATAGGATAGACATGCTGTGTGAAGCCCATCTGGACAGGTTGGTCTGGATTGGTGATGTTGCATATATGCACCAGAGAAGACTCCGTGATAAATGTGTAGTTTAAGGAGTCGACGGGTTAGACCTGCGAAGGGCAGTAGCAGGAAGTACTGGAGTGGTAGTCCAGGAAAATACCCGTATAATGCTTATGCTGTTGGGTTATACATGCGAAGGGCAGTAACAGGAAGTACTGGCATGATAAGCTAGGAAATACCCTTAATGCTTGGAATGCTTGGTGGGTTGTGCCTGTGAAGGTAAGTAGCAGGAAGTACTGGCTTGGCAGTCCAGGAAAATACCCTCAAGTGATGTACGGTTTAAGCCTAGGGATGGAAAGTGAGTTCTGTCGCTAATGCGAGGCATGGCTCCTAGGTAACCGATGAATGTGAAGCCAGTTCTGTGAGAATGGGCTGGTTATGAGTGAACTGATGAGTTCACCTAAAGGAAACAGGTAAGGTGAAACCAACCCGCGCCTTTTATGTAGCTGCGAGTACGCCATACTCGGTGATGGCAAGGCAACTTGAGCAACAAGGGTGGATGATCCGACCTGCGCTATGTCCGTCCGATATGAGACCTGAAAGTGCGGTCTGTTGGAGCGCATAGCAAGAGTCTTAGGCCTGCGCGCCATGACACAATGGGGGCTACGGGCCAATCCTGGTGCATTAAGACTAAAGTCTCCGGCTGCACGCTGTGGAGAAAAATGTTCAATAGTTACCATTAGGTTGCGACCCTGATACGGTGGTGGGACCCTGGTTCGCCGGGTACACCAAGAATATGCCCTGAGGGCATGGATCGTCAGGGCCGCATGGCTGACAGTTATGATGGAATGTATATTCATGAGAGCACGTTGTATGATATAAATATCTGCCTGTGAAATGCTTTGCCTGCAGGGAAGAAATACCACCGCCCAGGGAAAGGGGTGGGGTCGTTATAATTTGGTCAGCTGAATGCTGACCGTTGCCTATTTGCCACCGTTGGGTGGGTTGTCCCTGTGCAGGTGCTGGAGAGCCAAGTGGGATGTATAAAGGCTGAAATTCCTGCTACTACTGCTGCTACTGCTAGCCCTCGAAGGCTAAATGAAAATACTATGTTATTTTCTACGTGGCCGGCCTGCGCGCCAATGTTGAGGCCACTGTTGTGTAAAGCCCTGTAAGGCCATAAGGCCAGTTGACTTTGTAACATCCCATTTCCAACTAGACCCCTAAGAATGGTTTTGGCCATGACTAGGTCATGACAAACCCTAGGAAGCCAGTAATGGGTCAAGAGATAGGGGACAGGAAGGTGGGGGATCACCATGGTCTGCAAATAGTGGAACTCTGAACCATGGTGTAGGATGACCATGGGGTACACCTTGACCCCAAAAACCCAACCACAACACCCCTAATGCCTTTGGAGGCCCATTAGAGCCATAAGGACCCATTGGGGTCAAACAAAGAGGCTCAATTGACCAAGGTCAACCCTAGCCCTAAATGGGTCAAACTAGCCTACATAGGGCCAATTGACCTACTCCTAACCTAGAGGACCCCACCTATGCCCTCCTAACCCTAAAGTGAGGTCAATGGGTCTCTAAGGACACATTGGGGTCAGCCCTAGAGGCCAGGTTGACCCAAGTCAACTCAAACTCCTAATCTGGTCAAAGTACCCTTACCAAGGGTATGTGACCTCCAAAGTGCAGGGTAACCCTACATAACCCTTCCTAGACCTTAGGGGAGGCCAATGGGTCACCAAGGACCCAATAGGGTCAACCCAAATGGTTTTGTTGACCCAAGTCAACTCTGGCCCTAAAATGATCAAAGTGCCCTTACCAAGGGGCATGTGACCCCCAAGATGCCCAACCAACCTTACCCAAGTCTTCCTAGACCTTAAGGGAGTCCAATAGGTCACCAAGGACCCATTGGGGTCAACTCAAATGGTCATGTTGACCAAGGTCAACCCTATGATAGAGTTAGGTCAAATTAGCCTAAATGAGTCAACCCAAGCTCAACCCCTTTTCCTTTTGAGTTAACCACAACATAATGAAATATTATGGGTGGAAAGGGCTGCCAATAGGCTGGGGAGTCAGCATGGTCAGTTTTGGTGACTAGGAAAGAGAGAGAAAGCTTCATCCCACACTAATGGAGGAGAGAGAAAAGGGGGAAGAGAGTTGAAGGAGGAGATTGGCCAAGGAAAGGCCAATGGTCCCCATTGATGGCAGCATTCATCTCCCCCAGTGAAGGGGAGGAGTTTCCAGCCGTTTTCCTGGCTGTCAAGGGGCAGTTACAGCCTCCACCATCATGGCCGAGACAAGCCTTTAATGGCCATGATGGCCATGGCAGTTTTCTCCCATTCTTCTCCCCCTCTGATGATTTAAACACCACCAGTGAGCTTGGGGGAGGATTTCTCAATCCTTAACTGAAGAAATCCGGCGAGTTTACTGGGAGGTTGCAGAAATCCGATCGGCGGCGCCACCACCATGTCAACCCGCAGATCCGCTCGTCTCCAGGCCGCCAACAAGGTCCTCCTCCTCCTCTTTTCTCATGGGTAGATCTTAGGTTCCATTAGGGCTGAGGTTCGGGCTCAATTGAGCCCGATCCAATTCAGGAAATTCATGGCTTTCGGCCGAGAAAATTCTTGGTTGGATCGCCGGAATCCGCCCCTCCGGCGGCTGTGCCGCCGTCTGGCGGTAGCCACCACCTCAACGGAGGTGATGGTGGCGGTGGCCGGCCGGGGAAGGGACTGGGTGGCCGGCGGCAGACGTTTGAAGTCGGCGCAGGAAGGAGCAATCCTGGCCGTTGGATCATCGGGGACGACGACCAGATGCCGTCGATCTGCGCCAAGATTCGTGCGGCATCAGATTAGATACTATAGGAATTAAATAGGAAACATTTCATTTCTGTCACACTGATTGTATTTAATGTATTTAATTTTAAAAATACTTAGGGACCCTGAATGGAAATCTGCCCAACATGAAAATTGTAGCTTAGGGTGTCTAGTTTGTAGCAAAAATTGTTTGGACCCTTTTTGGCCACTGGTCAGACCAGGGTACCCTTTTTGGTAGGACCTATACCTAGACCTAAACAGAAATTAATTTTGGTGCCCACACTTCATTCCTTGTCCAAACAAGTTGAAATTTGGGCAGTGAGAAGGTCTTAGGCATATCTAGAACCTGTCCAAAATTTAGAATTTTTGGAGAACATTTTTCTATAGTTTTTAGAAAAATTTAATAAATCATGATTAATTTAATTATGTGACCTAATTAATTTAAAACTCCCCCAAATTTTGGTGGGTGGCCTTAGATGTCATGATAGGTATAGGGTTAAAACTTTAGCTCATTTGGAGATGTTTAGGATAGGTAATCTACCCACCCTATATATGACCCTATAAGGGTATTTTGGTCAAAAACCACTATTTGATGGTTGAGTGGCCAAATTCCCTCATCAGAGGCTGAAATTTTGGCCACTGATATACTTTGACTTGTTACACTCACTTATGAAGTTTGGAGTGGTTTGGACTAGGGTAGCCCTAGAATTTTAGGGTAGGCCCTTTAGGGTAAATTTCTAGGGTTTGAAGAAATTGGGGTCAAAAGATCTTGGATGGACTTGAAACTTGGGAATGATGTCCATAGGGTTACTATGGTCCTGTGGTTAAAATTTTAGGGCATTTGGAAGACTTAAGACCCCTTAAATTCATAACCCTAGTTTAGGGCACTAGCTTTGAAACCATAAGAACTAATACCAAAACTATCTGAAAAGGGCTGAGATTTTGAATAGGTAGTTGCTTAGGGCATACATGTCTCTGGAAATTTTATAATAAATTTTGGATGAATATTTTTGGTACTTTATTCACAAAGTTATATTTTATAATTTCCACTTAAGAATTTTTGCAGAGAACTATACTTGTTTAAACTTGATAAAACTTAGCAAAGGGGCTTATAATCATGATACCCATCTCTGTAAATTTTTATGAAATTTTTGAAGAATGATATTTAGTAGTTGCTTCTTTAATCATTTAATTCCATGGAACCTTGGGAAATTTAATAATGACTTTTAGATTGTCTGAAAAATTCTAATTTCTTGATCATGATGTTTTTAGTTCCTTATGAAGCCCTAGTAATTTTACATAATTATTGGAGACATATATGTGGCACTTCCTCATTATATTTGATTTTAGGAATTATTTTAATAAATCCTTTAGAGGTCAAGAATTATCTGGAAAATTATGAAAATTGGCAACCAATGATATTTCTCTGTTATTTAGTGAATACAAATTTTAGGAGGCCATTACCTGAGAAAATCTTATGGTTCATGTTCAAATTGACTATGGCCTAGTTTTTGAGGAAAATTCAATAAATAGTAGATTAATTGGGAAAAATATGATTTTCTGAATTTAGTCTATATTTATCATAATAGACCTCTGATAATTATCATGAGGGTACTGGATGAGTAATTTCATGTACTTCCCTTTTTACGGGTCACGTAGCTTAAGTGGTCTGCATATAGCAAAACTGCAGGATTTCATTTGGATGTGGATTAGGGCACGTATGATGGGTCTTGATGGTTTGCTGCAAGAACAAGTGGAATGGGCTGCATCTTTGGAAGATGAGTGAGTAGGGAGTGGTTTTGTCTAGGGTTTAAAGGCGTTCGGGTCCGACGAAAGATCGTCCTACCCAAGGAGAGTTGGAGTCAAATCACCCTAGGATTAGCATATCGAAACATGAGAAAATAATGGGTAAGGGAATCAACCAATAATAAAATAAGTACCTTGCGAAAGGGAACGCTGGGCGTAATCCCAACACAGTTCCTAGTGCCCCTTGAGAGCCCTTCACAGGGAATACCGGGGGCAGTCCTGGGTTAACGTAAATTGTTTAACAAGCTGAAAAGAGTAACTTAGTAATTAGGGTTGCACATTTCACAGACACTGATGGCACGGGATGTTGGTCCGGGGAGCTTCGGCTCGATTGTTTGTGACGGACGTGTTGGTCCGGGGAGATTCGGCTCGGGTTTTGATTACGCTAAACTTGCATGTGCATAAAAGGAATGATATTAAGGTGGTGGGTCTCCGGTATTGGAGGATCTTAGCACAGACACCAATCCGTTGACTCGGCAAGTGTTGTGATAGCACTTCGCCAACAGAAGTCCGGTGCGCCAGCCGGCAAGAGTACGCAGGAGTCCGCTTGTGCACCAGCGTTGAGGCGTACGATAGGTCTGACCAGTAGTGCTATACTGGTTTAGAGGTGGGCGAGGCCCAACCCACCGCTTCCGTCTGCCACTACGGAGGTATCCTGGGAGGTGAGGCTCCAGAAAGGGGGAACTAAAGGTCTGTGTGCACAGAGTCGGGTGTGTGTGTTGCACTTGCTTGATCCATCATACCCACTTGCATGTCATAGCATAAGCGATTCATTTAACCTTCGACACCTAAAATATAAGTGGTATGGGACACTTATACATTAGGCCCTGCAAAACGACCCCTTGGTCTATAAGCTTGTGTGGGCAAGTTTATAAATTAAGGTTAATTTTCTTTACATATATATATATTGCTGTTAATAACCGACACCCCAACGTATAAATTGGTATGGGACTCTTTATACGATGGGAGCCTTGCAAAAGACCCCTTGCTTATATGTACCCATATAAGTTAAGGTCACTTTACTTTACTTGTTTACATATATGATTAGTTACTATATAAATTGCTAGATTTAAGTCCACCGTCACCTGCATTTGATATACTCTCCACTTTCAAGTCCTCCCTTTCTTCCTCTCCGCTCGGTGTCTAGGAGCCACGGGGGAAGGGGTGGGGGATGATAGGACTTAGTCTTTTAGACTAACGGTTTTCGAACCACATCATTTAGGGGATCGCGGAGCCCAGACTGGAGGAGCAGCCCCAGAGGTTGACACGCTTGGAGATAGGGCAGTCTAGCACAGGAGTTCAGACAGCTGGGACCGTGAGGCCCTTACTCTAGTAGTTTTTACTTTATTTCCTCATGAGAGATCTTGTAGTGAGGAATTGATGTATCGGGCATAAGCCCTTATTTACAGTGCTTGGTTTTGTGGACTCTCCCATCGTGGAGATATTTTTACTTGATGTGATATTTCTGTGGACTTTTACTTAGAGTTGTGCTGCGCATGATGTTACTCTAATTTTGTTACTATGCTGCGATCGAATTGGCCGGCAGAAACGGCGTTTTGTGGTGATGTCGCTTCAAGGCGTGAAGGGTCACCGCAAAGCGGCGGTTCTGGGCATAAGACCCCGGTGGCGAGAAAAAAAAAAAAGGGGTCTTACAAGTGGTATCAGAGGAAACCTCGATCGACAAGTAACAGTCCACAACCCCTGGTCCACCCCCGCGCGAGCTTAGTTTGCGGACAAACTAGCAGCGGAAGCAGTGGTGAGACCCTAAGGAGGAATCACTGGTAAAATAGTCCACTTTGCATATAATTGAGCTGATTACCCACTAATATAGTTTGTTTCGCAGCCTCCAGCTCAGCCCACACCACAAGGCGGGGCCCAGCGGACTCCGGACGTTGCACCACCTCCCCCGGTCCCTACTCCTTTCCTACAGTCGGAGGTGGGACAGACGTTGACAGCCATTTTGGATGCTTTCAGGGCTCAACCGGTTCTGGCTCCGCAGCCAAACCCGAGCGTCAACTGGCTGAGTATCTTTCGAGGACTCGCTCCCCCATCCTACTGTGGGACTGAGTCTGCCGTCCGGACAGAGGAGTGGCTAGATATCATGTACGAGATGTTGACTGGAATCAAGTGCCCGTGGGAGGAAAGGGTGCCCTTGGTCGTGTCTTGCTTGGAATCTCATGCTAAGAGGTGGTGGAAGACTTCCCTAGATACGATTTTTGCTGACAGGACGGCTGCGGAGATAGCTTGGGAGGAATTCAAGGGCGCTCTATTGGAGCACTTTGTTCCGCAATCAGCCAGAGATGAGCTGGAGGACAGGTTTTTGCAGTTGAGGCAAGGGAGCAAGACGGTGGTGGAGTACCACCGAGAGTTTGATCATTTAGCCCGGTTTGCAGACTCATATCAGTTGGACGAAGCTGGGTATACGAAGAGGTTCTACAAGGGCCTGCGGGAGGAGCTGAGGGAGTCCTTACTATTTGTATCTGACGGGCCCATCTCCCGGATTTTGGAGATGGCAAAAAGAATCGAGGCGGATTGGCTTACTACTCGGGGCCGGAAGCGGCCAAATGAAGACCAGAGCCGGGGAGCCCGAAATGATCAGCGGCGGGGCCGCATCACAGATGGAAGAAGGGTAGAAGACCAGCCTCATCAGGAGGCGAGACAGGAGATAGGAAGGCCAGTGTTGATGGCTCCACCACCAGTTCAGAGGCGGGACGAACAGAGACCCGGGGGAATGGCGTATCAACCGCCAGTGTGCTTCGATTGTCACCAGGTGGGGCACATTAGGAGGAACTGTCCCATGGGGAGGGCACCCCCACCAGCACCACAGACTGCCCCACCAGCGCCATACTTCGGAGGCCGGGGTCGTGGCCGAGGACGTGGATACCCAGGTGGCGATCGTAGACCGGAAAGGGAGCAGGCGTATGCCTTGGATCTGGCACAGCCTCGAAACCCGGAGCAAGTCATAACAGGTACGACAAGAGTTTTTTTTAAAAAATCATTTAAATAAAAAAAAAGAAAAAAAAAAAAAATTCCATTCTCTCTGCTGTAAATTTCTAGAACTTTTCAAAAAAAAAATGATTAAATAGGAAGAAACTAGTTACAGAATCCTAAGACGTTTAACCGATCCAGGTATAGTCTTCGTCAGCGGCAAACCCGCCTACACATTGTTCGACACGGGTGCTTCGCACTCGTTCGTATCAGAGGCTTTCGTGGAAGGGCTAGAAGGCGTAGAACGGTTCACAGGCCTGACGAGGAGGGTGCGCTTACCTGATGGATCGGAACTATTCACCTCTGCCCACTGCAACATGGAGGCGGAGATTGGCGGGAAGCCATTCGAAGTGGCGGCAACGATTCTTAGAATGCCAATCTTCGAGTTGATCCTGGGCATGACATGGTTGCACTGGAACCATGCCCAGATTGATTGCCAAGCGAAGAAGATCACAGTGAGGCATGGAGACTCGTTTATTGTCATCGAAGGTATAAGATCCACCTCTTGTGTGCTTTTATCTTCAGTACAGGCCGTTAAGGCCCACCTACAGGGGGAGGAGGTTTACCAGATTCTGTTTGAGATAGAGGAGGCCAAGGGGGCCATGACAGACATCCCAGTGGTGCGGGACTTCGTCGACGTCTTCCCAGAGAAATTGCCAGGACTACCTCCGTGTCGAGAGCAGGATTTTCAGATAGAGTTAGTGCCCGGAGCCAGGCCGGCGTCTAGGGCCCCTTACCGGATGGCCCCGAAGGAGTTGGCGGAGTTCCGGAGTCAGCTGCAGGAACTTGTAGAGGCAGGGTTCGTCCGGCCAAGTTCTTCACCGTGGGGAGCCCCGGTTCTGTTTGTCAAGAAGAAGGACGGAAGTCTCCGCCTATGCATAGACTATCGAGCGCTGAATAGACTCACGGTTCGGAATACCTACCCACTCCCACGAATCGATGAGTTGTTCGATCAGCTGGAGGGAGCACATTTCTTCTCGAAACTTGACTTAAGGTCAGGCTATTATCAGCTGCGGATCCGAGAAGAGGACATTCCGAAGACCGCTTTCAGTAGCCGATACGGACTGTTCGAGTTCACAGTGATGCCGTTCGGGCTCACGAATGCACCATCAGCATTTACGAGCCTTATGAACAGGGTGTTCAAGGAATATTTGGACGTATTCGTCATCATCTTTATTGACGACATCCTTGTCTACTCAAAGACGGAAGGGGGGCACGCACGACACCTGACCTTGACATTGGAGAGGTTACGGGAACATCAGCTGTACGCAAAATTCAGCAAATGCCAGTTTTGGCTAAAGGAGGTGGCCTTCTTGGGCCATATCGTCAGTGGGGCTGGATTGGCGGTAGACCCGGCCAAGATTCGGGCCGTTCAGGATTGGCCACCATTGAAGACGGCGACAGATGTACGGAGCTTCTTGGGACTTGCCGGGTACTACCGGAAGTTTGTAGAGGGATTCTCCCGGATCGCGCTCCCTCTTACGACTCTGACGAAGAAGGAATCCCCTTTTGTTTGGACACCACAGTGCGAGGCAGCCTTCGTGGAGCTGAAGAGTCGGCTCACTTCGGCTCCCATCCTCGCTATTCCGTCAGGAAGGGAGGGATTCCAGGTGTATACCGACGCCTCCTACCAAGGGATGGGTGCCGTTCTGATGCAGAACGGGCATGTGATAGCTTATGCCTCTCGACAGTTGAAGATCCACGAGAAAAATTACCCGGTCCACGATCTGGAGATGGGCGCAGTAATCTTCGCCTTGAAGATTTGGCGGCACTATCTGTACGGGGTTCATTGCGACATCTTCTCCGACCACCAGAACCTGAGATACGTGGACACGCAAAAAGACCTCAACATCAGACAAAGGCGTTGGGTGGAGTTCCTGACAGATTATGAGTATACTATGCACTACCACCCCGGGAAGGCGAACGTGGTGGCAGATGCGTTGAGCCGGAGAGGAAATGCTTCAGGGAAGGGACCTCAGCTTATGTCTATGGAGCTGGTCCGGTCTTTCAGGGACATGCAGATATCCCTAGTATCCGAGGACGATCCAGAATTATACATGGAGTATCTGGCGTCGATGATCGCTATTGATGATATCCGGGACCGCATCAGGGAAGGGCAGAAGACAGACCCACGGACGGAACCGATATTTCGAACCTTGGAGGAGGGTTCGACAGGGGATTATACTCTGAAGGATGGGCTATTGTACTTCAGAGGAAGGATTTATATACCCGCAGGAGGTCAGATCCGGGAGGATATCATGGCGGAAGCACATTGCAGTAGGTATTCGATACACCCGGGAATCACCAAGATGATGGCCGATCTGAAGAGGATGATGTTCTGGCCAGGAATGAAGAGGGATATTACGCACTTCGTGACCCATTGCGAAGCCTGCCAGTTGGTGAAGGCGGAATGCAGAAACCCCGCGGGATTGTTGCAACCTCTTCCAGTGCCAGAATGGAAGCTTGAGGATATTGCGATGGATTTTATTCATGGTCTCCCCCGATCACGAGCGGGAAATGATTCGATATGGGTCATCGTAGATCGATTGACGAAGGTGGCTAGATTTATACCAGTCAGGAAGGACGATTCAGTGGGGGTTCTGGTTCGGAAGTTTGTGGAGCAGTACATCCGCTATCATGGAGTACCCAGGACGATCGTGTCAGATCGGGACGGTCGGTTTACATCCAGGGAATGGCGGTCGGTTCAGGCATACTTGGGCACTCGACTGACTTTTAGCACCGCCTTCCACCCTCAGACGGATGGGCAGACAGAGCGCACAAACCGGACACTGGAAGACCTGCTACGTCTATGCATCCTAGACCGAGGAGAGCCTTGGGAAAAGATGTTACCGATGGTGGAATTCTCGTACAACAACAGTCATCAGGCCAGCATAGGCATGGCCCCCTACGAGGCTCTATATGGACGGAATGTAGAACCCCACTCTCTTGGATTCAGGACGAGGACCCGAAGGCTTTGGGATCGGATTTTGTTGAAGACACCGAGGCTCAGGTGAGGTTGATCAGGGACAGGATGTTAGAGGCACAGAGCAGGCAGGCCAAGTATTATGACGCCCGCCATCGTCAGGTGGAATTTCAGGTCGGGGACCGAGTGTTTTTGAAGATCCGGCCTATGCATGGAGTTTCTCGGATGCGTGGCCGAAGGAAGAAGCTCAGCCCCAGGTACATGGGCCCTTACAGGATCCTGGAACGGGTAGGGGTCCTGGCTTACAGGCTGGAGTTGCCACCAGAGCTGGCAGCTCTGCATGATGTTTTCCACATATCCTCGCTGAGAAGGGCTCTACTACGCCCGGAGCAGCGATTACGACCACCGAAGGGCCGGTAGCTTCGGACCGATCTGTTCACTTGGAGCCGATGCGGATCGATGATAAAGGGGTACGGATCCTGCGACGCAAAAAGATTCCCTTAGTCAAGGTTCTGTGGAGGAACCATGGCCAAGAGGAGCATACTTGGGAGCCGCAGGATCTGATGCAACAGAAATATCCAGAGCTATTCAGTCAGGTATACCTCTAAGACCCCTCAAGATGTTAATTTATTCTCCTGCTTTAATTTACTAAGGGCTGCTCTAGGCAGATAGAGGCTTAACTTTTGTTTATTGGGGGCTTATCCTTGTTTATTGGGATCTTGGTCTGCCGACTGGGCGAAATGGACATAGATCTAGGTTTCCCTTTAAACCAATTTTAGCAAACAAGCCGCCATGCTGGGATGTTACAAGGTTCTTTTCTTCGGTAGTAAGTCCCGTAGACTCAACTTTGATTTCGGGGACGAAATCTTTGTTTTGTTTATTGGGATTTGTAACATCCCATTTCCAACTAGACCCCTAAGAATGGTTTTGGCCATGACTAGGTCATGACAAACCCTAGGAAGCCAGTAATGGGTCAAGAGATAGGGGACAGGAAGGTGGGGGATCACCATGGTCTGCAAATAGTGGAACTCTGAACCATGGTGTAGGATGACCATGGGGTACACCTTGACCCCAAAACCCAACCACAACACCCCTAATGCCTTTGGAGGCCCATTAGAGCCATAAGGACCCATTGGGGTCAAACAAAGAGGCTCAATTGACCAAGGTCAACCCTAGCCCTAAATGGGTCAAACTAGCCTACATAGGGCCAATTGACCTACTCCTAACCTAGAGGACCCCACCTATGCCCTCCTAACCCTAAAGTGAGGTCAATGGGTCTCTAAGGACACATTGGGGTCAGCCCTAGAGGCCAGGTTGACCCAAGTCAACTCAAACTCCTAATCTGGTCAAAGTACCCTTACCAAGGGTATGTGACCTCCAAAGTGCAGGGTAACCCTACATAACCCTTCCTAGACCTTAGGGGAGGCCAATGGGTCACCAAGGACCCAATAGGGTCAACCCAAATGGTTTTGTTGACCCAAGTCAACTCTGGCCCTAAAATGATCAAAGTGCCCTTACCAAGGGGCATGTGACCCCCAAGATGCCCAACCAACCTTACCCAAGTCTTCCTAGACCTTAAGGGAGTCCAATAGGTCACCAAGGACCCATTGGGGTCAACTCAAATGGTCATGTTGACCAAGGTCAACCCTATGCTAGAGTTAGGTCAAATTAGCCTAAATGAGTCAACCCAAGCTCAACCCCTTTTCCTTTTGAGTTAACCACAACATAATGAAATATTATGGGTGGAAAGGGCTGCCAATAGGCTGGGGAGTCAGCATGGTCAGTTTTGGTGACTAGGAAAGAGAGAGAAAGCTTCATCCCACACTAATGGAGGAGAGAGAAAAGGGGGAAGAGAGTTGAAGGAGGAGATTGGCCAAGGAAAGGCCAATGGTCCCCATTGATGGCAGCATTCATCTCCCCCAGTGAAGGGGAGGAGTTTCCAGCCGTTTTCCTGGCTGTCAAAGGGCAGTTACAGCCTCCACCATCATGGCCGAGACAAGCCTTTAATGGCCATGATGGCCATGGCAGTTTTCTCCCATTCTTCTCCCCCTCTGATGATTTAAACACCACCAGTGAGCTTGGGGGAGGATTTCTCAATCCTTAACTGAAGAAATCCGGCGAGTTTACTGGGAGGTTGCAGAAATCCGATCGGCGGCGCCACCACCATGTCAACCCGCAGATCCGCTCGTCTCCAGGCCGCCAACAAGGTCCTCCTCCTCCTCTTTTCTCATGGGTAGATCTTAGGTTCCATTAGGGCTGAGGTTCGGGCTCAATTGAGCCCGATCCAATTCAGGAAATTCATGGCTTTCGGCCGAGAAAATTCTTGGTTGGATCGCCGGAATCCGCCCCTCCGGCGGCTGTGCCGCCGTCTGGCGGTAGCCACCACCTCAACGGAGGTGATGGTGGCGGTGGCCGGCCGGGGAAGGGACTGGGTGGCCGGCGGCAGACGTTTGAAGTCGGCGCAGGAAGGAGCAATCCTGGCCGTTGGCTCATCGGGGACGATGACCAGATGCCGTCGATCTGCGCCAAGATTCGTGCGGCATCAGATTAGATACTATAGGAATTAAATAGGAAACATTTCATTTCTGTCACACTGATTGTATTTAATGTATTTAATTTTTAAAAATACTTAGGGACCCTGAATGGAAATCTGCCCAACATGAAAATTGTAGCTTAGGGTGTCTAGTTTGTAGCAAAAATTGTTTGGACCCTTTTTGGCCACTGGTTAGACCAGGGTACCCTTTTTGGTAGGACCTATACCTAGACCTAAACAGAAATTAATTTTGGTGCCCACACTTCATTCCTTGTCCAAACAAGTTGAAATTTGGGCAGTGAGAAGGTCTTAGGCATATCTAGAACCTGTCCAAAATTTAGAATTTTTGGAGAACATTTTTCTATAGTTTTTAGAAAAATTTAATAAATCATGATTAATTTAATTATGTGACCTAATTAATTTAAAACTCCCCCAAATTTTGGTGGGTGGCCTTAGATGTCATGATAGGTATAGGGTTAAAACTTTAGCTCATTTGGAGATGTTTAGGATAGGTAATCTACCCACCCTATATATGACCCTATAAGGGTATTTTGGTCAAAAACCACTATTTGATGGTTGAGTGGCCAAATTCCCTCATCAGAGGCTGAAATTTTGGCCACTGATATACTTTGACTTGTTACACTCACTTATGAAGTTTGGAGTGGTTTGGACTAGGGTAGCCCTAGAATTTTAGGGTAGGCCCTTTAGGGTAAATTTCTAGGGTTTGAAGAAATTGGGGTCAAAAGATCTTGGATGGACTTGAAACTTGGGAATGATGTCCATAGGGTTACTATGGTCCTGTGGTTAAAATTTTAGGGCATTTGGAAGACTTAAGACCCCTTAAATTCATAACCCTAGTTTAGGGCACTAGCTTTGAAACCATAAGAACTAATACCAAAACTATCTGAAAAGGGCTGAGATTTTGAATAGGTAGTTGCTTAGGGCATACATGTCTCTGGAAATTTTATAATAAATTTTGGATGAATATTTTTGGTACTTTATTCACAAAGTTATATTTTATAATTTCCACTTAAGAATTTTTGCAGAGAACTATACTTGTTTAAACTTGATAAAACTTAGCAAAGGGGCTTATAATCATGATACCCATCTCTGTAAATTTTTTATGAAATTTTTGAAGAATGATATTTAGTAGTTGCTTCTTTAATCATTTAATTCCATGGAACCTTGGAAATTTAATAATGACTTTTAGATTGTCTGAAAAATTCTAATTTCTTGATCATGATGTTTTTAGTTCCTTATGAAGCCCTAGTAATTTTTACATAATTATTGGAGACATATATGTGGCACTTCCTCATTATATTTGATTTTAGGAATTATTTTAATAAATCCTTTAGAGGTCAAGAATTATCTGGAAAATTATGAAAATTGGCAACCAATGATATTTCTCTGTTATTTAGTGAATACAAATTTTAGGAGGCCATTACCTGAGAAAATCTTATGGTTCATGTTCAAATTGACTATGGCCTAGTTTTTGAGGAAAATTCAATAAATAGTAGATTAATTGGGAAAAATATATTTTTCTGAATTTAGTCTATATTTATCATAATAGACCTCTGATAAATTATCATGAGGGTACTGGATGAGTAATTTCATGTATTCACCTTTTTACGGGTCACGTAGCTTAAGTGGTCTGCATATAGCAAAACTGCAGGATTTCATTTGGATGTGGATTAGGGCACGTATGATGGGTCTTGATGGTTTGCTGCAAGAACAAGTGGAATGGGCTGCATCTTTGGAAGATGAGTGAGTAGGGAGTGGTTTTGTCTAGGGTTTAAAGGCGTTCGGGTCCGACGAAAGATCGTCCTACCCAAGGAGAGTTGGAGTCAAATCACCCTAGGATTAGCATATCGAAACATGAGAAAATAATGGGTAAGGGAATCAACCAATAATAAAATAAGTACCTTGCGAAAGGGAACGCTGGGCGTAATCCCAACACAGTTCCTAGTGCCCCTTGAGAGCCCTTCACAGGGAATACCGGGGGCAGTCCTGGGTTAACGTAAATTGTTTAACAAGCTGAAAAGAGTAACTTAGTAATTAGGGTTGCACATTTCACAGACACTGATGGCACGGGATGTTGGTCCGGGGAGCTTCGGCTCGATTGTTTGTGACGGACGTGTTGGTCCGGGGAGATTCGGCTCGGGTTTTGATTACGCTAAACTTGCATGTGCATAAAAGGAATGATATTAAGGTGGTGGGTCTCCGGTATTGGAGGATCTTAGCACAGACACCAATCCGTTGACTCGGCAAGTGTTGTGATAGCACTTCGCCAACAGAAGTCCGGTGCGCCAGCCGGCAAGAGTACGCAGGAGTCCGCTTGTGCACCAGCGTTGAGGCGTACGATAGGTCTGACCAGTAGTGCTATACTGGTTTAGAGGTGGGCGAGGCCCAACCCACCGCTTCCGTCTGCCACTACGGAGGTATCCTGGGAGGTGAGGCTCCAGAAAGGGGGAACTAAAGGTCTGTGTGCACAGAGTCGGGTGTGTGTGTTGCACTTGCTTGATCCATCATACCCACTTGCATGTCATAGCATAAGCGATTCATTTAACCTTCGACACCTAAAATATAAGTGGTATGGGACACTTATACATTAGGCCCTGCAAAACGACCCCTTGGTCTATAAGCTTGTGTGGGCAAGTTTATAAATTAAGGTTAATTTTCTTTACATATATATATATTGCTGTTAATAACCGACACCCCAACGTATAAATTGGTATGGGACTCTTTATACGATGGGAGCCTTGCAAAAGACCCCTTGCTTATATGTACCCATATAAGTTAAGGTCACTTTACTTTACTTGTTTACATATATGATTAGTTACTATATAAATTGCTAGATTTAAGTCCACCGTCACCTGCATTTGATATACTCTCCACTTTCAAGTCCTCCCTTTCTTCCTCTCCGCTCGGTGTCTAGGAGCCACGGGGGAAGGGGTGGGGGATGATAGGACTTAGTCTTTTAGACTAACGGTTTTCGAACCACATCATTTAGGGGATCGCGGAGCCCAGACTGGAGGAGCAGCCCCAGAGGTTGACACGCTTGGAGATAGGGCAGTCTAGCACAGGAGTTCAGACAGCTGGGACCGTGAGGCCCTTACTCTAGTAGTTTTTACTTTATTTCCTCATGAGAGATCTTGTAGTGAGGAATTGATGTATCGGGCATAAGCCCTTATTTACAGTGCTTGGTTTTGTGGACTCTCCCATCGTGGAGATATTTTTACTTGATGTGATATTTCTGTGGACTTTTACTTAGAGTTGTGCTGCGCATGATGTTACTCTAATTTTGTTACTATGCTGCGATCGAATTGGCCGGCAGAAACGGCGTTTTGTGGTGATGTCGCTTCAAGGCGTGAAGGGTCACCGCAAAGCGGCGGTTCTGGGCATAAGACCCCGGTGGCGAGAAAAAAAAAATGGGGTCTTACAACTTTGTATTTGCAATGTTTCCTGTTTATATAAATGTGGAGCTTATGTCTGGTGGACATTCTTGTGTGTGAGTTCAACTTCATGTTATAGGCTTCTGCTAGAATGCATTGAGTTAGGATGCGCAACTCTGGTATCACTACGTGACATCCCCGCATGTTTTATGGTATATGTTGTGGGGCCCCGACCGAACCTTTATACTATATACCTGTGAACGGATGGAGTTGTTACATTTTGGTATCAGCTGTCTCGGTCTTTCCCTTTCGACTTCGTGGTCGAATTCTTTTGTGGGGGTGGCGAGCACGTGTCTGTGCGAACCGAGTTAACACTAATGAACTCCGGAATGTCCACCTTGGGAATGCAAATACATGTGTTTGAGGAACCTGTGCGTTCCTATTTTGTTGTTTTGCTTGTGTGCAGTCGCTAATGTGAGTGTCTTGTTCACCTATAGGTGACGCGGAGTGGTGCGGGGCAATCAGAGCCCCATTGTTCTGATGAAAGTATGACACCAGCTGAGGTGCCTACACCTCCGCCTTCTGCGGAAACTGTGCGATTAGTTGCTGAGGAATTGTTTGTCATGATTCAAGCACAGCTGATTGGACAGGCAGAAGGGCAGGCGCAGCCGGCATTGAGGCCAGAACAGGTCGCGACGAGGCTAGAACCTGTAGCGACTGTGGATCCTCGAGCAGCTGAGAAGCAGTTGAAGCAGTTCATGAGTTTCAACCCGCCTATGTTTATGGCCTGGGATCCCCTACGCAGGCTGAGGAACTAGTTATCGCACGTCAAGCGGATTATGATGACAATTGGAACGGAGGAACATCAGAAAGTAACCTTAGCCAGCTTCTTGCTGGAAGGACATGCTCGTTTATGATGGGATGAGATGGAACTACACCACTTAGTGGGTCAACCGTTAGTACAAGTGTCGATTGTGGAATTCTCCCGTCTCTTCCTGGCAAAGCACCTCCCGGTGGCACAACATATTGCCATGGAGAACGAATTCCAAAGGCTGACGCAAGGAGAAGGCAGTGTTGAAACGTGCCTGCATGAGTTTCACACTTGGGGCGGTATGCGGGTTCTATTTTTGCTGATGAGCAAAAGGAAGACTAATAGGTTCTATGAAGGACTGCGAGACGAGTTGAGGTTCCTTCTCTCTAGTTCTGTGAACCAAGGATTCCAGCGTTGGTCGACACTGCGCGTGCGCGATGGAGAAGGATATGAAGAGGGTGCATGGGAAGCGGGACTTGGCTGTGACACAGCCGGAATTCAAGGCGCCCCGACCAACGAAGTCATTTTTCAAGAATAGATCGGGCAAGAGGTCCAAGTTGGCTGGACAAGCCCTTTCTACCATTGCATCGGGAGCAACGTCGGGGTCCACTTCAAAGCCGGAGACTCGTACATTCTTTAGTTGTGGACGGGTGGGGAATATAGCCCGTGATTGCCGGGTACTGCTAAAGAGTGAAAAGAAGGCTGAAGCTTCGTATGCGGAGAAAGGAAAGGCAGTCATGGAGTCCTCTGCCTCGTAGGCGCAGCCCCGAGTCTACAATCTTGGCCTGTAGGAGGCCATTAAGCAGAGTGACGTCGTCATAGGTACGAGTTAGGTTATGGTATTGTTTTGTTTATTGCATGCTTTGTATTGCATATTTGTATGTGGCTTGTATGTGTGACATGATTGTCACAGGCTTTGTGATGATTCGGAACACGCTGGCGCGAGCACTGTTTGATATGGGTGCTTCACATTCTTTTCTGTGTAAGGAGTTCATAGCACGGCTTGGATACTTAGTCGTGTGAAGACAGATAGCGTCAGGGTGGTGTTGCCGAATGGTTGTTTGATGCTCGCGGATCGAGCTTGTGATGTGGCGGTCCAAATAGGAAGTCGAGACTTCTGTTTGACTGCATCTATATTGCCGATATAGGAATTAGACGTGATCTTTTGTATGGATTGGCTCGCAGAGCAACATGCCTTGATTGATTGTAATGCCAAAGAGATCACGTTGGGCCAGAATACCGAGCAGGAGACTAAGTTCGCGGGAATGCGAGGAGTGGGAGGGACGTTGATGTCTGCACTTCAAGTAGTCAAGGCTGTTCGGAAGGGCGCAGAGTGCTACTTCACGCTTATTCAGGCTGTTGAGCCTAAGGCCGGTGTGAGCGATGGTCCGGTGGTATCGGAGTTTGCAGATGTATTTCCCAAGGATCTCCTTGGCTACCACCCCAACGAGAGATTGACTTCACGATCGAGTTGGTGCCAGGTGCGAAACCTGTGGCCCGCTCGCCATATCGCATTGCGCCAAAGGAAATGGCGGAGTTGAAAGTACCACTGCAGGAGTTGTTGGAGCAGGGTTATATTCGCCCAATCAAGTCACCTTGCAGCGCGCCTGTTCTGTTTGTGAAAAAGAATGATGGTGGTTTGCGGTTATGTATTGACTACCGTGAACTGAACAAGCTCACCGAGAAGAATAAGTATCCGATCCCATAGATTGATGAGTTGTTCGATCAGCTGGTGGGATCAACCGTCTACTCTAAGTTGGATTTGAAGTCTGGTTACTACCAGTTGAGGATTCGGGAAGGTGACATTCCCAAAACCGCATTTGGAACACGTTACGGGCACTATGAGTTCACATTAATGTCGTTTGGGCTGTGCATGTGTTCATGGACTTGATGGACCGAACGTTCCGAGAGTACCTGGACCTATTCGTGATAGTATTTATTGATGGTATTCTGGTCTACTCTCGATCTGAAGTCGATCATGAAAACCACTTGCGATTGGTGTTGCCGACGTTGAGGAAGAATCATCCCTATGCCAAGTTCTCGAAGAATGAGTTTTGGCTATCATTGGTGGCTTTTCTAGGCCACGCGGTAAGCAGAGAGGGCATAGCAGTGGATCCGGCAAAGATAAGGGCCATACATGAGTGGCCAGTGTTGTCTTCTGTGGCTGAAGTCAGGAGCTTCCTTGGACTAGCAGGCTACTATAGAAGATTTGTTGCGAACTTCTCGCGGATCGCTTTGCCTCTTAACCACACTGACGAGAAAGGATCAGAAGTTTGTTTGGACACCGGCATGCACACGAGCTTTTGAAGAGCTGAAGTGTCAGTTGACCACGACGCCTGTGTTGACGTCGCCATGTGGTACTGATGGATTTGAAATCTATAGTGATGCGTCAGGGAGCGGCTGAGGCTTCGTTCTTCTACAAAATGGGAAAGTGATTGCTTATGGCTCTCGCCAGTTTAAAGTGCACGAGAGAAATTATCCCGTCAACGACTTAGAGTTGGCGGTGGTGATCGTTGCACTGAAGTTGTGGCGACATTATCTGTATGGCGTGAAAGTGGAAATTTATACAAACCACAAGAGCCTAAAGTACCTGTTGGAGCAGAAGGACTTGATTATGCAACGAAGGTGGTTGGAGTTCCTTGGGGACTACACCTTTGTGATTCATTATACGCCCGAAAAGGAAAATGTTGTCGCGGATGCCTTGAGTCAAAAAGCTCCGGCAAGGGCAAGCTGGTTGCAGAGGCATGATGAACATCAAATCCAGGAGTTGGAAGCGTTAGAGATTTCTTGTGTTGACAAGAATGCTACAGCCGATGTATGTTTGAACTGGACGGAGGTGCAGTGTGACCTTGCGGATAGGGTTCGACGAGCAACATAGCTAGATGAGAGTCTCCAACGCTATGCCAAGTATGGGTTGGAGGGCAAATTCTCCTGGGATGACGGGATTTTGAGGAAAGAAGTCCCTTTGTGCGTCCCAAGTTTGGGCAATTTGAGGGAAGAGCTGATGTACGAAGCGCACTATATGAAGTACTCAATTCACCCTGGGAGAACAAAGATGTTTCGAGACATGAAAAAGCTTTCTGGTGGCCAGGACTGAATAAAGATATCGCTCACTATGTGGCCAAATGCCAAAATTATGTTATGGTGAAGGCGGAATGCCAGAAACCTAGCGGTTTCTTGAAGTCATTGCCTATTCCGGAGTGGAAGTTTGACAATATTTCCATGGATTTCGTACACAGGTTGCCGAGATCTCAGCGTGGAAATGATTCCATCTGGGTAATTATCGATTGGCTGACAAAAGTGGCACACTTCCTTCCGAATAAACAGGACGATTCTGTGGAAAGTTTGGCAAGGCTGTATGTTGCACAGATTTTACGGCTACATGGTGTTCCTCGGAGCATCGTGAGCGATTGAGATGAGCGATTTACTTCGAATGATTGGAGGCTGGTCCATCAACTATTGGGCACAAAGTTGACATTCAGTACGACCTTTCATCCACAAACAGATGGCCAGACTGAGAGAACCAACAGAACGATGGAGGATATGCTCCGGATATGCGCCCTGGATTTTGGGAAGAGGTGGGAAGATCATCTCTACATGGTGGAGTTTGCCTACAATAACAACTACCAAGCGAGCATCGGTATGGCACCGTATGAAGCTCTGTATTGATGGAAGTGTCGTACTCCTTTGTCTTGGGTAGAAGGAGGCGAATCCAAATTGTATAGGCGTAATGAAGTCGATGAAGCAAACTCGATGATACGCACTATTCGAGAAAGGCTACTGATAGCTCAAGATCATCAAGCGAAATATTACAATGCCAAGCACAGGAATGTGGAATTCGCGGTGGGTGATTGAGTATACTTGAAGATCAAACCCTTCAAAGGCGTGTCCCAGATTTGATGTTTGAAAAAGTTTAGCCCGCGGTATCTGGGTCCATTTGAAGTGGTGGAGCGAGTTGGGTAAGATGCATATCGGCTAGCTCTTTCGGCAGACTTGAGTGGATTACATCATGTGTTTCACATCTTCGTGCTGCGAAAATCCGTGAAGGATCCAGCTCAAGTGATCGAGAATGATCGTGTGCCGGTGGAGTATGGGTTAACGACGAAGGTTAGGCCCATTCGGATCGAGGATCGTGCCGAGAAACAATTGCAGAACAAGACGATCAGGATGGTCAAAGTCCGGTGGGACAATTGCGGCCGTGAAGAACTCACATGGAAGCGAGAGCAGACCATGCGAGTTGAGTTTCCCGAGCTCTTTGTGTAACTGTTATGCAGTGTATATCGAGTTGTAATGAACGTTTGTGAAATGAAATCCTTCTATTTGAGTTCCTTACTTTCTACAAATTTCGGGGATGAAATTTTTGTAAGGAGGGGAGGGTTGTAACACCCCAAAGCCCAGAAGTTGGCAAAATTAGGTGACACGACCTGGGACACGGGCATGTCCTAGGGCGTGTCCTTCTTGGGTGAGCAGTCAACGAGTGGTCGACAAAATTCGGTCGACGATTATCGAGTGCAGAGTACACGGCCTGTGACATGGGCGTGTTATAGGGCATGTCCTCGCAGGTCGATGAATTTCAGCTCGACGAAGTTGAGCTGGGCGTGTCTAGTGCCATGTATGGGCACATGGCCTGCAACACGGGCGTGTCACAGGCCGAGTCCCTCTCGGGTTGATGTCAATTTTTTACAGCCTAATGTACACGACCACAGACATGGGCGTGTCTGAAGGCGTGTCCGTTGACACGGCCCGTGACAAGGGCATGTCACATGGGCGTGTACTGGACCGGATAAATTCGTTGAGCACCGCTTGAGGTACATGGCCTGGGATATGGGCGTGTCACAGGCCGTGTCAGGAAAAAATAGGATTTTGTGGAAAATCATGGCTGTCCAAATCTTAAGTTGGGATCCAATGGCTGACGTGCCTCCCTGCTTCCTTAAGGCCGTGGATGAGAAGGAAATTCTCATTTGAGTTTTGGCCTTTATCTTTCTACAAGTTAGAGAGAGAGAGGAAGAAGGAGGAGGAGGAAGGAGAGCCGGCCACCGGTGGTGCTGCGGAGTTCCGAAAAGAGATCCGAGCCCAGCGTTGTGGAGGAAAAGCCGTTGTGGTTCTTTCCAGCCAGTTAGGAGCTCATGGCACCGAAGTGATCTTTGAGGGTAACGACTTTCCTTCCTAGCCATGTGAAGGCTTCCTTTTTGGCATATGCATATGATTCCCCCATCAGAGGGTGGCATGTTATGGGAGTCTCTTAGGTTGATTCATGGAATCCCCAATCATTTGGCATATAGATCCGAAAAAGGAGTACGAAATAGGCATGTTATATGAAGCCCATCTGGACAGGTTGGTCTGGATTGGTGATGTTGCATATACGTATCGGAGAAGACTCCATGATAAACATGTAGTTTAAGGAGCCGACGGGTTAGACCTGCGAAGGGCAGTAGCAGGAAGTACTGGGGTGGTAGTTCAGGAAAATACCCCTATAATGCTTGTGCTTTTGGGTTATACCTGCGAAGGGCAGTAGCAGGAAGTACTGGCGTGATAAGCCAGGAAATACCCGTGATGCTTGGAATGCTTGGTGGGTTGTGCCTGTGAAGGGAAGTAGTAGGAAGTACTGGCTTAGCAGTCCAGGAAAATACCCTCAAGTGATGTACGGTTAAGCCTAGGGATGGAAAGTTAGTTCTGTCGTTAACGCGAGGCATGGCTCCTAGGTAACCGATGAATGTGAAGCCAGTTCTGTGAGAATGGGCTAGTTATGAGTGAAATGATGAGTTTACCTAAAGGAAACAGGCAAGGTGAAACCGACCCACGCCTTTTCTGTAGCTGCGAGTACGCCATACTCGGTGATGGCAAGGCGACTTGAATAATGGGGGTGGATGATCCAACCTGCGCTATGTCCGTCTGATGTGAGACTTGAAAGTACGGTCTGCTGGAGCGCATAACAAGAGTCTTAGGACTACGCGTCATGACATAATGGGGTTCTACGGGCCAATCCCGATGCATTAAGATTAAAGTCTCCGGCTGCACGTCATGGAGCAAAATGCTCAATAGTTACCGTTGGGTTGCGACCCTGATACGGTAGTGGGACCCTAGTTCGCCGGTACACCAAGAATGTGCCCTGAGTGCACGGATCGTCGGGCTGCGTGGCTGACAGTTGTGATAGAATGTATGTGCGTGAGAGCACATTGTATGATATACATATCTGCCTGTGAAATGCTATGCCTGCAGGGAAGAAATACCACCGCTCCGGGAAAGGGATGGGGTCGTTATAATTTGGTCAGCTGAATGCTGACCGTTGCTTGTTTGCCACCATTGGGTGGGCTGTCCCTGTGCAGGTGCTGGAGAGCCAAGCAGGATGCATAAAGGCTGAAGTTCTTGCTGCTGCTACTGCTAGCCCTCGAAGGCTAAATGAAAATATTATGTTTGATTCTACATGGCCGGCCTGCGCGCTAATGTTTGAGGCCACTGTTGTGTAAAGCCCTGTAAGGCCATAAGGACAGTTGACTTTGTATTTGCTATGTTTCCTATTTATATTAATGTGGAGCTTATGTATGGTGGACATTCCTGTGTGTGAGTTCAGCTTCATGTTATAGGCTTCCGCTAGAATGCAATGAGTTAGGATGCGCAACTCTGGTATCACTATGTGATTTCCCCGCCTGTTTTATGGTATATGCTGTGGGGCCCCGGCCGGACCTTCTAGTATATACCTATGAATGGATGGAGTCGTTACATAGGTGATGCAACCCAAATCTTTGATATAACTGTGGAAAACCGGGACATATAACCCACAGCTGTTGGAGTGGCAAATCGGAGAAGAAGGCAGGAGCATCGTGTGCTAAAAAAGGGAAGGCGGTGGAGTCAACCGCATCCCATCAAGCTCTATCCCAACCAAGAGTCAACAACCTTGGCCAGCAGGAGGCCATCAAGCAAGGCAATGTGGTGACAGGTATGTGTTAGATTTTAGTCGTAATACTTTGCATATATTGCACCTTATACTTTGGTCATATTATTGTCATGTTTTAGGCTTTGTCGTGGTTATGGACTGTTTGGCTTGATAATACGGTTTGAAGTCAATTTTATTAGGATATTTTCGGGGTTTTAGAGCAAATCATGTCTTGTAAAGTACTTGTTTTGATTCCCCTTTGTATATATTTTTGTCGCTAATGCATTTTTTCTGCTTTTTGCAGGTTTTCACGGCTTTCAGCCGAAGTTTGCTGTGACACGCCCCAAGGTCACGCCCTACCAGGGCGTGTACCTAGGGCGTGTAACCCAGAGGAATGAAGCAATTGGTCCGAAACTGCATTCCGTGGAAACGTAGTGTATACGCCCTCGGTCATGCCCGTGTCACACCCGACACGGGCGTGTACTAGAGGCATGTCCCCAGGTTCCGAGGAATCGCCGCAGCACGCTCGTTTTTCCCGCTCCACCGTCGCACCGAAAGTGTCATGCCCCAGGGTCACGCCTGACCCGGGCATGACATATGGGCGTGTACTTCAGCAATTCCGCCCGTCACCTCCAGCATTCAATTTCCGCTCAACAAAGTCACGCCGCAAACAACACGCCCCAGGTACACGCCCTACCAGGGCGTGACCTGTGGGCGTGTACCGCAACAACTCCGTCAGAATTCAATTCCAGCCCGAAAAAGTCGCACCGAATGTGTCACGCCCCAGGGTCACGCCCTACCCGGGCGTGACAGGGGGGCGTGACCCGACCCGAAAAATTCTATAAATAGAGCCCAACTCCAGGGGTTTAGGGACACCTTTTTCTTTGAGAGGGGAGGTTCTGTCCTTTGTATTTCTGAACTTTTTAAGCATGTCTTTCCATTTTTAGTTCTTAGCTGTAGCTTTATGCTTTCCCTATAGTAGTTCCTAGCTTCGTTCTGTAGTATAATGTTAACGATAGTGTAGTTTACCTTTCCATGCACTTGTAATCGCTGGTTTTCATGTTGTAAGATCCCTGTTTCTATTAATAAAAAGTGTTGTTTTCTTTTACGTTTCTGCTCCGTTTTCATTATTCTTCTTCTACTCATCCCCCCTCTTCCACCTCACCATGATTAACTAATCCTCCATGTACTCGATCTTAATGATCCGAGGTTCGAGTGATTAGGTTATGATGCTTTGAATCTTACCTTTTCTTTTTAGGGTTTAGCTTTGAATTACTCTTGATTTATCACGGGTTGGAGGTATATCATCGATATATACTCTCCACCTTGCTTTCATTCTGGGCTAGCCGAGAGGCCGAAAGTTTGAAATGAGCACTCAAGAGTAAAGGGAGTTGTTCGCACCCCTCGAGAGAGGCAGACGTTCAAATCTCCCGGATTGGAGTAAAATCCATTAGAGGGGTTCACCGCGTAAAGCGAGTTTTAGGCCCCCGATTTAGGCGAAAGTCGGTCGGACCTTCCTAAACTCAGTTAGGCACGACCTTCAGAGAAGCGTGTCAATATTCATGGAACCTCCACGGTCAAGGACCTTTACCCTAATTAGCTTAGGTTTATTTATCGTATTTTTCTAACCACTCTTGCCGAGGTGATTTCTGATCGAGTGCATTTTCCCCTTCATCGTTACTAAGCTTAAGTTAATCGCTCTTTTAGCTCTCTTTAACATTTCATGCAAGTAACTCTCTTTCATTGCAACTAGTTCTCTTCCTTTAATGCGTTTAGATTTCTTCTAAAAAAACCTTATTTTCCCGTCGATAAAATAATAGATTTCGTGTGAGTAAGCTTACTCAACTGTTCCCGGATTTTAATATGACACTTGTGTCCCCTAGCTGCATTTCGATAGGTATACTTGCCTTGATGAATTGTTAGTTTGGTTATTTTCTCCTTGCAGATATCTAAGAGACAATCAAGTTTTTGGCGCCGTTGCCGGGGAAGCAACGCTCGTTGATAAATTGAAAACGCGAATATATTAATTTTATTACTTCTCTTTCTCAGCCTCCTTCTTAAATTTTTTCCGCCTACTCACTTGAGTTAAATGGCTGGATTTTGTTAAGTGTGCGTATTTTTAATTTTTCCGCCTACTCTCTTGAGTTAATTGGCCGGATTTATTTCAAGCAAGTGTGCGTATTTTTATTTTTCTGCCTACTCACTTGAGTTAATTGGCAGGCTTTATTTCAGTAGAGTGTGTTTACTTTCTGTAGAGTGGGTGTGTTTTAATTTTCTGTCGAGTGCGTGAGTGTAGCTTTTATTTTCCGCCTACTCGCTCAGAGTTAAATGGCTGGAGTTTTAATTACCGCCGACTTAATAGAAACACACATCACAAATTTTTCTACACCACCTTAACTCTCTCGAAAAGGGCAAAGTGGCTCTAAATGCCACTATCTTGTCTAGTACCTTGCGAACCCTTCACCGGGTAGCCCTTGAGAAGTTCGGGAGTTAAAACATAAAAAATCTATTTCAAAAAAAATTTTCGAACTTCATTAGCTATTTTATTTTCTAGTCTTTCTTCTCCACTCTTCTTCTAGTGTATGACCCGCGGAAGTCCGTCGGTTACTTTGGACCTGGACCACGAAATTGAGCGTACTCTTCGGAGAAGATCGCGATTTCAAGGCCCTACTACCCAAGTGCCGGTTGAGGATTCCAAGTCATTTTCTACCTTAAGAATGGCTGAACCCAACGTGGAGGAAGTCGTGCAAAGGCATATGTCCTATTATGCACGACCGAATCTCGAGGGTATAGAATCTAGTATAGTTCGCCCTGCAATAGCAAATAATAATTTCGAACTGAAGCCTAGCATAATTCAAATGGTGCAGCAGTATGTGCAATTTGACGGGCTTCAAGATGAAGATCCGAACGCACACCTAGCCAGCTTTCTTGAGATTTGCGACACCTTCAAGATAAATGGTGTCACAAATGATGCTATTAGGCTAAGATTATTTCCTTTCTCTCTTAGAATTAAGGCTAAGCAGTGGCTGAACACCCTTCCTAAAAATAGCATAACTACTTGGACGCAATTAACTGAAAAATTTTTGGCCAAGTATTTTCCGCCTGCTAAAACTGCAAAACTTAGGAATGACATTTCTGCCTTTGGACAAATAGACTCTGAGACCCTTTACGAAACTTAGGAAAGATTTAAAGAATTATTAAGACGATGCCCACATCACGCTCTGCCTGTATGGTTGCAGGTGCAGATGTTTTATAATGGGCTAAATCAAAGCACGAAGCAAATGATAGACGCAGCTTCTGGCGGTACTTTAAACCATAAGACCCCGGAAGCAGCTCTTGAGCTGTTTGAAGACATGGCCATGAACACTTACCAGTGGAATGTGCCTAGGTCCCGCCCAAACAAACCTGCAGGTCTCTTTGAAGTGGACAACGTCTCCCAACTCGCACTGCAAGTCGAAATATTAAGCAAAAAAATTACGGAGATGACTGCTACCTCCGCCCCTCAGGTATGGGAATCTGCAACTCCTCCCGCCGAACATTTGGATTATGTAAATAATATGCCTAGAACTGCTTTTAATAATTTTTCTGCTGCGAATTATCATCCTCCTGGTTTTAATTTTCTGAATAGTTATAATCCTGCGTTAAGAAATCATCCGAATTTTTCGTGGAGCAATCCATCGAATGCTGTGCGCCCGCCACCGCAAAGTGATTTTTCTGCTCCACTACCACCTCCTCAAAGTTTTCCAAAACCTCCAAATTTGGAGGAAATGTTTTCAAAATACATGAATGCTAATGACGCTACGATTAGAACCTTAACCGGAAGTGTTAAAAATTTAGAAAATCAGGTAGGATAGCTCGCTAAAATGATTTCTGAGCGACCCGTAGGGTCTCTTCCTTCCAATACCGAGCCTAACCCGAGAGAGCAAGCGAAAGCTATAACTCTTCGGAGTGGGAAAAAAGTTCCTGGTATGGTAAGTGAAGAACCCGAGGCAAGCTCCACTCCCGTTTTAAAAAATCAAAGCTCCGTTCCCGTTTTAAAAATTCCACCCTCTGCAGAAGAAATTATCACCCCTATCTTAGAAAAAGAACTCACTCCACCACCCACCTTAAAAATAATCCATCCCCGCCATACCCTTCCGAACTTAATAAACAACGACAGGATGATCAATACACCTGTTTTTTGGAAATGTTTAAACAAATCCACGTAAATCTGCCTTTCCACGAAGCCATATCCCAGATGCCGAAGTACGCAAAATACCTTAAGGACCTCCTAACTAACAAGAAGAAGTTAGAGAACCTTTCGCATGTCACGTTAAATGTCGAATGCTCGGCGGTTTTGACAAACGGATTACCGAAGAAAATCAGTGACCCGGGTAGTTTCTCTATCCCGTGTGTCTTTGGTGATCTCTTTGTCAAACACGCTTTAGCCGACTTAGGTGCGAGTATTAATCTTATGCCCCTCTCGTTGTTTAAAAAGTTAGGAATTGGTAGTCTCAACCCCACACACATGAGTATCCAGCTAGCCGACAGGTCAGTCAAATACCCGTTAGGAATAGTGGAGGACGTCCTAGTCAAAGTTGACAAGTTCATCTTCCCGGTGGACTTTGTCATTTTGGACATCGAAGAAGACGTCGAGGTTCCCCTGATCCTTGGCCGACCCTTCCTTGCCACCTCCCGAGCTATCATTGACGTAAGCAATGGTAAGCTCTTCCTTCGAGTGGGCGACGATGAGGTAACTTTCTCTATCACCCCCTCGATGAAGAACACACTAGCTAATGATGACTCCTGTTTTTTTATGGATACCGTAAGTGAAGAATCCTTCTCTCCCACCTCTGATTTTGAAAAAGAATTTTCCAATTTTTGTTCCTCTCCTACTCCTCCAACTGAATCTCTACACCTAAGTGAAGAATCCTCCACTCGCCTTTCTGATTTTGAAAAAGAATTTTTTGATTTCTATTCCTCTTCTACTTTTCCAACTGAATCGCTGCACGAAGCCGCCATGGCCGCTAGCAACACCCCTTTTAATTTTACATATAAAAAAGTGTACGAGGACATAGTTTTTGAAAAAGAACAAATTTCCAAAACCCCGTATGATGACCCCCCTACCTTGGAACTGAAAGAACTACCAGAGCACCTTCAATACGCTTTCTTAGAAAAGGACTCCAAGCTGCCTGTCATAATTTCGGCCTACCTCACGGATGCACAAAAGGATAAACTTCTTTCAATATTACAAAAGCATCGCCAAGCTATTGCTTGGCAGATATCTGATATTAAGGGCATAAGCCCATCTTTCTGCACTCATAAAATCTTAATGGAAGATAATTCACGTAACTTTATACAACCTCAGCGCCGTATAAACCCAAACATGAAAGACGTAGTTAAGGGCGAGGTTATGAAATTGTTAGACTCAGGAATTATCTATCCTATATCCGACAGTAAGTGGGTTAGCCCAGTACAGGTAGTACCAAAGAAGGGAGGGATAACGGTCGTAAGTAATGAAAATAATGAATTAATCCCGACTCGGACGGTGACCGGATGGCGAATGTGTATAGATTACCGTAAGTTGAATGACGCCACCCGCAAGGATCACTTCCCCTTGCCGTTCATTGATCAGATTTTAGAACGACTTTCCGGACATAGCTTTTATTGTTTTCTCGATGGCCTCTCGGGGTATCTTCAAATCCCCATCTCCCCCGAGGACCAGGAGAAAACTACGTTTACTTGTCCCTTCGGCACCTTCGCCTACCGAAGAATGCCGTTTGGATTGTGCAATGCGCCGGCTACATTCCAACGATGTATGCTCGCCATCTTTGACAAGTACGTAGAAAGCATTATGGAAGTCTTCATGGATGATTTCTCCGTCTTCGGGAATTCCTTCGATAGTTGCTTAGAGAACCTTGAAAAAGTCTTAGAGCGATGCGAAGAAACTAACCTCGCCTTAAATTGGGAAAAATGTCATTTTATGGTGAGGGAAGGGTTAGTTTTGGGACATAAAATTTCTGAAAGGGGTATTGAAGTAGACGTTGCGAAAATAGAAGTTATCGAGAAACTGCCGCCACCTACTAACATAAAATCCATAAGAAGTTTCTTGGGTCATGCGGGTTTCTACCGCCGCTTCATAAAGGACTTTTCCAAAATCACCAAGCCCCTTACCCATCTCTTAGAAAAAGGCGCCCCATTCATCTTTGATGACCTCTGTCTAGCTGCCTTCAATTTAATAAAATAAAAATTAGTTAATGCGCCAATCATGATAGCTCCAGTGTGGGATCTTCCATTTGAAATAATGTGTGATGCGAGTAGTTATGCGGTGGGAGCCGTACTAGGTCAACGTATTTCCAAAAACTTCCACCCCATTTATTACGCTAGTAAAACACTCACATCTGCACAGGAAAATTACACCACAACCGAGAAGGAGCTCTTAGCTGTAGTATTCGCTTTTGACAAATTTCGCCCTTATATTACTCTTTCGAAAATTATTGTTTTTACGGACCACTCGGCCCTCAAATATCTTCTCTCTAAAATGGATGCCAAGCCTCGCTTGATTCGCTGGGTCTTACTCCTCCAGGAGTTTGACTTAGAGATCCGTGATAAGCGAGGTGCCGAGAACTTGGCCGCCGACCACCTTTCGCGCCTAGACAACCCGTTTATAGAACAATTAGACGAAAATTCTTTTCATTACTATTTCCCTGATGAGAAGCTTTTCATAATTAACACATCTACTTCTCCTTGGTTTGCCCGCATCGCCAACTATCTAGTGGCCCGTGTGCTCCCAAAAGAGTTTTCATCTCAGCAAAAGAAGAAATTCTTTTCTGAGCTGAAAAACTATTTTTGGGAGGACCCGCATCTTTTTAAAGTCTGTGCAGACCAAGTGATCAGGAGGTGTGTTTCCCTTGATGAAGGATTAGATATTATTAAACATTTGCATGAAGGACCGACAGGTGGGCACTATCAAGCTGCTCGCACCGCTCACAAAGTGTTAAGCGCAGGTTTTTACTGGCCTACCCTGTTTAAAGACGCGCATGCCTTTGTGAGTAGGTGTGATATTTGCCAACGGTCCGGGAATATTTCGAATAAAAATGAAATGCCACAAAATTATTTCCTAGAGTGCGAAGTTTTCGACCTCTGGGGGATTGATTTTGTCGGCCCTTTTCCTTCTAGCTTCGGGAATAAGTACATTTTAGTTGCTGTTGATTATGTTTCGCGTTGGGCCGAAGCCCAAGCTCTTCCTACGAATGACGCCCGAGTCGTAGTTAATTTCCTAAAAAAATTATTTTCTCGATTCGGTACGCCGCGTGCTATCGTTAGTGATAGGGGTTCCCATTTCTGTAACGCGCAATTTTCAAAAATCCTAACTAAATATGGCGTTACTCATAAGCTTTCCACTGCCTATCACCCCCAAACTAACGGACAAGTCGAAGTAGTCAATAGGGAAATAAAAAGAATTTTAGAAAAGACTGTTTCAACATCTAGAAAAGACTGGTCAGCCAAATTAGACGATGCTCTATGGGCCTACCGAACAGCATACAAAACCGCCCTCGGATGTACGCCATATCGGTTGGTTTACGGAAAGTCGTGTCATTTACCCGTAGAATTAGAGAACCGCGCCTTTTGGGCCTTACGATTTTTAAACTTCGATCCCCACTCCGTCGGCGATTTTAGAAAATTTCAACTTAACAAACTCGACGAGTGGCACTCTTACGCGTATGAAAATAACAGACTTTATAAAGAACGGACGAAGCATTTACACGATCGACATCTTAGGCACCCAAAAATCTTTAAGCCGGGCGACCAAGTGCTTCTTTATAATTCTCGTTTATGTTTATTCCCGGGTAAATTAAAATCACGTTGGTCAGGGTCTTTTACTGTTTTAGAAGTCTTTTCTTATGGTACTGTTTTAATTTCCCACCCTGATAAGGGTACTTTCAAAGTGAATGGTCAGCGTCTTAAACTGTATTTCTGTGATGATGTCAGTCTCAACCCTATTAACTCTATCTTTCCGGTCCTGACATTTGATTAATCTGAACTTTATTTTTCTCCTCAACTTTGAACTTTATTCGAACTTTATTTTTAAACAATATTTGGGACACTCTTATTTTGATGCGTCGAGCTCAAACGACGTTTTAAACAAAGGGCGCTCTTGGGAGGCAACCCAAGTTATCTTTTTCTGTTTTCTTTATTTTACACTTTTTGCCCCGAATGGCTCCGGCAAGCTGAAACTTCTGCAATCGCCTGCTCCACCGGTTCTGCTTCCATGACAAAGTCGACTAGCCGACGTTTCCTGAAGATCCACAGCACAGGCATGGAGGAACGGCATCACTCAGCTTTCCCTGCAAATTAAAACTAGGGAAGTACCTGTTTTTCAATTCTGTCTTTCCTTTCTGTACTTTACTTTTCTCTCGTTCTCCGACCTCCTTCTCCATTGAGGACAATGTAGATTTTAAGCTTGGGGGATGAGTTCCTCCTTTTTGCTTTTTGTTAGGATTTTTGAGTAACGCCAGTCGGAAGGCTTATGAGTAAACAACGTTATTATATATATATAGCTGCATTTTGGTATTTCAATAAGTACCCCATGTTTATGTTTGGTTTTTCTCAAATTTCTTTATAAACAACGTAGTTAATTATAATTTTTCTAATCATTTTTTTTAATCATATTTCACAAGTAAAATGTTGGCCATGCTGTGTTTCTAATTCACGGTAGCATGTTAAGGTAAAATATTTCTCTAAAACGTGCATTTCTATTATGGTTTTTCGTTCTTTATTTTCTTTACTTTCTCTAAAAATTTATCATCCACTATTTTCCTTTTCGTCTTTAGATAATTTTTGTAAGAACAAATTTTGAATAACGTAGTAGATATAAACGATCCAAGTCACATATTATTTTTATTTTCAAGATAATTTCATCAATCTTCTTTTATTATCTCGAACTTGCTTTTTGAAATTTATCGACTCTATGTTTTAAATAAATTTAAAAAAAGCGTGAAAATGATTTAGGCCCTTTTTGTTTACGTTTGAGCTTTTCTGCCAACCTAAAATCTTTTACCACTAGTTAGCCGCTTTTGAGCCTTTTTTCCGAATTCATTTGATAACTCCACACAACATTTCATTTTCACCAAAGCCCAAATTCCTACCTATCTAATCACGCTAATTTTTTTGATAGGAAATTTTGTGTTATATTTGGAGAAATTGTTGAAAAAATTGTACTCAAAAGCAATGTATTGAAAAAAAAAATAAAAGAGAAAAAAATGAATGAAAATAATAATAATAAAAAAAAGAGATAAATAATCATAAAGAAAAAATAAATAAATTTATTTATACATATTTTGTTTAAAATAAATTTATTTTTTTTTGAAACTCGTTGTTTTGGTTTAGTGTGATTTTTAAGCCTCCATGTTTATATTTGAATTCCACTCCTATTCATATTCCTAAACCAAACGTTTCGGTCCTATTAAGTCCTTTTGATTCACGCCTTTTTTTAATTTTATTTAACAACTAAGAAACGACAAAAAGTAAATCAGTTTTAGTTTTGGATTTAAAATTAGATTTTTGTTATTTAACTGATATAATTATAATGCGTTGCTTGGATCTAGTAATAACTCAATACGTTCTTTTCATTGTCATTGTCTTGCTCAAATCTATTTAAAGAATTTCGTCAAAATTCTGGATGATTTATTTTTATTAAGTAAAGTTTATAAAAGTTAAACCATACCTAAATAATTGTTTTAGATTTACGTTTTACATTCTCCCTGCCAAGAATTTCGCATAGTACTTGTGTGAGTATGATTAAAACTTTTTGAATTAGTCACTTTTTATGATTAGCTTGTCTTTATATCTTTGCTTGGGGACAAGCAAAACTTAAGCTTGGGGGAATTTGATAATACGGTTTGCAGTCAATTTTATTAGGATATTTTCGGGGTTTTAGAGCAAATCATGTCTTGTAAAGTACTTGTCTTGATTCCCCTTTGTATATATTTTTGTCGCTAATGCATTTTTTCTGCTTTTTGCAGGTTTTCACGGCTTTCAGCCGAAGTTTGCTGTGACATGCCCCAAGGTCACGCCCTACCAGGGCGTGTACCTAGGGCGTGTAACCCAGAGGAATGAAGCAATTGGTCCGAAACTGCATTCCGTGGAAACGTAGTGTACACGCCCTCGGTCACGCCCGTGTCACACCCGACACGGGCGTGTACTAGAGGCGTGTCCCCAGGTTCCGAGGAATCGCCGCAGCGCGCTCGTTTTTCCCACTCCACCGTTGCACCGAAAGTGTCACGCCCCAGGGTCACGCCTGACCCGGGCGTGACATATGGGCGTGTACTTCAGCAATTCCGCCCGTCACCTCCAGCATTCAATTTCCGCTCAACAAAGTCACGCCGCAAACAACACGCCCCAGGTACACGCCCTACCAGGGCGTGACCTGTGGGCGTGTACCGCAACAACTCCGTCAGAATTCAATTCCAGCCCGAAAAAGTCGCACCGAATGTGTCACGCCCTAGGGTCACGCCCTACCCGGGCGTGACAGGGGGGCGTGACCTGACCCGAAAAATTCTATAAATAGAGCCCAACTCCAGGGGTTTAGGGACACCTTTTGCTTTGAGAGGGGAGGTTCTGTCTTTTGTATTTCTGAACTTTTTAAGCATGTCTTTCCATTTTTAGTTCTTAGCTGTAGCTTTATGCTTTCCCTGTAGTAGTTCCTAGCTTCGTTCTGTAGTATAATGTTAATGATAGTGTAGTTTACCTTTCCATGCACTTGTAATCGCTGGTTTTCATGTTGTAAGATCCCTGTTTCTATTAATAAAAAGTGTTGTTTTCTTTTACGTTTCTGCTCCGTTTTCATTATTCTTCTTCTACTCATCCCCCCTCTTCCTCCTCACCATGATTAACTAATCCTCCATGTACTCGATCTTAATGATCCGAGGTTCGAGTGATTAGGTTATGATGCTTTGAATCTTACCTTTTCTTTTTAGGGTTTAGCTTTGAATTACTCTTGATTTATCACGGGTTGGAGGTATATCATCGATATATACTCTCCACCTTGCTTTCATTCTGGGCTAGCCGAGAGGTCGAAAGTTTGAAATGAGCACTCAAGAGTAAAGGGAGTTGTTCGCACCCCTCGAGAGAGGCAGACGTTCAAATCTCCCGGATTGGAGTAAAATCCATTAGAGGGGTTCACCGCGTAAAGCGAGTTTTAGGCCCCCGATTTAGGCGAAAGTCGGTCGGACCTTCCTAAACTCAGTTAGGCACGGCCTTCAAGAGAAGCGTGTCAATATTCATGGAACCTCCACGGTCAAGGACCTTTACCCTAATTAGCTTAGGTTTATTTATCGTATTTTTCTAACCACTCTTGCCGAGGTGATTTCTGATCGAGTGCATTTTCCCCTTCATCGTTACTAAGCTTAAGTTAATCGCTCTTTTAGCTCTCTTTAACATTTCATGCAAGTAACTCTCTTTCATTGCAACTAGTTCTCTTCCTTTAATGCGTTTAGATTTCTTCTAAAAAAACCTTCTTTTCCCGTCGATAAAATAATAGATTTCGTGTGAGTAAGCTTACTCAACTGTTCCCGGATTTTAATACGACACTTGTGTCCCCTAGCTGCATTTCGATAGGTATACTTTCCTTGATGAATTGTTAGTTTGGTTATTTTCTCCTTGCAGATATCTAAGAGACAATCATGGCTCGAGCACTGTTTGATACAAGAACTTCACACTCTTTCCTATCTGTTGGAACCCTTGATTTGAATTTTGGCTTGGTTCACTACTTAGGATGATTGACCCACCTTGTATAGTTAGGCTCAAGCTTGTCAGTCCTAGATTTTAGGCTAGTCATTAGAATCAATCTTCAAGGAAAAGCATGCAGTGCACTTCAGGGGACTCAAGACTTAGAAGAATTCAGAGTTCAGATTATTAGTTCGAAGTTCTTCAAACTCAGCTTGACTATTGTCGATCGCAGATCGACGAACTCTGAGTTCTTTCTTTAAGTTGAGCTCGATGATATTCGAGCTCAGGTCGACGATTTCCTCCCTCAAGACAGATTCTCTGATCGACAAACTTAGAGCGCAGAATTAACAAGATATTTCCAGATTGAGGCTCGCTGAGCTCAGGTCGATAAATAGGATTTCTCAGCTCGATGAACTTGGAACTTCGGTCGACAAAATCTGCCCAGAGGTCGACGAACTCTATTCTGAGTCAGAATGATAAGTTTTTCATATTTCTGTCCCTAATTCATTCTATTCCTTGGCAGTATTTCTTTGAGTAATTAATGCTTATATTCTCACGAATATAGCCGTTCATGGCAACATTAATTATGGATTTCATCAGAGTTAATTACTTGCTTATTTTACTGGGACAGTTGGGGAAACTCATTAAAGACTATTTCAGCCATTTCAATTCCCAGAATCTAATCAACAATTACTGCTTATAATTCAAAATTCAAAAGCAGAATGAGATAGCAGGATATAAAAGAGAGATTATTTTTTAGACGGCAGAGAGTCACATATACACAGAGAAACAAGATAGAAAAATTCTGAAAAAATTCATTTTGTCTTCATCAGCAAATCTTTTGCAAAGCTTTCAAGAGACAATCAAAGAACAATCAGTCTGAAAGCTTGCTGGAGATCAACAACAAATCTGAAGACCTACATCCTGAGCAAAGCTCCAGTCTTCCTGAACGTTTCAACATCTCAGTGGGAGCTTTGACACTAACAATCCACTGAAGTCTTCTCTGTTGTTTAGAGAAAGAGAAGGCAACATCACCTTATTAACCTCCTGTTTAAAGTGTTTATTAACTCCCTTTAAAAGTTTTTGTCGATTTTCGGGCACTTGAGCAAAAGCCTAAAGGCATGTCAGATCTCCCTATAAATAGATCTTGTGGTGACAGGGCACCTGAGCAAAAACTTGTGGTGGCAGCCACCTAATCAAACAATTGCTAGTGGATTCCTACCATGGTGGTAGAAGAGTGGATGTACCCAGATTAGGGGAACCACTATAAATTCTTGCGTTGTTTGTGTGTTTATTCTTCTTTGTTTTGATGTGTTGTGATTGTGTAGTTTAGCTTAGTTTATATTTCATTTTATACTACTACTACTATCACTAATTCTCTGATAAATTATAAAAACAGTAAAAAGAATTTAAACAACTCTATTCACCCCCTCTAGAGTATATTAGATCTATACCCTATCTTTCAATTGGTATCAGAGGAGGTTTATTTGGTTATACAAGGTAACACTTGAACCAACAGATCCTTCCAAAATCTAATTTTCTCTAACATATTTCTTATACCATGGCACAAAATAAGGACTATGTAAGCACCAGATCTCCAGTTTGCAACTTGAACAAGTTTGCTATCTAGAAGGCAAGAATTAAATTATATATGATCTCCATTGATGAAGATATTTTTAATTCTATCTTGACAGGTCCACCAGCTCCAGTGGCTAAATCTACTGTAACTTCCAGCACTCATGCTATTCCACCACCTGAGTGGACAGATACATAGAAGAAGGCCAAGATAGCTGATGCCAAGGCCATGAACATTCTGGCTCAGACAATGTCAGATGATATTTTCAAGAAAGTAGCAAAGTGCACCTCAGCTAAAGCCGTATGGGATTCCATAAACCAGATGGTTGTTGGATCTCCAGATGAGAGAAAAGACAGGAGATCTAATCTCATCTCCCAGTATGAGAACTTCAAGAAAGAAGAATCAAAGTCAGTGGGTGATATGTATAATAGACTTATCTCAATTGTTAATGAGCTAAAAACCATGGACAAGGACATAACCCTGACTGAGATCAATGAGAAGATTCTCATGTGCTTCCCTAGCTCATGGGATTCCAGGATCTGGCCAATCAAAGAGGCTAGAAGTCTGAATGAGATCACTACTGAGTCTTTATTGGGAAAGCTCAAATCTTATGAGCAGAAAACCTCCACCATAGGGAGAAAAGAGCCAAGCATTGCCTTCAAAGCAGTTGAAGGATCAGAAGCTCCACCTGCTAATAATGAGATTATAGTTCTTCTAGCAAGAAGATTCTACAAGATAACAAGAAAGGATTTCAGAAGAAAATCATCCAGACAAGATGACAAACCAAGGTATGACAAAACACCTACTAAAGAAATTCTGTACTTTGGATGCAGGAAACCAGGCATATCATTTCAGAGTGTCCAGAGAATAAGAATAAGGAGAAAAGAAGAGAAAAGGAATCTAGAAGGCATTACATCAATCCTTCCTACAGTAAGTACAAAAGAAAGGACAAGGGATTTGTTGCTGAAACTTGGAGTGATTGAAAAGAAGAATCCTCATCTTCCAGCTCAAGTGAAGAAGAGGAGGAAGCAAAAGCAAGAGAAGTTTGCTTGATGGCTATCAATGCATCAAGCAACCTTTTTGAAGATGAGCAATTTGAGAAAGAATCATAATCTGAAGATGATCAGGTAATCTCTTTTAATTCAGATAGCTTTAGAACATAATTCGAACTATTATGTAAAGATGTGATTAATTCTGAGAAGGAAATTAAAATACTCAGAGATAAGATAACTGAAAAAGACAATCTTCTATCTGAAAACATCAAATTAAAGGATGAATTAACTATTGCAACTGAACAAATCATGTCACTGAAATCAGAATTAGGTGAGGCAAGGCAACTTGAAGAATCCCTAAATGAGAGAAGCATGAAGTTGATGAACATCACAAGCACAGTAAATGCCAGACTTAATTGCAAACTAAGCTTAGGTGCTTCATCAATCCAACCTCCATTAATTCAGAAAAACATTCTGTCAACCCCTATAAAATTCATAAGAGAAAAGGGTAAAGAAAAGCTAAATGAAAATAATCAACCAACTGAAGTCACTCAGAAGACCAAGAAAAAGAGAAAGAAAAATAAGAAATCATATAAAAAATATGTTCAACAGTTTTCGTCGAACTCAGATCGACGAAATGCTTACAGTTCGTCGAACTCCAATCGACGAACTCTGAACGCAGAATTCTCTTATAATTATTCCTCAAACTACGATCGACGAAACCAATACAGTTCTTCGAACTGTGATCGATGATATTGGGGTACAGAAAATGAGTACCTTCATTCTCTGAACGGAGTTCGACGAACTCATCCCTTTTCGTCAAACACAGATCGACGAACTTATCAAGATTCGTCGATCCCAGTTCAATTTAACAGAAAGTCAAATTTTCCTAAAACTTATAATCAACCAAGATCTTTCATTAATAAATTTAATCAGTAGATAATTCCACCAAGAAAATTTCATCCCCTAGGATATAAGAACCAACCTAAATATTCTTATATTTCCAGTTTTATTTATGAAAAGAAACAAGAACCTAAGGTAACCTGGGTCAAGAATATCTAATCTGTTTAAATGCAGGTGAAAGACTATCCCACCACAGAAGAACAGTGGTACCTGGATAGTGGCTGTTCAAAGCACATGACTGGCATCAAGGATAACCTAATCAACTATAAGTCCAAGATAGGTCCAAAAGTAATATTTGGTGACTCCAACTATGACCAAATTGAAGGCTATGGGAAGGTTAAAATTGGATCAGTCACTTTCAGGAAGGTAACATATGTAAGTGGACTAAAGCATAACCTAATATCCATGTGTCAATTATGTGATGAAAGGTTTCAGGTATCATTTAACAAATCCTCCTGTATTATTATTTCAGTAGATAATCAAGTTGTGTTAATTGGAACTAGAGTAGGAAACATTTATATAGTGAACTTCAAGTCTGCAATGTCAGAAATATGTATGCTTAATCAAACTAGCAACAACAATGAACTTTGACATAAAAGATTAGGACATGTTAACTTAAAAAATATTGCTACTCTCTAGGGACAACCTTGTTAGAGGATTGCCCTCATGCCCCTACAAGAAGGAAAGCCTTTGAAGGGATTGTCAATTAGGTAAGCAAACCAAAAATAGTTTTAAGTCACTTAATAAGAGTGATTCACCTAGGATTCTGTATTTACTTCATATGGATCTTTTTGGACCCATTGCTGTACAGAGCCTGGGAGGGAAGTCTTATACCTTAGTGATTGTTGATGACTTCTCAAGGTTCACTTGGGTGTTCTCCGTAAGGAATAAGTCTGATAACTTTAAGGTTCTTACAGATTTTCTTAAGAGCATAAGGATTGAGTATTCTGCTCCAGTTGCATTGATCAGAAGTGATCATGGTACTAAGTTTGAGTCTCTTCCCATGCAAGAATTCTGTGAGAAGGAAGGTATCAGGCAATGTTTCTCTGTTCCTAGAACTCCTCATCAAAATGAGGTAGCAGAAAGGAAAAATAGGACCCTGATTGAAGCTGTAGGCACATTACTTGCAGATGCTTACTTGCCACTATCCTTTTGGGCAGAGACTGTAAGCACAACAAGTCATGTACTGAATAGGAGCCTAATACATAAGCTTAAGGGCAAGACTCCCTATGAATTACTTAAAGGGAAGTAACCTAAAGTAGACTACTTTAGAATTTTTGGTTGTTTATGCTACATTCATAATAATGACAAGAAATATCTTAGAAAGCTTGAAGCCAAGGCTGCAATGGGAATTTTTCTAGGATAGTCCCAAGTCAGTAAGGCATATAAGGTATATAATAAATCAACTATGAAAATGGAAGAATATGTGTTTAGTCTGAAGATAATCCTGGTCATTAGGCTGAACATATAGGCTGAAACCCTATCATGTCCTCCTGGCTTGCAGAGTATGACCTTTCCAACCACTTCAGAAAGGAATTTGCCTTGCAGATTCATCCCTTTTCTGTTCATTGCAGATCCAATCTTCATGGTGGGATCCAATCCACACAACTGAAGTGCTTCCCTAGTCTTGGTAGAGGGAACTTCTTCTTCTTCTTGAGTTCTGGGCAGATGAAGAGTTTTCCTCAAGCTCTTCAAGGTAAGTTTAACTTTAGCTCCTTGAACTGTAGATTTGATCTTAAGTCCAGTCGAATCTACAGTAGCTGCGCCATAAAATTCCAGTATTTCTTTCTTCCAAATCTTTGTAGGTTCAGATACCAGAAATTCCAACCCATTTTCTGTAATTAGTGTTACTACTACTTTAATCTCAGGTTCCGCATTATCAAAAGCGTCGCGAACCAGCTCATAGCCTTCGTTGACGTTATCTTCAAGCTTTGGCACCATTGGGGTTGAGAGAAATCTTGGATTGAGAAGAGAGAAGTTGTCGACATAGGGTTTTGGTCTCGAAAATATGGAGAGTGTGTCGACAGAATATGTTGTTGACCTATTTATACCCTTCTAAATAATGAAGGTCAAAAGTCGCGTCAAAACTCTCTAAATGTGTCGACACAGTTGAAATGTGTCGACACAGACTTCTAATGTCTCGACAGAAGTGTTGACTTCTATATGTCGACACAATTCTATTTGTCTTGGTCGTGTTCGACGAAGAGCCCGTGAAGTCGACGATCTGAGGTCGACGAATCTGCGCTCGATGATATGTGTCGATTCTGCGCTCGACGAAATATGTGTATTGATTCTAAGTGTCGACACCACTTCTGATTGTGTCGACACTACTTCTCTGAAGTGTCGACTCCAATTTTGTGGATGTATCGATATCACTTCCCTGAAGTGTTGGCACCAACTACTATGTGTCGACACAGAGAACTTTTTATGTCGACACAATTTTACTTAGCCAAATTTGTTAAACTAATTTATATTCAACATTCCTAATTCAATTTTAAAATTATTGAATTTAGTTTCATCTAAAGGCTTTGTGAACATGTCAGCAATTTGTAAATCAGTGTTAACAAATTCTAAAGAAATATCAATTATGGATTGAGATTCAACTTGACAGAGAAAACATGCATGCATCAAGTCTTGGTTGAGTTGATGCCTTGTCTGTACACCTGCTGACATGTCTCCAATTACTTGAGATTTAGGGTGATCCCTTAGTGTGATAAGATCAGTGGGTGGAGTTGGTTCATCAACAACATTTTGATTTAATTCCTCTTGTGGAATTATGTTTGCTGTTAGATGAAGTTCAGTCACTTCAGTGCTTTCTTCTTCACTGTCTTCATCAACTTGTGGAGAAGGATGTATTGGAGCCTCTTGGGTGAGGTTTAATCAATCAAATTTCTCACACAAGTGAGGTACCTGCAAAGGATTACTGGTAGAAATCTCTTTCTCCTTGTAAAACATGTTAGTTTCATCAAATGTAACATGTATAGATTCCTCAATTTTTAAAGTTGATTTATTGAACACCCTATAAGCTTTGCTTACTTGGGAATATCCTAGAAAAATTCCCTCTTCATCCTTAGCTTCAAACTTTCTAATGTATTTCTTGTTGTTATTATGTATATAACATACACATCCAAATACTTTAAAGTAGGTGATTTTAGGTTTCTTCCCTTTAAGTAATTCATAGGGAGTCCTGTTCTTTTGTTTATGTATCAAATTTCAGTTCAGTACATAATTTGCTGTGCTTATAGCCTCTGCCCAAAAGGATAGGGTCATGTAAGCATCTGCAAGTAATGTGCCTGCAGCTTCAATTAGGGTCCTATTTTTCCTTTCAGCTACCCCATTGTATTGGGGAGTTCTAGGAGCTGAGAAGCAGTGTTTGATACCTTCCTTCTCACAGAACTCATGCATACGAAGAGACTCAAACTCTGTACCATGATCACTTCTGATCAATGCAACATGAGTAGAGTACTCAATATGTATGGTCCTGATAAAATCTGTAAGAATTTTAAAAGTATCTGACTTAGATCTCAGAAAGAACACCCAAGTGAACCTTGAGAAGTCATCTACAATAACTAAAGTGTAGGATTTCCCTCCTAGGCTTTGTACTGCAATGGGTCCAAATAGATCCATGTGTAGCAAATACAGAATCCTAGGTGAATCACTTTTATTTACTGACTTAAAGCTAGATTTAGTTTGCTTGTCTAGTTGACAAGCCCTGCAAAGGCCTTCCTTCTTGTAGGGACCATAAGGTAAACCTCTCACAAGGTTGTATTTAGATAGCCTAGCAATATTTTTCATATTTACATGTCCTAGCATTTTATGCCATAATTCATTCTGATTACTAATTATGTTAAGTAAGCAGATATCTGAATTGACAGAATGAATATCAACTAAATAAATATTTCGTTGTCTATTTCCAATTAAAACATTTTGTTTCTCTTTATTAGAAATAATATAAGTTTTTGAGTTAAAATGTACCTGATAACCTTCATCACATAATTGGCTTATTGAGGTGAGGTTATGTTTGAGTCCTCTTACATAAGTCACTTTCTTGAAGGTACATGCTCCAATTTTCACCTCTCCATAGCCTTCTGACTGGCCACACTTTGAATCACCAAAGATTACCTAGTGTCCCAGCTTGGACTTGTAGTTAATTAAATTATCCTTGCTGCCAGTCATATGTTTGGAGCATCCACTGTCCAGATAACATGTTTGATTAATCACTGGACAACCCTTTTCCTGCAATAAAAATAGTTAGTTGTTCTTGACCCAGGTTATCTTGGGTCATTTATATTATTGATATGAAAAACTAGATATCACAGAAAATTCTGGTTGAGATTTGTATCCTAATGGATGATATCTTTTGGGTGGAATTATCGAATCAACTAATGGATTAAATGGTTTTCTAGATTTAATAGAGTGGCTGTTATGGTTATAATTTTTGTTAAGTCTTTCTGGGTTCGACGAAATGTTGTGAGATTGTCGACCAGAGTTCGACGAATTGGGATGAGATCGTCGATCTCTGCCCAGAGAATGAGCATAGTCATTTTCTGTGCCCCACGTTCGGCGATCTCTGCTCGACGAACCATACAAAGTTCGTCGATCACAGTAAGACGAATAATTATAGTTAAACTCTGCGTTCAAAGTTCGTCGACTAGAGTTCGACGAACTGGCCACATTTCGTCGATCTGAGTTCGACGAAATCTGCTGAACTTTATTTTTTCCTAAGGTTTTTTGATTTCTGTTATTTTGACTTTTTGAGTTAGGCATTTGTTCTGTGGTTTGTTTATTGGTTATTATTTCTTCCCCTTTAACAGAAACAAATTTAATGGGTGTGGATAAAATATTCTTCTTGAGAATGGGGGGCAAACTTGATGATGCACCCAGGCACAGCTTGCCATTTAGTCTGGCATTAACAGTGCTTGTAATGTCCATCAGCTTGAGACTTCTCCCATTGAGAGATTCCTCAAGTTGTTTGGCCTCACATAGCTCAATTTTTAAAGAATCAATTTGTTTATTAGCTGATATTAGTTCTTCTTTTAACTTGATGTTTTCAGAGATGTTGTTTTCTTGGTTTGATAATTTTTTCCTAAGTGCCTTGATTTCCTTTTCTGAATTTATTAAGTCAATGCACATTATTTTAAACTCAATTTTAAAAGCATCAGAAGTATAATCAAAGGATAAGAGTACCTGATCAACTTCTGTTTCTGAGGCTTCTTCACTGTCAGATGCATCTTTATCTGACTGGCTTTTGGAGGCATCAATGGTCATGAGGCACACTTCTTTGGCCCTTGCCTCTTCCTCATCTTCACTGGAGCTGGAGGATGTGGATTCATCCTCAGTTTCACTACAGGATTCAGCCACAAAGCCTTTCTCCTTCTTCTTGTGTTTGCTGGAAGAAGTCATGCTGCTTTGCTGTCTCCTAGAGTCCTTCTCTCTTCTCTTCTCCTTCTTTTGATTTTCTGGACATTCTGAGAGGAAGTGTCCAGATTTCCTGCAGTCAAAGCAAACCACTTCTTTAGTGGGGGTTTTGTCATACCTTGACTTGTCATCCTGCCTGGATGACTTTCTTCTGAAGTCTTTCTTTGCCATTTTGTAGAATCTTCTGGCAAATAGACTCATCAACTCTTCATTGATTGTTGGAGTCTCTGTCTCCTCAGCAGCCTTAAATGCAATGTTGTGCTCCTTCCTTGTTGGTGGAGGTGTTCTCTGCTCAGCTGCTTCTCTGGATTTTATGAGCTGCTCATAGGACTTTAGTTTTCCTAAAAGAGATTCAATGGAAATCTCATTTAGGCTTCTGGCCTCCTTGATGGGCCAGATCCTTGAATCCCATGAGCATGAGAAGCACATGAGGATTTTGTCATTCACCTCTGTGAGGGTGATGTCCTTATCTAATATTTTTAGCTCATTGATGATTGAGCTCAGCCTATTGTACATATCTGCTACTAATTTTATTTCCTCCTTCTTGAAATTCTCATATTGTGATATGAGGTTGGATCTCCTGTCCTTTCTTTCATCAGCAAATCCAGCCACCATTTGATTTAGAGAATCCCAGATGGCCTTGGCTGATGTGTATTCAGCCACTTTATGAAAAATGTCATCTGACATTGTTTGAGCTAGAATGCTCATTGCTTTAGCATCAGCAACTTTGGCCTTCTTCTGAGCCTCAGTCCACTCAGGTGGTGGAACTGTATTTGTGCTTGATGCTGCTGTAGATGTAGAGGTAGTAGCTTGAGGAGGACCTATCAAAATGGAATTATAGATATCCTCATCAATAGAATTCATATATAACTTAATTCTTGCCTTCCAGATGGCAAACTTATTTAGATTGCATACTGGAGGTCTGGTGCTTGCATAGTCTTTGTTCTGTGCTATGCGGTGTGTATAATCTTAATAGAAATATAAAGCAGATCTAACTCAGGATCTTTGGTTCAAGGGTTAGCTTGTACAACCAAGGAATCCAAGATCTGATACCAATTGAAAGTTAGGGGTTAGATCTGGTATACTTTAGGGGTGTGAATAGAGTATCTTGAGATTTTTAAAACTTTTGTTGTAAATAAACCTTAGTCCTAAAGTAATCTGATCTAATACAAAATCAGCAAATATAAAATATCACAAACACAACAAACCTAATTAGCACAGCCATAGCAAGAACAAAAGAAAAGAGCAACACATGCATCACAAGAATTTTATAGTGGTTCCCCAACCGGGTACATCCACTCTTCTACCACCCTGGTAGGAATCCCCTCAGGTTTTTGATCAGGTGACTGCCACCAATGAGCTTTTGATCAGGTGCTCAAAAACCAAACCTTAAGACTTTTGATCAGGTGACTTGCAACCAGGAATAACGTTTGAAGGGAGTTAAGAACCCTTTATACATTAGGGGTGAGAGAATGATTTTATCTTCTCTTTCTCAAATACAACTGAGAAGACTTTTGTGGATCTTGATTTTAGCAAAGAGCTCCCCCTGAGATATTGAATGGTTCAGGAAGTTGAAGCTTTGCTGCAGGGTGATAGGTCTTCACATTTTGCTTTGACTAGATAAACTCCAGGAACTTCTTGACAGATAGATTGTTTGTTGTCCTTTGAAGAATCCTAAGTGAAGACAGAAGAAGACTTTGATCTTGAATGGTTGTTCTTCTTCTTCTTCAGCTTGCTGTTGTTTTCTCTAGTCTAGGGCTATGGATTTTTGTCTCTTGACAGTGTTGATGACCTGTGAGCTCAGTAGTCTATATATTCTCTATATGCTGTCGAGAAAGAAGATGCTTATTTTCTGTATGTTTCTGACTGCTGTACTACTACTAGAAGAGCAAGAAAATCCCTTTTTATATTTTCCATATAAATTTCCCTTTTGAAATTTGAATTCCTTTCTGCATTGAATTCTGACGGCCTGGAGAATATTTGCATTGATTGGTTTCCCCAACTGTCCCATTGAAAAATGACAAGCAATAATCCTGATGAAGACCGTAATCAATGCTTGCTTCTAACGGTAATATTTAGAGAATATTTATGCATTGATTACTCAGGAATTATTGCAATAGAAAAAGGACAGAGGGAGGGAAATTTCTAAGTCTGGAACTTTACAGAATTCGTTGAACAGAATTCATCGATCTGTGTCCAGAGTTCGTCGAGCAGAGAAGTCAAGTTCGTCGACCAGATGATAGTTGTTCGTCGAGCTGAGACCCAAGATCGTCGACCTAAGAACTGACAACTGTTTTCTCTAGACCCGTCAATTCTGTGCATCAAGTTTGTCAAGCTGAGAATATGACTTCGTTGACCTAACAACAGAATTCCATTTTTCTTAGACTTCATAATGTTGGAAGTAATGTGTCCGGAAATCGTCGACCTCAGAACAGGGTTCGTCGACCTGAGAACTAGTTTCGTCGAGCTGAGAACTTCTAACTGTTACTTGATTAATCTTGCCAAGACTGGTCTAAGTTCGTCGAGCTGAGAAGGTGAGTTCGTCGACTGGAGTGTGATTCTAGACTTAGAATACTTAGTTGTTTCTGGTCTTATAGTGTTGAAGTAGATGATCCAGAAATCATTGAGCTAAGATCCAAATTCGTCGAGCTGAGAACTAACTTCATCGAATGGAGTGTGAAGCTGGACTTCAAATACTTAGATGTTTCTGGAATGAGATGTTGAAGCAGAATATCCAGAGATCGTTGACCTGAGAACTAAGTTCGTTGACCTGAGAACTAAGTTCGTCGACTAGAGTTAAGTATGAATAATTTTGGACTTGGTGTTGAAGTATACTCTGGAATTCGTTGAACTGAGATTCAAGTTTGTCAAGCTTAGCTCAGAGAATTATCTCTTATTTCGTCGAGCTGAGCATGACTTTCGTCGACTTGAGTTCGATGAACGTCGAACTCATTTCCTGAGTCTCTGAAATTTCTCTAAGTTTTGAGTCTTTATGCAGTCTGTTGATGGCTAGTCCATATAATGTTGACTCTAAGGACTTGGCCTAGACTCTAGGACACAACCATGACCCTGGCTATACATGTTGGGTCAGATGATCCAAACTTAGTGAACCTAGCCAAAATGCAACTAGGGATCCAACAGGATCCCATAATTCCACAAGAGGAATTAATTACCCAAGCTGTTGCTGAACCAACTCCATCTACTGAGTTTATCACACTTAAAGATCATCCTATATCTCAAGTGATTGGAGACATGTCAGTAGGTGTGCAGACCAGGCATCAACTCAACCAAGACTTGATGCATGTCCGCTTCATATCTCAAACTAAGCCCCAATCCATAAAAGATGCTGAGAAAGATCCATACTGGATTATTGCAATACAAGAGGAGCTCAACCAGTTTGAGAGATGTAGAGTTTTGGATTTAGTTCCAAGACCCAAAGACTATCCAATCATTGGAACTAAATGGGTATTCAGAAATAAACTAGATGCCCAAGGTATTATCATCAGGAACAAGGCAAGGCTAGTTGCTCAAGGCTATAGACAAGAAGCAGGCATTGACTATGACCAGACATTTGCAAATGTTGTAAGGTTGGAAGCAATCAGAATCTTCCTTGCTTATGCTTCCTATAAGAAGTTTAAAGTTTATCAAATGGATGTCAAGAGTGCTCTCTTAAATGGTGAACTTAAAGAAGAGGTTTATGTGGAGCAACCAACAGGTTTTATCTCTCCTACCCATCTTTCTTATGTTTTTAAATTGCATAAGGCTCTCTATGGTCTAAAGTAAGCTCCTAGAGCTTGGTATGAAACCTTAGCTAGCTTTCTTCTAGTGCATAAATTCTCTAGGGGCATAGTAGATAGGACATTGTTCACTAGACATCGTAAGGATCAAATCTTATTAGTACAAATTTATGTAGATGACATTATTTTTGGCTCTACTGATTCCAAACTATGCAAGATGTTCTCTGACCAAATGCATTCCAAGTTTGAAATGAGTAGCATTGGTGATCTATCTTACTTCCTTGGTCTCCAAGTGAAACAACTACCTCATGGCATTTCATATCCCAGTCCAAGTATGCTAAGGAGCTAATCAAAAAGTTTGGGATGTCAGATGCTTCAGCAAAGAAAACACCCATGGCTTCTAATGCTGTGATTGACTCTGACGAACATGGCAATCCTGTTGATCAGAAACTATATAGGGGCATTGTTGGATCTCTACTATATCTCACAGCAAGTAGGCCAAACATAATGTTTGTTGCATGCCTTTTTGCTAGGCTCCAGGTGAACCCTAAAGAATCCCACCTTATTTTTCTAAAAAGGATTTTAAGATATATAAAGGGTTGTCCTAGTCTAGGACTCTGGTATTCATCTGAGTCAGAGTTTGAGTTGACTGGATACTCAAATGCTGACTTTGCTAGATGTAGAGTGGATAGAAAAAGCACCTCAGGGGCATGCTAGTTCCTTGGTGCTAGACTAGTGTCCTGGTTTTACAAAAAGCAGTCATCTGTGTCTACTTCAACTGCAGAAGCAGAATATATAACTGCTGGCAGTTGTTGCTCTCAGATGCTGTGGATTCAGAACCAACTCCTAGATTATGGTTTCAACTTAAATAATTCAACCTTACTAGGTGATAATACAAGTGCAATTTCCATTACATAAAATCTAGTGCATCATAATAGAATTAAGCATATAGACATAATGCATCATTTCATTAGAGAGTGTGTGGACAAAAATAAAATTAAGCTTGTCTACATCTACACTGATTTGCAAAGAGCAGACATGATCACCAAACCCTTGGATGAGAGGAACCATGTGTTCTTTATAAATCACCTTGGTATGATAAATGGAGAAGCTTTAATTTAATTTTCTGTCTGAGGTCGAAGAATTTATCAAAGTTCGTCGAACGGAGATCGACGATCTGAGATCAGTTTTTGAGAAAATTCGTCGACCTGAGATCGATGAACTCTTTGTGTGAAGTTATTTTCGTTGAACTGAGATCGACGATTTTTGCTTCAGAAATATTTCGTCGACCTGGGAACGACGAAATGCTTTCCCCTCTTCTGACTGAGATCGACGATATTATTTCTTCATGAAATTTTTCGTCGACCTGAGATCGAAGAATTTTTATTCTCGCCGGACAGAGCCCGATGCTTCACATTCTGAAAACTTTATAACTAGGTTTTCTTCTAGCTCCATCTCGCGCTTTCTATTCTTTTGCACTTGATCTCTCTTTATTTTTGCAGGAAACTAATGGTGATTTCAGCGATCTCTCTGTCCGGGATGAAATATGACACAGGATTCAATATTGACTTCGACTCCTTTAGTCATTCAGACAAAATCTTCATGGACATTCTACAATTATGTGAAGATCAACATCTGAAGAAATTCATGAGTTACAGGATCAAACTGCCGGTGGCAGAGATAAAAGAATGTGTTTATTCTTCAACTACTCTTGATGTAGACACAATGATAGACACCATCTCAGGGAATCAGGTTACACTAACCCCTACCGTCTTAACAGAGATTTTCGGTTTAGTTAATGGAGAAGATGATATTGAGTTAGATTGTTCTGAATACGATAATATGTTGATCAAAATGGGTCATTCGGAAGGAAACCCTAATAAGTTGTTAAAGAAGAACTTATCTGTAGAGTACAAGTTCTTGGCTGATGTAGTGGGAAATGTCTTTTTGGGAAAACATACTGTCCATGACTACATAACCTGACATCAATTTCTGGTTATGTGTGCATTGGTAAACAAGAAACATGTGAATTGGGGAAAGATTTTATTTGAGTTGATTAAAAATAAAAATACAAAGAAAAAAGTTTGTTTTGCAAGGATACTGGGAATCTTCCTTCTGGAGAAGGCACATGAACTACTTGTCTCCTCACCAGTGTTCATCAATGCCTCAAAGAGGCTTACATCTACACTCTTCGGTAGATGGGAAATGACAATCTCTAAGCCATCCAAGGCTTCCTCCTCCTCCAGACCTTCTAACAGCACAAGGGCTGTACCATCCACTTCCCAACCTGTAGAAGAAGTTTCCATTCCACCCCCTCCTTCAACACCACTTCTTCTTACAACAACTCCTTCACCTCAACAACCACCTGCCTCACGAATGCATCAACCAACACTCATTGCATCTCCAGAATACATCACACCACCTCCATCTCCATTACCACCTCATGTTACTGAGATACATCCTTATACATTCATGTCATCTACAACATTTGATTTGCTAACCTCCCTACCATCTACACCAAATTCACCTCATCATGACATCTCAACTCCTATTCCATCTCCTCCTATATCACCTTCTCAGGATGACATTATGCAAGATGTTATTCCATCCGATGTCATTCCTCCCTTTCCTCCATCTGTATCTACTCAGATCCCACCTGAGTCTATACATTTGGGTATTCCCTCCATCTCCATCCGTCCCTCTGTATCCACTCAGACTCCTCCTGAATTTATGGATATGGATTCTCCCTCCATGACCACCCTCCTTGAGCACATCACTCAAGTTATCAGGTAACTCATTGCAGAGGTAATCACACCTCTTGCTGCCTCCATCTCATCTCTTACTGCCCTCTTGGCTGCCTCCTCTATCCCTCCTTCTTCTCTCAGGGGCCTGGCTCCAGTTTCCACCGAAACCAGGCAGGGGGAGATGCTCTATGAATAAGCAGCTCCAACAGCAGCAGTAGTTACAACAATTGAATATGTAGCTCCAGCAACAGCAGTTCCAGATGCAGCAGTTGAAATTGAAATGGTTTGCCGAGATGAAATAGAAGATCTTCCAGAGATCATAACTGTTGGTGATTGTGTGATCAATCCCACAGTTGATTTGTTTTATTTATTGAATTCTTTCAATTTAGCATTCTTTAATTTTCTTCCAAACTTGATCCAATATCAGTCTAAAGCTTTGGTTTGCTATACTACTTCAATTAGCCCTGAGGTTGTAAAGATACTGAAGGCCAGTTTTGTAGTCACACCCAGACAAGCAGTAGATTCAGGGAAGAAGAGTCACAGACTCAGCTCCCAAAGCTATCTCTCCTCTAACTTACAAAATGGATGACAGTCCTATACCAAACTTGTATGATATCATGCTTGCTGATATAGAAGAAGAAAATCAGACTGTTCTTGAAAGTTTTGCAGAGCCAATAATTCTAGATCAACCTCAGCCTTAGCCTGAGAAGCAGATCTCTAAAGAAATTCTGAAAGAGATTGATGATCTATATGCCAATCCTATAAATAGGCTTGGTTAATAATTAAGAAGTTCATTGATGAAGATGATGATGATGATGATCAACACAAGATTCTGATGAATCAAATTCTAAAAAGGAAGAATTCAAAAAGAAGCAGAGATCTAAGAAGAGGAAAGCTCCTGCTAAGGCTGTTCCAAAGCCTAATCCTAATGCAGATACTCCCTATTACATTTTGAACAAAATAACTACGTATAAAAGGATGCCTAATTGGATGTGGCTATCAAAGAATGAGCAAAAAGCTAGAAAGAAGAGCAGAAGGTACTCTCCTCCTCCTCCCTTTAAAAGGAACTGGAGAGGTCCTCCTCCTCCTCCTCTAGCAGCAGGTGCTTCAGGTAGTGTATCATAGAGATCAACCTCATACACTCAAATATACCAAAGGCAAGACAGATCTTCAAGATCTTATTTTCAAGGAAGAAGTCAACATCAACATCCTGAATCTTCTAAAAGTAGTTCTCTTCTTCCTCCAAAACCAGCAAGCCCTCCAAAAGCTCCAGTTGAACCTGAAAAGGATAATAGTTCTGAAAGGCCTGAATCTCCACCAATTCTATTTGTTGATCCTCAACAGTAGAATACTGCCAAAATGGCTAGATTTCATGAACTAGTTGGATTATCTCTGATCAATAAAACTAAAGCAGAAGAAAAGTATCTTTCTCAATACTCTACCATGTCTTCCTATAGGAAAGAAGAGTTAAAAAGGTATGATAAATGTACAACCCCGTGTCCGGCGAATAAGGTCGCCAGGAACTAGACCGATCGGGCTAGAGCTAGTGGGCGAGCTTGGCAGTAGAGAGGCCGCGCTCGAGCGCAGCATTCGTCGAACGGGAGATCGGCATTCGTCGACCGCGAGCTCGGCATTCGCCGAGCTAGTCCAAGAATCGTCGAGCTGAGGTCGACTAATGGAGAGCAACGGATGGGCGAGCTCGCCGTCCCAGCTCGCACTCTCGCAAAGGAGCTCGGCAACAGCAGACGAGCAGGATCCGCCGAGGTGGCCAGGTTCCCCAGCTCGCCCAGATCTATGAGGTACGTTTTACTGTTTTGCCCCCGCAGGTCTGCCCATAGCCCTTCAAAAGAGCGGAGTTTGGCTGTTGCCAGACCCAACCAAGGGTTTTTTGGTAACTTCAGGTCAGTTAATTTTGGTTATTGGCAATTCAGATTTTGAAAACTATAAATAAGACCCAAGGGGTACCCCAGAAAGCATGCTTCATGTGCTCTCCTGCTCTAGTTTTCAAGTTCTTTCTGAGGGTACCTTAGCTCGTCCTCTGGCTAAGGAGGGGAAGCGCTCGTAGATCTTCTGGGTGTATGGTGGGTCCTCCCCGCCGAGCCCTTTGGTAGGTTCCCCTTGTTTCTTTTGTTGTTTTGCTTGCAGGAGCGAATTAGGCGCGCGATCACCCCTTCCTCGAGGGTGAACTCCACAGGAGACCGTTTTTCGGTTTCAACATTTTGGTGTGGTGAGTGTGGAGCGTGGTCAGTGCAGAAAAGCTTCAGCGAGCCCGATGACTGGAGGACACAGATCTGACAGGCCGGACTCCCCCCCGCCTCTCGCCACTGTGAGGATGTTCGAGGATTTCAGGAGTGAGGTGCTAAACCTCGTCAAATTCGCACTCGGCACGCGGGACGAGTGCTCGACTCCAGCAGCCCAGATCGCGGCCGCCCCCTCTCTGGGCGAAGACTGCCCCGTCAGGCAAGCTGGGAAGGAGGTGGCAGAGGAAGGCCAGGGGTGCGAGCTCCCCGGGCGCGAGCTCTTCCCTGGCTCGGCAGGCCGAGGCCGGTTCGGCGAGCTAGGCTCGCGAGACTCGCTAGCTCGCCCAGTAGGGGGAGGAAGCCCCTTCAGTGACTTGGTTTCCTCTGCCCCAGTTCCAGATGGGTTCAGGGAACCCGAAATGTCCAACTACATCGGGAAGGGAGACCCCGTCTAGCACGTTTAATGGTTTGAGGATGTAGTTTCAATCCGGCAGATGTCAGACGGGTTCAAGTGCCGACTCTTCGCTATTAATCTCAAGGAGAAGGCAAGGGAATGGTTTCACCAGTTACTAGCCAGCTCCATCTACTACTTCGAGGACCTGTGCCGGGGGTTCATGCTGAGTTTCACTACCTCGAAGAGGAGGAGAATGAGTCGGAGTCCCTGTTCCACATCAAGCAGGGGGTGAATGAGACGCTGGGGGAGCTACACGGACCGGTTCCAAGAGGAGGTTACTCAGGTCCAGGAGATGTCAGGCCCATAGTTTGATGATGGCCTTCACCCTGGGCCTGCAGCAGGGATTCTTTAGGATGGAGCTGAAGAGAATTCCCCCCTCTCTTACGAAGAGCTGATGGAAAGGGCGGCGAGAGAGGTTGACGGGGAGGCGTCAAACCTGGAGTTTGCGCGGAAGCTAGCCAGGTGGGCCACAGAGGAGGAGAAGGAGTCGAGAGGAAGGGGACAGGAGGAGAGGAGAGGAGAGCCCCGACAGAGGGAGCAGAGACAGCTCCAGGGGCAGCAACAGCCTAGGTGGGGGCGTCAGGAGCCTGACCATCGGCTGGGCTGGAGGCCTGAGTGGCAAGGGCAGGGGATACAAAGAGGGTATCAAAGAAGCGATCGCCATCAAGGGGGGCAAGATTAATTCCACCCCCCGGGCTGGAGGCAGGCCCAGAGGTCCCGAATCCCCGATCAAGAAGAGGCTATGGCCATAGCCATGGGGGAGAGGAGGAGAGTAGCAAGGAGGAGGAGGAGATAAGTTAGGGTGGAGTTGTCCTATTGTGACTTCCATCAGGAAGAGGGGCACGCCACAGCAACATGCCCGGAGTTCCTTGAAATGAGAGGGAACAGGGAACAGCAGTAGCAGCAGGGGCGCCAGGAAGTGGGGATCGAGGAGGTCCTGCCTCAGGCAGAGGAGGACCGTTGCGAAGACCGGGTGGACGTTGGGACCCGAGGAGGGATCAGAGTGATCCATAGGGGGGGGGGGTCGAGGCTTCCCGAAAGGCGAGCCTCCACACCATGTATCATCGGAGCGTTGCCTCCACATCCCAAACCCCACCCCCAGAAGAGATGATCACCTTCTCAAGGAGAAAAATACCGGATCACCAGGATCCATTTTGTGATGCGCTGGTCATCAAGGCAGCCATCGAAAATTTTACCGTCTCTCAGATCCTCGTTGACAATGGAAGCTCCATTAACGTCGTGTTTAAGAAGGCGTTTGATGCGATGAAGGTGGAGGCGAAGAGGGTGCTGGCATCAAATGGACCCTTATTCGGGTTTTCGTGGGAGAGGAAGGAAGTGGAGGGAGGAGTCAGCCTCCACGTCACCATGGGGGGGGGGGGGGGGGGCAGTCCAGAAACTGCAGGTTCGTCATTGTGGATGCCCCCAACAGCTATAGCGCCAACTTCGGGAGTCCCCTTATCAGTGCCTTCCGCTGCGTCCCCTCATCATTCCATCAATGCTTGAAGTTCAACACTGAGGGGATTCAAGTTAGGTTCAGGGGGGACCCCAAGGTGGCGCGGGAATGCTACGTCACCACTGTGAACTCCATCTCTTGGCAGGAGGGAGCTGAGGAGATGGGGTGAAGGTTGGAGGAGGCTGAGCAGGAAACTAGCAGGGAGGAGCTAGAGGTGGAGAACTACACAGAGGAGGCAGTAGGAAGAGACCAGGAGGAAATGGCCGAAGTGATGGCCGTGGAGGAAGAGGTGGAGGTGGAGGTTCTCGTCCTGGAGGAGAGGGATGCTGAAGGATGGGGGGAGCAGTCTAGGTTGGAGGCTGCAGAAGAAGTGGTGGAGTTGGAGGCCCTCACCCGTGGAGGCAGGGTGGAGAAGGACCGCGTCAGCGGAGGGCTGGCCCCGGAAGACCAAGGTAGTATGCTGGAGTGCATCCAGAATAATGTGGACATCTTCGCATGGAACGCCACGGAGATGCCGGGGATTGACACGGATGTGGCCTGCCATCGCCTCAACCTGGACCCGGGAACACGCCCCATCCAGCAAAGGAAGAGATCCTCCGCGGACAAGCTGGCAGAGCCCATCAGAGAGGAGGTGGAAAAGCTTCTCAAGGCCGGCTTCGTGTCCGAAATCCAATACCCCGGCTGGGTCTCCAATGTGTTCATGGTCAAAAAGGGGGAAGGCCGGTGGCGAATGTGTATCGATTTCTCTTTACTTAATAAAGCTTGTCCTAAGGGCTGTTATCCCTTGCCTCGGATCGACACACTGGTTGACTCAGCCGTTGGTTTTTCTGTAATGAGTTTTCTAGATGCTTTTTCAGTTTATCACCAAATCAGGATGCACCCCCCGGATGTCAAGGATGTCTCATTCATCACGGGGGATGGATGCTACTGTTATAAGATGATGCCCTTCGGGCTAAAGAACATAGGGGCGACCTACCAGAAGATGATGGATAGGGTCTTCAAAGAGCAAACGGGGAGGAACCTGGAGGTGTACGTGGATGACCTTATGATCAAGAGTCAGGATGTGGACTCCCACCTCACGGCCTAGAGGAGACCTTTGCCACCCTGCGCAAGTACAAGATGCGATTGAACCCCCTGGAATGTGTCTTCGGGCTAGCAGGGGAAAGTTCTTGGGGCATCTCCTCACCCCTGCGGGGGTCGAGCCGAATCCTGACAAGGTCAAGGCTATCATGGAGCTAGGGTCGCCACGGAATACCAAGGAGTTGTAACGCCTGACAGGAAAGCTGGAAGGGCTAAGTAGGTTCCTCTCCCGGGCTGGAGAAAAGTGCTCCCCCTTCTTCAAAACTCTCAGGGGCGGTCAGAGGGTTGAATGGACCAAGGAGTGTGAGGAGGCATTCCAGGCCCTCAAGATGCAGTTGACCCAGGATCCGCTGCTCCAAGGGCCCAAGGAGGGGGAGGACCTGTTTTTGTATCTTGGGGTCGGGGCAGAGGCCTTGAGCTCCGTCCTAGTTCGGGAGGAGGGGAAGAAGCAGCTCCCTATTTACTACGTGAGTCGGGTCCTGAGGAAGGCCGAGCTCCGGTATCCAATTTTGGAGAAGCTGGCTTTCGCCCTGATCATCTCAGCACGAAGGTTGCAACCTTATTTCCAGGCACACTCAATCCGAGTGGTGACTGACCATCCTCACCACAATATCTTCGAGGGGGTGGAGCATTCTGGCAGGCTGGGCAAGTGGTCGGTGGAGTTGAGTGAGTTTGATGTTTCCTTCATTCCGCGCCTCTCGATCAAAGCTCAAGCAATGGCCGACTTCTTGGCTAATTATGTGATTGAGGTGGCGGAGGAAGAGCTCACTCGTCCGACTCCTTGGAAGGTGAAGGTTGATGGCGCCTTGGGGAGGCATTCCCTAGGAGTGGGGGTGATCTTGGAAACCCTCAGGGGACTAGAATTGAGCAGACGGTGGTGGTGCACTTTCCCATCACCAACAATCATGCCAAGTATGAGGCCATGATAGCAGGGTTGTGCCCGGCCAAGGAGCTGGGGGTGCTGTACGTGGAGGTCCTTACCGACTCCATGGTGGTAGCTTCCCAGATCAACGAGGAGTTTGAAGCAAGAGAGCTGTTGAAATTTGTGAAGTGGAAGTGCGTGACGGGACAGGCCGCGCGGCCTGTGGCGGATAGCCTTGGCGGACTGGGCGGACTGGGCGGACTGAGGTTTGCGGCCTGGTCAAAAGTCTAGTGGAAGCCGGCTGTGTTCTGCGCGGGTTGTTGCATGGAGTCCGCGGTTTGGTGCGGCCTGGTATCTGCGGATAGAGAGGCTTGCAGACTGGTGCTTTGCTCAGTGGTCGCAGGTGCAAGCTTGTGCTGATAGGCGGGTTGGCTCTTGTCCGCGGAAGCTTGCGAACTGATGTGTCCGCGGTATTGGCTGTTGCGGACTAAGCTTAGAGCTTGGCTGAGGCCTTGTCGAGCTCTGGTGGCACAGCAGGGAGTTGCTGTGGAGATCGTTGTGACGGCCTGGCTTTGGAGTCCGGGAGGAAGCTGCTGTGTTGGACAAGTGCGAGGAGCTCGCGGACTGGTTGCGGTCTGTGCTAGGGTGTTTGGCGGACGGGACTTTGTGTCCGCCATGCTCGCACTGGCCCTTGATGGTTTTGGACTTGGTCACACATTGTGCCAAGTTCATGGTGTCCGCCGTATCCTCCAAGTCCGCTGTGACCGGGCGGACTGTTGCTGTTTGCCTTTGGTCGTGGACTTGTGGCGGATTGAGGTGTGAGTCTTGCGGACTGCCTCGGGTTGGTGCGGACAGCCATTGAAGGGGGTTTGCTGTCCTATAGCAGTTGGAGCTTTGCGGGCTGGTGCCTTGTCCGCTTAGCTCAGGCGGACTGGAGAGGGTTCGTCAACGGTTGCCTTGCTCCTGACGGGTTTCCTTGGTATCCGGCTAAGTCCATGCGGACTCAGTGGACGGTGGTTGTATTCGCGCGGACTGAGGGTGGTGTCGATATCTCTTGGGCGGTGACCACACTCCTCACCTTACCTATAAATAGGACCCCCCTGGCACATCTACAGTAACCTAAGTAACTTGAGTGAACAGTAAGTTGGGGTGTGCGAAGTGATGCGGTCTGTGTTTGCCAGTCCGCACGGATTGTTTCAGGCTGACGGTTTGCTGTGTGCAGGTCGCGCGGATAACTTCAAGGAGCCAGGAGTTTGGCTGTGACTTCGGTCAAGTGCTTGGAAGTGTGCGGTCTCTGCGGACTCAGCAGGAGGTCGCTCTGCGACTTGTCAGTTCTGTTTCAACTTTGCCAGCTTCAATAACCTGTCCGCCGGCTTCAGGCGGGTAGGGGTGTTCCTCAGTTCGGGTTCAGCAGGAGGCGAATAACGGTCTGTCCGCGCGGCCTCGCGGCTTCGGCGGACTCCGTGGTATTCGGCGGATTGCAGCATAGCTTGGGCGAGCTCAGCGGTCTCGGCGGTCTCGGCGACCTCGCGGTCTCGGCGGACTCCGGTGCTTTCCGCCCGGCTTGTTTTTTGGTTCTTTCTGTTTTCAGCTGTAATACTAGCGAAATCATGTCTCACTATGTATGCCTCGGATTGTAAAGAAGTGAATGCATAATAAGACCTTCTTGTGCCTCCATTGTTTTGTTGGGTGCAACCTCTAGTCCTTGGGCTTTCCGCAGGTTCAGCGTGCGAACTGGGTAGTTCCGAAGATATTAATTTGGCGTTTGGGCTATCTTGCTGACCACGTTGAGAAAATTTAACATGGTATCAGAGGGAGGTTTCTGAGGTTGCGGGTTGTTCAGTTGCGTGAGCGGAGGTCAACCAGCATTGTTACTCAGTGATTGAGTGGTGATCAACCTGTGTTGTTGCTTGGAGCTGCTGAAGGGTACCAACAGGTGATCGCAATGGAAGGAAGCTTAGCAAGAGGTCTAGGCATTGAACTCTTAACGCCGACTAACTACAAGAAGTGGAAGTCATGCATGAAGAGTTATATTCTAGGCGAGGAGCTGTGGGAAGTCGTCGGTGGAGACGATAGACAGGAAGTTACTGCTGCTTTCGGTACTGCTGAGCAGGTGAGGCTCTGGAGAAGAACTAATGCTAAGGCAGAGTTCATTCTGAAGAGAGCTGTCTCTCCGGAACTGTTTGATCACATCATTGGATATGAGTCGGCTGCTGATATTTGGACAACCATTGATGAGTTGTTCAATAGGAAGAATGTGGCGCGGCTGCAGTTCCTGGAGAATGAGTTGGCCAGGGCAACTCAGGGAGACCTTTCCATCTCCAAGTACTTCTTAAAGATGAAGAGCTTGTGTGCTGAGCTGTCGGCACTGGATCCTGATGAGCCTATCTCTGAGGCAAAGATGAAAAGGCACATTATCCGCGGCTTGCGGAAGGAGTATGTGGCCTTTGTTACATCTGTTCAAGGGTGGGCTACTCAGCCGTCGTTGCTGGAGCTGGAGAATCTGCTTGCCTCGCAGGAGAGCTTAGCAAGGCAGATGGCTGGAGTGAATTTGAATCAGGAAGGCAGCGAGGCCCTCTTCTCAGGCAAGAAGAAGGGATGGGAAGGGAAGAAGAAGAAGAAGGTGCAGGCCGCTGTTGAGAAGGAGACTTCAACTTCATATCCGCCGGAGAGGAGCAATGCTCCTAAGGACTGGAAGAAGAATCTGAAGTGCTACCGGTGTCATCAGCGTGGGCACTTCAAGCGGGACTGCAAGGTCAAACTGCAGCCTGGGCATGTTGCGGGAAAGGAGGAAGCTTGCTCGCGAAGTGAAGAAGCAGAATGGGGAGGAGCTTTCACGACGGGCACTTGTGTCCGGGCCTTATCTGCTGAGGACTTCAACAGCGAGTGGATCGTCGACTCCGGGTGTGGTCATCACCTCACCGGAGACAAATCGAAGTTCACCTCCATGCAGGCTTACTCAGGTAATGAAGCTATTATCACTGCTGATAATACTGTTTATGCAGTAGAGAAGGAGGGGGTCGTGTCTTTGGGTAGTGATCAGGGGCCACTCACGTTAAGGAGTGTGTATCACGTGCCGGGCATGAAGAAGAACCTCTTCTCGGTGACCAATGTGGTGGACGCTGGGTATCACGTTCTGTTTGGGCCAACAGACGTGAGGTTCCTTCGCAACGTATCAGCGGTAAAGGCTGATGTTGCTCATGTTGGGAGGAGGGTGAAGAACTTGTTTGTTCTTTCCACCAGTGCTTATGTTGATAGAATGAGGGCCAATGATAGTGCGGCTATCTGGCATGAGAGGCTGGGGCATGTTGGCATGGACAAGCTAAAGGCAATGGCGAGTAGAAGTCTGGTGAGGGGGTTGCCGAAGTTGTCCTCCTTTGGTGATGGGCATGTTTGTGCGGGCTGTCAATACGGTAAGGCACATCGCCTTTCGTTTGATAAATCACAAACAAGGAGCAAAAAACCATTGGAGTTTATTCATGGCGACCTGATGGGACCGACGGTTACTGCCAGCCTTGGTGGAAGCAGATACATGCTTGTCTTGGTTGATGACTACTCAAGGTATACTTGGGTGTACTTCTTAAAGGAGAAGTCGGAAGCCTTCCGTTTGTTCGTGGAGTTCAAGGAGTTGGTAGAAGGCCGGCTTGGCTTGCGGATTAAGAAGTTTAGAACTGATAATGGGGGGGAGTTTGTCTCTTCCGAGTTTTCTAACTTCTGCAGGAAGCACGGGATCCAACGGGAGCTTACTTGTGCTCACACTCCACAACAAAATGGGGTAGCGGAGCGGAAGATCCGTCATTTGACGGAAACCTGCAAATGCTGGCTGCATGCGAAAGATATCCCAAGGTCCTTTTGGGCGGAGGGAATGTCTTGTGCTGCTTATATTATCAACCGGATGCCACTCAGCCCTATCAACATGAAGACTCCTATTGAGCTGTTGCTGAAGGAGAAGCCGAGTGTTGAACACCTTAGGGTGTTCGGTTCAACTTGCTACGTGCATGTCCCGGATGCTTCACGGACAAAGCTGGATGCGAAGGCAAGGAAACTTGTCTTTGTTGGCTATGATGAGCGGAAGAAGGGATGGAAGTGCATGGACCCTGTGACGAAGAAGTTCGTGGTGTCAAGAGACGTTGTCTTCGACGAGCTGACGTCATATGGAGGTGGCTCGGTGGAGCTAACCGGAAGTAGCAAGGATGATGAAGCACCGGTGGAGGCTGCTGAAGGCTTGGAAGAGGAGCTTGCTGTTTCACCAGCAGCTCCTGTTGCTTCGAACTCCGAGGCTGAGCCTTTTGGCTCAGGAAGCAGGGGGAGCACTGCTCAATGCTTGCCCCAGGTAGGAGTGGAGCCTGAAGAAGCAACGGAAGCTGTGAGCAAGGAGCCGTGTCTTCGGAGATCGAAGAGGGTGGTTAAGCCACCGGCTCGGTACTGTGATGGGAATGCAGTGAGCTTTGTCTCCTGCTTCTTTGCAGGTCCTCTAGATGAGCGAGAGCCTGCAAACTTCAACGAGGCCACTGGAGTGAAGGAGTGGGATGATGCCATGAAGGAAGAGATTGATGCTCTGAAAAAGAATGAAACCTGGGACCTTGTGCCCAAGGTTGATGGCGTTACTCCGGTTACTTGCAAGTGGGTGTATAAGTTGAAGAAGAAGGCTGATGGGAGCATTGATCGGTTCAAGGCTCGCCTGGTCGCTAGAGGATTCTCACAGCAGTATGGAGAAGACTATGAGGAGACATTCAGTCCAGTTGCGAAGAAGACTTCTGTAAGAGTGGTGATCGCCTTGGCTGCTAGCAAGGGATGGAGGTTGTGGCAACTCGATGTGAAGAATGCCTTTCTTTACGGAGAGATTGACAAGGACATCTTCATGGATCAGCCGCTTGGTTTTGTCTCTGAGAAGCATCCGGACTATGTCTGCAAACTCAAGAAGGCTCTCTATGGGTTGAAGCAAGTTCCTAGAGCGTGGTATGGGAAGATTGCAGAGTACCTGCAATTCTGTGGATAGCTTGCTTCTAACTCGGATTCTAGCTTGTTCGTCAAGAAGAAGGGAGAGCTAAGAGTCTTGGTCCTGCTGTATGTGGATGACATGATCATCACAGGGAACTCGGAGGAGGAAGTAGCAAGGCTCAGGGCAGAGCTTGCTATACGCTTCGAGATGAAAGACTTGGGAGAGTTGCATCACTTTCTTGGTCTGGAAGTGGAGAGGAAGGAGTGCGGGGTTCTCATTAGCCAGAAAGGGTATGCTGATCGCATTGTGAAGCGGTTTGGCATGGGCGAAGGGAAGAAGTGCTCTACTCCACTGGAATCTGGGCTGAAGCTTCGACGGGATGAGGGAAGGGTTCTTCATGATCCCTTGGTGTTCAGGGCTCTTGTTGGGAGCTTGATTTACCTGACGATTACAAGTCCGGATATCGCTTATGCTGTTGGCCGAGTAAGTCGGTATATGGCCGAACCAAGGCAATCTCATCTAGTGGCGGCGAAGGGAATTCTGAAGTATGTCAAGGCTTCTTCTGACATGGGACTCCTCTATAGAAGGGACGCGGAGGTTGCGTTGCTCGGGTACACGGATGCTGACTATGGCGGTGATTCGGAATGATCGAAGGTCTACTTCAGGTTATGTGTTCACTTGCGGATCAGCTAGCATCTCGTGGTGTAGCAAGAAGCAGGACTCAGTGTCGGTTTCAACCACGGAGGCGGAGTATAAGGCTTCAGCCTTGGCTGCTCGGGAAGCCGTTTGGTTGAGGAGGCTTATAGAGGATGTTCATGAAGAAGTGCAAGGGCCTACTTTACTCCGGGGTGACAATGAGAGTGCTCTCAAACTGGTAAACAATCCAGTGTGTCATGCCAGGACCAAGCATATAGAGATTGATCACCACTTCATCAGGGAGAAGGTGTTGGAGGGGTCTCTGCTGGTCGGGCATGTTCGGAGTGAAGATAATCTTGCTGACATCTTCACGAAGCCACTGTCGAAGGGGCCCTTTGAACGCTTGCGCAGCTTGCTGGGCTTGGTCACCACTTCTCACTTCAAGGGGGAGTGTTGAAATTTGTGAAGTGGAAGTGGGTGACGGGACAGGCCGCGCAGCCTGTGGCGGACAGCCTTGGCGGACTGAGGTTTGCGGCCTGGTGAAAAGTCTGGTGGAAGCCGGCTGTGTTCTGCGCGGGTTGTTGCATGGAGTCCGCGGTTTGGTGCGGCCTGGTATCTGTGGATAGAGAGGCTTGCGGACTGGTGCTTTGCTCAGTGGTCGCGGGTTCAAGCTTGTGCTGAAAGGCGGGTTGGCTCTTGTCCGCGGGAAGCTTGCGGACTGATGTGTCCGCGGTATTGGCTGTTGCGGACTAAGCTTAGAGCTTGGCTGAGGCCTTGTCGAGCTCTGGTGGCACAGCAGGGAGTTGCTGTGGAGATCGTTGTGGCGGCCTGGCTTTGGAGTCCGGGAGGAAGCTGCTGCGTTGGACAAGTGCGAGGAGCTCGCGGACTGGTTGCGGTCTGTGCTAGGGTGTTTGGCGGACGGGACTTTGTGTCCGCCATGCTCGCACTGACCCTTGATGGTTTTGGACTTGGTCACACATTGTGCCAAGTTCATGGTGTCCGCCGTATCCGCCAAGTCCGCTGTGACCGGGCGGACTGTTGCTATTTGCCTTTGGTCGCGGACTTGTGGCGGATTGAGGTGTGAGTCTTGCGGACTGCCTCGGGTTGGTGCGGACAGCCATTGAAGGGGGTTTGCTGTCCTGTAGCAGTTGGAGCTTTGCGGGCTGGTGCCTTGTCCGCTTAGCTCAGGCGGACTGGAGAGGGTTCGTCAATGGTTGCCTTGCTCCTGGAGAGTTTCCTTGGTATCCGGCTAAGTCCATGCGGACTCAGCGGACGGTGGTTGTATTCACGCGGACTGAGGGTGGTGTCGCTATCTCTTGGGCGGTGACCACACTCCTCACCTTGCCTATAAATAGGACCCCCCTGGCACATCTACAGTAACCTAAGTAACTTGAGTGAACAGTAAGTTGGGGTGTGCGAAGTGCTGCGGTCTGTGTTTGCCAGTCCGCACGGATTGTTTCAGGCTGACGGTTTGCTGTGTGCAGGTCGCGCGGATAACTTCAAGGAGCCAGGAGTTTGGCTGTGACTTCGGTCAAGTGCTTGGAAGTGTGCGGTCTCTGCGGACTCAGCAGGAGGTCGCTCTGCGGCTTGTCAGTTCTGTTTCAACTTTGCCAGCTTTAATAACCTGTCCGCCGGCTTCAGGCGGGTAGGGGTGTTCCTCAGTTCGGGTTCAGCAGGAGGCGAATAACGGTCTGTCCGCGCGGCGTCGCGGCTTCGGCGGACTCCGTGGTATTCGGCGGATTGCAGCATAGCTTGGGAGAGCTCAGCGGTCTCGGCGGTCTCGGCGACCTCGCGGTCTCGGCGGACTCCGGTGCTGTCCGCCCGGCTTGTTTTTTGGTTCTTTCTGTTTTCAGCTGTAATACTAGCGAAATCATGTCTCGCTATGTATGCCTCGGATTGTAAAGAAGTGAATGCATAATAAGACCTTCTTGTGCCTCCATTGTTTTGTTGGGTGCAACCTCTAGTCCTTGGGCTTTCCGCAGGTTCAGCGTGCGAACTGCGTAGTTCCGAAGATATTAATTTGGTGTTTGGGCTATCTTGCTGACCACGTTGAGAAAATTTAACAAGAGCCTACCCTGAGGTTATACTTAGCTAAGGTAAAGGGGGTCATCGACACGTTCTAAACGTTTTCCATCCAGCACGTGCCCCTGGAGGAATATGAGCGGGTCGATCAGCTCGCAAAGCACGGTCCTCGGGTGGGGGGTACCATCACCGACCTTGTTGGAACACCCTATTACTAATTTGGGTCAGGATCACTATGTCTTTAGGAAACCTGTTTTTGACCTCATTGTATAGATCTAAAGGTCAATTAGAATTGAGTATAAGGGTTAGTAGTTAGGCTTGGAAGCTGCCCTTAAGACCAAGGTTTTTCAGTTTGGAGACTAAGTCATTTTCATCGAGCTCAGTACGACGAATCGTCGAACTCCAATCGACGATCGTTGAGATCACTTCGACGGATCGTCGAACTCCATTAGACGATCGCTGAGCTCAACTTCAACAAATCGTCGAACTCCATTCGACAATCTTCGAGCTCAGTTCGACGATCTTGACTCCAGTTTGTTCCGCTGTCTCTGAGCTCAGTCCGACGATAGTTGAGCTCAGATCGACGATCTTTGTTGCTGTATAAGTCCAAATCGCTGAGCTCAGTTCGACGACAGTAGAGCTCAGTTCGACGTTTTTCTGAAGAGTTCAACGACTGTCAAGATTCAAATTAAGAACAGTTAAGGAGTTATTCTCAGCAATTAATTCAGAAGATTTTGTAGCCTTTTCATTTATTCTGGAGCAATTTTCAAGGAATTATCAAGGAATGTTTCATTGGACTTTCCCCCAGAAGACAAAAGCAATTAAGGAAGTCATTTATGACAGGCCAACGGCTATCTTGACAGTTGATCATTTCTATTCAGACATCAAGAGAATAAAAATCAATTATCAAAAACCTCTGAAATAAGAAATCCAGTAGAAAAAAAGAGAAGAAGAACAAGAGAGAGACATAGATTCAAAAACATTCATTCTCTACAAATCTTCTTCTGCAACAACATCTTTCTCAACACCAACTGTTCACAAAAGAAAGAAAAAGAGTTGCAAACATTTTCTGTCTATAAGAATTCATACAAGAACACCATCACTAAAAGAGATCTACCATCTGAAATCTTCAGATCTCTTTTAATTTAAGTGTTCAAGGCCATCAACATTCAAGACTCCAGACACCTCACATTTTAGCTGTTGCTGAAATCATCATTTGCTGGAGATCAATCTCTAAAGGCCTATCACCCTACTATAAAGCCTCATTTCCTGAACAACTACAGATCTCAGGGGGAGCTTTGACAACATCAATATCCACATAGTCTTCTCAGCTGCTTTGAGAAAGAGAAGACTTCCATCACTCTCTCATCTCCACCTCTGTAAAGGGTTTTTCAAACTCCCTTCAAAAGTTTGTGTGTGGTTTTTGAGCACCTTATCAAAAGCTCATTGGTGGCAAGACACCTGATCAAAAATCTGGTTTGGTTTTTGAGCACCTTATCAAAAGCTTATTGGTGCCCAGGACACCTGATCAACTCATCCTGCAGTGGATTCCTACCTAGGGTGGTAGAAGAGTGGATGTACCCAAGTTTAGGGGAACCACTATAGCTCCTTGTGTCTTCTGGTTGCTTGTCTTTATTTTTGTTTCTGGCTGTGATTGTTTTGTGACTAGGTTGCTCTGTGGTTAGATTTATTATTTGCTTCCCTGTTCACATCAGAATACAACAACTGTTGTAAAAGTTTTAATAAAGCACCATACTCTATTCACCCCCCCTCTAGAGTATATCAGATCTAACTCACACTTTCAATTGGTATCAGAGCCAGGTTGGTTAAATACACCACATCTCAGTGGTTGCACAGGCTAACACATGAACCCAAAGATCCCTAGTTAGATCTGCTTGTTTTGATTTTGTTATTAGAATCATTTCTTCACAAATCATGGCCCAAAACAAAGATTATGCTAGCACCAGACCTCCAGTGTGCAATCTATCCAAGTTTGCACTTTGGAAAGCAAGGATTAGACTATACATGAATTCTATTGATGAGGACATTTTTAATTCTATTTTGACAGTTTGTCCAAGACCTCCAGAGAACACAAGCACAAATGCTGTTCCACCTCCATCAGGAACAGATGCTGATATCAAGAAGTGGAAAGTAGTAGATGCAAAGGCTATGAATATCTTAGCCCAGACTATGTCTGATGACATCTTCCAAAAGGTAGCTGAATGTAATTCAGCAAAGGAAATCTGGGATAAGCTCTCTGAAATAGTCTCAGGATCAGCTGATGAAAGAAAGGACAGGAGATCCCACCTCATATCCCAATATGAGAATTTCAAGAAAGGAGAAGCTGAGTCAGTAGCTGAAATGTACAACAGACTCAGTCTGATAGTCAATGAACTGAAGACTCTGGATAAGGAGATCTCATTAACTGAGCTTAATGACAAAATCCTAATGTGCTTCCCAAGCACTTGGGACTCAAGGATCTGGCCAATCAAAGATGCCAGAAGTTTGAATGAGATTACAACAGAAGCTCTTTTGGGCAAGCTCAAATCTTATGAGCTGCTTATCAAAAATAGAGAAGAAGAGCAGAAGGCTGCCTCACCAGCCACAAGAAAGGAAAAGACAATAGCTTTCAAAGCAACTGAAGATCAGTCTGAAGACAAAGTTACAGGCAATGATGAGCTGCTTAGTCTACTGGCTAAAAGATTTTACAAGATGGCCAGGAAGGACTTCAAGAAGAGATCATAAAAAGAGCATGACAAGCCAAGGTATGATAGATCAAATAATAAAGAAATTTTTTGCTTTGGTTGCAGGAAACCAGGGCACATTGTACCTGACTGTCCAGAGAACAAAAACAAGGACAGAAAGGATAAAAGAGAAAGAAGAAAAGATAAGGACTTCAAGAAGAGTAGCAATGACAAACCGTCCTCAAGCAAGAACAAACACAAAAGGAAGGGATTTGTTGCTGAATCTTAGAGTGAAACAGAAGAAGAATCAGAAGCTTCATCCAGCTCAAGTGATGATGAAGATGATGCTTAAAAGAAGGAGTTCTGCATGATGGCAATCAATGCCTCTCAACACAATTCTGATGCAGAAGATTCAGAGTCAGACTCAGAGACTCAACTTGAAGAGGACCAGGTAATTAGTTCCTTTGACTTCAATTCTGAGGACTTTAAGTATGAATTTAAAGCACTGTGCTTAGACTTATTAAAATCTGAGAAGGAAATTATCTCTCTCAGAAATCAATTGTCAGAACACAGTTCCTTAAAATCAGAAAACCTCAAACTCTCTGAGGAGTTGGAGTGTTGTAGGGAGCAGATAGCTTCACTGAAAAGTGAGATGTCAGAGGCCAAAAAGCTTGAAGAATCCCTTAATGGGAGAAGCATCAAGCTAATGGGCATCACAATGATGATGTTTGGGCATCGCACCCGCACGCCACCCTGCTTAGCGTCACACCAGCCCAGGGGTCCACCATGGAGTCACACCATGGGGCCATTATCAGGACCGCGGTCCGTACACCCCAACCAGCTCTTCGGGCCCAACCACAGGCGCGCGGTAGGTTGTTGAGGCCAGGTTTCGATCCCTTGATCTCCCTCTTGCTCACGGCCACCCGAGATCCTCTCTCTCCAAGGATACTTTGGCCCATGCATGAGAGGTTGTTTGCAAGGAAGAAGATAGGGGTTTCCTCCACGGTGTGTGAAAGTGCAGCTAGATCTGATATACTCTAGAGGGGGGGGGGTGAATAGAGTATATGGTGTTTTGAAACTTTTTACAACAGTTGTTATAATATGTGTGAGCAGGGAAGCAGTAATAAAACTAATCACAGCACTAAGTTAAACAAAAGCAAATCACAGAGTAATCAAGGCCAGAAACAAACATAAAGACAAGCAAAACTAGAAGACACAAGGAAATATAGTGGTTCCCCTAAACTTGGGTACATCCACTCTTCTACCACCCTAGGTAGGAATTCACTGCAGGATGAGTTGATCAGGTGTCCTGGGCACCAATGAGCTTTTGATAAGGTGCTCAAAAACCAAAGCAGATTTTTGATCAGGTGTCTTGCCACCAATGAGCTTTTGACAAGGTGCTCAAAAACCAAGCTCAAACTTTTGAAGGGAGTTTGAGAAACCCTTTACAGAGAGGGGGTGAGAGAGTGATGGAAGTCTTCTCTTTCTCAAACAACTGAGAAGACTATGTGGATTGTTGATGTCAAAGCTCCCCTGAATCTTTGAGATCTTCAGGAAGAAAAGCTTTGCTGAGGGTGATAGGCCTTCAAAGATTGAACTCCAACAATAGATGATTTCAGCAATAGCTGAAATGTTGAATGTCTGGAGTCTGGAAATATGTTGGCCTTGAACACTTTGAAACTAAAGAGATCTGAAGATTTCTGAAAAGATTGATCTCCTTGGATGGGTGTTCTTGAGAATTTCTTGAGACAGAATATTTTTGAATGTATCTCTGTAATCTGTGTGTCTCTCTCTGTATTCTGTTAGATACTCAAAAAATCCTATCTTTTATTCTCTGGTACAGAATAGAATAACATTCTCTGTCAAGTATAGCCGTTAGCCTGCATTAATTGCATCCTTAATTGCAAAATCTCTTCTAGAGGAAAGTCCACAAAAATATTCCTTGAAAAATCCCTTGAAACTTGGTCCAGAAATGAATGAAAACGGCTAGGAAATCTCTGAATTAATTGCAGAATAACTCCTTAACTGATTTGAAAGTGAATCTAGAAACATCCTTGAAGTTATCTGAAATCATCGAACTGAGCTCTGCTATCGTCGAGCTGAGCTCAGCGATTTGGAAATATACAGCAGCAAAATATCGTCGATCTGAGCTCACAGATCGTCGAACTGAGTTCAGAGATAAAGATCCAAAGCAGAGTCAAAATCATCGACCTGAGCTCACCGATCGTCGAACGGAGTTCGACGATATAATGAAGTTGAGCTCAGCAATCATCGAATGGAATTCGACGATCTATCAAAGTTGAGCTAGACGATCGTCGATCGGAGTTCTAAGAATCGTCGTGCTGAGCTCGACGATATGACTTAGTCTCCAAACAAAAAATCTTGGTCTTCAGGGCAGCTTCCAAACCTAGACTTCTAACCCTTAGACTCAATTCAAATTGACCTATTAAGCTATACAGGAGGTCAAGCATTTGATTCCTAGAGACATAGTGATCCTGACCCAAATTAGTAATAGGGTGTTCCAACAATCTCCCCCTATTTGGGTTAGGATTACTATTTACAGACTTTGGAAAAAGCTTAATAACAACATACAATCAGTAAAATAGAAAAACAACAGCTAGACATTGCAGAACCATAGAAATATATAACATCCAGATAATCAGAAATCAGAGAATGTCATCTTACAATATCATTTCCTTTCCTTGCCCTTAACAAGTTTAATCTCTCTGTTGGGATTGAGGGCTTCTTTGTTTGATCTGGTATCATCTGCTGCACCCAAATATGTTTGCTTTTTAGGCCTGGGAACTACAGCTTCAGGATGTAATTCCATATACCTGTCAGCATCAAAGAATTTACTTGATGCATATCTCTCTAGCTCTTTCTGTCTCTGTTCAGACATAGTTGAAATGTTGGAAGAATCTATTCCTTGATCTCTAGCCTTTTTAATCTGATCCAGTGCTGCTAGTTCTTTTAATCTGGCAGTCCAAGCAGCTGGATTGTTTTCAGGATCCTCAAAAGGTACAGGTGTCTCATATCTATTAGAGGGATTGTCCTGAGGAGGCCTGGAAGACACATTTTCTTTCAGCTTATAAGGGAAAGGACCAGATGTTGTATCAGAAGAAATTTGTCCTCCCCTAGAATATGGGTGCTACCTGGAGTAACCTTTGGAGTAGACTTGAATATCTCTTTGATTTCCTCTGTATCCTCCTCTCCTTGATTGAGATCCCCTGGATTGGCTTCCCCTATTGTAAGATCTGACATGAGGCTTATAGGGGGCCTGACTTCTGGCTGGGGGTTGAGCTGCAGAGCTTCCACCTGCACCTGCATCAGGAGGAGGTGGTGGAGGAGGATGAGAGTGTTGAAATTGAGAGGAGCCCTTCTCATATTTTCTCTTCTTCTTCATTGCTTTCAGCTGGTTCTTAGAGTATTGCATCCAGTGTTCAGTAATAGGGCAGTCATGTAGAATGTAATATTGAATATCATTGTTATCCTTAACTTTGGCAGGAGGTACCCTCTTCATTGCTTTGCTCCTTGCCTTTCTTTTCCTAGCAATGATAGCAGAAGAGTCATCAGAGTCTGTTCTAAATTCATCACTTTCAGAACTCTGGTCATCATAGAGAGCATCTATTTTCTTCATTAAGTCCTTCTTGAGCTGTACAGAAGCAGATGAGGCAGAGGTTGTAGCAGTAGGTGTTGAAGTAGTAACAGCAGAAGTGACAGCAGCAGATGTAGTAGAACCAGTAACAACAACAGCAGCAACAGTAGGCTCTGGACAGGTGGAAGCAGCAACAACTTCACTAACAACAGCAGAAACAGAAGGAATATCATCAAAGACTACAGAAGGCTCAAATTCAGGTGCCTCTGACATCAGAATTTCCTTAGAAATTGGCTCAACAGTAAGAACAGAAACTTCAGCAGCAGTAGGGGCAACAGTAATACTTTCTTCAGAAGAAGCAGCAGCATCAACATTTTCAGCAACAGCAAACACTGAATTGACAAAGGAGGTGATAATGCTTGGGTCACAACAAGAAAATGGCACAAGGGCCTTGGATAGATCCTCTGGAGGCTGGACAGCATTGACCTCTGGCTGACAGCTGAAGTACAACTGATCAAAATCTGATAGCAAAGACCTTAGGTCTATTGCAAGGACTACAGCAGGAGGACTTGGTGCTTGAGGCACAGCAACAGCAGCAAGAGGAGGAGCTGAAGAAGCAGCAAAGACAGCAGCAGCAACAGCAGACAGGCTCACAGAAGTAGTCACAGAAGCAGCAGCAGCAACAGCAGCAACAGCAGCAGCATGAAGACTCACTTCATATGGCATCTCCCCCTGCCTAGATTCAGAGAGGTCTGAATCAAGGCACACTGTTGTAGGAGCTGCCTGAGGGAAGAGGGAAGAGAGCCTGGCAGAGAGAGCTGCCACTGACAGGTGTAGTGGAGCCAAGGAGGTCTCCAACAGCAGAGAGAGCCTGGGGGCAAGCAACTCATACAGCCTGTCAGCAAGGGCTGGGTGGTCTACTTGCTCAAGGGCTGGAGCAGAGGTAGAAGATATAGGAGCAGCTGAGGGTTCTGGTAGTGGAGAGCTGGTGAATGGTGGAAGGGATGGCTAAGGTGTTGGTAAGGTGGAAATGGAGGACAGGGGAATGGAGATAGATGGGGTGAAAGTTGGTTGGTCAATGATTTGGTGTAGGAGGTCTTGAAATGAAGTGGAGGATGAGGGTAACTCTGGAGGAGATGATGGGGAATCATCCATAAAGGAATCATCAATTAGGGTGAAGGATGGAATGGAGGGTGATGAAGTGACATCTGGTGGAGGGTAGGAGAATAGTGGGTGGAATTGATCTTCTGGTGGTGGAAGAATAGGTACTGGAGATGGTGTGGATGTTGGAGAAGGGCTGGATATAAGGATGGTGGATGGAGCTGGAGTGGTAGAGGGTAGGGGAAGGGATGGAATTGGAGGAGGAGGAGGAGAGGCAACAACAGCAGCCAGGTCATCTGCAGGGGCAGATACCTGTGGAGAAGTGACTCTTAGAGTCCTTGTGCCTGAAGGAGTGGTGGAGGAGGGCCTGCTGGGCTTGCTGATTTGTCTGTCCCACTTTCCAAAGAGGGCACAAGACAGTCTCTTGGAGGCATTTATATGAATTCCAGAGGAGACCAGCAAGGCAGGGCACCTGTGCTGCAGAAACACTCCAATGATTCTCCCAAAGTTTACAAAGCTTTTGGTGAGTTTCTTCTTGATGAGGTCAAAGAAAACTTCTCCCCAATTCAGATTTTTCTTGTCCACAAGAGCTCCCATGAGGCAGAGCTGATACCTTGAAATTGTATCATGGGCAGAGTGCTTAGCCAGTAGCACTTTCCCAACAACATCTGCCACAAATCTGTATTCTACAGACAGGTTCCTTTTGAAGAGCTTGCTAGGGTTTCCCTCTGAATGACCCATTCTGGCAAGCAGTTCAGAATACTCTTCTCCAGATAAGTCAGCAGTATCTTCACCATTCCTCAACTCAAAAACTTCTGATAGAATTGTTGGGGTTAAGGGTACCTGGGTTCCAGATATAGACCCAACAATGGTGTTGTTATCTTGATTGTGGGCAGTATAAACCCACTTCTTTATCTCATCAGATGCCAGCTTTATCCTTGTGGTCATTATTGCTGTCAGATTCTGGTCTTTGAACAATCCCAATATATCTTGAAAAACCTGGTCAGTTGTGCTGAATGATTCCATGTCGATGTCAAAACCAGCATCAAACTTCATAGCAGCAAGAACAGCAACTGACACAGCCATTGGTACCTGCAAAAATTCAACAAACAAAACGACCAAGTGTAGAACTGTTTGGAGGGAAAGAAAATTCTTGCAGAGAAATCGAAAGCGCAAGAGAGAACGACGACGAAAAATGAGTTTTATATTAGGGTTCGACGCAAAATTGGAAAGATCGTTGAACTCAGTTCGACGATCGAGGCTTCTAAAGGAATCTGAAGAGTCTTCAACATCGTCGATCTCCGTTCGACGATATTGGAGAGCGTCGAGCTCCGTTCGACGATCGTTCAGGGAACAAAATCGTCGAGCGTCGTTCGACGATCGTTGACCGGAAGAGATAGTTCATACTATCTGAGAAACGCTGAACTCAGTTCAACGATTTCGGAAATCGTCGATCTCCGTTCGACGATCTTGGGGCAAATCGTCGAGCTCAGTTCAGAGATCAGAAAAATTCTAGACACTAAGAAAAATCAGAATGTTTGCCTAGTCTTGGTCAATTTTAAGCTTTCAAAATCTTGGATATTATTTAAGACTTCCTCCATCTAACATTCCTAACTGATTTAGGAAGAAGGTGTGTTTCTTTTCATCCAAAGGCTTGGTGAAAATATCTCCCCTTTGTAAATCAGTTGGGATATATTGTAGTTCAATTTTATTCTTTTCAACATTATCCCTTAAGAAATGATGCCTAATCTCTATGTGTTTTGTCCTACTATGGAGGACTGGATTTTGAGCTATAGAGATAGCACTGGTGTTATCACAAAAGATTTTAGACTTCTCTAAGTTGTAGCCATAGTCTAGGAGTTGGTTTTGAATCCACAAGATTTGTGAACAACAACTGCCTGCAGCCATATATTCAGCTTCAGCAGTTGAAGTTGACACAGATGTTTGTTTCTTACAAACCAAGAGACAAGTCTGTCACCAAGGAACTGACAAGTTCCACTGGTGCTTTTCCTATCAATTCTGCATCCAGCATAATCAGCATCAGAGAATTCAGTTAAATCAAATGCTGAATCTTTTGGATACCAGAGACCTAGATTTGGACAACTTTTAACATACCTGAGAATCCTCTTTACTAGTGTTAGGTGTGACTCTCTAGGGCTTACTTGGAACCTAGCACATATACATGTAGCAAACATTATATCTGGTCTACTAGCTGTAAGATACAGTAAAGAGCCAATCATTGCTCTATATGTTGTCTGATCAACAAGTTTCTCATGTTCATCAGCATCCAATACAACATTAGTAGGCATGGGTGTTTTCATACAAGATGCTTCAGACATACCAAATTTCTTAACCAATTCATTTGCATACTTGGTTTGAGAAATGAAGATGCCTTCAACATGCTGTTTGACTTGCAATCCTAGGAAGAAGGATAGCTCACCCATGCTACTCATCTCAAATTTAGAATGGATTAGGTTGGAAAACCTTATGCACAATTTGGAGTCAGTAGAACCAAAGATGATATCGTCTACATAAATCTGTACTAGTAAGGTATGGGACTTATGGGTTCTAATGAAAAGAGTTTGGTCTACTCTACCCCTTATAAAACCATTTTCCAAAAGAAAGCATGCTAGGGTCTCATACCATGCTCTAGGAGCTTGCTTGAGACCATATAATGCTTTGTTTAATCTAAAAACATAATCAGGAAAAGTTGGAGAGATAAAACCTGGAGGTTGTCTGACATAAACTTCCTCTTTGATGTCTCCATTAAAGAATGCACTTTTGACATCCATCTGATATACCTTGAAGCCTTTGTGTGCTGCATAAGCTAAAAATATTCTGATGGCTTCTAATCTTGCAACAGGTGCAAAAGTCTGGTCGTAGTCTATTCCTTCTTCTTGAGAATATCCCTGAGCAAATAGCCTTGCCTTGTTCCTTATAATTACTCCTTGATCATCCAGTTTGTTTCTGAATACCCATTTTGTTCCAACAATGGAATGATACTTAGGCTTTGGCACTAGTTCCCATACTTTGTTCCTCTCAAATTGATGCAACTCTTCTTCATTGCAATGATCCAGTGTGGATCTTGCTCTGCATCTTGAATGGACTGAGGTTCAATTTGAGATAGGAAGCAGGTGTGCAACAGGTTTTGGTTGACCTGATTTCTGGTTTGCACACCAGCTGAGATGTCTCCAATTATTTGGGTAATTGGATGGTCTCTTGATGTTACTAAATCAACAGGGGCTGTTGATTGTTCACCAACCTGTGTTGTTGTTTCCTCTTGTGGTACAACAACTGGCTCTTCAAGTTGTTCTTCAATATGTTGAGCATTTTCTTCATCTCCACTGCTTTCATCCTCTTGAGTAACCTGTAACTTGTTCAAGTCTTCAACTAGAGAATGTTCCTGCAAAGGTTCTATGGTAGAAGAAGTCTTCTCCTTGAAAGACATGTTAGTTTCATCAAAGGATATGTGAACAGATTCCTCAATTTTTAAAGATGATTTATTATAGACCCTATAAGCCTTGCTGATCATGGAGTATCCCAGAAACACTCCTTCATCAGCTTTGGCTTGAAATTTTGCTAAATATTTCTTGTCATTATTATGAATATAGCAAATACAACCAAAGACTCTAAAATAGTCAACTTTAGGTTTCTTCCCTTTGAGTAATTCATAGGGAGTCTTTCCCTTTAGTTTATGTATCAGACTTCTATTCAGCACATAGTTGGAGGTGTTCACTGCCTCTGCCCAAAAGGATAGAGGTAGATGAGCATCTGACAACAATGTAGTGGCAGATTCAATAAGGGTTCTATTTTTCCTTTCAGCTACCCCATTTTGTTGAGGAGTTCTAGGAGCTGAGAAAGTATGCCTGATCCCTTCACTCTAACAGAACTCTTGCATTAGAAGAGAATCAAACTCTGTCCCATGATCACTTCTGATCAGGGCAATGTGAGTATTGAACTCAATCTATATACATTTGAGAAACTCTGTCAGACACTTAAAGTTATCAGACTTCTTCCTTAGAAAGAACACCCAAGTGAATCTGGAGAAGTCATCTACAACTACTAAAGTGTAGGATTTCCCTCCTAGGCCTTGTACTGTGATGGGTCCAAAGAGATCCATGTGTAACAGATACAATATCCTAGGTGAATCACTCTTATTAAGTGACTTAAAGCTATTTTTAGTTTGCTTGCCTAATTGACAAGCCCTGCAGAGTCCTTCCTTCTTGTAGGGGCCAGAAGGTAGTCCTCTAACATGGTTGTCTTTGGATAGCCTAGCAATAGTTCTAAGGTTTAGGTGTCCTAATCTCTTATGCCATAAAATATTTGGTCTACAGACAGAATTAAACAAGCAAATATCTACATCAGTTGAAAGAAAATCTACTAGGTAGATGTTACCTTTTCTTTTACCTGTCAACACAGTTGTGTTGTCCTCTGACTTGATTTTGCATAAGGCTTTGCTGAAGGTCACCTGGTAGCCTTCATCACACAGCTGACTGATGCTAATTAGGTTGTGCTTCAGTCCTTCCACATAAGCTACCTTCTTGAAAGTTACTGATCCAATCTGGACTGCACCATATCCTTTAGTCTGTCCAAAGTTTGAATCACCAAAGATAACTTTGGGTCCAAGCTTGGCTCTGAAGGATGTGAGATTGTCCTTGTTCCCTGTCATGTGCTTAGAGCACCCACTATCCAAGTACCATTGCTGGTTAGATGTTGGATAGGTCTTCACCTGCACATAAGTCAATTCATTTGTTTTTGACCCAGTTTACCTTGGGCCTAGGTTGATAACCTTTAAATTCTGAAATGAAAGACATCCCAGGTTGACTCTTATAACCTTCAGGATGATATCTCCTTGGAGGTATAATCCATTCATTATAAGGGTTAAAGATTTGGGATGAAGGACCCTTAGGATTCAATTTTGTTCGACGATCTTGGAGCTGCGTTCGACGATCTTGGGTCAGATCGTCGAGCTCCGTTCGACGGTCGACTATGGGTGAGGTCAGGTATTTGAGATCGTCGACCTGCGTTCGACGACTTTGGCTGAGATCGTCGATCTGCGTTTGACGATTTTGCCTGAGATCGTCGAGCTGCGTTCGGCGATCGTCGATCTTCATTCGGCGATCGTCGATCTCTGTTCGACGATTTCTGCTGGGACTTAGTTTTCTGAGGCAGATCAGAATTTTTCCTAGCAACCTCTACAACTCCCTTTCCTTTGTCAGAAATGAATTTGATTGGAGTTGTTAGAACTATAGGTTGGCTGGATGAAGCACCCAAGCCCAGTGTACTGTTAAATCTGGAGTTCACTATGCTTGTGATGTCCATCAGCTTGATACTTCTCCCATTAAGGGATTCTTCAAGCTTCTTGGCCTCAGAGAGCTCACTTTTCAGTGAAGCTATATGTTCCCTACAGCACTCCAACTCTTGAGAGAGTTTGAGGTTTTCTGACTTTAAAGTATTGTGTTCAGATAATTGATTTCTGAGAGAGATAATTTCTTTCTCAGACTTTAGCAGGTCTAAGCACAGTGCTTTAAATTCAGATTTAAAATCCTCTGAACTAAAATCAAAAGAGCCAATTACCTGATCTTCTTCAGGTTGAGTCTCTGAGTCTGACTCTGACTCCTCTTCTTCTGAATTATGCTGTGAGGCATTGATTGCCATCATGCAGAACTCCTTTTCTTCTGCATCATCCTCATCATCACTGGAGCTGGATGAGGCTTCTGACTCTTCTTCAGTCTCACTCCAGGATTCAGCAACAAACCCCTTTCTTGTATGTTTGTTTTTGCTTGATGAGGGTTTGCCATTGCCATTCCTCTTGGAGTCTTTCTCCTTTCTTCTTTCTTTCCTGTCCCTTCTGTCCTTGTTCTTGTTCTCTGGACAGTCAGGAACTATGTGCCCTGGTTTCCTGCAACCAAAGCAAATAATATCTTTATTATTATTAATGGACTTGTCATACCTTGGCTTATCCTTCTCCTTGTATGATCTCCTTCTGAAGTCCTTTCTGGCCATCTTGTAGAATCTTTTGGCCAACAAACTGAGTAGTTCATCATTGCCTGTGGCTTTGTCTTCAGGCAGATCTTCAGTTACCTTGAAGGCTATGGTCTTCTCTTTTCTTGTGGCTGGTGAAGCAGCCTTCTGTTCTTCTTCTCTATTTTTAATGAGTAGCTCATAAGATTTGAGCTTACCCAATAGAGCTTCAGTAGTGATCTCATTCAGACTTCTGGCATCCTTAATTGACAAGATTCTTGAATCCCAAGTGCTAGGGAAGCACATTAGGATCTTGTCATTAAGTTCAGTTAGAGAGATCTCTTTGTGCAATGTCCTGAGTTCACTGACAATTAGACTTAGCCTATTGTACATGTCTCCCACTGACTCGGTTTCTCCCTTCTTGAAATTCTCATATTGAGAGATGAGATGTGATCTCCTATCCTTTCTCTCATCAGCTGAGCCTGAGACTATTTCTGAGAGTTTGTCCCAAATTTCCTTTGCTGAATTGCATTCAGCCATCTTTTGAAATATGTCATCTGACATTGTCTGGACCAAGATGTTCATAGCCTTGGCATCAGCTACCTTCCATCTCTTGATATCAGCATCTGTTCCTGATGGAGGTGGAACAGCATTTGTGCTTGTGTTCTCTGGGGGTCTTGGACATACTGTCAAAACAGAATTAAAAATATCTTCGTCAATAGAATTCATGTATAGTCTGATCCTTGCTTTCCAAAGTGCAAACTTGGATAAATTGCACACTGGAGGTCTGGTGCTAGCATAATCTTTGTTTTGGGCCATGATTTGTGAAAGAAGAATCTAATAAATAAACTACAACAGAAAAACAGATCTAACTAGGGATCTTTGGGTTCAGGTGTTAGCCTGTACAACCAATCAGGTATGGTATGTTTAACCAACCTGGCTCTGATACCAATTGAAAGTGCAGCTAGATCTGATATACTCTAGAGGGGGGTGAATAGAGTATATGGTGCTTTGAAACTTTTTACAACAGTTGTTGTAATATGTGTGAGCAGGGAAGCAGTAATAAAACTAATCACAGCACTAAGTTAAACAAAAGCAAATCACAGAGTAATCAAGGCCAGAAACAAACATAAAGACAAGCAAAACCAAAAGACACAAAGAAATATAGTGGTTCCCCTAAACTTGGGTACATCCACTCTTCTACCACCCTAGGTAGGAATCCACTGTAGGATGAGTTGATCAGGTGTCCTGGGCACCAATGAGCTTTTGATAAGGTGCTCAAAAACCAAAGCAGATTTTTTGATCAGGTGTCTTGCCACCAATGAGCTTTTGACAAGGTGCTCAAAAACCAAGCTCAAACTTTTGAAGGGAGTTTGAGAAATCCTTTACAGAGAGGGGGTGAGAGAGTGTTGGAAGTCTTCTCTTTCTCAAACAACTGAGAAGACTATGTGGATTGTTGATGTCAAAGCTCCCCCTGAATCCTTGAGATCTTCAGGAAGAAAAACTTTGCTGAGGGTGATAGGCCTTCAAAGATTGAACTCCAGCAATAGATGATTTCAGCAATAGCTGAAATGTTGAATGTCTGGAGTCTGGAAATATGTTGGCCTTGAACACTTTGAAACTAAAGAGATCTGAAGATTTCTGAAAAGATTGATCTCCTTGGATGGGTGTTCTTGAGAATTTCTTGAGACAGAATATTTTTGAATGTATCTCTGTAATTTGTGTGTCTCTCTCTGTATTCTGTTAGATACTCAAAAAATCCTATCTTTTATTCTCTGGTACAGAATAGAATAACATTCTCTGTCAAGTATAGCCGTTAGTCTGCATTAATTGCATCCTTAATTATAAAATCTCTTCTGGAGGAAAGTCCACAGAAATATTCCTTGAAAAATCCCTTGAAACTTGGTCCAGAAATGAATGAAAACGGCTAGGAAATCTCTGAATTAATTGCAGAATAACTCCTTAACTGATTTGAAATTGAATCTAGAAGCATCCTTGAAGTTATCTGAAATCGTCGAACTGAGCTCTACTATCGTCGAGCTGAGCTCAGCGATCTGGAAATATACAGCAGCAAAATATCATCGATCTGAGCTCACAGATCGTCGAACTGAGTTCAGAGATAAAGATCCAAAGCAGAGTCAAAATCGTCGACCTGAGCTCACCGATCGTCGAACGGAGTTCGACGATATAATGAAGTTGAGCTCAGTGATCGTCGAATGGAGTTCGACGATCTGTCGAAGTTGAGCTAGACGATCGTCGATCGGAGTTCGACGAATCGTCGTGCTGAGCTCGACGATATGACTTAGTCTCCAAACAAAAAATCTTGGTCTTCAGGGCAGCTTCCAAACCTAGACTTCTAACCCTTAGACTCAATTCAAATTGACCTATTAAGCTATACAGGAGGTCAAGCATTTGATTCCTAGAGACATAGTGATCCTGACCCAAATTAGTAATAGGGTGTTCCAACAGCGTGAAGTGAAGGAGAATAGCACGTTCATCATCCGTAGCGCGCTTCCCGTGGACTTTCAACGGAGGAGCGATCAAACTTGGTGGATCCACGCATCACGGATCTACAAATCCGAGAGTGGTAACGAAAATTTCTACCAAGAGTTTTCTTTCTCTAGATAGTTCTTGTGGTGGACGAATTTTTGCGTTATTTTCCGATTTGTTTTTCTTCGCGGTTAATCAAATAATAGATCGGTATTTTTCGTTTGGATTTCCGAAAGATTCGTAAGAGGATTGGCGATCCTCGCTTTCTTTTTGTTGGGATAGATCCTACCATCTTTCGAATCATTTTGTTCTTGGTGGATCTATTTTGGTACAACCCAAAAGCTCGTTCGGGATCAAGATTATCCCATTTAGCCGGAAAGAATTTGGCCTATAGCCAACATTCGATCTATTTGCGGAACGGCGATCCGTATTGTTAGCGCGAGCGATAAATAAAATAATTGTTGTGGCTGCATTTTCGTTAGCGTGTGGAATAGAGAGCGTAGATCGTGTCGTAAGCATTATCGTGGACTCCGTGAAAAATCTCTAGGATATACCCTGCATCACACAAGCACAGTGAACTCTAGATTTAATAATACACTGGGCTTGGGTGCTTCATCCAGCCAACCTATAGTTCTAACAACCCCAATTAAGTTTATTTCTGATAAAAGGAAGGGAGTTGTAGAGGTAGCTAGGAAAAATTCTGATCTGCTTAAGAAAACCAAGTTCCAGCAGAAATCGTCGAATGGAGCTCGACGATCGCCGAACGCAGATCGACGATCTCAGGCAAAATCGTCGAACTCAGGTCGACGATCTCTAATTCCTGAACTCTGCCACAGTCGACCGTCGAATGGAGCTCGACGATCTGACCCAAGATCGTCGAACGCAGCTCAACGATCGTCGAACAAAGATCAGAGCTTTGGAAAATCTTTCAAGGGCAAATCAAAATCCAATCCTAGGGGTCCTTCATCCCAAAGCTTTAACCCTTATACTGAATGGATAATACCTCAAAGGAGATATCATCCTGAAGGTTATAAGAGTCAACCAGGGATGTCATTCATTTCTGAGTTTAAAGGTTATCAACCTAGGCCCAAGGTAAACTGGGTCAAAAATAAGTGAATTATTTTATGTGCAGGTGAAGACCTATCCAACATCAAACCAACAATGGTATTTGGATAGTGGGTGCTCAAAGCACATGACAGGAAACAAGGATAACCTCACATCCTTTAAAGCCAAGCTTGGACCCAAAGTCGTATTTGGTGACTCAAACTTTGGACTAACAAAAGGATATGGTGCAGTTCAAATTGGCACAGTCACATTCAAGAAGGTAGCCTATGTGGAAGGACTGAAGCACAACTTGATCAGTATCAGTCTGTTATGTGATGAATGCTACCAGGTGACTTTCAGCAAAGCCTTATGCAAGATCAAGTCAGAGGACAACACAACTGTGTTGACAGGTAAAAGGAAAGGTAACATCTATTTAGTAGATTTTCTTTCAACAGAAGTCGATATTTGTCTGTTTAATTCTGTTAGTAAACCTAATGTTCTATGGCATAAGAGACTATGACATATACACCTTAGAACCATTGCTAGGCTATCCAAGGACAACCTTGTCAGAGGACTACCTTCTGGCCCCTACAAGAAGGAAGGACTCTGCAGGGCTTGTCAATTAGGCAAGCAAACTAAAAAGAGTTTCAAGTCACTTAATAAGAGTGATTCACCTAGGATTTTTTATCTGTTACACATGGATCTCTTTGGACACAATACAGTACAAAGCTTAGGAGGGAAATCTTACACTTTAGTAGTTGTAGATGACTTCTCTAGATTCACATGGGTGTTATTTCTGAGGAAGAAGTCTTATAACTTTAAGTGTTTGATAGAGTTTCTCAAATGCATACAGACTGAGTTCAATACTCACATTGCCCTAATCAGAAGTGATCATGAGACAGAGTTTGATTCTCTTCTTATGCAAGAGTTCTGTCAGAGTGAAGGGATCATGCACACTTTCTCAGCTCCTAGAACTCCTCAACAAAATGGTGTAGCTGAAAGGAAAAATAGAACCCTTATTGAATCTGCCACTACATTGTTTTCAGATGCTCACCTTCCTCTATATTTTTGGGCAGAGGCAGTGAACACCTCCAACTATGTGCTGAACAGAAGTTTAATACATAAACTAAAGGGCAAGACTCCCTATGAATTACTCAAAGGGAAGAAACCTAAAGTAGATTACTTTAGAATTTTTGGTTGTACTTGTTATATACACAATAATGACAAGAAATATTTAGCAAAATTTCAAGCTAAAGCTGATGAAGGAGTGTTTCTGGGATACTCCATGATCAGTAAGGCTTATAGGGTATATAATAAATCATCTCTTAAAATTGAAGAATCTGTTCACATATCTTTTGATGAATCTAACATATCTTTCAAGGAGAAGAACACTTCTACCATAGAACCTTTGCAGGTACACTCTCTAGCTGAAGACTTGGACAGATTATAAATCATTCAAAAAGAGGAAAGCAGTGAAGATGAAGAAGACATTCAACATCATGAAGAGAAACTTCTTGAAGAGCCAGTTGTTGTACCACAAGAGGAAACAATAACACAGGTTGGTGAACAATCAACACCCCCTATTGATTTAGTAACATCAAGAGACCATCCAATTTCCCAAGTAATTGGAGACATCTCAGCTGGTGTGCAAACCAGAAATCAGGTCAACCAAAACCTGTTGCACACTTGCTTCCTATCTCAAATTGAACCTCAATCCATTCAAGATGCAGAGCAAGATCCACACTGGATCATGGCAATGCAAGAAGAGTTGCATCAATTTGAAAGGAACAAAGTTTGGAAACTAGTACCTAAGCCTAAGGATCACTCCATTGTTGGAACAAAGTGGGTGTTCAGAAACAAATTAGATGATCAAGGAGTTATTGTAAGGAACAAGACAAGGCTAGTTGCTCAAGGATACTCTCAAGAAGAAGGCATAGATTATGACCAGACTTTTGCACAGTTGCAAGATTGGAAGCCATCAGAATCTTCTTAGCATATGCTGCACACAAGGGTTTCAAAGTATACCAGATGGATGTAAAGAGTGCCTTTCTCAATGGAGACATCAAAGAAGAAGTCTATGTCAGACAACCTCCAGGTTTTATCTATCCAACCCATCCTGATTATGTTTTTAAGCTGAACAAAACATTATATGGTCTCAAGCAAGCTCCTAGAGTATGGTATGAGACCCTAGCATGCTTTCTCCTGAAAAATGAATTTATAAGGGGTAGAGTAGACCAAACTCTTTTTATTAGAACCCATAAGTCCCATACCCTACTAGTACAGATTTATGTGGATGATATTATTTTTGGCTCTACTGATTCAAATTTGTGCAGAAAGTTCTCCAACCTAATGCATTCTAAATTTGAAATGAGTAGCATGGGCAAGCTATCCTTCTTTCTAGGATTGCAAGTCAAACAACATGCTGAAGGCATTTTTATTTCTCAAACCAAGTATGCAAAAGAATTAGTTAAGAAATTTGTTATGTCTGAAGCATCTTGTATGAAAACACTCATGCCTACTAATGTTGTATTGGATGCTGATGAACATGGGAAACCTATTGATCAGACAACATATAGAGCAATGATTGGCTCTTTAGTGTACCTTACAGCTAGTAGACCTGACATAATGTTTGCTACATGCATATGTGCTAGATTCCAAGTAAGGCCTAGAGAGTCACACCTAATATTAGTAAAAAGAATTCTCAGGTATGTAAAAAGTTGTCCAAATCTAGGTCTCTGGTATCCAAAAGATTCAGCATTTGAATTAACTGGATTTTCTGATGCTGATTATGCTTGATGCAGAATTGACAGGAAAAGCACCAGTGGAACTTGTCAGTTTCTTGGTGACAGACTTGTCTCTTGGTTTTGCAAGAAACAAACTTCTGTGTCAACTTCAACTGCTGAAGCTGAATATATGGCTGTAGGCAGTTGTTGTTCACAAATATTGTGGATTCAAAACCAACTCCTATACTATGGCTACAACTTAGAGAAGTCAAAAATATTTTGTGATAACACCAGTGCTATTTCTATAGCTCAAAATCCAGTCCTCCATAGTAGGACAAAACACATAGAAATTAGACATCACTTTTTAAGGGATAATGTTGAGAAGAACAAAATTGAACTTCAATATATCCCAACTGATTTGCAAAGGGGAGATATTTTCACCAAACCCTTGGATGAAAAAAACACACATTCTTCCTAAATCGGTTAGGAATGTTAGATGGAGGAAGTCTAAAATAATATCCAAGATCTTAAAACTTTAAAAATTGACCAAGACTAGGCAAACATCTTGATTTTTCTAGTGTTTAGAGTGTATTTCTGGTCTCTGAACTGCGCTCGACGATTTCCCCCAGATCGTCGAACGGAGATCGACGCTTTCCGAAATCGTCGAACGGAGTTCAGCGCTTCTCAGATCGTCTGAACTATCTCTCAGGTCAGCGATCGTCGAACGGCGCTCGACGATTTTGTTCTATGAACTATCGTCAAACGGAGCTCGATGCTCTCCAATATCATCGAACGGAGATCGACGATGTTGATGACCTTTCAGGTTCCTTTAGAAGCCCCGATCGTCGAACTGAGTTCAACGATCTTTCCTTTTCTGCGTCGAACCCTAATATAAAATTCATTTTTCGTCCGTCGTTCTCTCTTTGCGCCTTCATTCTCTCTGCAAATTTTCTCCTTCCCTCCAAACATCTCTACACTTGGTCGTTTGGTTGTTTATTCTTTACAGGAAACCATGGCCGTCTCTATCTCCGTTCTAGCCGTCATGAAATTCGATGCAGGTTTCGATATTGACATGAATTCTTTCAGCACCAGTGATCAGATTTTCAAAGATATTCTGGAACTATTCAAGGAGCAAAAGCTTGTTGCTATCATGACTACCAGAAACAAACTACCTGCAAATGAAATTAAGGAGTGGGTCTATACTGCCCACAACCAAGACCAAAATACAATTGTTGGATCAACTTCTGGAACTCAGGTACCTCTGACACCTACCATTCTAACAGAGTTTTTTCAATTAAATTCTGGAAGAGATTCTGTTGAACTGTCTAGAGAAGAATTTTCTACCTTGCTTGATAGAATGGGTCATTCTGATGCAAACCCTAGCAAGCTACTAAAAAAGAACTTAGCTGTTGAATACAGGTTTTTAGCTGATGTAGTGGGAAAGGTTCTGTTGGCCAAGCATTCAGCCCATGATACCATCTCCAGGTATCAGCTGTGCTTGATGAGTGCTTTAGTGGATAAGAAACAGTTAAACTGGGGAGAGATCTTCTTTGATCTGATTAAGAAGAAGATCAATAAGAATTTTGTAAATTATGGAAGGATACTAGGGATGTTTCTCCAAAATAGATGCCCTGCCCTGCTTGTATCAAATGGGATGCATATCAATGCCTCTAAGAGGCTCTCCTGTGCCCTCTTTGGCAAGTGGGACAGACAGATAGTGAAGCCCAGCAGGCCCTCTACAAGCACTACTTCAGGCACAAGGACTGTAACAGTCTCTTTCCCTCAAGTCTCTGCCCCTACAGAAGACTTGCCTGCTGCTTCTCCTCCTTCTCCACCTCTTATTTCATCTCCACCAGTCACCTCCACCATTCAAATTTCATCCACCATCATTATTTCCAGCCCATCTCCTACATCAATTCCATCTCCAATTCCTACACTCACAGAAGAACCATTCCACCCTCTACATCACTACACTCAACCAGATCTTGACACAACATCTCACCTTCCATCATTCAACCTTCTAGATGATTCCTTCATGGATGATTCACTTTCATCCCCTCCTAATCTACCCTCTTCATACACATCATATCAATAGCTTCTTCAAGACATCATTGCTCAACCCTCCTTCACACCTTCTATCTCCATACCACTATCTTCCATTTCCACAATCCCCACATCTCAACCTTCCTTTCCCCCATACACCAGCTCTCCACCAACATCTCCAGCTGCTCCACCTTCCTTCTCTACCTCTGCTCAAGTCCCTATTGAGCATGTAGATATTCCAGCCTTATCTGACAGACTATATGAGCTGATAGCTCCCAGGCTGTCACTTCTGTTGGAGACCTCCTTGGCTCCACTCTTCAAGTTAGTTGCAGACTTATCTGCCAGGCTCTCCTCCATCTTTCCTCCTCAGGCAATCCCTTCCTTTGGGTGCCTTGATCCAGCTGTCTCTGAATCTAAGCAGGGGGAGATGCCTCATGAAGATGTTAGATTGCCTGGTGCTGCTGCTGCTGTTACTTCAACTCAAGCTCCAGCCTCAACTCCACAAGTTGCTGTTTTCCCAATCGATCTCAGATCTTTATTATCAGCTTTTGATTCAGTTTATTTCAGCTGTCTCCCAGTAAGCACTGCAGTCCAGCCATCAGAGGATCTCTCCAAGGCCATTGTGCCCTTCTCAAGCTGTGATACCAGCTTAATTAGCTCCTATATAAATTCCCTATATACTACTGAGCCTTTTGTTTCCATTGATCTTACTGCTGCTACTCCTGCTAACAATAATGTTATTGTTTCTATTGCTGCTGCTGATATTGTTGATATTGCTAACAATTCTGATGATTTAATCTCTAAGGATATATATATGACAGAGGCATATGAATTTGAGCATGCTGTCACTACTAATGTTGCCCCTGCTGATGTGTTTGTATCTGAAACTATTTTCTCTGAATCTGTTGCTGCCCCAGTTGCTGTTGTTACTACTGCTGCTATATCTTCTAAAAGTATTGCTCCTGAAAGTTCTATATCTACTGTATCTGCTGCTGCTACAATGACTGTCATTACTGTTACCTCTGCTCCAACCCAACAACAGAAAGATTATCTGAAAAAGATTGATGCTTTATATGATGAACAAAGCTCTGAAAGTGATCAGTTCAGAACTGATTCTGATAATTCCTCAGCTACTATAGCAAGGAAAAGAAAAGCAAGAAGCAAGGCAATAAAAAGAGTTCCACCAGCTAAAGTAAAAGATACCAATGATATTCCTTACTACATTCTTCATGACTGCCCTATAACTGAACACTTGATGCAATATTCCAATAATCAACTAAAGGCTATGAAGAAGAAGAGTAAATATGAGAAAGGTTCCTCTCAGTTCCATCATCCTCCTCCACCTCCTCCTCCTGATGCAGGTGCAGGTGGTAGCTCTGCTGTTCATCCTTCTCCTAGAAGTCAAAACCCCTATCAGCCTCATGGAAGATCTCAATATAGGGGAAGCCAATCCAGAGGCTCTCAATCTAGGAGAGGAAATTATAGAGGTAACCAAAGAGAACTTCAAGTCTATTCAGAAGGTTACTCCAGGCAGCACCCATACTCAAGGGAAGGGCCAGGTTCTTCGGATACTACTTCAGGTCCATTTCCCTATAAGCTCAAAGAATTAGTCTCATCCAGAGCTCCTCCAGATAATACTTCAAACAGATACGAGCCTCCAGTGCCTTCTGAGGATCCAAAGATTAATCCTACTGCACGGACTGCTAGAATGAAGGAATTAGCTGCCTTGGATCAGATTAAGAAAGCCAGAGAGCAAGGCAAGGACACCTCCAGCATTACTACCTTGTCAGAACAGAGAAAGAAGGAACTTGAAAGATATGCTCCCAGCAAGTTTTTTGATTCTGAAAGATACATGGCGCTGCACCCTGAAGCTGTAGTACCAAGGCCTAAACAACAAACATATCTAGGTGCAGCTGATGACAGAAGATCAAAGAAGGAAGCTCTTAATCCAAATAGAGAAATTAAACTTATAAAGAGTAAGGAGAAAGAGTAATTTTGTAAGGTGACAATTATTCTGATCTATCTGAGATATTATATCTGTGATTCAGCAATGTTGTTGTTTGTTATATTGTTGCTTTGTATGTTGTTTTTAATTTCTCCAATTTCTGTAAATAGTAATCCTAACCCAAATATGGGGAGATTGTTGGAACACCCTATTACTAATTTCGGTCAGGATCACTATGTCTTTAGGAAACCTGTTTTTGATCTCATTGTATAGATCTAAAGGTCAATTAGAATTGAGTATAAGGGTTAGTAGTTAGGCTTGGAAGCTGCCCTCAAGACCAAGGTTTTTCAGTTTGGAGACTAAGTCATTTTCGTCGAGCTTAGTACGACGAATCGTCGAACTCCAATCGACGATCGTTGAGCTCACTTCGACGGATCGTCGAACTCCATTCGACGATCGCTGAGCTCAACTTCAACAAATCGTCGAACTCCATTCGACGATCTTCCAGCTCAGTTCGACGATCTTGACTCCAGTTTGTTCCACTGTCTCTGATCTCAGTCCGACGATAGTTGAGCTCAGATCGACGATCTCTGTTGCTATATAAGTCCAAATCGCTGAGATCAGTTCGACGACAGTAGAGCTCAGTTCGACATTTTTCTGAAGAGTTCAACGACTGTCAAGATTCAAATTCAGAACAGTTAAGGAGTTATTCTCAGCAATTAATTCAGAAGATTTTGTAGCCGTTCTCATTTATTCTGGAGCAAGTTTCAAGGAATTATCAAGGAATGTTTCATTGGACTTTCCCCCAGAAGACAAACGCAATTAAGGAAGTCATTTATGACAGGCCAACGGCTATCTTGACAGTGGATCATTTCTATTCAGACATCAAGAGAATAAAAATCAATTATCAAAAACCTCTGAAATAAGAAATCCAGTAGAAAAAAAAGAGAAGAAGAACAAGAGAGAGACACAGATTCAAAAACATTCATTCTCTGCAAATCTTCTTCTGCAACAACATCTTTCTCAACACCAACTGTTCACAAAAGAAAGAAAAAGAGTTGCAGACATGTTCTGTCTATAAGAATTCATACAAGAACACCATCACTAAAAGAGATCAACCATCTGAAATCTTCAGATCTCTTTTGATTCAAGTGTTCAAGGCATCAACATTCAAGACTCCATACACCTCACATTTTAGCTGTTGCTGAAATCATCATTTGTTGGAGATCAATCTCTGAAGGCCTATCACCCTACTGCAAAGCCTCATTTCCTGAACAACTACAGATCTCAGGGGGAGCTTTGACAACATCAATATCCACATAGTCTTCTCAGCTGCTTTGAGAAAGAGAAGACTTCCATCACTCTCTCATCCCCACCTCTGTAAAGGGTTTTTCAAACTCCCTTCAAAAGTTTGTGTGTGGTTTTTGAGCACCTTATCAAAAGCTCATTGGTGGCAAGACACCTGATCAAAAAATCTGGTTTGGTTTTTGAGCACCTTATCAAAAGATCATTGGTGCCCAGGACACCTGATCAACTCATCCTGTAGTGGATTCCTACCTAGGGTGGTAGAAGAGTGGATGTACCCAAGTTTAGGGGAACCACTATAGCTCCTTGTGTCTTCTGGTTGCTTGTCTTTATTTTTGTTTCTGGCTGTGATTGTTTTGTGACTAGGTTGCTCTGTGGTTAGATTTATTATTTGCTTCCCTGTTCACATTAGAATACAACAACTGTTGTAAAAAGTTTTAATAAAGCACCATACTCTATTCACCCACCCCTCTAGAGTATATCAGATCTAACTCACACTTTCAGACCTATTCCGCCCTTCCATCGAAGAGGGGGAGCTCATGGAGATAGATCGACGACCTTCATGGATGGAACCAGTTGTAACTTTCCTTTCCACGGGAGAGTATCTGGAGGGGGCAGATAAGAAGAAGCACAGGAATAAGTCAGCGTACTACCTCCTCCAGGACGGGCAGCTGTATAGGAAGACACTCTAGGGGATGTTGGCTCATTGCGTGGCTGAGGGGGAGGTACAAAGAACCTTAGAGGAAGTCCACTCCGGAGAGTGTGGGAGTCACTCCGGGAGTTAGACCCTGGAAGGGAGGATTGTCAGACAGGGATACTTCTTGCCACCCTGGGCCATGATGCAATGGAGTTCACAAGAAGGTGTCACAAATGCCAGCCGTTTGCCCCCCTCCAGCTATAGCCGGCTCAGCGACTCAAAAGTATCACAGCCCCCTGGCCCTTCCCCATTTGGGGAATGGATTTGGTTGGACCGTTTCCCAAGGCCAGTGGACAGAGGAGGTTCCTCATAGTAATGATCGATTATTTCTCCAAGTGGTTGGAAGTGAAGGCGCTGGCCAAGGTGACCTCCCAAGTTATCAGAAACTTTGTTTGGGGGAGATCATCTACCGCCATGGACTGCCCCAGGCCATTGTTACGGACAACGGACCCCAGTTCGCCTGCGCTGAGTTCACTAGTTTCTGCGAGCAGCTTGGAATCAATCTCAGGTTCGCCTCGGTCCATCACCCCAGGAGCAACGGGCAGGTGGAGGCCGCGAACAAGATCATTGTCAACCTCCTGAAAAATAAAGTGGAAAATATAAAGGGGAGCTGGGTGGAGCAGCGTCCCGCGGTTCTCTGGGCCCTGAGAACCACCCCAACACAGCTACGGAGAGACCCCCTTCAAACTCTCTTATGGGTGTGAGGCAGTGCTACCCGTGGAATTTGAAGTTCAAACACCCCGAGTTATTGCGACCAAGGAAGGCAGGTTAGAATGGCAGGATGAGAACGAGGAGGAGCTGTGGCTCTCCCTTGACATGGTGGAAGAACTGTGAGATTTTCCGCCCTCCGGCAGGAAGAGGTGAAGAGGCGGATGGCCAAGTACTTCGACAAGCACGTCGGAGTCAAACAATTTGTGGAGGGGGACTTGGTGCTGAAGAAGGGGGATGCAGCAGGGAGATCGGCAACAGCGGGGAAGCTCAACCCTAGCTGGGAAGGTCCATTTATTGTAAAAGAAGCCTTGAGATCAGGGGGGTATCGACTCCAAAATGTTGAGAGCGAGAACCTAAGTCTCACCTGGAGTGGTGACGACTAAAAATGCTTTTTCCCTTGAAGCTTGTAAGTTATGCCTTGATTTTTAATGAAAATTCTTTAATATGCTAAGGTTGTCGCAATGAGCTCGCATGAAGAAGTGAAGTGAATTTGGACCCCGAGCAGATCCCATTGTCAGGCTCTCACATAGCTGGCAGGGCTGGAAGTCACTCGGTATCATCCTTGGGCCTCGAGCAGATCCCGCTGTCAGGCTCTCACCTAGCTGGCAGGGCTGGAAGTCACTCGATGGTATTAGTAGTGGACCCCGAGCAGATCCCGCTTCCAGGCTCTCACCTAGCTGGCAGGGCTGGAAGTCACTCGGTGTCATCCTTGGGCCTCGAACAGATCCCGCTGTCAGGCTCTCACCTAGCTGGCAGTGCTGGAAGTCACTCGATGGTGTTAGTAGTGTACCCCGAGCAGATCCCGCTATCAGGATCTCACCTAGCTGGCAGGGATGGAAGTCACTGGGTGTCATCCTTGGGCCTCGAGCAGATCCCGCTGTCAGGCTCTCACCTAGCTGGAAGGGCTGGAAGTCACTCGATGGTGTTAGTAGTGGACCCCGAGCAGATCCCGCTATCGGGCTCTCACCTAGCTGGCAGGGCTGGAAGTCACTCGTTGTCATCCTTGGGCCTCGAGCAGATCCTGCTGTTAGGCTCTCACCTAGCTGGCAGGGCTGGAAGTCACTCGATGGTGTTAGTAGTGGACCCCGAGCAGATCCCGCTGTCAGGCCCTCAACTAGCTGGCAGTGCTAGAAGTCACTTGGTGTCATCCTTAGACCCCGAGCAAATCCCGCTGTCATGCTCTCAAATAGATGGCAGGGCTGGAAGTCACTCGGTGTCATCCTTAGACCTCGAGCAGATCCCGATGTCAGGCTCTCACCTAGCTGGCATGGCTGGAAGTCACTCGATGGTGTTAATAATGAATTTGGACCCCGAGCAGATCCCGTTGTCAGGCTCCCAACTAGCTGGCAGGGTTGGAAGTCACTCGGTGTCATACTTAGACCTCGAGCAGATCCCGCTGTAAGGCTCTCACCTAGCTGGCAGGGCTGGAAGTCGCTCGATGGTGTTAGTAGTGGACCCCGAGCAGATCCTGCTGTCAGGCTCTAAACTAGCTGGCAGGGCTGGAAGTCACTCGGTGTCATCCTTAGACCTCGAGCAGATCCCGCTGTCAGGATCTCACCTAGCTGGCAGGGCTGGAAGTCACTCGATGGTGTTACTAGTGGACCCCTAGCAGATCCCGCTGTCAGCCTCTCAACTATCTGGTAGGGCTGGAAGTCACTCGTTGTCATCCTTAGACCTCGAGCAGATCCCGCTGTCAGGCTCTCACCTAGCTGGTAGATCTGGAAGTCACTCAATAGTGTTAGCAGTGGACCTCGAGCAGATCCCGCTGTCAGGCTCTCACCTAGCCGACGGGCTGAAGGTCACCCAGGGAAGTCCTTACCCCCCCAGGTAGTGCCTAACAAACTTGACCCTTCCAAGAGAGGAGAGCTCGGCATGGGCGAGTTCGAGCTCGCTAATCCAGCTCGGACTCGGCAGAAGATCGAAAATCCAGGGCCTTGGACCTCGCTAAGAGGAGGCGGGTCCCGCCGGGCCACCTCGTCCCCCCACTATGTTTTACTCGGGAAGATTTAGAGAATTTGGTCTCACATCGATAAGATGGCGGACAGCTCACGAGCAAGCTGGGGCAAATCCTGAGAATTGGCGAGCCAGGCCCTGGGACCTCGCCAAGGGGAGGCGGATCCCACCGAGAGGACCCTCCCCCACTTTATTTTACTTGGGAAAATTCAGTAAGTTCAATTTTTTGATTGAGAAGGCCAAGGACAGCTTGCGAGCGAGCTGCGACGAAGCCCTGGGAATTGCCGAGCACTCAAGGTACTCTCTCGTGGGCGCGTACTAATGACTATCCTACTCACAGTACTTGTCTATGTGAGGTCGCCTGGGGAAGGGCTTGCGGGCACACAAGACAGAACAAAAAGAGATGGAAAAATGGCTCTGATATGATCAAAAATCTTTTTTTTTCATTGAATAATGGTATTTACAGGTGGAGCTCGTCTCGACGAGGAAACAAAAGAAAAGCATACATATTTAGGCCTCCCCCCCCACCAGACTGGTCCTCCCCTTCGCCCGATTGATCCTAGAAGACCTTCCCGGCCATCGTGTCCGGGCTATCCTCCTTCTCGCTGGGTGGCGTTGCCGGGAACAAGCTTGCCATTAGGTCCTTGGCGGAGATCTCCTTGCACCCCTCCACCAGCACCCCTGTGTGCATCTTCATTTGGAGGGTGCATTCGACAGCTTGGATGGAGTTGATCCGCAGACTCTCGACGAGGTCGGCCTCACCAAAGACCCGTGGCCACTTATAGGGGAGGGTAGGGTCGACGTCGCTGGCCAGGAAGAAGATCTCCGCATGGTGGCGGGCCTCGCGGCTGAGGTTCTGATTCTCCTCCTTCAGCCTCGCATTCGCCCCCTCTTGCTCGGCAAGCCGGGCGCGCAGCAGGCCGATCTCCTCCTCCTGCTCGGCATTGCGAGCCCGCAGCTCCTCGGCAGCCTTGGTATCCTGATGAAAGAGAGAAATTCGTTAACAGCGCAAAATATTTCAAGTAAAAGAGGGAAGAAGCCTAATACTCACCAATCCGCCGGCGGCCTGGGCGAGGAGATCCTCGGCGATGTCGAGCCGCCTTGCCTGGTCGGTGACCTTGTCCTTGGAGACATCGCGAGCCTGCTCGGCTTTTAGGAGTTGATTGCTGAGGGTGAAGCTACGACGGGTCAGAATGTGGTGGAGCTCCATGGCCCGCAGATGGGCGTACAGACCCTCATGGCCGAGCTGCCGCAGGATCATGTTCTTGTATGCCTCGGCATCCTCACGGCCATAGAGGCCGAAGCCGAGGGCATAGGCGTGGCCGGTGGTGGGCTCGTGGTTATGCCAGGAAGGATACAGGGTGGAGACAGAGACCCGATGGGCCAGCTCATCCCACTGCACCATGGGCTCACCCGCCGAGTCCTTCCACCGCCCCCAAAGTTGAAGAGGGGATGTTGTTTCGGCGCCCCGCGCTCGCGAGCCACCCTTTTCGCCGAAGGAGGTGGGGAGATCGCCGCCGCGGAAGCAGGAGCCTCGCTGCCCTTCCGACCTTTGCTGGTGATCTCATTCAGCGGGCTCTCCGACGACGCGTCAGGGATGGTCTCGGGCGAGCTCATGTATTTGGGGCTGGATTGATGTTGTTTCCCCGAGGAGCGAGCACGGCCTTCTTCATCTTTTTTGGTAATGGCTGGCGGTGTGGCGGGTTCGACCCCACATCCTCAGGCCACCTCTTGGTGGAAGAGGGTTGGGAGAAGGCCGCCTCATCTCGGCAGGCCGCCACCGCCGCCTTCTCGCGAGCTATGGGGTCCGGGTGCGATCCCGAGTCCGTGAACATCGGATTCACAGGGATTAGCCTCTTCCCTGTGAAAAAGAACTTGGAAAAAGGTAGATCTTTAGCAACAATGTGGCGAGCTCGGCAAAAGTGGGGGGAACAATACCTTCGCCGGGTAGGACAGGGAGAAGCGTGTCAAGGCCCCTCCGCAGGTACGCGACCTCGAAGTCTTTGTGGAGGAAGTATTTGTGGAGCTCGGCATCGTTGCCGGACACGACACTCGGGCGGTACACCTCCTCACCTTTTTTCTGCGGCGAGTACGGGATGTTGCCGAGATCGCCCTCGATAAAGGTGATCCTGGTCATCCAGTTACGGTTCTTGTTCGCGATCTCGCGAACTTTGATCAGCGAGCCGCCGAAGTAAGCGACCCCATCCGGCATCGCCTTATAGGAGAAGAGTTTCCTGAACACTGTCAGGTTGAACTCTATCCTCTCTCGCCGGAGGTAGCTCGCGAATGCCAGCATCATGGCGATGGCGTTGGAGTTTAGCTGCGCGGGTACTGCGCCATAGTACTTCAAAAATTTTCGGACCTCCAGCCAGAGGGGGAGGCGCAACCCCACCTCAAAGTGAGAAATAGGGAAGGCGAGCTCATCGTCGTAGAAGGTATTGATGGCGTCCCCTGGCCTCGACCGGCGCGCCTCGAAGCCCGGCGTCACATATTCTTCCTCGAACTCCGCGAGCTCCTCCTCGCTGGTATGCCCCTTGAAGAAGCAGTAGTCGGTGAAGTGCGGGGCGCACTTGCTGCGACCATCGGCGTCGGGGTTGGTCTTGCCCATGATCGCGAAAGAAGATGGGGCGCGAGTAGAAAAGGGGAGAAGCGCAGAGAGAAAGAGAAAGCAATAAAAGCACAGTACTGGGGTTGGTGGTGGGGGGCATCCAATCGGCTCAGCTCGCCGCCCCAGCTCGCCACCCCCAACTCGCCACCCCAGCTCGCCGACTTCCGGCGCGTCCCAACCAAGGCTAAGTCAAACAGAACAATATATTATTTGAATACTGCATGACCAAGAATATTCTAAAGTTACTTATTACAGAGATCAAGTGTAGGAATAAAAAAGCGGGGCGTGCAAGCAGGGGGAACACCAGGAGGTGAGTACCGGCTGGCTCGGTAAAGGAGCCACCCTCTTATCTACCCTGGTCTCGCGGCTCCCGCCCCCCAGACTGCCGCGCACGGAGCAGCTCGCGGATCCTCCCCGAATTCCTCTGCGCCACTGAGAGGCCATCATCTATCTTGTCCAGAAGCCGGGAAGGTGACATCAGCTCGCCAGCCTGGCCGCTTCACACCTAGTCAGCGAGACACGCGTAGTCGCGTTGTAACGTTTCGTTGACCCCCTGCACCTCGCGCTGCCCTCACACCAACTTCTTGAGAAGCTTAATCTCCCTCCTCGTCAGCTCGACTTGATCCACTTCGGGGTCCAGGGAAGAGTCCATCAAGCTTGGGGAGGGGAGGGGAGAGTAGTGGGCTGCCTGCGAAGATTCTTCGGGAGCGAATTGGCTGGGGGGAACTGTGGAGACAAACGTCAGCAAAAAGAGGAATGCAGGAAAAGCACATGAGGCAGGAATCCAAGCAAAGTTGACCTGATGAGCTCGGCAACTCGAAGGAGATGTGGGGAGGAATGAACCTCAGATCCTTCCCGCGACCTGGGCCGCGAGTCCCCGGTGAGAGAAGCTCAAATCCCGGGGTAGGGATAGTTTCCAGACCCACCCCGCGGCCACGACAGATTGCCGAGGAGAGGGGGCGCGCACCGGCAAGCTCGGCATCTGCGAGCTCAGCCCCAAGGTCCCAAAGGGAGGGGACGGCTCCAGGTGGCGGTTTTCCGGGGTCATGAACCGCGAGTCCCCAAGAGTGGTCTTGGCTCGCGGGGTGGCGTCTCGCGGCGCCGCGTCTTCTACACCATCAGGGCGGCTGTCTGGGTCGTCGCAGATCTCGACAACGTTCCTCCCCCTTTCAGAGGCAGGCAGAGTGGAGGAGCCGGTCCCATGCTCCAAGGTGGCCCTCAGGTCATCATAGATGGTCTTGGCTGCCTGAGGGAACGGTTTCATCTTCTTGGAGATGGGCTCGGCAGAGCCACCCCTTGACACAGTGGCAGGGACCGCCGTCAGGGCGGCTACGCGAGCTGCAGAGGCCTAGCGAGATCGGTCAAGGCGCTCCTGGATATCCTTGGGTATCGGAATCTTGGCAGGGCTAGAGCAAAGGGAATGGCAAGAGTCAGGCAGGTACGCAGGTGCATATATATAGCCGCAGGTGGACCCCACCCGAAGATTCCCTCCAGTCCACCACACGCTCACCAAACACTTGGGTTTGGATGTTTCTTTCCGAGCTTTGCCAAGCTCAAAAAGAGCGGGATTATGTACAACCCCATCTCCGGCGAATAAGGTCTCCAGGAACCAGACCGATCGGGCTGGAGCTAGTGGGCGAGCTCAGCAGTAGAGAGGCCGAGCCCGAGCTCGGTATTCGTCGAACGGGAGATTGGCATTCGTGACCGCGAGCTCGGCATTCGCCGAGCTAGTCCAAGAATCCTCGAGCTGAGGTCGACTAATGGAGACCAACGGATGGGCGAGCTCGTCATCCCATCTTGCGCTCTCGTAAAGGAGCTCGGCAATAACAGGCGAGCAGGATCCGCCGAGGTGGCCAGGCTCCCCAGCTCGCCCAGATCTATGAGGTACTTTTTACTGTTTTGCCCCCGCAGGTCCGGAGTTTGGCTGTTGGTAGACCCAACCAAGGGTTTTTTGGTAACGTCAGGTCAGTTTAGTTTGGTTATTGGCAGTTCAGATTCTGAAAACTATAAATAGGACCCAAGGGGTATCCCAGAAGGCATGCTTCCTGTGCTCTCCTGCTCCAGTTTTCAAGTGCTTTCTGAGGGTACCTTAGCTCGGCCTCTGGCTAAGGAGAGGAAGCGCTCTTAGATCTTCCGGGTGTTTGGTGGGTCCTCCCCGCCGAGCCCTTGGGTCGGTTCCCCTTGTTTCTTTTGTTGTTTTGCTTGCAGGAGCGAAGTAGGCGCGCGATCACCCCTTCCCCGGGGTGAACTCCACAGGAGACCGTTTTTCGGTTTCAACAATAAAGCTAATCAGTTTTTCAATATTTATGCTTACATGAGTCTTCTCCCAGAAGCTGTTGTCCCAAGAGCAGTCTCTTTCAACATCATTGAAGAATCTGATATGACAATGTCCAAGAGAGAAGCTGCTAATCCTAACAAGGAAATCATATTCAGACACGCTTCTGAGAAAGCTGAGAAAGACAAATCCAAGAAGCCTAAATAACTTTTTGATTAGTATATTTTCTGAACTATTTATGTTAATTCATCATAAAGCACTTGTTGTATATATCTGCTAGATTTTTATTCTCTGACAGATATCTATTGTTTTGCTTTATGATTGTATTGTATTTTATATTTTGTTTAGTGACCTCACCCAAATAGGGGGAGATTGTTGGAACCCTGATTTGATTTTGGGTTAGGTTCACTACTTAGGATGATTGACCCACCTTGTATAGCCAGGGTCAAGCTTGTCAGTCCTAGAGTTTAGGCTAGTCATTAGAATCAATCTTCATGGACCAGCCGGTAGTGGACTTCCGGGGAATCAAGACTTAGAAGAATTCAGAGTTCAGATTATTAGTTCGAAGTTCTTCGAACTCAGCTCGACGATCGTCGATCGACAAACTCAGAGTTCGTTCTCTGAGTTGAGCTCGACGATATTCGAGCTCAGGTCGACGATTTCCTCCCTAAAGACAGATTCTCTGATCGACGAACTTAGAGAATAGAATTAACAAGATATTTCCAGATTGAGGGTCACTGAGCTCAGGTCGACGAATAGGATTTCTAAACTCGACGAAATTGGAACTCCGGTCGACGAAATCTGCCCAGAGGTCGACGAACTCTATTTTGAGTCAGACAGATAAGTTTTCCATATTTCTGTCCCTAATTCATTCTATTCCTTGGCAGTAATTCTCTGAGTAATGTATCCGTTCATGGCATCATTAAATATGGATTTCATCCGAGTTAATTGCTTGCTTATTTTACCGGGATAGTTGGGGAAACTCATTAAAGACTATATTCCAACCATTTCAATTCCCAGAATCTGATCAGCAATTACTGCTTATAATTCAAATTTCAAAAGCAGAATGAGATAACAAGATATAAAAGTGAGATTCTTTTTCAGACGATAGAGAGACACATATACACAAAGAAACAAGATAGAAAAATTCTAAAAAAATTCATTCTATCTTCATCAGCATATCTTCTCCAAAGCTTTCAAGAGACAATCAAAGAACAATCAGTCTGAAAGCTTGCTGGAGATCAACAATAAATATGAAGACCTACACCCTGAGTAAAGCTCCAGTCTTCCTGAACTTTTCAACATCTCAGGGGGAGCTTTGATACCAGAAATCCACTGAAGTCTTCTCTGTTGTTTAGAGAAAGAGAAGACAGCATCACCTTCTTAACCTCCTGTATAAAGGGTTTATTAACTCCCTTCAAATATTTTTGTCAGTTTTTGGGTACTTGAGCAAAAGCCTAAAGGGTTGTCAGATCTCCCTACAAATAGATCTTGTGGTGACAGGGCACCTGAGCAAAAACCTGTAGTGGCAGGCACCTGATCAAAAAACTGCTAGTGGATTCCTACCAGGGTGGTAGAAGAGTGGATGTACCCATATTTTGGGAACCACTATAAATTCTTGTGTTGTTTATGTGTTCATTCTTCGCTGTTTTGTTGTGCTGTGATTGTGTAGTTTAACTTAGTTCATATTTCATTTTATACTACTACTACTACTATTATCACTAATTCTCTGATAAATTATAAAAATAGTAAAAAGAATTTAAACTACTATATTCACCCCCCCCCTCCCTCTAGAGTATATTAGATCTATCCCCTATCTTTCACTATTCGAGGACTTCGTGTCACGTATCAGAGTGGCCTCTTTTGTGGCTAAGGATAGATTGGATGTGCTGCTACCTAATGGGTGTTTGATGTGCGCGGATAGATTCTGCTGCTTTAAAGTACTGATTGGAAGTCAAACATTTGACTTGGAAGCATCACTTCTGCCATTAGTATAGTTTGATGTGATCTTTGGCATGGATTGGCTCTCCGAGCAACATGCATACATCGATTCTAGTTTGAAGACTATCAAACTAGGGTTGAATACAAGCCAAGAAACTACTTTCTCTGGTTTGAATGGATCGAGCAAGACGCGGATGATTGCTCTCCAAGTAGTTAAAGCAGTTCACGAGGGGCAAAGTTGTTTTTCACCCTATTAGAGGCTAAGAAGCCCAAGTCTGGTTTGGTCAGTATCCCAGTGGTGTCGGAGTTTGCTGACATGTTTCCCGAAGATCTCCCTGGAGCCCCACCTTAGAGAGAGATTGAGTTCACCATTAAGTTGGTGCCGGCTGCCAAGCCGGTGTCACGGTATCCTTACCGCTTAGCATCGAGAGAGATGGCAGAATTGAAGGCACAGCTTTAAGAATTGTTAGAATAAGGGTTTGTGCGTCCAAGTTCATCACCTTGGAGCGCCCCGTTCCTCTTTGGAAAGAAGAAGGACAGAATTCTGCGATGGTGTATCGATTATTGGGAATTAAATAAGCTAATAGGGAAGAACAAGCACCTGATTTCGAGGATCGATGATCTATTTGACCAGCTAGTCGGGTCGACTGTGTATTCGAAACTAGACTCGAAGTCTGGATATTATCAGTTGGGAATTAGGGAAAGTGATATTCCCAAGACGATATTTAGCATGCGTTATGGACATTATGAGTTCACTTTCATGCCTTCCGAGCTGACGAATATGCCATCTGTGTTTATGGACTTAATGAACATGAGGTTCAAGGAGTATTTGGATCAATTCGTGATAGTGTTCATCGATGATATCCTGGTGTACTCCCAGTCCGAGGATGATCATGTGGACCACTTGCATATCATTCTGGAGACCTTGAGGAGTACTCAGTTGTACGCCAAAGTCTTCAAATGTGAGTTTTGGTTATCTTCTGTGGCGTTCCTTGGTCATATTGTCAGTGGTGAGGGTATCATAGTGGATCCGACAAAGTTTGCTGCAATACGGGAGTGGCCTGTATTGTCTTCTATGGCAGAAGTCTGGAGTTTTCTCGGACTTGCCGGCTACTACAGGAGCTTCGTGGAGAACTTCTCGCAGATAGCTTTACCCCTCACGAACCTGACAAGGAATGATTAAAAGTTTGCTTGGTCGCCAGCGTGCGCACAAGCTTTTGAAGAGTTGAAAAGTCGTCTGACCACAATGCCTATTCTACACTCTCCATGTGGGACAGAAGGCTTTGAGATCTACAATGATGCTTTAGACAGCAGCTTAGGCTGCATTTTGTTACAGCATTAGAGTGTAGTAGCTTATGGTTCACGCTAGTTGAAGGTGCATGAGAGAATTATCCGGTCCATGACTTGGAGTTGGCGGCCATGATATTCGCATTGAAGCTCTGGAGGTACTATTTATATGGAGTGAATGTCGACATTTACACAGATCATAAGAGCTTGAAGTATCTGTTGGATCAGAAGGACTTAAATATGCATCAGCGAAGGTGGATGGAGTTCCTTGGGGACTACACCTTCAAGATTCATTATTTCCCTGGCAAAGGTAATGCAGTTGCGGATGCATTAAGTCGTAGAGCTCCCGCACAGGCTAATTAGTTATTAATGCATGAAGAACATCGCGTTTGGTATTTGGATGCCTTAGAGATCTCTTGTGTTGATAGGAGGTCGAGTAATGAAGTACGTTTGAATTGGATTGAGATACAGTTGTTGGGTTTTGATATACGTCACAACACTTGTGCGCAACAGAAATGGAACAAGAAAACACGAAATAGTTTGGATCTAGTGATGAACATTAATCAAGAAGTAAAGTGCGGTAAATAAAATTTTATCTTTGAGGGATTGAGTCAATACTCAACCATGGTGCTCCGATTGATTCCAACGAACGGCAACAACTTGAGTTCCGAGCATGGAATAATGTCCACGCCTCTAGAGTTGATCCACACGAATAGGAGAACCCTTAGACTCTTGTCACACAAGATCTAGGTCGAAAGATAATATTCTGCGTCTTCACAGACTGCTTGGTCTGTCATAGAAGAGGAGGCAGGGACGAGTACGAACGCCCTGGAAACACTTTCCGGCAAAGTATAAGGAAAATAGACAGTCGGCGGTGAGATCGGCATAGTCGGCCTTAGCGGAACAATTTCGTCAGTAGGGGAGAAGAGCCAACTCGGGATTAGGTCTTCACGTAACTCTGTTGCTCGGTTTACTATATATAACATTTATATACTAAGTACCGAGCCAACCCATATCAGCAGACCGCGCTTAATTGGACTTAGAGAAAATAAACCAGACGAAACAAAATTCATCGAGTATAACACCGATATTCGACGAATCAACACTTGACTTGACGAATCGTTGAGTATACACGTCAATATTTGACAAATCAACACTTTATTCGACGAATTGTTGAGTGCACTCAACGCACTCAACACCTCAATGCTAGACTCATCGAATCAACACTTGCCTCGATGAATTGTTGAATGAACTCGACACACTCAACGCCATCATTTGATAAGTCAACATTTAACTCGATAAAGGCGTCGAATGATCTCGACACTATCCTCGCCTAATTCGATAAGTCAACATTTGACTCTACGAAGGCGTCGAGTGGTCTCAACACTCTCAACGTCTAATAGACAAGTCAACATTTGACTCGACGAAAACATTGAGTGATCTCGACGCACTCAATGCCTTGCTCAGTAGACTTGATACACTCAATGCCAACATTCGACAAATCAACGATTAACTCGACGAATTGTCGAGTGGTCTCAATACTCTCAACGTTAACTCGACGAATCAACCCTCGACTCGACAAAAGTTTTGAGTGGTCTCGATGCACTCAACACATGGCTGAGTCCATTCCTTTACTCATCTTATGCCAGTGCTTGGTTCTTCAGTCATCACATGAGCAAGACCAACATAATTCAATCTTCCAAATTCTCCAAACATTCTTATATGCGACCATAATAGGATCAAACTACATTGGCAGTAAGACTATATGTTTGATCACTTCCAGATCACCATGATAACACCAATAGTCTCTCACTTGATCTTGAAAGTATCAAACAAAAGCTTCACAAACAATGAGTAGCATCTAGCAATGCATCATTGCTCCCCAAACAATAAGAGTTTAAAACTCAAAAGCTATTGTGACCAATGTATTAGTGTTGTCATGTCCGTTCGTCCCTTACATCCGGATAGAGCTAGAGGTATAGACCGTGTCACCCTCATAATTGTTCAATCCTAGTTTCCTAATCTAGAATGGACTTCCAGAAATTGGTGAGTCCAATGTCACATATTGACTCAACCAAGCATGACCATGCATTTCTCAGTCTCATTCCATCAAGGAGACCATGGATGCAACTCTTGTCATATAGGAGGACAAATCCCATCTCTACTCACACACAAACAACCAAATGATTCGTAACGTACCCAATAACCACCTTTATCATCCAAATTTCTCAATACTGGTCTTTTGCTAGCATCAACGCACGTTGTTCCTCACACGATGAATGTTGTGATTTCAGGTCAAAGGAACACAAACACCATTACCACTTGAGCCATACTTGTGACACATTCATATAATAATCCACAAAGTATTCTCATGGTGGGTCTGTCCAGTACAACTTGTTCACTAACAAGTACCCATGTGATCACTTGATATAACAATTTCATGACCTATGAGAACCGGTCATCAGTCAATGTACATGCTAGTTTTAATGTATCATCATCACCCTTAGATTCTAAGATGACACTCGACCAGGGACCATTTAAGAATGAAGCTTCTAAAACGTAAGCTCTCACATTCAAGTCACCGCTTGACTCCTAAGGAAACAAACATTCTAAGGGCATTTATTACGTTAAATTAATCTATCACAATAGAAATAAATTTACATAACAAAGGAACTTGCCATAAATATAAAATGAAATGTATAGTACTATATTCATCAAATGAATTATTACAACAATCGACAATTATACAATTCACAAGACTCCCACTAGGGCTGATCATTATGGTATCGTATACTCATAGATCTAACAAGACCATCATGCTTTCTCTGTGTTAGAGGCTTTGTCAGTGGATCTGCTATATTTTCTTCAGTCGGCACTCTGCAAATGTTCATATTCCCTCGATCGACAATCTCTAGAATAAGATGGAATCGTCGGAGATCTAGGTTCCGAAGCAAGTGCAATTACACCGTTGTTGCCACTGTAGAGAACCACTGGATCAACAATGCTAGGAACTACATCTAACTCGCCGATGAATTTCATGATCCATAAAGCCTCCTTCATCGCATTTACTGCAGCGATATACTTGGCCGCAGTTGTAGAATCGACAACTATCTCTTGATTGGAACTCTTCCAGCTAATAACTCCTCTATTAAGGCAAATATAGACCCTGACTGAGACTTTGAGTTGTCTCTATCAGTTTTGAAGCTATCATCCGTATAACCCTTTACAACGAGCTCTTCCTCTCCACTTAACACCCAGAACGTATCCTTAGTCCTTCTCAAGTACTTTAGGATATTCTTGATGGCAATCCAGTGACTTTCACCGGGATCAGACTGATACCTTCTAGTCATGCTCAAAGCATAATAGACATCGGGTCAAGTACATATCATTGCATACATGATTGACCCAACTGCCGAAGCATACGAAATCAAATTCATACGGTCCTTATCTTCACAAGATTTAGGATACTGGTCCTTAGAGAGACTCAGACCATGAGACATGGGTAAGAATCCTTTCTTGGACTCAATCATGTTGAACCGTTTAAACACCTTATCAATGTATGTACTTTGGGTCAAACCGAGCAACTTCTTTGATCTATCTCTATAGATCTTAATACCAAGTATATAAGTCGCTTCGCCCAAGTATTTCATAGAAAAGCAGTTCCCTAGGTTGTTCTTAACAACTTGTAGGGTCAGTTTGTTATTACTGATCACCAGTATGTCATCTACATACAATATCAGGAAGACAACAATGCACACACTAATCCTCGTATAAACACACGATTCATCATTATTCTTGATAAAACCAAACTCTTTGATATTTTCATAAAAATAAAGATTCCAACTTCGAGAAGCCTGCTTTAATCCATAAATGGATCTCTGCACCTTGCATATTTTAGTGCCTTCACCCGGAGATACAAAACCCTCGAGTTGTATCATATACACTTCCTCAAGGGTGTTTCCATTTAGGAAAGCTATTTTTACATCCATCTGTCAGACCTCGTAGTCATAATACATAACAATAACAAGGAAAATTCTGATGGACTTAACCATAACAACAGGGAAAAAAGTCGCATCATAGTCAACACCATGAATTTGCTTGAAACCTCTTGCCAAAAGTCGCCCTTTGAATGTCTGTACATTCCCATCCATGTCGGTCTTCTTCTTTAAAATCCACTTGCACCCTATGGGTCATACCCCTTGAGGTGGCTCCACCAAGGTCCAAACTTGGTTTTTATACATGGAGTCCATTTCAGATTTCATGGCCTCAAGCCACTTCTCGGCATGTGGTCCACTCATAGCCTCTTGGTAGGTTGCAGGATTATCATTATGATCCATAAGCAACACATTACCTATCTGAGATATGAGAAATCCATATATCTCGGGCTCAAACCATGGCCTACCAGCTCTAAGTTGAACTTGTGTTTCTTGAGCAGGATCCCTAGCTACAACAACTTATAGTCCTTGCTCAGGTTCTAATTCCGATTCCATTCACTGTTTGGGGTTATTGAACTTCTTCAAGTTCTACTCTGGTAGACTTTCTACTTAAGAACTCTTTCTCAAGAAAGACACCAGTTATTGGGACAAACACATTGCCCTCAGATGATAGGTAGAAATAACACCCTTTAGTTTCCTTAGGATACCCTACAAGATAACACGTATCTGACTTGGGTTCCAACTTGTCAGGCACTTGACGTCATACGTGATGGCGGCAACCCCCAACGTGTTAAAGTTGAAGATGATGATGGCGACGGCGACGACGTTCTCCTACATGTTGAAGATGATGACTACATGAAGTGGAGCTACATGAGATGAAGGCTTTTAAACATTATTTAGTTTATTTTTATTTGCATTTTTATTTTCATCATGTAATGTTTAAGTATTTTAGGTGTTGGTTTATTTTTATTTAGTGGTCTGCACATAGCCTATGCATTTTGTAAAGCCTATATATAGGCATGAACTTTCATGGTTTTACTTAGTGAATGAAAAATTGAGAAACCCTAAACCTCCTTTTGAAATTTCTTCCTCCCTTCCTCTGGCCGCCAGCCGCCCTTCCTCTCCCCTCCCCTTGCACGACCTCCCTCCTCTTCCCTCCTTCCCTTTCCTCCTTTGCTCCCCTCAGTTTCCCCTCTAGCTCCTCCTCCATTTCCTTTCCTCCCTCACAAATCCGACAACCACAACTCCTCCCTAGCCGCCGGCCTCCTCCACCAACACCAAACCTGAGCACCCCTCAACTCCACCTCCCAAGATTCGGCCACCACTCTCAAGCCGACCCTCACTTCCACACCCCAAACCGAACCACCACCCTCTCCCTTATCCAAAACCCGACCTCCATCAAGAGCCCCCAAATCAGCCCCGTTACATAGTGAAATCGACCAAGATCAAAGGTGTTTTCTCCCTTTGTGGTTTTTTCCTCCATCCCGGCATGAAGGAAAGGAAGCGGACAAGTTTCTCTCCATCCGGCGACACTCCGGCGGAGTTATGGAAGAACGATCCTTGAAATTGAACTGACATCATCTATCCCGGTTGGGTAACAAGATCTTCTACCTCTTGCATGATTCTTATCCCTTTAGATTTTTATTTGGTGGAATACCTTTGTGTTACTTTGGAATCGTTTTTTCATTCGTGGCTTATCTTTCCAATCGCATGTGTCGTTCTTTCTAGTTGTTTAATTTGCCGAGATGTTTGGCGAGCCTCGCTTTTGTTTTGTTAGGGGAGATCTACCATTTCCGAACCGAACCTTTCTGTAGATCTCTTTTGGTACAACCATCGCTCGATCGGACCCAAGATTGGTCCTTTTAGCTTGAGAGAACATCGGCCTCTAGTCGTTTGTTCGATCTTTAATCGGCGTGGCTACCGTACGTTAGCAATAGTTGATAACGTTGTTCGTGGGTGTGCTGTGTTTAGTTATTGTGTGAGTGTAATAGTGGAAATAGAGAGGCGTACGTGTTACTCCCTTTGCCGTTATAGCGTCAAACACCGTAGCCTACATCAATTTGGTATCAGAGGGAGGTTCTTGTCAATTTTTTAATTAGCACCCTCCCCTTTTATTTAGCACGTTAACACGAACTTTGTATGCACGTTTAGAGTCAAAATAATCAAAAAAAAAAATTATTTCTGGTCTGTCAATAGCAGCTTAAATTTCTTATTTTTCAGCAAAAAAATAAAAAAAAAATTAATTAATAATCTTCATATTTTATTCTGCAAGAAAATCTATTTTATATTAATATTACCCTAGAGGTTAAGCGGGAACAATTCCGACAAACCTATTTTAATTGGGCCAGAAGCATTTCTCATTGTATGTGCACAAATTCCGGAATGAGTTTTCTCTCCGGTTATCACAATATGGCCTACGACGTCAATGTTTCCCGAGAAAAATCATTAGGTTCCATTAGGAACGTTAGAAAGCCATTCCAATGCCTGGTAGTGGATGAGATTAAGGCATTGATTGGCCAATTAATGGCTAGCCAAGTAGTACCATTTCTCCCAAGGCAACACCCCAGTTATCCTACGGATGGCGCTAGTTCCATACCGATCTTTAGGAATGAAGATAAACCAAACGCCCAGGCCAAATGACAAATAACTGATGATATGGCTACCCTTAAATAAGGGAATAAGTCGGTCTCAGATTATATGCAACTCTTTAAGGATTTGACGGTTAGGAGCGGTGTGAAGGAATCGCTTGAGGTCACCCTTTCCAGGTTTCATAGGGGGTTGAGCCTCTACATCCAGGGAAAGTTATTGCAATATGGTCACACCGATCTAGACACCACCTTTTGCACGACATTGGAAATTGAGAAGCACCAGATTCCTAGGAGTAAAGTTCCATCATGTCAGACGATTACTATATGTGAGTCTAGTGGCGAATCTGGTCTTGGCTCTATTGTGCGTCCTACCCTGATTACGCCCGTAGACCATTTTGAGTCTCCCCCTGAGTTGCCTGATTTAGTTGTAGACTCCCCTGATGAGTCTAAGGTCATGCCTAGGACTGTGCCCGTCACTGAGGGCGAGGCTGATATTACTGACGATTGTATTGACGTTGAGGAGATTGGTTGCCCTAGTGACCTGGATGAGGATTTCTCCCGTGAGGAATCATCTCCACTGCCCTTCGGCGATACTACTGCGCTGTCTACCTTGATTTCTGTGGAGTCTTCTGATGACCCTGAGTCAGTTGATATTCCGGCTGAGTCGAAAGTGTTACCTTATGCTGAGAGCTTACCCATTCGTGATTTAGGCGATGAAATGTTAGGACTCGAGCTGGTTATTTTTAGTCCGAGACATATTGTAGTGCCCACTTCTGAGGAATCATCTCCACTTCCCCTCGTCGATGTTTTTGAAACCATTACTGAGTCTAATTTGAGTGAAGTTTCTAGTGAGGTGATAGAGTCACCCTGTGGCGAATATTTCTCTGATCGTGAGTTAGGTGTTGACGAGCCAGTTGAGTTTTTTGTGAGGGAAAATCTTTTGTTTGATTTTCCGTTTGATTTTGATGGCTTGCACCCGGAGGATTTTACTTGGATGATAAATCCGTATTTTGACATTGGGCATGACTTAGCCCCTCCTCTGGAATCTATCAATGATCCCATTCCTGAGATCTGTACTGCTACTGATGTCGTGATTTATGAGTTGGAAGAATGTCCTAGCGAGAGAGTTATATTTTTGGAAGACGACATAGAAGTAGACCCGGATGAGCGTCCCCTGATGCTAACTCCGTTGCGTGAATTTAAATGCGATCTTAACTCTCTCCCGGTTTTAGCTTTACCGACTCTCCCTCCTGATATGTTGACCCGACCAGCGGATCCTTTCAGACATGAATTTATTTTGCCTGATTTGAGTCATGTTATTTTACCATCCATGCTGGACCCTCCTTGGGACATGTCTCGTAGTGTGATAATAGATTTCGTGTTTGGTCATGATAAATGTCTCATTAATTTGGTATCCACTTGACTTTCTAAAACTAACCAATCTCTGAGAGTACGTTAATGATGTGGCCATCTTTTGTGCCACCGGATCGCATTCTGTTGGTACCACCAGATCTCGTTGGGTTGGTGCCACCATATGTAGTTTCACTAGTGCCACCCTATTACTTTCCGTTGGTGTCACCATATTTAGTTCCCTTGGTTCCATCTCAAGTAGTTCCATTACCGCTATTTTACATGTCAAGTCTGCCTGCAATAGTATTTGCCTCTCACACTTTCATTTTACATAAGCACAATAAGGAAGCACTAGTCACACACATGTCTTCTTATGAATATATCGCTAACTTACATAAGAGGGCATCTCCCTATAAGGTTTTCGGTTTACTCTTTGTGTGACTCGTCCCTGAACGGATGCCTACGGGCACTATAGAAACGTTGGCGAGTCGGCGAGTTAGAACTTTTCAAATTTTTAATCAATTAGGAGAAACAACATATCTGTTGAAGTTAACCACTGAATGGGGTAATTCCCCTAGTTTAAATGTTTCCAATTTCATGCATTGTGTTTTTCCACCTTTTGAAATATCTAACTCTACGTTTAGTGCCACTATATTTTCATTTGGGTTGGGGGTGAGCTTGTTCTTGGATCGTTCTCTCCATTGGTCTCCAACGGAGGTACTTTGACTGTTGATGAAGAAATGTTTCCTCTTTATTTGCCTAATGCTTTTCCCAGTTTCCCCAGGACAATCTTTTTGCTAGACAGGTTCATATTGGGTGTTTTGCTCTCCTCTCCAAGCGGTGGTATTCAGCGTTATGTGATACGATGGTGTGCTCACCCGGTCTCCGGTGACCCTTGGATTCCGGACTCGGCGATGGTTCTTTTGGATGATGTTCTTCGGCGCCAGCACTGCCATGCCAACTCATCGGTGATGAGTTATTTTGAGCGGGGGAGGATTGATGGCGGCAACCCCCAACATGTTAAAGTTGAAGATGATGACGGCGATGGCGTTCTCCTACATGTTGAAGATGATGACTACATGATGTGGAGCTACATGAGATGAAGGCTTTTAAACATTATTTAGTTTATCTCTATTTGCATTTTTATTTTCATTATGTAATGTTTAAGTATTTTAGGTGTTGATTTATTTTTATTTAGTGGGCTGCACATAGCCTATGCATTTTGTAAAGCCTATATATAGGCATGGACTTTCATGGTTTCACTTAGTGAATGAAAAATTGAGAAACCCTAAACCTCCATTTGAAATCTCTTCCTCCCTTCCTCTTTGCCGCCGGCCGCCCTTCCTCTCCCCTCCTCTTGCATGGCCTCCCTCCTCTTCCCTCCTCCCCTTTCCTCCTTTGCTCCCCTCAGTTTTCCCTCTAGCTCCTCCTCCCTTTCCTTTCCTCCCTCACAAATCCGACCACCACAACTCCTCCCTAGCCGGCGGCCTCCTCCACCAACACCAAACCTGAGCACCCCTCAACTCCACCTCCCAAGATTCTGCCACCACTCTCAAGCCGACCCTCACTTCCACACCCCAAACCGAACCACCACCTTCTCCCTTATCCAAAACCCGACCTCCATCAAGAGCCCCCAATTCAGCCCCGTTCCATAGTGAAATCGACCAAGATCAAAGGTGTTGGGTATTGTATCCACAACGTACCTGATTTGAAGAAGCCCCTGAACAAGCTAAGGTAAATAGACAATGTATTTGATGAAATCTTTCAAGTTGTGCTTGCAGTTATTCCACGCTAAGTGCACTCCAATGGCAGGGTGCAGTAGGTCAATATACACGGGTCTGCACGCCGTAATCCCTCGTTGAGCAGATCAGTGTGTTGGCCTACGTGTACTCTCTCTATTGGAGTGTACTTATTTTCAAGTACAGGGCTGTGATAATGCAAGAGCAGACAAGGAGCAAGGATGGGTCAAGGAGCAGCTCATGGGTGGAAAGACGAAAAATCGTCTAAGTGATAATCGACGAGAATCACCAAGTGATTCTCGCCGATTCGGCGAGAATCATTAGTGATTCTCGCCGAATCGTCGAGAATCACTGGCTGATTCTCGCCGGCTAAATCAGAGCGTGTCAATAAGTCAAAATCGACGAGAATCACCTTTGATTCTCGCCGAATCGACGAGAACCACCTTCGATTCTCGCCGATTCGACGAGAATCACCTTCGATTCTCATCGATTTTGCCTTAGACGATTTTCTGGATCCCGCTGGACCAGATCAAACGTTAAGACACTGATTTGAACCGATTTTAGGGTTTCTTCAGGTGGGACCCATAACGGTCATAAAGGAGTATTCTACCGTATAAATACACGCGTATTTTGAACAGTAAAAACATAGAAAAAGACGAAGCCACGCCGCCGACCTTGACCTAGATCGCGATACCTGCTCTGCCGCCGTCGCCGCTCGTGCTAGTTGTTCGCCGCTTTTGATCGTGGTATCTTCCAGATCTCCCGGCGACAGAAGCTTAGCCAAGCATAGCGTCTCACGCGTCTAACCAGAGATCCTTTGTCTCTTGATTCGTTGATCGGGAAAACCTTCCCCTTCCGAATCAATCGAGACGATCGATCCTAGTGTGACCTTTGGTAGACCTTGCTAGCTTTGCTACGAAGATTGAGTCTCCAAAGTACTGCAGCCACACACCGTTGTCGGGGCCAATTCCGAGAACCGAGCTGCCGCCCTTCTTGCCGCCGCCGGTTTCAGGGAGATTCTCTCCAACAGAGATCTAGGGTTGTGGACTCTTCGTTGACTTCAAGAACACGTCATCGAATGAAGAGGGACACCTTAGTCTCCAAAAGTTGTTTGTATTTCTTGTACATTCTAGTTTCATTTTTGTTGTAAAGGAACGTTGGTTCCTAGTTGTAAGGGTTGGGTGCAACCCGTGTTGTGGGAGTGTTGTCTCCTACGTGTGGAAGGGTTCCTTCCGATAGTGCAAGGATTGGATTTCAATCCTGTTGGTGAAGTGACCGAGTCGTCCCTGGTTGGGAGATAGGTCGAAGGGGGAAAGTGGATGTACCCAAATCGGGGAACCACTATAATTTGCTTGTGTCCCTTCTGTGCTGTGCAGTTTTGTTTTCTTGTGCAGGTACAATTTTAATTCCGTAAAAACGCTGCACGTCACCTATTCCCCCCCCCCCATAGGTGAAGGTAGTTGACACTAGGTGGACTTTCAAGTGGTATCAGAGGGAGGTTACTCATCAAAAAGGTTCACACCGTGAGTAGAATCCTGCCACTAGTGTCAAGAAGAAGGAAAACATCTACCATGGATGGGCTCAAGTACACAGGCAAGATCCCAGTGTGCACCAGGATCAACTTTCCTATCTGGAAGGAAAGGATCAGGTTCTACATGGAAGCAGTTGATCCTCGACTCTTCATGATCGTGGAGGAGGGACCTTATGTCCCCACTAAGGTCTCCACCATTGATCCTACCAAGAAAGTGTCAAAGAAAATTTCTGAAATGGACAAGGACGAGATGGTGCTGGTGGGACTTGACAAGAAGGCGCCGAACATTCTGGTCAGCGCGGTCGATGACTCAATGATGCAGAACTTCTGCAACTGCAGGACAGCAAAGGAGATCTGGCACTGCCTGATTATCCTAATGGAGGGCACTGATGAAGTGAGGGATGATCGGAGATCCCTCCTGAACCAGAAATATGAGGCCTTCAGACAAGGGCCTAAGGAAGAGATCGTAGTCACCTTCGAGAACTTCCTCAAGATTGTCAATGCCCTCAAAGGATATGGAAGAGTGTTCACTGATGGTGAACTTAATGATAAATTCCTTAGGTCCCTTACTAAAGAATGGGACACAAAGATCTGCGCCATCCGAGAGTTTGGCAGACTAGCTGAAACACACCCACAAATTCTGTTTGGGAAGCTGATGTCCTATGAGCTTCAACTGAACACCCGGAAAGCAGAAGAAGCAGAGAAAGCTGCAGCCAAGGAAAAGATTGTGGCTCTAAAAGCCATTCACTCCAGGAAGGGCAAGGGTGCGGTTTCATACCATTCCAGGAAAAAGGATGAGGAGGAGGACTCCGAGCCATGCTCCTCCGGCTCAGAGTTGTCTGAGGAAGATTTCTTCCTCATCACCCAAGAATTCAAGAAGTTCCTCAAGATGAGGAATCAAAGAAAGAGAGAAGGCTCCTCCTCCAGGCTTCAGAAGAAAAATTATTCTTCTAACAGGTATGTATCTAAACCGAACAAACATCGCTCCTCTGACATTATTTATTTTGGATGCAATAAGCCAGGACACGTCGTGGCCGACTGCCACCAAGGCAAGAGAGAAAATGGGAAGGGAGAGGAGCACAAGTCCTCTAGAGATAAGAAGAAAGAGAGAAGCTACATCGCCAAAAAGCCAAAGACACTGAGTGAATCTGATTCCTCAGACTTCAGTGATGATGAGGAAGCCTACTTCGGGCTGGTGGGTCGCTCCGACTCAGAAGGAGAATGCCCCCCTTTTACTGGGAAGGTAAAAGCTCACACCCCTCTCTCCGACTCTGATTCTGATCCTGAGTCTCAGGATGATGACCCTGAGGATAACCTTTCGCCCCGCGAAGCGGAGCTCCTCGAGAAGTATGAACTTCTGCTCAACACTTTCGAGGAGTGCCGTAAGAGATTGAAGGCTGAGAAAAAGGAAGTGAAATTCCTTAAGGGTGAGAGTGTCTCCCTAAGGGAAGAAATCACCAGTTTGATCTCTCTTCGATAGGAGCATCTAGACCTGACTTCAAAGCATTCAGAGTCTCTTAAGCTCCTTGATCTTAAGCAGGAGGAAGTTGACAAGTTGGAAGAACAACTTTCGGCAGAACGGAAGATCGTCAAGAGCTTCTCTATGCCAAAAACAGTTCTTCCAGTTATTGATACCTTCTCTGCTCAGGCCAAAGGAGCTGGCTTGGGGCATGTAGGGGTACCTGGTTCCTCATCCAGGAGAAACAGGAACCAGAGAAAGAATAAGGCCAACAAGAAGGCCTCTGCTGCTAAAAAGGGAAAAGCTCCCCTCAGTCCTGTTGCGTTCAGAAAGCCTGGCTTTCCTTGCAACCAACATGACTTTGAGTCAACCTTTGGTCATCATTTCCGGCCCTCGGTTGCAAAGCCAAAGAGCCGATATGATGGTTGGACTTTCCCCCGCAACTTCAGTGAGAGTGTCTTCAAGGCACCTTATGAGGAAATCCACATGGGAAATTATGGTCAATTCTCCAGCGGCCATAATGGAAAGCAGGCACCAAAAGCCAAGCCTGTTGTACTGAAGAAACAGAAGGTGAAGAAGTCATGTGACTGCAATCACTATGATGCCTCCACCTCCAGATCCAAGGCCCCGACTGTACCCACCATTCTCAGGGTAAAGCAGGAGCCTAGGAAGAGGTACAACAGATTTGACTATTGGTGTTGTGGCAAAGTCGGTCACTTTATCGTGGATTGTTGGTTTAATCCGAGGTATAACGAGACTCCCTATGTTAGCAATGCGAGGCCGACCACTCGTAAGGTTAACCACCCGAGGGGGAGTATGCTAACCAAGAATCTAGGACCCAAGTTTGATTGGGTTCCTAAGAGAAATTAATTTTGTTTTGCAGGAATGTCCAAAGGCCACCAAAACGCCAATATGGTACTTGGACAGTGGATGCTCCCGGCATATGACTGGGACAAGAAGCCTGCTGCGTGATTTCACTCCAGTCGAGAATGGACCCCCCAAAGTCATCTTTGGGGGTCCAATCTAGGAGTTACCAGAGGTTATGGTATGATCTCCAACCGTATAATCTCTATCACCGACGTGGCTTATGTTGAAGGGTTAAACCATAACCTGATCAGTGTAAGTCAGTTATGTGATAAAGGTTATGACGTTAAGTTCTGCAAGGATAAATGTATGATAATATCATGTTCCTCTTCTGAGACGATACTAACAGGCATTAGGAGCAGAAATATCTTCTGCTTAAATTTTCTTAGTTTAGATTCATCTACCCCCGTATGCCGAGTGGCAGCAGGCATTGCATCTCTTTGTGAACAATGGCACAAGAGATTGACACATATAATTTCAAAACAATTAGTATGTTGTTTTCTAAAAACTTAATAAGGGATGCTCCCATTATCAAGTGCATCAAAGATAGCCCCTGTCCTGCATGCTAGATGGGCAAACAGACTCGGGCTACCTTTAAGAGCTTTGCAGACAAAGACTCTTCCCGATGTCTTTATCTTCTGCATATGGACTTGTTTGGTCCAATGCAAGTTCATAGCTTGGAGGCAAGTCCTATACACTAGTGATAGTTGATGATCACTCTCGGTTTACATGGGTGTTCTTCTTAAAATGAAAGTCAGATACGTTTGACATCTTCACTAGTTTTGTCAAGCAGGTTCAGAACGAATTTAACTGCTCAGTGGTCAAAATCAGAAGTGACCATGGAATAGAATTCGAATCTGGTGCTATGACAGAGTTTTGTGAAGAACAAGGTATCTTTCACGAGTTTTACTCCCCGCGCACTCCTCAGCAAAATGGAGTTGCGGAGAGGAGAAATAGAACTCTCATTGAAGCTTGCACGATAATGTTGAAAGACGCTTCTCTCCTAGAATACTTCTGGGCAGAGGCGGTCAATACAGCTTGTCATGTACAAAACCGAGCATTGATCAACAAGCATCATCGTAAGACGCCTTATGAGCTACTGAGAGGCAGGAAACCAACCATGTCCTACTTTATGATCTTTGGTTGCAGATGTTATGTACTGAATAATGGGAAGTACCCGCGTACTAAATTTGGTGAGAAATGCTTCGAAGGCATATTCATGGGCTATAGTACCCACAGTCGGGCATATAGGGTCTTCAATAAGAAAACCCTAGTGGTAGAGGAATCAATTAATGTTGTATTTGATGAAGGAAGCTTGCTTAACAGCAACTCTTCCAGCGGTATCCTTGAAGATGCAGGTGCACGACTTGAACAGCTGTGTCTCGATGAGACCGCTAAAGATGAAACTCCTAAGTACGTCAAAGTTTCCACCTCAACGTCAACTGGGAATGTTGAAGATCAAAATGACGAAAATCTCTTAGAAGAAGGAGAAGCCCAAGAAGTAGTCGTGGCTCCAGACGCCAGACTTCTAGAGCTCCGGCACGTGAGGGATCATCCTATAGATTAGATCATTGGAGATCCTCGAGACGGTGTCAGAACTCGAAGAGGTACTATTAATGATATTTTGCATCTTAGTTTCCTGTCGCAGGTTGAGCCAAAGAAGTTCGCCGAGGTGAACAAAGATGCAGCATGGATTTTGGCCATGCAAGATGAACTGCATCAATTCGAACGATGCAACGTTTGGACGCTGGTTCCCAGACCACAAAAGCAGAATGTGATTGGCACCAAGTGGATCTTTAGAAATAAACTGGATGAACATGGTGTCATCATAAAGAACAAGGCCAGGCTGGTGGCTCAAGGTTACAGACAGGAGGAGGGGATTGACTTCGACCAGACCTTTGCACCAGTGGCAAGGCTCGAGGCAATCAGATTGTTCCTGGCGTATGCTTCGCACAAAGGATTCACAGTCTATCAAATGGATGTGAAATCAGCATTCTTGAACGGAGACCTGAAAGAGGAAGTATACGTCGCTCAACCCCCAGGTTTTGTCAATCCTACTTATCCCAATCATGTATATTTTCTTAATAAAGCTCTATATGGTTTAAAACAAGCTCCACGAGCTTGGTATGAGACCTTATCTAGTTTTCTTCTTGAGAACAAGTTCTCTAGAGGTAAAATAGATAAGACATTGTTTCTCAGGGAAGTCAAAGGCAAGATTTTGCTGGTGCAAATCTATGTCGACGACATTATATTCGGCTCAACGGACAACAATCTTTGCAAAAAGTTTTCTAAACTCATGCAAGGAAAGTTAAATGAGCAGTATGGGAGAGCTAAAGTATTTCTTGGGACTTCAAGTGAAACAGTCTGAGGATGGAATCTTCATCTCTCAGACGAAGTTCACAAATGAACTCCTCAGGAAATTCGATATGGAGAATGCAACCTCTATGAGGACTCCAATGGGATCCACGTTGTCTCTGGATAAGGATAAGAAAGGCAAACCTTTCAATGAAACCAAATACAGAAGCATCATTGGATCCCTGCTCCACCTTACTGCCAGTAGACCGGATATCATGTTCTCCACATGGGTCTGTGCCAGATATCAGGTGAACACTAAGGAATCTCACTATGTCGCTGCAAAGCGAATTCTCAGATACCTTAAAGGTACTCCGAATCTTGGCTTGTGGTACCCGAGAAACAATGATGTCGAGCTAATAGGTTTTTCAAATGCTGATTTTGCAGGGAGTAGGGATGACAGGAAAAGCACTTCCGGGACGTGTCAATTCCTCGAAAGAAGGCTTATTTCATGGAATAGCAAGAAACAGAATTGTGTAGCAACCTCCACAGCAGAGTCTGAGTACATCTCGGCAGGCAGCTGTTGCGTACAACTCCTATGGATCAGAAACCAGTTAGCCGACTACGACCTTCAGTTCAAGGAAGTACCAATGTACTGCAACTCCTCCAGTGCAATTGCAATTGCTAACAATCCGGTATCGCACATCAGAACAAAGCATATTGAAGTGTGCTACCACTTTATTCGGGAGCACGTGGAGAACAAGGACATCTCTCTCTGTTATGTCCCCACGGACAAGCAGATTGCAGATATTTTCACAAAGCCCTTAGACGAAGCAAAGTTCAGTCTTTTCAAAACTGAATTGGGGATGCTAAACTATGAGGAATGAAGACTACAGCAGCTCCAGGCTCATGCATCTAGGGGGAGCCTCTGTCAGGAACTCTAGTTTGCGCACAAGTGCAAGAACTGAGGGGGAGCAAGGGGTCATATGCAACAGACCCAGATTTGCAGAAGCCGAAAAGGGGGAGATATATTGTAACACCCCCATCTGTCGCATGGCATATAACAGAAGGTCCAGCTGGAACCCGACGCCATATACCACAGACAGTCGGAAGGGTTACCAAATGAATAATCAAACCAATCAATTAAGACTACTCGTCCTAACCACAGAGCATTCTAGCGGAAGTTTTTAAAGTTGAAGAACCCAAACTTAAATCCATCAAATATGAATGTCCACATTTACAACTACAAGAACGAACCCCAAATACACTGAAATAGGTACATGGCCTTATGGCCTTACAAATGTTCATAAATATAACATGTCTTACATACATCGGCTCGCAGGCCGGCCACACATGAAAAATGTAAAAACAACTATTCTACGGCCTTCTAGGGCCAGCACAGCAACATGGGCTCCAGCCCGCTATTTGGCGCTCGGCTCCGCAGCACCTGCAAGCACATACCACCGCATGGTGGCAAATAAAGCAACGGTCAGCTAAAAGCCGACCAAATTATAACGACCCCGCCCCTTACTCGGGACGGCGGTGCTCTTTCCCTGCAAAACATTAGCCCAACAATATATATATCACAATTATAATTCGCCACAGGTGTAGGCTCGCACGGCCAAACACCCCGTGCACTCAGGGCACATTCATGGTGAACCCTGACAAATCAGTGCATTCACCGCCATCCCTAGGATGGCAACAACATGTGAGCATTTAGCCTTTCTGACCACCGTCTAAGGCTCCGACTATGCCAACGGCCAGTCCCCGTCTTCGGGTCTCTCGCACCGAACCACATAGCCTAGGTCCAATTCCACTTGCCCGTTGCTCACGCCGCATGTCCAATTTAAGGAACTTTGCGCGGGCCAAGCTTCTCTCGGATCCCAAATTTCCCAAAACAATCTCATAACCCAGTTATGATCAAGGCCGGTTCCCAGACCGCCAAGTTAGCAGAACACGTTTCCGCTCAGTTTTCCGGGTGCGCCTTGAAACTAACCTTCAAGGATCCCTGCTGCAATCTACCGCGTAGAAACCCGAAAAATCCAAAGCACGGAGTCTTCTCCGGCAAAACCATATCAAATGCAACATCACCGATCCAGACAAAACACGTCCGGGTAGGCTTCACACACAATGCCTATGCCCGCACGTACGATTCCGGGCTCTACATGCAACACAAGGGGGACTATTCCCGTCAACCCCAAGGAACACCACGCACTCACCGCATACTCGCGGGAGCGGGATTCCTTATGCAGAAAGAAAGAGATTCAAGCGCTCGAGTTGAGAATCGTTACCCTTGTAGTCCGTTTTGGCGCCATGGAAAAACTACGCGGTTAGAACTCTTCGCAATGACCTTCCCTCCACGGATCCGCTCTCCGATTTCGAAACGGTGCTCCGATGCTCCGCCGGGGGCCGGAAACCTCCTTCTTCTTCCTCTCCTCTCTCACTTTGGAAGGGGAGAACTTTGGAGAGAAAATGAGGGAATAACTCCCTATTCCCGGCCTTAATAGAGCAGGATTTAATCTGGGCCATTGGATTCTAATTAAAGAAAATGAACGGCTCGGATCTGCACAAAATTCCCCAGACCTGGGCCGCACACGGCTTGGCACACGGCCGTGTCCAAGGCCGTGTGCCTCGATCCAGGCACGATCGTCGAACTGAGAAATGCACACGGGCCAAGACACGCCCGTGTCTGACCTGACACGCCCGTGTCGGGATCCTCGACACGCCCGTGTTCGTGGGCGTGTCACGCATAACCGCCACGGCAACGGACACGACCCATCAGGACACGGGTAGGGACACGGGTTGGCACACGCCCGTGTCGGATGACACGCCCGTGTCATCCGGCCGTGTTCCTGGTCGTGTCCTTCTCGGGTTGGAAACGGCAAAAAATCACCAGCCAGACACGGCCTTGGACACGCCCGTGTCCTAGGCCGTGTACCCCTACAGGCACCAAAAACTCTTTTTCCGCGACCGACTCGCACACAAAATTCGGGGCGTTACAAATCTCCCCCACTTAAGGAATTTCGTCCCGAAATTAAGCAAAGGTACACGAAAGCTAAATGATACCTGAGTGGAATAACTCGGGGTATTCCTCCAACATAGCTTGCTCTCGCTCCCAAGAAAGCTCCTCACGTCCGCAATTATCCCAACGGACTTTAACCATTCTGACCTCCTTGTTGCGGAGTCGTTTGACCACAACGTCTTCAATTCGTACTGGTCTGACCCTTGTTGTTAACTCATAATCAACCGGTACCTGATTGTCTGTAACGATCTGTGAAGGCTCTTGCACTGCCTTACGCAACACCGATACGTGGACTACGTCATGCAGCCCACTCAACTCCGTCGACAGCTTTAACCTATACGCCGCCTCGCCAACACGCTCCAGGATTTCAAATGGTCCAAGGTATCTTGGACTCAGCTTCTTCAAGCGTCGAACCCGCGATACACCCTTGAACGGCTTGATTTTTAAATATACCATGTCGCCAACGTTGAACTCCACATTTCTATGTTTGGCATTGTAGTACTTTGACTGTCTATCCTGAGCTATCTTCAGCCTTTCCTGGATTGTCCGTATCATTGAAGTGGCATCTTCCACCGCTTGACGTTTATACAACTTTGATTCGCCTGCCTCCAACCAAGACAACGACGTACGACACTTCCTCCCGTACAAAGCTTCGAAAGGCGCCATTCCAATGCTTGCCTGAAAGCTATTGTTGTACGCGAACTCCACCATGTATAGGTGATCCTCCCAATGCTTCCCGAAATCTAGGACGCACATGCGAAGCATGTCCTCCATAGTTCTGTTGACTCTCTCGGTTTGGCCATCTGTCTGTGGGTGAAAGGCTGTGCTGAACTTTAGCTTAGTACCCAACAGACCATGCACCAACCTCCAGTCATTTGACGTGAAGTGTCCATCACGATCACTAACAATACTGCGAGGCACACCATGCAGTCGTACAATATTATCCACGTAGAGTTTGGCTAACCTTTCTACTGGATCTTCCTTTCTCATTGGGATAAAGTGCGACACCTTTGTCAATCTATCTACGACCACCCAAATGGCGTCGTTTCCCTTCTGCGACTTTGGCAAACCGTGCACAAAATCCATAGATATGTCATCAAACTTCCATTCTGGGATAGGAAGTGATTTCAAGAAACCTCCGTGGCTTCTGGCATTCCGCCTTCACCAATGCGCAAATACGACACTTGGCCACATAAAGCGCCACATCCTTCTTCAAACCCGGCCACCAGAATAATTTCTTCATGTCTCTATACATCTTCGTGCTTCCCGGGTGGATTGAGTATTTGGTATGATGAGCCTCATACATCAACTCCTCCCGAATATTATCCGCACTAGGAACGCATAGACGACCGTCCTTCCTTAGCAACCCATCTTCAACCACAAACTGGGAATTTGACCCATCCAAAGGTCCATCTAGGATTTGCTTCATGCTGCTATCCTGAACCAAAGCCCGTCGAACTCTATCCGCTAGGTCACACTGCACCTCTGTCCAAAACAGTTTCGCCTCGGCACTAGACTGCTTGTCAACACAAGATATCTCCAATGCCTCCAACTCTTGGACCAATCTCTCATCATGCACTGATAACCAGTTGGCTCGTGCGGGAATCTTACGACTCAACGCATCCGCCACTACATTTCCCTTCCCAGGCACATAGTGTATCTTGAAGGTGTAGTCCCCTAAGAACTCCATCCACCTCCTCTGCCTCATGTTCAGATCCTTTTGATCCAATAGGTACTTCAAACTCTTATGATCGGTGTAAATATCTACCTTCACACCGTACAGATAGTGCCTCCAAAGCTTTAGAGCAAAAATCACGGCCGCTAACTCTAAGTCGTGGACCGGATAATTCCTCTCGTGAACCTTAAGCTATCACTCTCTCATGCTGTAGCAGAACACAGCCCAAACCACTGCCTGAAGCATCACTATCAATCTCGAACCCTTCGGTACCACTTGGCGAACATAAAATAGGCGCCGTGGTCAACCGCCTCTTCAATTCTTCAAAAGCCTGTTTGCACTCCGGAGACCACACAAACTTCTGATCCTTTCTTGTCAACGTCGTGAGTGGTAGTGCTATCCGCGAGAAGTTCTCTACGAAGCGCCTGTAGTAGCCAGCAAGTCCCAGAAAACTCCGGACCTCTGCCACCGTAGTCAAAGTAGGCCACTCCCGTATCGCCACTATCTTCGCCGGATCCACAGCTATTCCTTCTCCACTGACAACATGACCAAGGAACGCTATCGAGGATAACCAGAATTCACACTTGGAGAACTTTGCATATAACTGACTTTTCCTCAATGTTTCCAACACCATGTGTAAATGCTTGTAGTGATCCTCCTCGCACCGCGAATATACCAGGATATCATCAATAAATACTATCACGAACTGATTCAAGTATTCTCTGAACGTCCTATTCATCAGATCCATAAACACGGATGGAGCATTCGTCAACCCAAACGGCATAACCGTGAACTCGTAATGCCCAAACCGCGTACTGAATGCTGTCTTTGGAATGTCGCTCTCCCTTATCCTCAACTGATAGTAACCAAACTTCAAATCTAACTTCGAATATACAATTGACCCAACCAACTGATCAAATAGATCGTCAATCCTCGGGATTGGATATTTGTTCTTCTCCGTAAGTTTGTTCAATTCCCGATAATCGATACAAAGCCGCAAGCTCCCATCTTTCTTCTTAACAAAGAGAACTGGTGCGCTCCAAGGCGACGAACTTGGACGCACATAACCTTGCTCTAGCAACTCCTGCAGTTGCACCTTCAACTCTGCCATTTCTCTTGGGGCTATCCGATAGGGGGAGCATGACACCGGTTTGGCACCCGGTACCAGCTCTATAGTAAAGTCTATCTCCCACTGAGGAGGGGCTCCTGGGAGATCATCTGGAAACACATCAGGATATTCAGACACAACTGGGATGTTGCCCAAACTAGGTTTAGGCGTCGAAGTCTACACTAGAGTGACATACAATTTTGCCCCAGACCGAACTGTCCGGGAACACCTGAAGGGCTGACATCAAAATCTTACCCGACCCCTTCATGCCCGCGAAAGTCACCTCATGACTAGCTCTCAACTGACCCACTAGCGACTTCGATCAACGTATGTCTGCTGCTCCGAGAGCCTGACCATGCTAAAGATCACGTTGAACTCTCCTAGCGGTAGAAACAACGCCTGCAAATCAAACTTTTGACTCACAATCCATACCTAAACGCAACAGATTCTATCTGCGCGCATCGAGCACTACTAGTCAACAACACATCCATTAAGACTTTTGCCATCGGAAGATATATTCCGACACGTAATACAATTCCTTTGGGCAAACGGAGACACAAAGCCCCCTTTAACGAACGGTGCTCGCGCCGGATAAACGAAATTCAGAACAACGCTTAGCACGAGCGGTTCTAGGTTAACATGCACAAAGACTACAAGTGTCTAAAGCTAAATGCTAGAATTTTAAACCTTACCTGTCACCACGTCTGCTTGCTTTCTGTCCTCTTGCTGACCAAGCTTGTACTCTTCAGACTTCCTTTCGGACTTTGCACGTCCACTCCAACACTCACGTGCAAAATGTCCCACTTTTTCGCAGATATAGCAAGCTCTTGGGACTCGACTTGTAGTTGCTCCCGACGCACCAGAAGAAGGGGCTGAGTTCGAAGTCTTCAGCTTCTTATTCCAACTGCGGACATCGGACTTTGAACTTGGCCCTTTGAACTGTGGTTTCTTAGTACCAGAGTCCTCACCTGCTCCTGACATAGCTTCCTTAATCTTCTGAGCACCATCCCAACATTCTCGGGCAAAGTGTCCTTTCTTTCCACAAGTATGATAGTTGTAAGCAACCTTGCTAGTCGATGATCTAACCTTCTTCTTCAGCATTTTGCAAGATGCACCCCTCATAGGAATTGCAGAGTTCGATACCCTACTCACTGGTATCTGGTGAATTTTTCCCATTTCCACTTCCAAAGATCTGGCCGACTCTACCAAGGCTCGGAATCCCATTAGTTTTGGTCCTAGAAGTGGAATTCGCAGTTCGTCACGTAGACCACTATAGAATCTATCGACTATAGACCTCTCGTTCTCCAACTCAAAGCATGGGTAGCGGCTTATCAAAAGGAATGCCTGCAAATACTCATCAACTGAGTGCGTACCCTGCACCAAGCACATATTCAACGGCTGACCTGATGGCCTCCTAAATGTCATTTGATTCAACACACCACCCGACATTGAAGTCATCTCGGGGACAAGAGGTTGCACATTGCTTCCTTGCTGTGCACTAGTCATAGCGAGCACCACTTCAACGATCCTTCTTATGGTTTCTAACGAAAGAGGGGTATCAAGCGCGCCACTGGGTGCACTATAATCCTCAGAAACCAGATGTTCTGTCGGCTCTACGCCACTCCCGGTCACCTATAGTCATACAAAACACCAATAAGTGACCAAACAAAATTGCAAAAAGCAATTATAGGAACGCGCAGGTTCCTCAACCACGAGTATTTTTCATTCCTAAGTGGACATTCATGGGTTCTTTTTAATGTTATAACGATGACGCACACATGTGCTCACCACCCCTTAAAAGAATTCGCCCACGAATTCATTTAAGCTTGACCGTAACCTCCCTCTGATACCAAATTGTAACACCCCCATCTGTCGCATGGCATATAACAGAAGGTCCAGCTGGAACCCGACGCCATATACCACAGACAGTCGGAAGGGTTACCAAATGAATAATCAAACCAATCAATTAAGACTACTCGTCCTAACCACAGAGCATTCTAGCGGAAGTTTTTAAAGTTGAAGAACCCAAACTTAAATCCATCAAATATGAATGTCCACATTTACAACTACAAGAACGAACCCCAAATACACTGAAATAGGTACATGGCCTTATGGCCTTACAAATGTTCATAAATATAACATGTCTTACATACATCGGCTCGCAGGCCGGCCACACATGAAAAATGTAAAAACAACTATTCTACGGCCTTCTAGGGCCAGCACAGCAACATGGGCTCCAGCCCGCTATTTGGCGCTCGGCTCCGCAGCACCTGCAAGCACATACCACCGCATGGTGGCAAATAAAGCAACGGTCAGCTAAAAGCCGACCAAATTATAACGACCCCGCCCCTTACTCGGGACGGCGGTGCTCTTTCCCTGCAAAACATTAGCCCAACAATATATATATCACAATTATAATTCGCCACAGGTGTAGGCTCGCACGGCCAAACACCCCGTGCACTCAGGGCACATTCATGGTGAACCCTGACAAATCAGTGCATTCACCGCCATCCCTAGGATGACAACAACATGTGAGCATTTAGCCTTTCTGACCACCGTCTAAGGCTCCGACTATGCCAACGGCCAGTCCCCGTCTTCGGGTCTCTCGCACCGAACCACATAGCCTAGGTCCAATTCCACTTGCCCGTTGCTCACGCCGCATGTCCAATTTAAGGAACTTTGCGCGGGCCAAGCTTCTCTCGGATCCCAAATTTCCCAAAACAATCTCATAACCCAGTTATGATCAAGGCCGGTTCCCAGACCGCCAAGTTAGCAGAACACGTTTCCGCTCAGTTTTCCGGGTACGCCTTGAAGCTAACCTTCAAGGATCCCTGCTGCAATCTACCGCATAAAACCCGAAAAATCCAAAGCACGGAGTCTTCTCCGGCAAAACCATATCAAATGCAACATCACCGATCCAGACAAATTACGTCCGGGTAGGCTTCACACACAATGCCTATGCCCGCACGTACGATTCCGGGCTCTACATGCAACACAAGGGGGACTATTCCCGTCAACCCCAAGGAACACCACGCACTCACCGCATACTCGCGGGAGCGGGATTCCTTATGCAGAAAGAAAGAGATTCAAGCGCTCGAGTTGAGAATCGTTACCCTTGTAGTCCGTTTTGGCACCATGGAAAAACTACGCGGTTAGAACTCTTCGCAATGACCTTCCCTCCACGGATCCGCTCTCCGATTTCGAAACGGTGCTCCGATGCTCCGCCGGCGGCCGGAAACCTCCTTCTTCTTCCTCTCCTCTCTCACTTTGGAAGGGGAGAACTTTGGAGAGAAAATGAGGGAATAACTCCCTATTCCCGGCCTTAACAGAGCAGGATTTAATCTGGGCCATTGGATTCTAATTAAAGAAAATGAACGGCTCGGATCTGCACAAAATTCCCCAGACCTGGGCCGCACACGGCTTGGCACACGGCCGTGTCCAAGGCCGTGTGCCTCGATCCAGGCACGATCGTCGAACTGAGAAATGCACACGGGCCAAGACACGCCCGTGTCTGACCTGACACGCCCGTGTCGGGATCCTCGACACGCCCGTGTTCGTGGGCGTGTCACGCATAACCGCCACGGCAACGGACACGACCCATCAGGACACGGGTAGGGACACGGGTTGGCACACGCCCGTGTCGGATGACACGCCCGTGTCATCCGGCCGTGTTCCTGGCCGTGTCCTTCTCGGGTTGGAAACGGCAAAAAATCACCAGCCAGACACGGCCTTGGACACGCCCGTGTCCTAGGCCGTGTACCCCTACAGGCACAAAAAACTCTTTTTCCGCGACCGACTCGCACACAAAATTCGGGGCGTTACATATATTACCCTCTTGGCTAAGGCTAAGGTGGCTCCAAGTTTGCTCTCAAGAAATTGGTATTGGTAATGAATATCTCTCTCAACTCCATGTTACGTTCATGCTTTTCATTCCCATATGCTCTATTCACCTTAGCTTGTAGGGTTTAGGCTTCTTCAAATAGGGGGAGATTGTTGGGTATTGTATCCACAACGTACCTGATTTGAAGAAGCCCCTGAACAAGCTAAGGTAAATAGATAATGTATTTGATGAAATCTTTCAAGTTGTGCTTGCAGTTATTCCACGCTAAGTGCACTCCAATGTTAGGGTGCAGTAGGTCAATATACACGGGTCTGCACGCCGTAATCCCTCGTTGAGCAGATCAGTGTGTTGGCCTACGTGTACTCTCTCTATTGGAGTGTACTTATTTTCAAGTACAGGGCCGTGATAATGCAAGAGCAGACAAGGAGCAAGGATGAGTCAAGGAGCAGCTCATGGGTGGAAAGACGAAAAATCGTCTAAGTGATAATCGACGAGAATCACCAAGTGATTCTCGCCGATTCGGCGAGAATCATTAGTGATTCTCGCCGAATCGTCGAGAATCACTGGCTGATTCTCGCCGGCTAAATCAGAGGGTGTCAATAAGTCAAAATCGACGAGAATCACCTTTGATTCTCGCCGAATCGACGAGAACCACCTTCGATTCTCGCCGATTTGACGAGAATCACCTTCGATTCTCGCCGATTTTGCCTTAGACGATTTTCTGGATCCCGCTGGACCAGATCAAACGTTAAGACGCTGATTTGAACCGATTTTAGGGTTTCTTCAGGTGGGACCCACAACGGTCATAAAGGAGTATTCTACCATATAAATACGCGCGTATTTTGAACAGTAAAAACATGGAAAAAGACGAAGCCGCGCCGCCGACCTTGACCTAGATCGCGATACCTACTCCGCCGCCGTCGCCGCTCGTGCTAGTTGTTCGCCGCTTTTGATCGTGGTATCTTCCTGATCTCCCGGCGATAGAAGCTTAACCAAGCATAGCGTCTCACGCGTCTATCCAGAGATCCTTTGTCTCTTGATTCGTTGATCGGGAAAACCTTCCCTTCCGAATCGATCGAGACGATCGATCCTAGTGTGACCGTTGGTAGACCTTGCTAGCTTTGCTACGAAGATTGAGTCTCCAAAGTACTGCAGCCACACACCGTTGTCACCTCCAATTCCGAGAACCGAGCTGCCGCCCTTCCTGCCACCGCCGGTTTCGGGGAGATTCTCTCCAAGAGAGATCTACGGTTGTGGACTCTTCGTTGACTTCAAGAACACATCATCGAACGAAGAGGGACACCTTAGTATCCAAAAGTTGTTTGTATTTCTTGTACATTCTAGTTTCATTTTTGTTATAAAGGAACGTTGGTTCCTAGTTGTAAGGGTTAGGTGCAACCCGTGTTGTGGGAGTGTTGTCTCCTACGTGTGGAAGGGTTCCTTCCGATAGTGCAAGGATTGGATTTCAATCCTGTTGGTGAAGTGACCGAGTCGTCCCTCGTTGGGAGATAGGTCGAAGGGGGAAAGTGGATGTACCCAAATCGGGGAACCACTATAATTTACTTGTGTCCCTTCTGTGCTGTGCAGTTTTGTTTTCTTGTGCAGGTACAATTTTAATTCCGCAAAAACGCTGCACGTCACCTATTCCCCCCCATAGGTGAAGGTAGTTGACACTAGGTGGACTTTCAAAAGGTGTTTTCTCCCTTTGTGGTTTTTTTCCTCCATCCCGGCATGAACCAAAGGAAGCGGACAAGTTTCTCTCCATCGGGCGACACTCCGACGGAGTCGTGGAAGAACGATCCTTGAAAGTGAACCGGAATCATCTATTCCGATTGGGTAACAAGATCTTCTACCTCTTGTGTGATTCTTATCCCTTTAGATTTTTATTTAGTGGAATACCTTTGTTTTACTTTGGAATCATTTTTTTCGTTCGTGGCTTATCTTTCCGATCGCATGTGTCGTTCTTTCTAGTTGTTTAATTTTCTGAGAGGTTTGGCGAGCCTCGCTTTCATTTTGTTGGGGAGATCTACCATTTCCGAACCGAACCTTTCGGTAGATCTCTTTTGGTACAACCATCGCTCGATCGGACCCAAGATTGGTACTTTTAGCTTGAGATAACATCGGCCTCTAGTCGTTTGTTCGATCTTTAATCGGCGTGGCTACCGTACGTTAGCGATAGTTGATAACGTTGTTCGTGGGTGTGTTGCGTTTAGTTATTGTGTGAGCGTAATAGTGGAAATAGAGAGGCGTACGTGTTACTCCCTTTGCCGTTATAGCGTCAAACACTGTAGCCTACATCAATACGTATGCCTCACAACCCCAAATCTTAATGAATGACATACTAGGACGCTTCCCAGTCCATATCTCACATGATGTCTTTAGAACCACTTTCGTTGGAGCAGGATTTAGTGTAAAAGCAGCAGTTTATAGAGCAGAATCCCAAAAGAAAACATGTAGATCTGCATGACTCTTCATCGATCATACCATGTCTAACAAAGTACGATTCCTCAGCTCAGACACACCATTATGCAGCAGTATTCTGTGTGGAGTGAGTTGTGATACAATACCTCTCTTTCAGATGATCACGAAACTCATGACTCGGGTATTTGCCACCTCAATTAGATCAGAGTTCTTTAACCTTCATACCTAGCTGGTGCTCTACTTCATTCTTAAATTTTTTGAACTTCTCGAAGGTTTCAGATTTGCACTTCATAAGATACACGTATCTATATCTACTGAAATCATCAGTAAATGCAACAAAGTAGAAGTACCCACCTCTAGCCATAGAACTCATGGGTCCGCATACATCACTATGTACTATACCCAAGAGATCATCAACTCTCTCATTGAAACCAGTGAAAAGGACCTTTGTCATCTTGCCTAACAAACAAGATTCGCATCTCTCAAATGATTCAAAATCAAATGAGTCTAGTAGTCCATCTTTATGGATCTTGGATATGCATCTCTCATTTATATGGCTCAAACGACAATACCAAAGATACGTAGGGTTTGAGTCATTTGTTTTTAGTCTCTTAGTATTTTTTGTATTATAGATCTGATGATCTAAGTTCAAAACATATAAATCATTAAACATTTGGGCTATATCATAACAAACATCATTCTTAAATATAGAACAACAATTATTCTTAATAATAAAAGAAAATCCAATCATATCCAAACATGAAATAAAAATAATATTTCTAGTTATGAAAGGAACATAATAACAATTATCAAGTTCTATTATAATCCCACTAGACAAAGAAAGACGGTAAACTCCTACGGCGACAACAACTCCTGCTCCATTGCCAACATATAGGTCCACCTCTCCTTTACTTAGCAATATTCTCCTTCCCAGTTCCTGCACATTTATACAAATGTGAGAACCACATCTGACATCTAATACCCAATATGAAGGAGCAGAAAGGTTTATCTCTATAACATAGATACTTGAAGCGGAAGTCATACATCCCTTCATTTTTTGTAGATCCTCAATGTAAGAAGGACAGTTCCTCCTCCAATCACTAGCCTTGCCAAAATGGTAGCATTTTCCTTCTTTCGCTAAGCCTTTCTTCTTAAGTGCTAAAGACTTGAGCTCAAGAGATGACTTAGGTCCTACCTTCATCTTCTTTAATCCCTTGGTCTTGCCCTTACCTTTATGTACCATCAGTATGGAGCTAGCATGCTTGGCCTTCTTCATATTGATTTTGGCAGTTCTCAACATGCCTAGGAGATCGGGCAGTGTCCTGTCTATTTCATTCATATTATAGTTCAAGATGAACTACTCGTAACCGTCCGACACTGATTGTAGGATCAGGTCTGTAGACAACTCTTGGCCCAGAGGAAAGCATAACCTTTCAAGGTTTCTTTATATACCCAATCATCTTGAGTACATGAGTCCCTAGTAGGTCCCGAGCTTCCATCTCACACTGAGATAATGCCTTGGTGACATCAAACCTCTCTTGACGAGCTTGCCCTTGAAACATTTTCTTGAGATGCTCGTCAATTTCCTTGCAACCCATGTTCTCATGTTGCTTCTGAAGCTCAGAGTTCATGGTTGCCAGTAAGAGGCATTATACATCCAAGGAGTCATCCTGATACTTCTTGTAAGCATCTTTATCAGACCGGGATGCATTCCTGGCAGGCACATTAGGGGATTCCTCTTCCAAAATATAGAGATTATGCTCTTGCCAGAGAACAATTCTCAAGTTTCTGTACCAGTCCAAATAATATGTCCCACTCAGTTTCTCCTTCTCAAGGATGGCTCTGAGGGACAGGGTGGAATGAGATTCACTAATCATGGAAATTGTACAAGGATTCATGCAGAGAAAAATTAGTACTACATTTCAAAATACATTTTATCATTTCAATTAGGACTTTAATCAAAACAACTCCCATTATTTTTATGAAACTGACAACCCTCAGTATCAATTCGGAGAGTATATGCGAGCTACTCTGTTAGTGGACAAGATTCATATTTCACTAACACTATGAGTCAGCTTTGGCTTTTCTCTCACAATACAATTATTTAGGTAGACAACTCTTGTCGATTGCATCACCATGAAACTCTTGTATGGTTGGTGAATAACTTCTTATTCGCATCCATCATATGGTGTATGCCAACTCTATATCTCTGGGAACTCAACCTTTGAGGTCACCCAGTTAAGTTTGACCCGATGTTGATAATGGGATATCATAATTTTCTGCTTGCAGCCTTACCAAGATAGATTAATGCACCTTGCTTTGGCAAGCGCAGACTTCATTGATCGAAGCAAGAAGAGTGTCATCCATCAGAAGGCATCTAAATGCTTAATATTGTTTAAGGGATTTTAGATACTTGATTAACACTTAATCATGGTTAACAATTAACCAATGTGTACATTCACAAAATAAAATTTGCATCAATCATAATCCAAATTCATCCCAGATGTTGCAAAATAAAATCATCAACACTTGATGAACTAGGCTAAATCTGAATATTTAAAACATTTTTAAGTATTTATATTTGCATGCACTGGACATGAGCAACATCAACTCCACTTATACATCAGACCTGCCCGTCTCTCTTTGTGAGATTCAAAATCTAACACACTTGGCTTGACAAATTAACAAGAGGGACAATTACTGTTAAGGAGTAACAAAGATATCACAACAAAATCACTTGTGTTCTTGGCAGGGTTCTAAGAATAGATTTGCGTATTTAGAACACTTCTAAAATTTCCAGATCTACATGCAATAGATTTAACAACTTCTGAAACAATGATCATCGCATCAACCTCCCTCTGATACCACAATTGGGTTTTGTTATACGTCACAACACTTGTGCGCAGCGGAAATAGAACAAGAAAACACAAAGTAGTTCGGATCAAGAAGTAAAGTGCGGCAAATAAAATTTTAGCTTAGAGAGATTGAGTCAATACTCAACCAAGGTGCTCCGATTAGTTCCAACGAACGACAATAGCTTGAGTTCCGAGCGTAGAATAATGTCCAGGCCTCTACAGGTGATCCACACGAACGGGAGAATCCTTATACTCTTCTCGCACAAGATCTAGGTCAGAAGATAATATTCTGCGTCTTCACAGACTGCTCGATATGTTATAGAAGAGGCAGCGGGGAAGAGTACAAATGCCCTAGAAACACTTTCCGATGAAGTACAAGGATGGCAGACAGTCGGCGGTGAGATCGGCATAGTCGACCATGGCGTAACAGTTCCGTCGGCTGGTTAGAAGAACCGAGTCGGGATTACGTATTCACCTAACTCTGTTGCTCGGTTTACTTTATATAATGTATATATACTAAGTACCGAGTCCACCCATATTAGCAGACTACGCCGAACCAGACTTAGGGAAAATGAACCAGACGTAACAGAATTTGTCGAGTATCACGCCGATATTCGACCAATCAACACTTGACTCAACGAATCGTTGGGTATACACGCTGATATTCGACGAATCAACACTTAACTTGACAAATCGTTGAGTGCACTCAACACACTAAACTCCTTAATGCCAGACTCATCGAATCAACACTTGACTCGACGAATCGTTCAATGAACTCAATACACTCAACACACTCAACGCCATCATTCAACGAGTCAACATTTAACCCAACGAAGGCCTCGAATGATCTCGATGCTTTCAGTGCCTAATTTGACAAGTCAACATTTGACTCTACGAAGGCGTCGAGTGGTCTCAATGCTCTCAACATCTAATCTATAAGTCAACATTTGACTCAACGAAAGCATTGAGTGGCCTCGACACACTCAATGCCTGGCTGAGCATACTTTATACACTCAACGCCATCATTCGATGAATCAATGATTGATTCGATGAATCATCGAGTGGTCTCAACACTCTCAACGCTAACTCGACAAATCAACACTTGACTCGATGAAAGCTTTGAGTGGTCTCAACGCACTCAATGCATGGCTGAGTCCAGTCCTTTACTCATCTCATGCCAACGATAGGCTTAAACTGTGTTGGCAGTGAGACTACATGCTTGATGACTTCCAGATCACCATGGTAGCACAAACAATCTCCCACTTGATCTTGAAAGTATCAAACAAAAACTTCACAAACAATGAGTGACATCTAGTAATGCATAATTGCTCCCAAAATAGTAAGAGTTTAAAACTCAAAAGCCATTGTGACCAATGTATCAGTGTTGTCATGTTCCTTCATCCCTTACATCCGGATAGAACTAGAGATATAGACTGCGTCATCCTCATAATTGTTCAATCCTATTTTTCTGATCTATACTGGAATTCTAGAAATTGGTGAGTCCAATATCACATATTGACTCAACCAAGCATGACCATGCATTTCTCAGTCCCATTCCATCAAGGGGCCCAAGGATGCAACTCCTGTGATATAGTCGTTTGTGCGTCCTAAAGGTGGGTAAACTACAGGAAGAATTAATATACGAGGCTCATTATAGCAAGTACTCGATTCACCTAGGGAGCACGAAGATGTATAAAGACATGAAAAAGTTGTTCTGGCGGGCAGGAATGAAGAAGGACATATCACTATATGTAGCAAAGTGTCGGACTTGTGCCTTGTTGAAGGCTGAATGTCAGAAACCCGGTGGATTTTTGAAGTCTTTGCCTATACCAGAATGAAATTTCAATGATATATCCAAGGATTTCGTACACGGGTTGCCGAGATCGCAGAAGGGAAATGACGTCATCTGGGTGATCGTTGATCGTTTTACGAAAGTGTCGCACTTCATCCCGAATAGGAAGGATGATTTAGTGGTGAAACTGGCAAAATTGTATGTGGATAATATTGTTCGACTGCACGGTGTGCCTCGTAGCATCATGAGTGAACAAGATGGGTGCTTCACGTCTAATAATTGGAGGCTAATACATCAACTATTGGGTACAAAATTGAAGTTCGGTACGACCTTTCATCCACATACGGATGGTCAAACTAAGAGGGTAAACAGGATAATGGAGGACATGCTTCAGATGTGCATCCTAGATTTCAAAAAAAAGTGGGAAGATCACTTGTATATGATCGAATTCGTTTACAACAACAGCTACTAGGCAAGCATTCAAATGGCACCCTTCACTGCCCTATATGGTACAAAGTGTCATACTCCGTTGTCATGGTTGGAGACGGGCCAGTCAAAGTTGTATAATCAGAAGGAAATTGAGGATGCGACTTCTATTGTTCGGACAATCAGGGAGCGGCTGTTGATTGTACATGATAGATAGGCTAAATATTACAATGCCAAGCACAAAAATATTGAGTTTGTTGTGGGCTATTGTGTTTACCTGAAGATCAAACCGTTCAATGGTGTGTCAATGATACGACAATTGAAAAAGCTAAGTCCGAGATACCTAAAGCCGTTTGAGGTTTTGGAGCGCTTTGGAGAAGCCGTCTATCGATTGAAGCTTTCAATAGAGCTTAGTGGTTTTTATGACGTATTCCATATATCTGTGTTGCGGAAGGCGATGCAAGAGCCTACATAGGTGGTTGCGGCGGATCAGGAACCGATTGATGGTGGGTTGATAATGAAGGTCAAGCCCATTCGTATTGAAGACTCAGAAGTCAAGCAACATCGCAATAAATCAATCAGGATGTTCAAGGTCTGTTGGGATAACTGTGGCCAAGAGGAGCTGTCGTGGGAGCGTGATCAAACCATGAAGGCCGAGTTCCCCGAGCTTTTCAGTTGAGGTATACTTTTGTAGTTTTGATACTCTTTCATTTTCCTGCAATATGTAATTTTTGGACGAAATTCTTTAAGTGGAGGAGATTTGTAATGCCCTAAGTTTTTGTAGGAAGGAAAAGAAGGTACCGCGTGGCGTTAATAGTACCGTGTGGCGGTAGAATTAGGCGTCAAGTTAGGCGGGTTGACTCGATGCATAGTCTACCACGCGTCGGTAGGTTGCTATCGCGCGGCGTTAGCCAATTAATTGGCAGAGCGCCCAGGAAGTTATCGCTCGACGGTAGGGATATCGCAGGTGGTAGCTTGGGCAATTTATTTGTCGATGCTCTGTGGTTTTTACCGCGCGGCGATAGTAGCTATCGCGTGGCGGTAGCAGGATAGGTCTTATCGTAACCGATGCTAGCTACCACAAGGTGTTAACATCCTATCACGTGGCGATAATGAAACTGTAATGGCGTGGCCACATGTCGGCCTGTGGTTGTAGGGCCTGGGCGGTGGCACGCAAAATGAGACATTAATTATCGGTACAGTGTGACTGTAACACCCCCTATCAGTCGTATAGCATATAGTAGTATGTCCGGCCGGGGCCCGACGCCATATACCACAGACATTCCGGGTGGTTACCCAATGGAATACCATCCAACTAATATCCAACGTCCTACACAGAGTCATTCTAGCAGAAGCAATTTTAAAAGTTGCAAAACAAAGAACCCAGCACAATAGCATGAATGTCCACGACAAAACCCAATAGGAATGAAGTACAATACATAAGTACAATGGCCTTAAGGCCTTACAATTGTTTACTTAAATAGAGTGTGTCTTCCATACCACGGCACAAAGGTCGGTCACACATGAATAAACAAGTAAATACTCAAAATTTGGCCTTCGAGGGCCGGCTCAGCAACTTGGGCTTTAGGCCGCTATTTATCGCTCGGCTCCGTAGCACCTGCAAGAAACAATCCACCGCACGGTGGCAAATAAAAGCAATGGTCAGCTATACTGACCAAATTATAACGATCCCGCCCCCAAAAAGCGGGGCGGCGATGCTCCTTTCCCTGAACTTTGTTAGCATAACCAAGCAGTATAGATTAACACTTCATCACAGGCGTGGGCACGCACGACCACACACCCCGTGCAATCAGGGCACATTCTCGGTGAACCGGTCAACGTCATGTCAATTCAAGCCATAGACATCTCGGTCTCACCACCGCCACCGGGACGGCCAATCTTACGAGCATTTTGTCTTTCAGGCATTGGTCACGTCATTTTAAGTCATAGACCGCCTAAGACCCTCCATCTATGCCAGCGGCTCCTACCGAACGACATAAAGTGGGTACGGTTCTGCCTAACCCGTTGCTCGCATCGCAACGACAATTTAAGCTATATGCGCTGGTCAAACTTTCCTGAGTCCCAATCTGATACACACTTTATATAACCCAGTTATGTACAAGTTGGCTCACAGGCCACCATGCTGGCAGAATCACACATCTGCCAAGTTTTCCGGGTGCGCCTTGGAGTTAATCCCCAAGGCTCCCTGTTGCAATCTACCGCGTAGAAAACCCGAAAAATAAACATCCGCGTGGAGTCTTCTCCGGCCACTTATACAATGCAACATCACCGATCCAGACCAACTTGTCCGGGTAGACTTCACACATCATGCCTATATCCGTTCTCGATTACAGACTCTATATATACACAATGGGGACTATTCATGTCTACCCGAAGGAATGCCTCAACTCACCGCAAACTCGTGAGAGCGGGCTTCCTATGCAAAGGAAAAGAGGACTTCACAAGTCCTAGGATGAGAATTGTTACCCTAGCATTTTTCCTTGGCGCCATGGAAATGTATGCAGATGGAAAGCACCACAATCTCCTTGCCTCCTTAGATCCGAAGTCAGCACGCGATTTGGAGCCCCGAAGCTTCGTCGGTGATCGGATCTAGCCTCCTTTCTTCTTCCTTGCTCTCCCCTCTCTCTAGACTTTATAAAGAGACTAAGTGAAAGAAATGAGGGATTTGAAACCCTATTCACGGGTATAACACAGCAAGAAGAACCCCCAGCCGTCGAATCCCAAAATAAGGAAACGAACGGTCACGATCCGAAGCTGAAATGCAAAATCTAAGCCGAACAAGGCCTGTGACACGACCGTGTCCAGGGCCGTATTCCCCATTCGCCGTCGAAACCGACGCGTCTCGAAAAGAACACGAGCAATCGACACGCCAGTGTCATCCATAACACGGCCGTGTACTAAGCCGTGTTACTCCATCGACACAGGACCAACACGAACCCGAGAAGGACACGGCCTATGACACGCTCGTGTCCTAGGCCATGTTCGCTGCTCGACGATCGTCGACCCCAAAATTCGTCGACCTCTCGGCCAGATCGTCGACCCGAGCACGACACGCCCGTATCTCAGACCGTGTTTGTTGCTCGACGATCATCGACTCCAAAATTCGTCGACCTCTCGGCCAGATCATCGACACGAGCACGACACGCCCCTGGGACACGCCCGTGCCCCAGGCTGTGTGCCCCTGCCAAATTCCAAACTTGGCTCAAAATGCCTCACATTGCTCTTTTAAGTTTCGGGGCGTTACAACTCTCTCCCTCTTAAAAGAATTTCGTCCCCGAAATTACATAAAGGAAAGATAAGCACAAAAACTTAAACGGTACCTGCGTGGAATAACTCCGGGTACTCCTCAAGCATGGTCTGCTCTCGCTCCCACGAGAGCTCCTCCCGACCGCAATTGTTTCAACGGACCTTGACCATCCAGATCTCTTTGTTGCGTAGCCACATGACGTCCGAGTCCTCAATTCATACGGGCTTGACCTTCGTCGTCAACCTATTATCCACCGTCACTTGATCCACCGCGATCACATGCGAAGGCTCTTGCACCGCCTTCCGTAGCACCGATATATAGAATACGTCGTGTAGACCACTAAGTTCCACTGATAACTTCAGCCAATATGCTGCTTCGCCAATCCGCTCTAGAACCTCAAACGGTCCAAGATACCTCGGGCTTAGGTTCTTCAATCGCCGCACCCGCGAGACACCCTTGAACGGCTTGATCTTCAAGTACACCCAGTCTCCAACAGCGAACTTCACGTTCCTGTGCTTGGCATTATAGTACTTAGCCTGGCGGTCCTGAGCGATTAACAACCTTTCCCGAATGGTTCGTACCAATGAAGTAGCATCTTCCACCTCTTGTCGCTTGTACAACTTTGACTCGCCCGTTTCCAACCAAGACAATGACATGCGGCACCTTCTACCATAAAGTGCCTCGAAGGGAGCCATTTGTATGCTCGTCTGGTAGCAATTGTTGTACGCGAACTCCACAAAGTATAGGTGGTCTTCCCACTGTTTCCCAAAGTCCAGGACACACATGCGAAGCATGTCTTCCATCGTCCTATTAACCCTCTCAGTCTGCCCATCCGTCTGCGGAAGAAAGGCCGTACTGAAACTCAGCTTTGTTCCCAACATCTGCTGCACCTGTCTCCAATCATTAGACATGAACTACCCATCTCAGTCACTCACGATGCTGCGGGGCACACCATGAAGCCGTACTATGTTATCCACATAAAACTTTGCAATTTTTCCACGGGATCATCCTTCCTATGCGGAATGAAGTGCGACACCTTCGATAGACGATCTACGACCACCCAAATGGCGTTGTTCCCTTTTTGTGACCTCGGCAGCCGGTGCACAAAGTCCATAGTAATGTCGTCAAACTTCCACTTCTGAATAGGCAAGGGCTTCAAGAATCCTCCCGGCTTTTGGCATTCCGCCTTCACCAAGGCGCACGTCTGACACCTCGCCACGTACAGTGCCACATCCTTCTTCAGTCCTGGCCACCAGAACAATTTCTTCACATCGCGGTACATCTTCGTGCTCCCCGGGTGAATTGTGTACTTGATATGATGCGCCTCATACAACAATTCCATCCGCAAAGTTCCCACATTTGGGACGCACAGACGACCATCTTTCAAAAGCAATCCATCCACAACCTCATATTGGGAATTTCACCCATCAAAAGCCTCTATCATGAGCTGCTTCATGCTGCTATCCATATCCAAAGCCTGCCTAATCCGATCAGCCAGGTCATACTGAACTTCAGTCCAGTTCAATAGCGCTTCAGCACTTGACTTCTTGTCTATGCAAGAGATCTCCAACGCCTCCAACTCCCGAACCAACCGCTCGTCATGGACCGACAACCAATTGGCTTGAGCTGGGGCCCGGTGACTCAATGAGTCCGCAACCGCATTGTCTTTACTAGGCACATAATGGATCTTGAATGTGTAGTCCCCCAGGAACTTCATCCATCTACGCTGCCGCATGTTTAGATCCTTCTGATCCAACAAATATTTCAGTCTTTTATGGTCGGTATAGATATCGACCCTCACCCCATACAAGTAGTGCCTCCATATCTTTAAGGCAAAAATCACGGCCGCTAACTCCAAGTCATGGACCGGATAATTCCTCTCGTGCACTTTCAGCTGTCTCGAGCCATACGCTATCACACTTCCATGATGCAGTAGCACAGGCGCCGTGGTCAACCGACACTTCAACTCCTCAAAAGCTCATGCGCACTCCGGGGTCCAAACAAACTTCTGCTCCTTCCTCGTCAAAGTCGTGAGGGGTAATGCTATCCGCGAGAAGTTCTCAACGAAGTGCCTGTAATAGCCGGCAAGCCCCAGAAAACTCCGTACTTTTGCTACCGTAGCAAGCACAGGCCACTCTCGTCTCGCAACAATCTTTGCCGGATCCACCGCAATTCCCACTCCACTGACTATGTGACCAAGGAGTGCCACTAAAGACAACCAAAACTCGCACTTGGAGAACTTGGCGTACAATTGATTTCTCCTCAGCGTCTCCAGCACCAAATGCAGATGCTTGAAGTGATCCTCCTCACTCTGCGAGTACACCAAAATATCGTCGATGAAGACGATCACAAAGTGGTCCAAGTACTCCCTGAAAGTCCTATTCATCAAATCCATGAACACCGACAGCGCATTAGTCAGCCCAAACGGCATGACCGTAAACTCATAATGCTTGTATCTTGTACTAAGAGCTATTTTGGGGATATCACTCTGTAATGCCCCCACTCATCACGTGGCATATAACGGTGGGTCCGGCCGGAGCCCCACGCCATATGTCACAGACAAGCGGTGAAATTACTTGTTGAAATCAAAATCTACTCGCATCCTAACTCAATACATTCTAGCACAATATTTTAAGTTACCATGAACTCAACTCAAAGAATATCCACTACTATATAAACTCCACATTTATATATATCCAAACCAGGAATGTATTACAACTCACACACACATGGCCTTAAGGCCTTACAAGTTTCTCTTTACACAAATACATTTTTGTACATCGGCACGCAGGCCGGCCACACTTGAAATCAAACCACGATTTGCATGGTCTTCGAGGGCCTTTAGCAGCAAGCCTCCATTCCGCTCAAGCAATTCAATTCAAGCATCAATACTTGCAATTCATTATCCACCCGAGAGCGACAAACAAAGTAACAGTCAGCTTTAGCTGACCACTTATAACGACCCTACCCCTTACCCGGGGCAGTGGTTCCTTCCCTGTATGCATTGCCATAATCATATGAATCAACACTACCAAGCACAATCATATCACAAATGCTGGTATCCACTAGATGCTCCGTGTACTCAGGGCACCTTCTTGGTGTACCGGGTATCCCAGTCGTAGACCGCCGATCAGAGGTTCTTCACTTGTTGGTTGGGTTATTCAATCCTAGTCCACCAATCTTATTATTGGTGACATCCCATCCATACCACTCAGAGGTACTAACCTCACAGTATCCACAAACAACCAGAGCAGATCGACCAACACCATCTGGTGTGGTAAGCCGGGTTTATCAGTGCTCCCCAGGCATAACCACCAATCGACCCCTCACCTATTTCTGATCGACCCACCCCTGTGGTGCAGCAAGCCATGTTTAACTAGGCTCCCCAGGCATTACCACCAATCAATCCCTCATCTATCTAGATCAACCATCCCTAGTGGTGTAATATGTCGGGCTTATCTTGCTCTCCCTAGGCGTGCTACCAATTGATCTCTCATCATAACCAGGAGCTTACTCAAAGTCTCCATACATCAATAACCAACATTCATTCATCCATACAACCATTAAATCAAAACATAAACCTTTCATAGCATCAAATCCACGGAGTCTTCTCCGGTTTACCCATGATCATCATCAATCCAGACCACCCGTCCAGATGGGCTTCACACAGCATGCCTATGCCGTACTCCACACTTTCGGCTCTAGATGCAAACTCAATCACGGAATCACTTATCAAATCCACCTCTTGGTGGAGGATTCCACACACATGCATAAAGAAAGGACTTCAATGTCCAAGAAGGAGATCGTTACCCTTGAAGATCGCTTCGGCTCCATGAAGTAGCCGGATGGAAGTCAACGCCTCGGCTTTGCCTTTACGAATCTTTTCTCGGATCTTCAATCCGCACTCCGCAGCTCCTCCAGCAGCTAGCTTTACTTTCCCCTTTCCTTGCCTTGGCCCTTCCCTTTCTTTTTCTCTCTCTTGGAATCAGAAGAAGAAGAAGATGAGAATACAAGGAATTTATCACATTCTCGACCTTTCTAGCCACAGGGAAGAAGCCGGGACCATTATATCCAAAACAGGGAAATGAACAGCCAGATAATTCTGACAAAATCACTTTTCGTGCCTGACACGCCCTGTGACATGCCCGTGTCACAGGGCGTGTACCTTAAGCGGCACACGAACCGACTCAATCTGATATATCCAAAATAGAATAAGGCTAGGGTACACGCCCGTGTCGTCCCAGTCACGCCCGTGACCCAGGGCGTGTAACACACTCGACACCTCATCGCGAGAAAATTATCGACCTCTCGACACAGTGGGACACGCCCTGTGACAAGCCCGTGTCACGGGCCGTGTACCCCTTGCTTGCCACTCGACGATCGTCGAGCACAGTTCGTCGACCAGAGGGGACACGCCCTCCAACACGCCGTGTCGGATGGTACATGCCCGTGTAGTACGGCGTGTTCCCTCTGTCGACCACTTTCGTCGACCAAATACTCTGGTGTCGACCAAGGGAGGACATGCCCTAGGTCATGCCCCCTGACACGCCTGTGTCACGGGCGTGTACCTCCCGAAAATTTGTCGAACAAATTTCTTCGACCACGCGCCCATCTGCTCAACCCAAGCAGGACACGCCCTGGGACATGCCCGTGTCCCAGGCCGTGTCACCCAATATTTTCTCGTTTCTCGAATTTGGGCTGTTATACCCCTCCCCTCCTTCAAGAAATTTCGTCCACGAAATTGCACAGAAAAGAACAACCAAACTGTTATGACATCAAACTAATATGTTACAACAACCATTGTACTATACAACCTCCATATGTGCACATTCATCCACAGTTTCAGCTAGTGATCTCTAGCCACAAACAATCGATAGACCCTCAAACAGCATATACATATATCATAATCGATCGATCACTTCAATTTCACCAAGTGTGCACCAACATTTCAACATGTAACACGACATATAACATATATGAACACAACCATCGCATTAGTCATTGCCTTATATACAACATTATTCACATCACTAAAGTCATACAAGTCATTGTTCTTACTTCCACTCAACCTCCCGATTTTGCATCTCTCGCGTAAGAGCCAAATTAAACACACGAGGCTGAATTTCACCAATTGAGCTTTGCGGCTCTTGTACTTCCAAATTATGCAATCGAGGTTGCGTCTGGGATGCAGATGATTCGACCACTGCTTTACCCTTGTCTTCATACGACGCACCTATATTTTTCTCACTTCCCGAAGGGATTTTCCAACAAAATTTAGCAATATGTCCTTGCTGCCCGCAGTTATAATAGATACGTGTATCAATACGTCCTTGCCCAAACATTGCCCCCGAAGAAACAGTCGACGGAGCTTATTCAGCAGGTCTAAACCTTTTATTCTCTCGTCTTTTAAACTCCGACTACTCCGACTATGGTACTTTAAACTCTGGCTTCTCCACTGCCAGTCTCTTCTTTTCTTGTACCCGCTTCAAATCTTTTTCCAGGACACGGGCCATATCGACCAACCTTGGAAGCCTTGGTTCACTGAACTCGGGAGGACCAACCTCAACTCATCCCGCAGTCCCTCGTAAAAGCGATTCGTCTTTCGCGCTTCCTCGGCGAAGGTAGACCCCGCATATCTCCCCAGTCTCGTAAACTCATGCAGGTACGTATCAATATCAGCCTCACCCTGCACCAGGCATTGAAACTCATTCTCCATCGCAATCCGCCGCAACACCGGCAAATACTTGGCAAGAAACAATCTGGAGAATGCCTCAATTGAAACCTCAGCTAAACCACGACCTGCCAAGTGATGTACCTCCATCTCATCCCACCACAGTCTCGCATCTCCTTCCAGTAGAAAAGTGGCTAGGGTCACTTTCTGCTCTTCTGCAGTCCTAATTGCAGTCTGGATCCTCTTTACTCAAGCCAACCAATCTTTTGCCTGCGTTGGGGAAATCACCCCACCAAACATAGGTGGATGAAACTCCATAAAGTGCTTCATGGACTCATCCATTTCTTGCTCATCCACCACAACTTGAACATGCTCTTGCCTTGCACCAGCCCGTACTGGCACCCCTACAGGCCTTACCTGCCCAATCGGCTGTGCTTGTAGCACTGCAAGCACCATCTCCACCACCACCCGTATGGTTTCCGCCGAAGGAGGCGTAGGTTCTTCAACGAGTGCTGCACTCTCATCAGATCATTGGGGCTCCGACTGCCCAGCACCACTTATCGCCACCTAGAAATGTACAAAACACCATTACGCAGCCATGTCATAATGGTAATTATACATTGACTACACACTCATGCCCCTTACATGCATGAAATACATTCCTAGTGGACATTCGTGAGTTCAATTATGTTCTTCCTCCCAAACAATCTCAACCTGGCTTTGATACCACTTTGTAACGCTCCCACTCCTCACATGGCATATAACGGTGGGTACGGCCGGGGCCCCACGCTATATGTCACAGACAAGCGGCGTAATTACTTGTGGAAATCAAAATCTACTCGCATCATAACTCAATACATTCTAGCGCAACATTTTAAGTTACCATGAACTCAACTCAAAGAATGTCAACTACTATATAAAATCCACATTTATATATATCCAAACCAGGAATATATTACAACTCAAATACACATAGCCTTAAGGCCTTACAAGTTTCTCTTTACACAAATACATTTTCGTACATCGGTATGCAGGCCGGCCACACATGAAATCCAACCACGATTCGCACGTCCTTCGAGGGCCTATAGCAGCATGCCTCCATTCCGTTCAAGCAATTTAATTTAAGCATCAATACCTGCAATTCATTATCCACCCAAGAGCGGCAAACAAAGTAATGGTCAGCTTTAGCTGACCACTTATAACGACCCTACCCCTTACCCGGGGCAGTGGTTCCTTCCCTATATGCATTGCCATAATCATATGAATCAACACTACTAAGCACAATCATATCACAAATGCTGGTATCCACCAGACGCTCCGTGCACTCAGGGTACCTTCTTGGTGTACCGGGTATCCCAGTCGTACACCGCCGATCAGAGGTTCTTCACTTGTTGGTTGGGCCATTCAATCCTAGTCCACCAATCTTACTATTGGAGATATCCCGTCCATACCACTCAGAGGTACTAACCTCACAGCATCCACAAACAACCAGAGCAGATCGACCCACACGATGTGGTGTGGCAAGCTGGGTTTATCAGTGCTCCCCAGGCATTACCACCAATCGACCCCTCACCTATTTCTGATCGACCCACCCTTGTGGTGCAACAAGCCAGGTTTAACTCGGCTCCCCAGGCATTGCCATCAATCGATCCCTCATCTATCCAGATCAACCCACCCTAGTGGTGTAATGGGTCAGGTTTATCTCGCGCTCCCCAGGCGTGGTACCAATTGATCTCTCATCATAACCATGAGCTTACTCAAAGCCTCCATAAATCCATAACCAACATTCATTCATCCATACCACCATTCAATCAAAGCATAAACCTTTCATAGCATCAAATCCACGGAGTCTTCTCCGGTTTACCCATGATCATCACCAATCCAGACTACCCATCCAGATGGGCTTCACACAGCATGCCTATGTCATACTCCAAACTTCCGGCTCTAGATGCAAACTCAACCACGGAATAACTTATAAAATCCACCTCTTGGTGGAGGATTCCACACACATGCATAAAGAAAGGACTTCGATGTCCAAGAAGGAGATCGTTACCCTTGAAGATCGCTTCGGCGCCACGAAGTAGCCGGATGGAAGTCACCGCCTCGGCTTTGCCTTCATGAATCTTTTCTCGGATCTTCAATCCGCACTCCGCAGCTCCTCCAGCAGCTAGCTTTCCTTTCCCATTTCCTTGTCTTGGCCTTTCCCTTTCTCTTTCTCTCTCCTGGAATGAGAAGAAGAAAACGATGAGAATAAAGGGAATTTATCCCATTCTCGGCCTTTTTAGCCACAGGGAGGAAGCCTGGACCATTAGATCCAGAACAGAGAAATGAACAGCCAGAAAATTCTGACAAAATCACTTTTCGGGCCTGACACGCCCTGTGACATGCCCGTGTCACAGGGCGTGTACCTTAAGCGGCACACGAACCGACTCAATCTGATATATCCAAAATAGAATAAGGCCAGGGTACACGTCCGTGTCGGCCAGTCACGCCCGTGACCCAGGGCGTGTAACCCACTCAACACCTCGTCGAGAGAAAATTGTCGACCTCTCGACACAGCGGGACACACCCTATGACACGCCCGTATCACAGGACGTGTATCCCTTGCTTTCCACTTGACGATCGTCGAGAACAGTTCGTCGACCAGAGGGGACATGCCCTCCGATACGCCCGTGTCGGATGGTACATGCCTGTGTAGCACGACGTGTTCCCTCTGTCGACCACTTTCGTCGACCAAATACTCTGGTGTCGACCAAGGGAGGACACGCCCGGGGTCACGCCCCCTGACACGCACGTGTCACGGGCGTGTACCTTCCAAAAATTTGTCGAACGAATTTCGTCGATCATGCGCCCATCTGCTTAACCCGAGCAGGAAACGCCCTTGGACACGCCCGTGTCCCAGGCCGTGTCACCCAATATTTTCCCATTTCTCGAATTTGGGCTATTATACACTCTCCCTTATCCTCAGCTGATAATATCCAGACTTGAGATCCAACTTTGAGTACAACGTTGACCTGACTAACTGATCGAACAGATCACCAATCCTCGGAATCGGGTACTTGTTCTTCTCCGTTAGCTTGTTCAACTCTCGATAATCAATACAAAGTCTCAAGCTTCCGTCCTTCTTAACAAAGAGTACTGGTGCGCTCCAAGGAGACGAACTTGGACGCACATACCCCTGCTCCAACAACTCTTGCAGTTGAACCTTCAGCTCTGCCATTTCCTTAGGCGCTAGCCGATACGGAGAGTGTGACACAGGTTTCGCACCTGGCACTAGCTCAATCGTGAAATCTATCTCCCGTTGAGGCGGGGCTCAAGGAAGATCGGCAGGGAACATATCAGGGAACTCAGCTACAACTGAAATACTATCCAACATAGGCTAAAGCTTTGCAACCTCCACTAGCATAAATAACAGCTCCGCACCAGCATGAACCGCCTTCACCACCTGAAGAGCAGACATCAAAGTCTTGCTCGACCCTTTCAAGCCCGTAAAAGTCATCTCACGACTTGTTCCCAACTTGACTTCCTTGCGACCGCAATCAATAAAAGCTTGCTGCTCCGAGAGCCAGTCCATGCAAAATATTACGTCGAACTCCACCAACGACAGTAACGACGCTAGCAAATGGAACTCCTGACTCCCAATGCGAATCTTAATGCCACAGATTCTCTCCGCGCGCATCGAACACCCATTCGGCAACAACACATCCAGTTTGTCCTTCTCCATCGAAGAAGTGAAAGTCCACCTAGTGTCAACTATCTTCACCTATGGGGCGGGGGGGGGGGGGGAATAGGTGACGTGCAACGTTTTTGCGGAATTTAAAATTGAACCTGCACAAGAAAATGAAACAGCACAGCAAAGAAAGTACACAAGCAATTTATAGTGGTTCCCCGATTTGGGTACATCCACTTTCCCCCTTCGACCTATCTCCCAACAAGGGATGACTCGGTCTCTTCACCAACAGGATTGAAATCCAATCCTTGCACTATCGGAAGGAACCCTTCCACACGTAGGAGTCAACACTCCCACAACACGGGTTGCACCCAACCCTTACAACTAGGAACCAATGTTCCGTTACAACAAAAATAAACTAGAATGTACAAGAAATACAAACTACTTTTGGAGACTAAGGTGTCCCTCTTCGTTGATGGCGTGTTCTTGAAGTCCACGAAGAGTCCACAACGCTAGATCTCTCTTGGAGAGAATCTCCCCGGAACCGGCGGCGGATAGATGGGCAGCGGCTTGGTTCACGGGATCGGCGGCGACAACGATGTGTGGCTGCTGTACTTTGGAGATCCAAACTTCGTAGCAAAGCTAGCTAGGTCTTCCAACGGTCACACTAGGATCGATCGTCTCAATCGATTCGGACGGGGAAGGTTTTCCCGATCAACAAATCAAGAGACAAAGGATCTCCGGTTAGACACGTGAGATGCTAAGCTAGGCTAGGCTTCTGTCGATGGGAGATCTGGAAGAAACCACGATCAAGACCGGCGATTAACTTGCTCGAGCGGCAACGGCGGCGGCGGCGGAGCGGAACTCGCAATCTAGGTCACGTCGCGGCTCGTCTTTTTCAATTCTTCTTCGCTGAGTTACTGTTCAAAAATACGCGTGTATTTATACAGTAAAATCATCTTTTATGACCGTTATGGGTCCCACCAGAAGAAACCCTAAATACGGTTCAAAATAGTGCCAGCGGCAGAATCCGGTCCAGCTTTTTCTAGAAAATTGCCCAAGTAAAAATCGGCGAGAATTGAAAGTGAGTCTCGTCGAATCGTCGAGAATCAAGGTGATTCTCGACAATTCGGCGAGAATCAAAGATGATTCTCGTCGAAGTTGACTTGGTTGCACGCACTGATTTAGCCGGGTCGAGACGGCGAGAATCAGCCAGTGATTCTCGACGATTCGGAGAGAATCACTTGGTGATTCTCGTCGATTCTTACTTAGAATCAGAGTTGCTCGCTATAAAGTAGCTGGATCGAGTCGGCGAGAATCAGCCAATGATTCTCGACGATTCGGCGAGAATCACTAGTGATTCTCGCCGAATCGGCGAGAATCACTTGGTGATTCTCGTCGATTTACACTTAGATGATTTTTCATCTTTCCACCCATGAGGTGCTCCTTGACCCATCCTTGCTCCTTGTCTGCTCTTGCCTTAACACAGCCCTGTACTTGAAAATAAGTACACTCCAATAGAGAGAGTACATGTAGGCCAACACACTGATCTGCTCAACGAGGGATTACGTCGTGCAGACCCGTGTATATTGACCTACTGCACCCTGACATTGGTGTGCACTTAGCGTGGAATAACTGCAAGCACAACTTGAAAGATTTTATCCAATACATTGTGAATTCATCTTAGCTTGACAGGTGGCTTCCTCAAATCCAGGTAATTATGGATATAATACCCAACAATCTCCCCCTATTTGACGAAGCCAAAATCCTACTAGCTAAGATGAATACCACCAACCGGAAAATATATACAACATAGATAATATAAAGATGCGGCACAAGAAAATATAGGCACACAGATCAAGGCTTGAGTCAATCATAAATTCATATACATATATATATATATATATATATATATATCAGGATTGTTCATATATCAATAAGACAAGAAAAAAGTGTTCAAGAGACAATGACAATCTATGAATTTCTGTCTATGGATTTTTGGCTAGGTCATCCTTATGCTTCTGAGCCAAAAACTTCTTTCTTTGCCTTTCAACATACTCCTTGGGCTTTGGATAGTATCTGGGTGGAGGAGCTTTATCTGCCGCAGTGTTGGTCCTGAAAAAGATGTTCCGTTTAGCTTCATACGTCTTGTGCAGCTCCCACTCATGCTGGTTGTATACATCGTTCCGATTGATTTCTCCTTGTTCTTGTAGCCAGAATGTGTCCAAGATGATACTCTTTGAAACCGGACTCCACTTCTCGTTTCTTACTTCCTCCTCCTTCAATCTGATTCTCTTTTCAGCTTGTGTTTCCTTGGATGTCCCTTCGTGAGATTTTCTCTTGTCTCTGGCTTTTGCTAGGGCTCCTTGGTCAAACATTGCCATCAGTTTTGCCTTGGAGGTGGCCCTAGCAGCCTCAGCTTCACTTAAGGGAACTTCTGCAGCACTTACTCCCTCAACAGCTGTAGTATTCTCAGGAGCATGAATACCCGCAGGATTTTCAGGCAAATCGACGCCTAACGCTTGTTGGAGCATCCACCAGCAACTATCATAGACATATTTGTTTGACTGCTCAAAGTTTTGGATCATGATTTCCCGAAGCTCAGCCATCTTAGCTATATATTCTTTCTCCCCCTTTTTGGCTTCAACTGCAATAGAGTTTGCATAAGAATGCAGTGACTCATCAATATGCTTTGTAGTCTTGGAGAATTCAGTGACCAAGGCTTGTTGATTGGTGTTGAGAGTTACCATATTGCCATCAAACTTTTGAATGTTATTTGCTACGACATGAGCATTCTGATTTACGATTGTGAGAGTATCAGTGTTCCTTTTTAATCCATCCATAAGAAGAGTAACAGCTTGGCCGGCTGCTGTATACTTATCTTCAAACTTCTTTTCCATCACGTCCAGTTTGTGATTGATCTCCACCATGTTCTTGAGCATGAGGTTCTCCGATTTCTTAATTCTTTTTAACATTTTATTTTGAGTTTTCTCAAAAGATGCTTTAAGCTCATCCACTATACCCTGAATGACATTTACGGTGTGATTGGCTATATCATCTCGTAGTGGAAGCTCCTGAGGCACTCCTTGGCCTTGCTCTTCAGAAGATGCACCTGTAGAGCTGGACACGAGCACAGTCTCTAAGGGGGAATGCTTGCGGCCTCTGTAGAATTCTCGGACTCCCCCTCCACTAGTGCACCAATGATCTCAGGAACGATCTCAGGAGCGTGCTTGTCAGATGGAACTTCAGTGATATCCTGAGTCTCCAAAGCATCCTGTCCCTCATTGCCTTCTTCCTCACCTTCATCATCCATGAGATCATTCTCATCAGCATCATCTTCCAACCCTTGGTCAGCAGTCTCCTCTACAGCACCTCCGGCTCCTAGATCGTTCAGGTTCAGGGCCTCCTCATTCTCCAGCACAGCTTCACTTTCTTCTTGTATATCCGCCACTACATCTCTGGCTATCTGGGAGATGTCAGATACGATATTAGCATAAGTGGGTAGAGGCTCCCCCTCAATTCCTGCAGTCAGAGCATCAAGAATTTCACTGGGGATATCTAAGGAATCAGCCACAGTTCCGTCCTCGGCTGGAGATACTTCCTGTTGTTCTACCACGGCAGCCTGCCCAATGCGCCTCTCCCATCTGTCAAAAACACTCGAGTCCATTTTCTTCAAGTAATGTAGAGGAACACCTTTACTCATGTCATACTTATCTCCGTTCAACTGATTGAGATACAGACTGATGATTCGGCCAAAGTTAGGAGATCTGAGGGTGTCCTTTATCTTCTCAAAAAGCAATGCCCCCCAGTTGAATCCTTTTCTGCAGACAATTGCCACCAGGATCTTGAACATGTTCGCAGAGATGTGGTCATGAGAACCCGGTTTGCATATGAGTACCTTCCCAAGGATGTCTGACAGAAGTTTCCCTCCTTCATTCATACCCTTTCTCTTTATCGACCGAGTTCCTCGAGCGAGTCCACAGAATAATAAATTCCTGGTTTTGTCTTCTTCCTCAAGATAATCCTCGTGCTCCGAACTAGTGAGCTGCAAGTATTGGGTTAGCTTGTTTGCAGACATCTTGATCGTTGCCCCTGCAACCTTGCTCTTGATGAGAGAGTCTTCATTTCGGAGTTTGGCGGTAGCGAAGAACTCCAGCACTTCCTTGTCCAAGATTTTACACGGGTGCTCCAGTACGAATTAGAGTCCAGCCTCTTCCAGCATAATAATGATGTTTCTGAATTCGTTAGAGGCATGCGAGAACCCTGTTCGAACCAGCTCACATCCAGGGATCAGTCCAGCGGTTGTCCTTGGAGCCATCGCAAACCTAGGGAGAGAATCCCTACTCTACGCTTAATCAAAAGTCAAAACGGAAGCGACACTAGTAATAAAGTTCTTGTAAGGATGAGGATGTCGTTACCTAGCAGCGTAGACGGTGAGTTAGTTTGAAAAAGACGACGAACACCCGGGAGGTGCACCCGACTGTGAGTGATCGAAATTGTGGAGAAATCCCTGGATGAGAGAGAGGAGAGATCCACGAAAGGCAATCGGTGAGATCGGCGAATCGGGAAGAGTCGGCAAGGGTCCTTCGTGAGAAATCTTGCGTGATGTCGACGAAAGGGGAAGAATCACGGGTCCTTCGGTGAGAGTCCTTCGGTGAGAGTCCTTCGGGAAGAAGCTTGCGGGAATCTTCACGAATCGGCGAGAGTCCTGCTGTTGTCGATTCCTGCTGTTGTCGACGAAAGAGGCGATCGACGAGTTTAAAAAGGATTTCCTGCGGAATATGAAGGGTCGGCGGGAACTGTGCGATATCGATGGGTCTAAAGGGATTTTAACGGATTTTAATGGGTCTTCTGATATAAAAAAAAAAATTTCTAAATATATATATATATTTCTTAAAGCCAATATATTTAGGGTTTGAACCGGGCTTTTTCATACATTTCTTGATGTCAAGATTTCCAATGACGTATCTTCGTTAGTTTTCGAATCTACTAGTGGAATTTCCGATAAATCTTCATTGATGTGTCCAAGGTTTATGTTTACCGTGTTAACCTATCCTTAGGTGTACACACATATATGTGTAAATAAATATATAAATATATATATATATATATATGGAAATGTCGATACAATATGACTCAAGTCTTGGTGCTGATTAAGAGTACCTGGGATTATGAGAGTTATCTTTTAGCCCCTCTGGTTAAAACATACCAGGTGCTCAATGTGAGTATGCCCAGGTAGATATCACTTCTGTTATTTCATATAGTTGTTCCAATATAGTCTTGAAACATCTACTGTCTAGTTCCCATTATATTTACGGGAACCTAGACTATCCTGCAAAAGAGAGTTACTTTACCTTAGGAACCCAATACATATTGGGTCCTAGGTTCTTGTTAGCATAAACACTCGACTGCCTTCCTTCAGAAATCCTGACAGGAAGACTACCTCTGCTCAGGAGATGTGGATAGGCCCTTGCCCTTGACACAGAGGGGTTGTGCCAACAGTCTATGGCAAAGTGTCCCACCTTGCCACAGCACCAACACTCGTGAATGTTGTATCTCCATTTCTGACCTGATCTAGTGACTGAGGTAGTCATGAGCCTAGGTCCAAACGGGATAGATCTGGATCTGCTCGCAGAACTGCCTCTTCCACCGTGACACGTGGAAGGGTGGAATGAATGCATGCAACGAGCGTCACGAGGCCTGGGAGGTGGTGCCTTCCTTTCAGACATCCCCCTTCCTAAGGCCCCATGAGAACTTACAGCATGACTTCTAACCCCCCTTTCCTGTGTCCTTGTGTGGAGAGAAGAGTTCTGAGAGCTGATACCAGCCGATTCATGCCGAGTATGGGCAGTGGCCGAGAATACAAAGGGCTCAGAAGGAGCCTTAGGTATTCTCTCATGGGTGGCCATGACGACCCCTGCACTATGGGTGTCTCCACATGAGGACAGATCACCCTTGCAGTGACCACGATTATTCCTGTGATCATAGCTGAAGGCATGATGAGTAGCCTTCCTGCTTGGAGTGGGGGGTCGGAATACCGTTTCCCCATTTCTCCACGAATTGATAATTCGGGAGATCCACCCATTTTCTACCTTTCTCTTCATAGCATCAACCTTGGAAAAGTTTGATACTATCCTTTTCTCATTCTCTAGACTACTCTCTAGATCTGAGATTTTAGAGTCCTTGACCTTGTTGGATGCCAATTGGAGAACCAACAAGATCTTCAACCGAGCAATCTCCTGCGCTTGCTCCTCAACAAGTAGGTTGCTTATCTGAAGGGCTCTCTTCAGGGAATCAGGATTTTCTGATGGGAAACAGTTCCTGTCTTCAGGAACTTCAAGAGAGATGGGGCAAGATGAAGAGGTTACCTGCTCATCAGAGTCATTGTCACTAGCGCCAGTGATCGTTGTGTCATCCTCATCAGAACTGCTTTCCTCACTGGCTTCTTCAGTCTCTGACATGGACACTGGAGCTCTGATGCAGTCTGATTGATCCTTGCCTTCATCTTCAGAGGCGAGGACCCCCACATAGGCTTCATCCTCTAATTGACAGCAGATTCCAGCTTTCTCTGACCCCCCCCCCATCAGCTCTGAGATCATCACCCACATAGATTTAGCCGTCCCACATTTTTCCAATCTAGAGCGAGAAGGTCCAGACCAGATATCCATGATAATCTGTCGAATCATCTTGTCCAGACTAAATAACGAGAGTTCCGTCTCCGTCATTTCAGCAATACTCTTGGGCACTTGGATATTCTTTCCAGAGTCGGAGGTCTTCATAGGAATAAAAGGACCCTCTTCCAGGATGAAAGATGCTCGAGGATCGATAGCCTCCAAGTGATACAACACTCTCATCCTCCAGACGGGATAATACTCCTTTGTGCATGTGGGAAGTCTTAGTGGCGATATCTCATGATCCAGCTCCGTGCTTCTGACACTGGTGGCAGGATTCTACTCAAGGTGGAAACCTTTTTGATGAGTAACCTCCCTCTGATATCACTTGAAAGTCCACCTAGTGTCAACTATCTTCACCTATGGGGGGGAATAGGTGACGTGCAGCGTTTTTGCGGAATTTAAAATTGAACCTGCACAAGAAAATGAAACAGCACAGCAAAGAAAGTACACAAGCAATTTATAGTGGTTCCCCGATTTGGGTACATCCACTTTCAACCTTCGACCTATCTCCCAACAAGGGACGACTCGGTCTCTTCACCAACAGGATTGAAATCCAATCCTTGCACTATCGGAAGGAACCCTTCCACACGTAGGAGTCAACACTCCCACAACATGGGTTGCACCCAACCCTTACAACTAGGAACCAACGTTCCGTTACAACAAAAATAAACTAGAATGTACAAGAAATACAAACTACTTTTGGAGACTAAGGTGTCCCTCTTCGTTGACGACGTGTTCTTGAAGTCCATGAAGAGTCCACAACGCTAGATCTCTCTTGGAGAGAATCTCCCCGGAACCGGCGGCGACTAGATGGGCGGCGGCTTGGTTCACGGGATCGGCGGCGACAACGATGTGCGGCTGCTGTACTTTGGAGATCCAAACTTCGTAGCAAAGCTAGCTAGGTCTTCCAACGGTCACACTAGGATCGATCGTCTCAATCGATTCGGACGAGGAAGGTTTTCCCGATCAACAAATCAAGAGACAAAGGATCTCCGGTTAGACACGTGAGACGCTAAGCTAGGCTAGGCTTCTGTCGACGGGAGATCTGGAAGAAACCACGATCAAGACTGGCGATCAACTTGCTCGAGCGGCGACGGCGGCGGCGGCGGAGCAGAACTCGCGATCTAGGTCACGTCGCGGATCGTCTTTTTCAATTCTTCTTCGCTGAGTTACTGTTCAAAAATACGCGTGTATTTATACAGTAAAATCATCTTTTATGACCGTTATGGGTCCCACCAGAAGAAACCATAAATACGGTTCAAAATAGTGCCAGCGGCAGAATCCGGTCCAGCTTTTTCCAGAAAATTGCCCAAGTAAAAATCGGTGAGAATCGAAAGTGAGTCTCGTCGAATCGTCGAGAATCAAGGTGATTCTCGACGATTCGGCGAGAATCAAAGATGATTCTCGTCGAAGTTGACTTGGTTGCACGCACTGATTTAGCCGGGTCGAGACGGCGAGAATCAGCCAGTGATTCTCGACGATTCGGCGAGAATCACTTGGTGATTCTCGCCGAATCGGCGAGAATCACTTGGTGATTCTCGCCGAATCGGCGAGAATCACTTGGTGATTCTCGTCGATTCTTACTTAGAATCAGAGTTGCTCGCTATAAAGTAGCTGGATCGAGTCGGCGAGAATCAGCCAATGATTCTCGACGATTCGGCGAGAATCACTAGTGATTCTCGCCGAATCGGCGAGAATCACTTGGTGATTCTCGTCGATCTACACTTAGACGATTTTTCGTCTTTCCACCCATGAGGTGCTACTTGACCCATCCTTGCTCCTTGTCTGCTCTTGCCTTAACACAGCCCTGTACTTGAAAATAAGTACACTCTAATAGAGAGAGTACACGTAGGCCAACACACTGATCTGCTCAACGAGGGATTACGTCGTGCAGACCCGTGTATATTGACCTACTGCACCCTGACATTGGTGTGCACTTAGCATGGAATAACTGCAAGCACAACTTGAAAGATTTTATCAAATACATTGTGAATTCATCTTAGCTTGACAGGTGGCTTCCTCAAATCCAGGTAATTGTGGATACAATACCCAACAAGAAGGTACTCCGATGCGCGATATGAACCCTTCGGACAAAAAGGAGTGTGAAGCTCCCGTATCAAAGAGTGTTCTCACAGGATTCTCAAAAATCAAAACAAATCCTATACAAGCAGTGGTAAGGTAACACGTGCATAACAAGTATTTCAAAATTAGCTTGCTATTAATTTAAACTGTACCTGTCACCACATCTGTTTGCTTGATGGTCTCCTGTTTTCCAAGATTATAAACTCTTGGTTGAGCTGGAGCATAATGGGACGCGGTTGACTCCATCGCCTTGCCCTTCTCTTCATATGTTGCACCTGGCTTCCTTTCGGACTTGGGACGTCCGCTCCAGTAGTCACGAGCAAAGTGCACCGGCTTTCCACAAGTAAATCATGAGCCCGAGGTTCAACCCGTAGTCGCCCCAAAAGCACCAAAATGAGCTGGACCCGAAGACCTAGCCTTCTTAAAGAACTTACGGTACTCAGACTTTGAGGTAGTCGGCACCTTGAACTCAGTATTCTTATCACCAGAGCTTTTCTTTGATTTCACATTCTTCAAGTCTTTCTATAAAGACCGGGTCGTGTTGATCAGGGTCAAGAAGCCCTGCGTCATAGGCCCCGAGAGTAGTAGCCTTAAGTCATCTCTTAGACCTTCTTAGAAAAGGTTGGTATTACGCTCCTCATCCGCGAACGTAGAGCTAGCATACCGACCCAATCGAGTAAACCCCTAGAGATACTCATCCACGCTACTCTCTCCTTTCACCAACCTTTGGAACTCATTCTCCAATGCTATCCTCTGCGCCGAAGGGAGGTACCTTGTCAAGAACAGTCTCGAGAACTCCTCCATCGAGACATCCGTCAGTTGCCTTCCTCTCAAGAGATGCAGCTCTAGACCTTCCCACCACAGCCTCGCGTCCCCGTCCAACAGGAATGTAGCTATAGTGGTCATCTGCAACTCCTCCGTTTCAGTAGCTGTCAGGACTCTCTTCACTCGGGAGAGCCAGTCTTCAGCTTGAGATGGGGTTCCCAACCCCGAGAACACAGGAGGATTAAAGCTCATAACGTGCTTGAGCTGCCTTTCTGTTGCTCACCTCGGCACCAAAGGCTCCACCACTACCTGCTACACTCTTCTCGGTTCTTCCCTTTGAAGCGGTGCCTGCTCCATCATAGGAGCGGGCTGCTGTATTTGCCTTGCAGGTTGCGCATTGATCATGGCAAACACTACTTCGGCAACCAATCGTATGGTTTCAGCCGAGGGAGGTGTTGCAGGAGCATCATTTGGTGCACTACTAGCCTCAGAAACTGGACGTTCTGACGGCCCTGCACCGCTTCTGGTCACCTATAGTTGTACAAAACACCGTTAAGTGACCATACAAAATTATAAAAATTAGTTATAGGAACACGCAGGTTCCTCAAACACGTGTATTTTCATTCCTAAGTGGACATTCATGGGTTCTTTTGATGTTATAACGATGACGCACACACATGTGCTCACCACCCCTTAAAAAGAATTCGTCCACGAATTCATTTTAAGCCTGACCGAAACCAGTAGTCTGATACCAAATTGTAACACCCCCTATCTGTCGCATAGCATATAACAGTAGGTCCGGTCGGGGCCTAACGTCATATACCACAGACTGACCGGGTGGTTACTCAATGGAATACTATCCAACTAATATCCAACGTCCTACACAGAGTCATTCTAGTAGAAGCAATTTTAAAAGTTGCAAAACAAAGAACCCAGCACAATAGCATGAATGTCCACTACAAAACCCAATAGGAATGAAGTACAATACACAAGTACAATGGCCTTAAGGACTTACAATTGTTTACTTAAATAGAATGTGTCTTCCATACCACGGCACGCAGGCCGGTCACACATGAATAAACAAGTAAACACTCAAAATTTGGCCTTCGAGGGTCGGCTCAGCAACTTGGGCTTTAGCCTGTTATTTACCGCTCGGCTCCGCAGCACCTGCAAGCAACAATCCACTGCACGGTGGTAAACAAAAGCAACGGTCTGCTATGCTGACCAAATTATAACGATCCCGCCCCCAAAACTCAGGGCGTCGATGCTCCTTTCCCTGCACTTTGTTAGCATAACCAAGCAGTATAGATTAACACTTCATCACAAGCGTGGGCACGTACGGCCACATACCCCGTGCTCTCAGGACACATTCTCGATGAACCGGTCAAAGTCACGTCAATTCAAGCCATAGACCTCTTGGTCTCACGACCACTAGGACGGCCAATCTTACGAGCATTTTGTCTTTCTGGCATTGGTCACGTCATTTTAAGCTATAGACCGCCTAAGACCCTCCATCTATGCCAATGCCTCCTACCGAATGACATAGAGCGGGTACAGTTCCGCCTAACCCGTTGCTCGCATCGTAACGACAATTTAAGCCATATCCGCGAGTCAAACTTTCCCGAGTCCCAATCTGATATACACTTTACATAACCCAGTTATGTACAAGTTGGCTCCCAGACCACCATGCTGGCAGAATCACGCATCTGCCCAGTGTTTCGGGTGCGCCTTGGAGTTAATCCCCAAGGCTCCCTATTGCAATCTACCACGTAGAAAACCCGAAAAACAAACATCCGCACGGAGTCTTCTCCGGCCAGTTATGCAATGCAACATCACCGATCCAGGCCAACTTGTATGAGTAGGCTTCACACATCATGCCTATATATATTCTCGATTACGGACTCTACATGTACACAACGGGGACTTTTCATGTCTACCCGAAGGAACGCCTCAACTCACCCCAACTCGCGAGAGCGGGCTTCCTATGCAAAGGAAAAGAGGACTTCACATGTCCTAGGATGAGAATCCTTACCCTAGCATTTTTCCTTGGAGCCATGGAAATGTATGCAGATGGAAAGCACCGCAATCTCCTTGCCTCCGTAGATCCGAAGTCGGCTCGCGATTTGGAGCCCCGAAGCTCCGCCGGTGACCGGATCTAGCCTCCTTTCTTCTTCCTTGCTCTCCCCTCTCTCTTGACTTTAGAAAGAGACTAAGTGAAAGAAATGAGAGATTTGAAACCCTATTCCCGGGTATAACCCAACAAGAATAACCCCCAGCCACCGGATCCCAAAATAAGGAAACGAACGGCCACGATCCGGAGCTGAAATGCAAAATCTGGGCCGAACACGGCCTGTAACACGCACGTGTCCAGGGCCGTGTTCCCCATTTGCCGTCGAAACCGACGCGTCTCGAAAAGAACACGGGCAACCAACACGCCCATGTCAAACTTGACACGCCCGTGTCATCCAGAACACGGCCGTGTACTAAGCCGTGTTACTCCATCGACACAGGACCAACACCAACCCGAGAAGGACACGGCATGTGACACGCCCGTGTCTCATTCCGTGTTCGCTGCTCGACGATCGTCGATCCCAAAATTCATAGACCACTCGGACAGATCGTCGACCCGAGCACGACACGCCCTGGGACACGCCCGTATCTCAGGCCGTGTTCACTGCTCGACGATCATCGACTCCAAAATTTGTCGACCTCTCGGCCAGATCGTCGACACGAGCACGACACGCCCTTGGGACATGCCCGTGTCCCAGGTTGTGTGCCCCCTGCAAAATCCCAAACTTGGCTCAAAATGCCTTTCGTCGCTCTTTTGAGTTTCAGGGCGTTACAGCGACGCTAGCTAGTTATCGTGTAGTGGTAGCTCGGTTTATAGTGTTCATTTGGCTGTTTTCACTTCATTATTTTTGAGTTTGAGAAACTTGGGTTGGATGTTTGGAGGAGGAGAAGCAGTGCCAGAGAGAAAGGAGATCTCGCCGCCGTTTGAGATTCGGGGCTCGTATTCGCGAGGCGAGTTCAGACTACGGAGGCAAAGACAAAATGGACATTTTCATCCGACTAGAATCCCTTCCACGATGCCGAAACGGACTTCTAGGGTAACGATCCTCTTCATTGGACATGTGAAGTCACTCTTTTTGGCATTTGAGGGTAGACACTCCACGAACACGTGGAAGTGGTTCTCCCGACGGGTAGATCCGTATATCCCTGTTAGTTTTGCATTTTGATCCGAATCGAAGTACGAAATAGGCATGTTGTATGAAGCCCATCCAGACAGGTTGGTATAGATTGGTGATGCATGTATGCTTTGTATGCCGGAGAAGACTCTGTGTTAATCGCATAGATTTCAGAGTCACGGGGTGTGCAGATGGCTGCGTTGAGAGTACTGGAGGTAAACTCCAAGAAAACACCCGTTATGGGGGAAGAATCGATAGTCTGTCCCCCTACCACATGACAATAGCGCTACCACCGATGATAGCTCCCAGTGAGCGATGTATTGATTGCGAGGCATGTCTCTTAGAGACCTGGTGGCTGTTTGTTGAGGCCTGTTTCTTGGAAACCTTGTGGCCATTTGTTGAAGCCTGTCTTGGGGAGATCTGGGGTCCATCTTTTGGTGAGGCCCGTCTCATGAAAACCTGAGGGCCAGTATGTGGAGTTGAGAGCCTGTGTGGTCCAGCTTCGACGGCCGTGTGCACTAGCTTATGATCCTAATAGGGTTATTGTTAGGTATTGTATCCACAATAACACTGATTTGAAGAAGGGCCCAGTCAAGCTAAGACGAGTTGATATTGTATTTAATGTTACTATTCTAGTGTTGTACTTGTAGGTTTACTTTATTAAGTACACTGCAATGCCAGGTTACAGTGGGTCAAGAAACACATGACTACACAATGCACTTCTTCATTATGTGGGCCAATGTGTTGACTCATGTGTAATCTCTCTATTGAAGTTTACTTTTATCCCAAGTACAGGAGAAGACCAAGGAAGGCCAAAGACATGGACTCAGAAAAATTGGAATTTTACCTAAGTAAAATTCAGCAACTATGGTGAGGCATATACGTCGAATTCGTCGAGAATCCTCTTGATACTCGCCGAATTCGTCGTGTATACTTCCCGATACCCATCAAATTCGTCGTATATACTTAGGGTAAATTATCTGGACATCTAGAAATCCTCCAAGTAAAATTCGCCGAGTATCACTGGCGATACTCGCCGAATTCGTCGAGTATATCTAACAATACTCGCCGAATTCATCGAGTATCCCAGGCGGTACTCGCCGAATGTGTCGAGTCAAAATTTTGACTACTCTGGATTTCTGTCCAAGTCTAATTCAATGTATTTCGTAATCAGGTTCGACAAGTATCATAAGTGATACTCGACGAATCCCATCGATAATGACTTAGGTCGTTTTCCGAATTTTTTCTCCGGTTCGGGATTTTCGGCATGTACAGTAACTTCTACGTAAGGTTTTGGAAGTCTTTTATAGCCGTTATTTCGAATCTCTCTCTATATATATATGTTAGATTGATTTTCAAAAGAGACCGATTGTACACTAATTTTATTTTGATTTCAAAAGAATCCAAAATTAGAAATCGTCGGCTGCACATACGCATTTCTCGAATTTTCCCGATTGGCCGCCGGCGACTAGCAATCTTCTTCTTCAACGACTTCCTCTACTGGATCGCTTCTTCTCTTAAGATCTATTCTACTCCAGTCCTAGTTATTCAAAGATTGAAGCCTCAAGATTCAAGTTCCACAAGGATTTCAAGTTTCCGAGTTCTACAGGTTTCAAGATCTACTTCTATGAAGAACATCGGAGAGAAGACTTGTAATCATTTGTATGTTGTAATATTCCTTTACATATTGTAGGAGATTTATCTTCGACTTTGTTGATCCATTTGAGGATCGAGTTTGTAGATTCGTTTGAGCATCGAGTTTGTAGATCCATTTGTGGATCGAGTTTGTAGATATGTGTGTGGATCAAGTTGTAGATTCAATTGTGGATTGATGGGAAGGAGAGTTTGTTCTCTGAGTGGTAGGAGCATTGATCTGAGTTATAAGATTGTGATAATCTGAGAAAGGCGAAGTAGCCGAATCTAGCCCTTCGTGGTAGATAGACGAGGCGAGACAGTGGACGTACCCAATATGGGGAACCACTATAGATCTCTGTGTTTGTGTGCTTGTTTATTTTTGAGCAATTTTTAATCCGTGAAATGACATAAACATCACCTATTCACCCCCTTTAGGTGAGTTAGGTAGACGCTAGATACTTTCAATTGGTATCAGAGGGGCATTTTTTTCGATAAAGTTAACACCTTGAACAAGATCCCTGATCTAGATTCAGATATTCTGCATATTCACCATGGATAAAAGCAAGGACATGTCATCCATGAAGCTACCTATATGCACAAAAGAAAATTTTCCCATGTGGAAAGAAAGAGTCAGGTTCTTCATAGAAGCTGTTGATCTAAGAATTTTTCAGATAGTGGAAGAAGGACCACATATTCCTACACAACCATCAGCTTTGAATCCAGTCATTCAGATTCCCAAGAAGATGATGGATCTAACAAAGGATGAAATCGCTTTGGTCTCCTAGGATAAGAAAACAAAGAACATTATAGCAAGTGTAGTGGACAATTCAATGCTTCAAAATTTATTCCACCACAAGTTTGCTAAGGAGATGAGGGATTGATTAGTAGTTATAATGGAAGGGACTGAAGAAGTTCGAGATGATCGAAGATCTTTATTGAATCAAGAGTACGAAGCATTTAAGCAAGGACCAAGTGACACTATTGTTGATAGCTTCAAAAAAATTTTCAAGATCGTCAATGGCCTCAGGAACTATGGTCATACATTCACTCATGGCGAACTCAATGACAAATTCCTAAGATCCCTGACTATGGACTGGGACACCAAAGTTGTTGTTATTAGGGAATTCAGGAAGTTGCCTCAGAACCTGTTTGGCAAATTTCTCTCCTACGAACTCCAGATGAATACCAAGAAGAAGGAGGAGCAAAGCAACAGAACTTCTAGCAGAGAAAAGTCAGTGGCTCTAAAGGCTGAAAGGTCAAGAAAATATAAAGCTGTGTCACCCGTAAGGACACATGCCCCTTATACTCCAGAAGACTTTGATCTAGGCACGTCAGGCTCCGAGCTATCAGATGGAGAATTTTTTTCTTATCTCCAAGCCGTTTAAGATGCTGCTCAGTAAGAGGAGGCAAATGAAGAATCAGCCGTCCTCCTCTGACTACAGAAGATCTCATCGTGATGGAGATCGCTCAAATAAAAACTACAATAAAGAGGACATGTATAAATTGAAACCGAATAAACATTTTTCATCTGACATTGTTTACTATTGTTTTAATAAGACCGGGCATGTGATTGCAGAGTGTCCTTATAAGAAAAAAGATGGTTCTAAGAAGGCGGAAAATAGATCCTTCAAAGGAAAAAAGAAAAGAAGAAAAGAGCTTCGTCGCCAAGAAGACGAAGACTCGCAGTGACAGTGACTCGAGTTAGTCAAGCTCAGAAAATGAGTAAGCCTACTTCGGGCATATGGCACATTCAGACGAGGAAGTGGGTTACTCCGAGTACCACAGGAAGGTAAATTCGCACACAATACTCTCTGAGTCTGAAACATCAACTAATGGTCACGAAGACTATTCTTCTAATGTGGACAAATTAGAATTGATGGCTTAGCACGAGCACCTATTAAAGGCTTTTGTCAAATGTCGTAAGGTAGTTCGAAAGCAGTTAAAGGAGATTTCCTCCCTTAAGGCAGTGAAAGAAAATCTGAAGGAAGAAATTGGAAAATTACATCCTCTCTGAGATGAAGTCCACTCCTTGAAAGAGGAACTCAAGGGCTCCACTTAGACATTGAATCTGAAAGAAAAATACCTTGATGAGCTGGAAGAGAAGCTCGTGGTGGAGAGAAAACCCGTTAAGAGTTTCTCCAAGCCGAAGATTGTTCTCCCTCTCATTGATGAGTTTTCAACTCAGAAGAAGGGTAGTGGTCTTGGCCACGTAGGTGGAAAGGATAAGAATGCCAGGAAGGCTAGCGCCAAAGAAAAGGGCAAGGAACCCTTGGGTCAACCCTCATTTGGGAAGGTAATCTTCCCGACGAATAAGTTTGACCTTGATTCGTCCTATGGTCATCATGTTAGGCCTACTTATGTAGAGCCCAAGGATAGATACTAGGGATGGACCCGTCCCAGTGGCTTTGGTGCCAGCGTGTTCAAAGCACCTTTTGAAGAAATTCAGATGAAGAGTTATGGTCCGTATGTCCATGGACATAACAATAAGAAGACACCAAAAGCGAATTCGTCGAGTTATGGTCTGTATGTATATGGCTAAAGAGATGGGAAGCCCCTGTATATGCTGCAACCAGGAGGCCTGCCCCTCTAAGAATGCTGCCCCTGCTAGACCTCAGCTCCAAAATGTAAAGAAGGAGTACAAAAGGAGGTATAATAGGTTTGACTGCTGGTGTTGCAGGAAAATTGGTCACTTTGACGCAAATTGTTGCTACAATCCTGCCAATTATGTAACCCCATGAGTTAGCAATGCGAGACAGACCACTCGCAAGGTTAATCTTCCTAGTGGTGTTAAGCTGACCAGGAACCAAGGACCCAAATATGTTTGGGTTCCTAATGCAAAATGATCTGTTCTTGCAGGTATGTCCAAAGGCCACCAAAAATCCGATCTGGTATTTGGATAGTGAATGCTCTCGACACATGAACGGGACTAGAAGCCTTTTACTTTAGTATACCACAGTCGAAGATGGACCAAAAGTAATCTTTGGAGGGTCAGACAGGGGAATAACAAAAGGTTATGATATGATTTTGAACGACGTATCCTCTTTCACAGACGTAGCTTATGTTGAAGGATCACACCATAATCTTATAAGCATAAGTCAGCTATGTGACAAAGGCTACATCGTTGAGTTCTACAAGGACAAGTGTTTGATAAAATCGTCTAAAAATTTGGAGATGGTCTTAATAGGCACTCGGAGCAGAAATATTTTTTGTTTGAATTTTCCTTGTTTAGATAATTCTACCCCAGTGTGTTTTATGGCTAAAAGTAGTGCGTCTCTCTGTGACCAATGACACAAGAGATTAGCACATATTAATTTCAAAACTATAAATATGTTATTTTCTCACAACTTAGTGCGTGATGCCCCCAACATTAAGTGCTTTAAAGAGAGTCCATGTCACTCTTGTCAAATGGGTAAGCATACACTAACTACCTTCAAGGGTATTACTGAAAAAGATTCTTCACGAAGTTTATACTTACTTTATATGGAATTATTCGGTCTTATGCCTATCCACAGCTTAGAAGGTAAGGTCTATACGTTAGTAATTGTTGATGACTACTCGCGTTTTACTTGGGTGTTTTTTCTGAAACGCAAGTCAGACACCTTCAATTCTTTCACTAATTTTGTCCAGCAAATTCAGAACGAATTGGACTGCTATGTGATCAAAATCAGAAGTGACTACAGAACAGAGTTTGAATCTGGTGTCATGATAAAATTTTGTGAAAGTCAAGGTATCTTTCAAGAGTTTTCCTCCCCGTGCACTCCACAGCAAAATAGAGTTGCTGAGAGAAGGAATAGAACCCTAATTGAAGCATGTACAACTATGTTGAACGATGCTTCACTTTCAGAATACTTTTAGGCTGAAGCAGTCAACACAATGTGTCTCGTGCAAAACAGAGCACTTATCAATAAAAGCTATTGTAAGACCCCCTATGAGCTATTGAAGGGTAGAAAACTGACTATGTACTACTTTAGAGTCTTTGGAAGTAAATGCTTCGTACTTAACAATGAGAAGTATTACCACACTAAGTTTAGTGAAAAATATTTTGAAGGTATTTTTATAGGATATAGTAGCCATAGTAAGACATATAGGATTTTTAATAAGAAAACTCTGGTGGTAGAATAGTCAATGAATGTTATATTTGAGGAGACTAGCATGCTCCAAAGAAGCTCGTCTAGTGTTATTGGTGCAGATGTAGGTACCAGGTTCAAGGAGCTAAACTTGGATGAAGCTGTCAAGGAAGAAGCTCCAAGCTCATCAAGCTCATCCATCTAGGCTTGGTGGATTAAGAACCCCTAGAGGAAGAATTTCTATGACCTACAGAGGATGCACCAGATGTTGCAGAGCCTATTGGAGGGCGAGCAAGGAATCTAGGGTTCAGACACATAAGAGATCACCCAGCTAATCAGATAATAGGAGAGCCAGGCGATGGTGTGATAACCAGAAGAGGTACAACTAATGAGGTTTTGCATCTGAGTTTTCTGTCGCAGTTTGAGCCAAATAAATTCAAAGAAACAAACACGGGCGCTTCTTGGATATTGGCAATGTAAGAGGAGCTCAATCAATTTGAATGATGTAAAGTCTGGGAGCTGGTACCCAAGCCAAAGGGATAGAATGTGATCGACACCAAGTGGACATTCAGAAACAAGCTGGACAAACACAGAGTAATCATCAAGAACAAGGCCAGACTTGTAACACAAGGATATAGACAAGAAGAGAGGATCGACTTCGACCAGACCTTTACTCTAGTGTCTCAGCTCATGGCAATCAGGTTGTTTCTTGCGTATGCTGCCCTCAAAGGCTTCACTGTCTACCAAATGGACGTGAAGTCAGCATTCCTCAATGAGAATCTGAAATAGGAAGTATACGTAGCACAACCCACATGTTTTATAAATTCTCAATTCCCTGATTATGTTTATTTTTTAAATAAAGCATTATACGGCTTAAAGCAAGCTACCCGGGCTTGGTATGAGATGTTGTCTTCTTTTCTTCTTGAGAACAAGTTCACAAGAGGAAAGATAGACAAAACATTATTTCTTAGGGAAGTTAAAGGCAAGATTTTTCTAGTACAAATCTATGTCGACGACATCATATTTGTCTTTACAGAAGACAGCCTTTGCAAAAAGTTTTCTAAACTTATGCAAGGAAAGTTTGAAATGAGTAGTATGAGCGAGCTGAAGTATTTCTTAGGACTTCTGGTTAAGCAATCTAAAGATGGAATTTTCATCTCTTAGATAAAGTTCATCAAGGAGGTTCTTAAGAAATTCGGAATGGAGAGTGCATCCTCTATGAGGACTCCAATGGGTTCAACCACGTCTCTGTACAAGGATGAGAAAGGGAAAACTTTTGATGAAACCAAGTACAGAAACATAATTGGACCCTTGCTCTACCTGACTGCTAGTATATAACGCCCTGAAACTCAAAAGAGCGACGGGAGGTATTTTGAGCCAAGTTTGGTATTTGGTAGGGGTCACACGGCCTGGGACACGGGCGTGTCCCAGGGGTGTGTCGTACTCGGGTTCGACGATGGCCGTGTGGTCGACGAATTTCGAACGACGATTGTCGAGCAGCGAACACGGCCTGAGACACGGGTGTGTCCCAGGCCGTGTCCTACCCGGGTAGTTGGCCGAGTTGTGTTGGGGGGGAAACACGGCCTGGAGCCAAGGCGTGTTCGGGTTTGACATGGGCGTGTCAAATGGGACACGGGCATGTCTAATACTCGTGTTCTACTGGGGTTGGTGTTGGTACTGTGTCGATGGAGGAACATGCCCGGGTACACGGGCGTGTACTGGATGACACGGGCGTGTCAATCCTGACACGGGCGTGTCGAGAGCCCGTGTTCTTTTAGGGACGTGATGATTTCGACGGCGAATGGGGCACACAGCCTTGTACACGGGCATGTCACAAGCCGTGTTTGGCCCAGGTTTTGGATTTTAAGTGCGAATCATGGCCGTCCGTTTCCTTATTTTGGGATCCAACGGTTCAGGGCTGTTCCTGCTGTGTTATACCCTGGAATAGGGTTAGAAACCCTCATTCTCTTTGGGCTATTCTCTTTCTAATGTTCTAGAGAGAGGGGAGAGCAAGGAAGGAGAAGGGAGATAGATCCGGCCGCCGGAGGAGCTTCGGAGCCCGAAATAGCGAGCCGACTTCGGATCTACGGAGGCGAGGACATTATTGTGCTTTTCATCCACATAGATTTCCATGGCGCCAAAGAGGAATGCTAGGGTAACGATTCTCATCCTAGGACATGTGAAGTCCTATTTTCCTTTGTATAGGAAGCCCGCTCTCATGAGTTTGCAGTGAGTGTGAGGTGTTCCTTCGGGTAGACATGAATAGTCCCTATTGTTTAGCATGTAGAGTCCGTAATCGAGAAACAGACATAGGCATGATGTGTAAAGCCTAACAGGACAATTTGGTATCAGGCTACTGGTTTCGGTCAACTTAAATGAATTCGTGGACGAATTCTTTTAAGGGGTTGTGAGCACATGTGTGTGCGTCATCGTTATAACATAAAAGAACCCATGAATGTCCACTTAGGAATGAAAATACACTTGTTTGAGGAACCTGTGCGTTCCTATAATTGCTTTTCACAATTTTGTTTGGTCGCTTAACGGTGTTTTGTACAACTATAGGTGACCAGAAGTGGTGCAGGACCGTCAGAACGCCCAGTTTCTGAGGCTAGCAGCGCACCGAATGATGTGCCTGCAACACCTCCCTCGGCTGAAACCATATGATTAGTGGCCGATGTAGTGTTTGTCATGATCAACGTGCAGCTTGCAAGGCAAATGCAGCAGCCCGCTCCTACGATGGAGCAGGTACCCTTTCAAACGTATGAACCGAGAAGGGTGGAGCAGGTGGTGGTGGATCCTTTGGTGCCTAGGAGAGCAACTGAAAGGCATCTCAAACATGTTATGGTCTTCAATCCTCCAGTGTTCTCGGGGACGTGAACCCCATCCCAAGCTGAAGATTGGCTCTCCCGAGTGAAAAGAGTCTTGACAGCGACGAAAACGGAGGAGTGGCAGATGACACTATAACTACATTTCTGTTGGACGGAGATGTTAGGCTGTGGTGGGAAGGTTTGGAGCTACATCACTTCAGTGGAAGGCAACTTACGAACGTCTCGATGGAGGAGTTTTTGAGGCTGTTCTTGGCAAGGTACCTTCCCTCAGCTTAGAGGATAGCATTGGAGAATGAGTTCCAGAAGCTGACTCAAGGAGAGAGTAGCGTGGATGAGTATCTCCACGAATTTACTCGGTTAGGTCGGTACGCTAGCTCTACGTTCGCAGAAGAGGAGCGTAAGATAAACCAATTCTATGAAGGTTTGAGAGATGACTTAAGGCTACTGCTCTCGGGGACTATGACGCAGGGCTTCTTGACCCTAGTCAATATGGCTCGGTCGTTGGAAAAGGATTTGAAGAACGTGCAAGTGAAGAAAAACTCTGGTGATAAGAAGACTGAGTTCAAGGTGTCGGCTAACTCAAAGCCTGCGTACCGTAGGTGGTCTAAGAAGGCTAGGACGTCGGGTCCATCCCCTTCTTCCGGTGCTTCTGGGGTGACTACGGGTCAGACCCTGGGCGCATGCTATACTTGTGGAAAGCCGGGACACTTTGCCCGAGACTGCTGGAGCGGATGTCCCAAGTCCGAGAGGAAGTCAGGAGCAACATATGAGGAAAAGGGCAAGGCGGTGGAGTCAACCACATCCCATTATGCTCAACCTAGAGTTTATAATCTTGGCCAGCAGGAGGTCATCACGCAAGCGGATGTGGTGATAGGTACGGTTTAAATTTATAGCAAGTTAATTTTTAAATACTTGTTATGCGCGTGTTACCTTACCACTTCTTGTATAGGCTTTGTTTTGATTTGTGAGAATCCGGCGAGAGCACTCTTTGATACGGAAGCTTCACACTCCTTTTTGTCCGAAGGATTCATATCGCGCATCGGAGTACCTTCTTCGATGACAAAGGACAAACTGGATGTGTTGCAACCGAATGGGTGTTCGATGCGCGCGGATAGAGTCTGTGGCATAAAGATTCGTATTGGGAGTCAAGAGTTCGATTTGCAAGTGTCGTTACTACCGCTGGTGGAGTTCGACATGATATTTGGCATGGACTGGCTCTCGGAGCAGCAAGCTTATATTGATTGCAGTCTCAAAGAGGTCAAGTTGGCAATAGGTCGTGAGATGACTTTTACGGGCTTGAAAGGGTCGAGCAAGACTTTGATGTCTGCTCTTTAGGTGGTGAAGGCGGTTTGTGCTGGAGCTGAGCTATTCTTCACGCTAGTGGAGGTTGCAAAGCCTAAGCCTACATTGGACAGTATTTCAGTGGTATTTGAGTACCCTGATGTGTTCCCTGGTGATCTTCCTGGAGCCCCACCTCAACGGGAGATTGATTTCACCATCGAGCTAGAGCTTGGTGCGAAACCTGTGTCACGCTCTCCATATCGGTTAGCGTCTAAGGAAATGGCAGAGCTAAAAGTTCAACTTCAAGAGTTGTTGGAGCAGTGGTATGTGCGTCCAAGTCCGTCTCCTTGGAGCGCACTGGTCCTTTTTGTCAATAAGAAGGACGTAAGCTTGAGACTTTGTATTGATTACCGAGAACTGAACAAGCTAATGGAGAAGAACAAGTACCCGATCCCGAGGATTGATGATCTGTTCGATCAGTTAGTCGGGTCATCGGTGTACTCAAAATTGGATCTCAAGTCCGGTTATTATAAGCTGAGGATAAGGGAGAGTGATATCCCCAAGACAGCTTTTAGTACAAGATACGGGAATCACGAGTTTACGGTCATGCTGTTTGGGCTGACGAATGTGTCGTGAGTGTTCATGGATCTGATGTACAGGACTTTCAGGGAGTACCTAGACCACTTTGTGATCGTCTTCATCGACGACATACTGGTATACTCGCAGAGTGAGGAGGATCACTTTAAACATCTATATTTGGTGTTGTAGACGATGAGGAGGAATCAATTGTACGCTAAGTTATCGAAATTTGAGTTTTAGTTGTCCTCAGTAGCGTTCCTTGGTCACATAGTCAGTGGAGATGGAATTGCGGTGGATCCGACGAAGATTGTTGCAATACGAGAGAGGCATGTGCTGTTTACGGTAGCGAAAGTCCGGAGTTTTCTGGGGCTTGCCAGCTATTACAGGCGCTTCGTGGAGAACTTATCTAGGATAGCGTTACCTCTCACGACACTAACGAGGAAAGAGTAGAAGTTTGTTTGGACGTCGGAGTGCGCACGGGCTTTTGAGGAGCTGAAGAGTCGGTTGACAATGGCGCCTGTGCTGAGTTCGCCGAGTGGGACCGAAGGTTTTGAGATCTATAACGATGCTTCGGGAAGTGGATTGGGTTGTGTCCTACTGCAGCATGGAAGTGTGATAGCGTATGGCTCGCGACAGCTGAAAGTACATGAGAGGAATTATCTGGTCCATGACTTGGAGTAAGAGGCCGTGATTTTTGCCTTGAAGCTGTGGAGGCACTACTTGTACGGGTTGAAGGTCGATATCTATACCAACCACAAGAGCCTGAAATACTTGTTGGATCAGAAAGATCTAAACATGCGACAATGGAGATGGATGGAGTTCCTGGGGGACTACACGTTCAAAATTCATTATGTGCCTAGGAAAGGCAATGCATTTGCGGATGCGTTGAGTCACAGGGCCCCAACTCAAGCCAATTTGATGTCGGTCCATGACGAGCGGTTGGTTCGAGAGTTGGAGGCATTGGAGATCTCTTGCGTAGACAAGCAGACAAGTGCCGAAGCGCTATTGAACTGGACAGAAGTTCAGTGTGACCTGGATGATCGGATTCGGCAGGCTCTGGATATGGATGGCCGCATGAAGCAAATCATGTTAAGGCTTTGGATGGGTCAAATTCAAAATTTGAGGTTGTGGATGGATTGCTATGGAAGGACGGTCGTCTGTGCGTCCCAAATATGGACAAATTGCGGGTGGAATTGATGTACGAGACTCATCATTCTAAGTACTCGATTCACCCGGGGAGCACGAAGATGTATCGCGATATGAAAAAATTGTTCTGGTGGCTAGGACTTAAGAAGGAAGTCGCACTCTATGTATCAAAGTGTCAAACATGCACCTTGGTGAAGGCAAAATGCCAAAAGCCTGGAGGTTTCTTGAAGTCCTTGCATATTCTAGAGTGTAAGTTCGACGACATAACTATGGACTTTGTGCATGGTTTACCAAGGTCGTAGAAGGGAAACGAACCATCTGGGTGGTCATAGATTGTTTGACGAACGTGTCGCACTTCATTCCGCATAGGAAGAATGATTCCGAGGATAAATTGGCAAAGTTATATGTGGATAATATTGTACGGCTTCTCGGTGTGCCCCGCAACATCATGAGTGACCGTGATGGGATGTTCGCGTCCAATGATTGGAGGTTGGTACAACAGATGTTGGGAACAAAGCTGAGTTTCAGCACAGCCTTTCATCCGCAGACGGATGGTCAGACCGAGAGGGTCAATAGGACGATGGAAGACATGCTTTGCATGTGCGTTCTGGGTTTCGAGAAGCAGTGGGAAGATCACCTATACTTGGTCGAATTCGCTTACAACAATATCTACCAGGCGAGCATACAAATGACGCCCTTTGAGGCCCTTTATGGTAGAAGATGTCGCACGCCGTTATCTTGGTTGGAAATGGGTGATTCAAAGTTGTACAAGCGCCAAGAGGTTGAAGAAGCAACGTCATTGGTTCGAACGATTTGAGAGAGATTGTTGATCGCTCAGGATCTCCAAGCTAAGTATTATAACGCCAAGCATAGGAACGTGGAGTTCACTGTCGGCGACTGCGTGTACTTGAAGATTAAGTCGTTCAAGGGTGTCTTGCGGGTACGACGCTTGAAGAAGCTAAGCCAGAGGTACCTTGGACCATTTGAGGTGCTAGAGCGGATTGGCGAAGCAACTTATCGATTGAGGCTATCAGTGGAGCTAAGTGGTCTACACGATATATTCCACATATCGGTGCTGCGGAAGGCGATGCAAGAGCCTTCGCAAGTGATTGTTGTTGATCAAGTGCCGATCGATTATGGGTTGACGACGAAGTTTAATCCAGTTCGCATTGAGGACTCAGAAGTCAAGCGATTGCGTAACAAAGAGATTAGGATGGTCAAGGTTTGTTGGGACAACTGCAGTCGGGAGGAGCTCTCGTGGGAGCGAGAGCAGACCATGCTTGAGGAGTACCCGGAGTTATTCCCCTCAGGTACCGTTTAAGTTTTGTTTTTTTATCTTTCCTTTATGTAATTTCGGGACGAAATTCTATTAAGAGGGAGAGAGTTGTAACACCCCGAAACACAAAAGAGCGACGGGAGGCATTTTGCGCCAAGTTTGGTATTTGGTAGGGGTCACACGGCCTGGGACACGGGCATGTCCCAATGGCGTGTCGTGTTCTGGTTCGACGATGGTCGTGTGGTCGATGAATTTCGGTCGACGATTGTCGAGCAGCGAACACAGCCTGAGACACGGGCATGTCCCAGGCTGTGTCCTACTCGGGTTGTTGACCGAGTTGTGTTGGGGGAGAAACACGGCCTGGAGCCCAAGAGTGTTTGGGTTTGACATGGGCGTGTCAAATGGGACATGGGAGTGTCTAATACCCGTGTTCCTTTCGGGTTGGTGTTGGTCCTATGTCGATGGAGGAACACGCCTGGGTACACGAGCATGTACTGAATGACACAGGCGTGTCAATCCTGATACGGGCGTGTCGAGAGCCCGTGTTCTTTTCGGGACATGACGATTTCGACGACGAATGGGGCACACGGCCTTGAAAACGGGCGTGTCACCAGCCGTGTTCGACCCAAGTTTTGGATTTTAAGTGCAAATCGTGGTCGTCTGTTTCCTTATTTTGGGATCCAATGGTTCAGGGCTGTTCCTGCTGTGTTATACCCGGGAATAGGGTTGGAAACCCTCATTCTCTTTGGGTTATTCTCTTTCTCAAGTTCTAGATAGAGAGGAGAGCAAGGAAGAAGAAGGGAGATAGATCCAGCTGCCGGTGGAGCTTCGAAGCCCCAAATCGCGAGCCGACTTTGGATATACGGAGGCGAGGACATTGCGGGGCTTTTCATCTGCATAGATTTCCATGGAGCCAAAGAGGAATGCTATGGTAACGATTCTCATCCTAGGTCATGTGAACTCCTCTTTTCCTTTGCATAGGAAGCCCGCTCTCGTGAGTTTGCTGTGAGTGTGAGGCGTTCCTTCGGGTAGACATGAATAGTCCTCGTTATTTAGCATGTAGAGTCCGTAATCGAGAAACGGACATAGGCATGATGTGTGAAGCCTACCCAGACAAGTTGGTCTGGATCGGTGATGTTGCATTGCAAGAATGGCCGGAGAAGACTCCATGCGGATGTTTGTTTTTTGGGTTTTCTACGCGGTAGATTGCAACATGGAGCCTTGGAGACTAACACGAAGGTGCACCCAGAAAACTGGGCAGATGCGTGATTCTGCAAATATGGTGGACTGGGAGCCAACTTACACATAACTGGGTTATGTGAAGTGTGTGATCGGAATGGAACTCGGGGAAGTTTGGCCCGCGCCCATATCTTAAGGTGACAGGGCCGTGTGAGCAACAGGTTAGGCGGAACCATACCCGCTCTATATCGTTCGGTTAAAGAGAGCTAAAGGTACTTGGCACTTGTCGTTGGCATGGATGGAGGGTCTTCGGCATTGGCTTGAAAGACCATAATGCTCACGAGAATTTGCCGTCCTAGGGGCGGTGGTGAGACAGCGGACTTTGATCGTGTTCACCGAGAATGTGCCCTGAGAGCACGGGGTGTGTGGCATGCATTCCTATGCCTGTGATGATGTGTTTTTACACTATACTGCTTAGTTATGCTAACAAAGTGCAGGGAAGGAGCATCGCCGCCCCGAGTTCGGGGGCGGGATCGTTATAATTTGGTCAGTATAGCTGACTGTTGCTTTTGTTTGCCACCATTGCGGTGGATTGTTGCTTGCAGGTGCTGCAGAGCCAAGTGGTAAATAGCGGGCAAAAGCTCTTGTTGCTGAGCCGGCCCTCGAAGGCCTAATTTTTGAGTGTTTACTTTATTTCTCATGTGTGACCGGCTTGCGTGCCGAGGTTTGGAAAACACTTTAATTTGAGAAAACTATTGTAAGGCCATAAGGTCGTGTACTGGTGTATTGTACATTCATTTCTTCTGGTTTTGTTTAGTGGACATTCATGCTGTTGGTAGGGTTCTTTATTTATTGCAACTTTTAAATTGCTTCCCCTAGAATGCACTCTGAGTAGGACGTTGATTCTTAGTTGGATGGTTTCTTTTGAGTAACCTTCTAATCTGTATGTGGTATATGGCATCGGGCCCCGGTCGGACCTATTGCTATATGTTATGCGACGGATAGGGGGTGTTACACAGTAGACCAAATATAATGTTTTCAACATATGTCTGCACTAGATATCAGGTGAATACTAAGGAATCTCATTACGTCGTTGCAAAGCAGATTTTAAGATACCTTAAGGGTACACCCAATCTTGGCTTATGATACCCAAGAAATAATGATGTTGAGCTAATTGGTTTTTCAGATGCCGACTTTGCAGGTAGCAGAGATGATATGAAACGCACTTCCTGGATGTGCCAATTCCTCAGAAGACGGCTTATTTCATGGAGCAGTAAGAAGCAGAATTGTGTGGCAACATCTACTGCCGAGACAGAGTATATATCTGCGAGTAGTTATTGTGCACAGCTTCTATGGATAAAAAATCAACTTGAAGATTATTGTGCGAACATGAAAAATTAGACCGAAAAATTGGAGTAATGAAAACTTTATTATCCAAAAAAAGTGTCAATTATAATGGTATAGCCTCCCTTTTATAGAATGGATGAGATCAGAGAGATTACAATTAAGCAATGTGTGACTAAAAATTTACAAGTATATGCGGCCTTACAAATAGACAAACCGGACAGGTCGTGTGGTTAAACAAGCAGGCTAACTACCCAACAACCAACAACAGGAGAGAACAAGCGCCATAGAGAGCAAGCCGCCATAGGAGACCGCTAGACCACCCGGTCTCCAAGTCGTTCGAGACAAACCTCCAGACCGCTGGGATACCAAACAACAACAGCCCGGCAGACAGGCCGCCTAGGATAAACCGCCAGACCTCCCGACCTCCAAACAGCAACAGACCGCCCGACCTCCGAACAGCAATAGACCGCCTGACCTCCATACTGCAACACTCCCATAAAGGCAAGAAGGAGAAATCCTTTGTGACCAGGAAGCAGCAAAGTTGGACTGACTCTTCTTCATCGGAGTCAGAAAATGAAGAGGATGCTGAGGCCTACATTGGGTTGTTCTCAACTGAGAAAGATTATGTAGAAATAGAATTCTTGCAATTGTTGGATGATATTAATAAAGCAGAAGACAGCCGATGCATAGGGCTGATGGCTATAGATGAGGATGGACTCAGCCAGGAGAAGGCTGGTCTTAATAAGGTACAATCTTCACCTTCAGAGTCAGATTATGTTACTAGCCCAGAGTTAGAAGCATCTTCATCAAGAGATAATGGTGGCTCTAAATCTGAAGGAGACATCAATCAACTGATGATGATTATGGAGAGCTCCTGTAAGCCTTTAAGGAAAGCAGGCTCCTAGCCAAACAGGTGGTAAAGGAGAATGCCAGTCTGAAGTTTGCTGCTTCAGACTCATCAAAAGTGTTGGATCTGAAGTTAAAAGAGATTAGTAAATTGAAAAACATAACTTTTATTCAGATAGATACAATTACTTTCAAGAATAACCATATTAGGAATCTTGAAAGTAGACTCCAAAAGGAGAGGCAGCTTGTGGCTAAGTTCTCAAAACCTAGTTCTGTGTTACCATTGATAGATTCCTTCTTTTCCCAAAAGGGTAAGAATGGATTAGGTTTCAAAGGAAGAACAAGAGTTGTCAATTCCAATAGGAAAGGCAAAGCTCCAGTTCAGCCACTTGCTTCCGAGCCTCAAATTTCTTTTTAAAAAAGTGATTCAACCTTCTAACAGGTATGGCCATGATAGTATTTATGGTCACTGTGAGCAAGGCAGTAGAAATGGCAAGGTTGCTAGTGCTTATTGGGCAGCCCATGAGAAAACCCAAATGGCTCATAATGGACCGTTTGTGTTTGGTGTACCAGCCCCAAAACTCAAGAACAAGGTAGCAGCTGACTCACAAAGTCTGCCAGCCCATTTGCAAGCTAAGGGAAAGTCTGTTAGCAAAACAGACTTAAGTATATCTGAACATATCAAGAGTATGCATTCTGAAAAGAAGGCAGTTGCAGATAGGGTTCAAGATATCCCAGGTACTTCTGCTGCCAGACATGTCCTTAAGCAAGCCTTGGCTGAAAGACTTAAGAAAAGAGCTGATGTACCAGCTGGTTTGAGAGCTGCAAACAACATTACTGTGAATCCAGTTCTTAAAAGAAGGTACAATGTGCATGAGTGTTGGTGATGTGGAAAAGTGGGTCACTATGTCATAGATTGTTGGCACAATGAGAGTGTCCAGAGAAGTAATGGTGGCTTACCTGTCAGAAGAACTGCAGGTAGGCATGTTCAGTTTAAGTCTAACTTGCACCTAGGACTCAATCAAATTTGGGGTCCTAAGGTTAGATAATATGTTTGTTGTAGGTAAGTCCAAGTGGCCATACCCCTACATGGTACTTGGATAGTGGATGTTCCTTGCACATGACTGGAACAAGGATCATGCTAAAGGAATACACTCCTATTAATAATGGTCCCAAAGTTATCTTTGGGGGCTCAGAAAAAGGGGTAACTAATGGTTTGGGTAAGATAACTAATGACATAGTAACTATCACATAAGTAGCTTATGTGAAAGGTTTGAAACATAATCTTATAAGTATAAGTCAACTATCTGATCTGGGCTATGACATTTCTTTCCTCAAGGATGAGTGTCAAAATAGAAGGTCAAGTGACCAAGGGGTTATCTTGACAGGCACTAGGAGAGGAAATATTTATTGTCTAGACTTTGAGTGTGAGAGTGAGGACACTCCTATATGCCTAGTTATAAATGAGAAAGTTTCTCATTGTGTCAAATGTCACAAGAGGCTAGCTCACCAGAACTACAAGACCATAGGTAGACTCTTTAGTGAAGAGTTGGTGAGGAATGGTCCTGAAGTTAAGTGCATTAATGAGGGAATTTGCTCAGCTTGTCAAAAGGGCAAGCAGACCAGGACTTCCTTGCAAAGTTTTGATACCAAAGACACAGTGAGGTGTTTATACCTCCTGCATATGGATCTATTTGGTCCTATGCCAGTTCATAGTCTAGGTGGGAAAGTCTATACCCTTGTGGTGGTTAATGACTTTTCCAGGTTTGCTTGGGTATTCTTCCTAAGGAGAAAATCTGAAACCCCAGATATCTTTTAGACTTTTATCAAGCAAATTCAAAATGAATTTAATAGTTCTACGGTCAAGATCAGAAGTGATCATGGGACTGAGTTTTAGTCTGAATGCATGATAAAGTTCTGTGAAGGGCTTGGGATTCATCAAGAATTCTCCTCACCTAAGACTCCTCAGCAAAATGGAATTGTTGAAAGGAAGAATAGAACTCTAATTGAGGCAGGTAGGACCTTGTTAAATGACACTTCTCTCCCAGAATATTTCTGGGCAGAGGTAGTAAATACTGCTTATCATGTTCTCAATAGAGCTTCCATCACCAAAAGCCACAAAAAGACTCCCTATGAGATTCTGAAAGGCAAAAAACCAAATTTATCCTATTTTAGGATTTTTGGTATCAAGTGTTATGTAATAAACAATGATAAGTCTCATTTAACTAAGTGTGCTACCAAGTCCCAAGAAGGCATATTTGTTGGGTACAACAATAATAGTAGAGCATATAGGATCTATAACTTAACTACATAAGTTGTAGAAGAATTTGTCCATGTTGTATTTGATGAGTCTAAGTTAATTAATTGTGAGTTGCCAAACACTTCTTCTAGTCCTGCAGGTTTAAAAGATAAGATGAACAATTTGACCATCAGGGAAGATAAACTAACATGCCAAGAGATTGAAGATGATGGATGCTATCTAGGAGGAGCTCAAGAGTTACAAGCTGAGAATGAAGAACAACTAGCTGAAGACATTGAGGATCAGCAAGCTGAAGAAAGATTATCTCTAGCTATGAGACATTTAGGAGATCATCCAGCTCATCAAAGCATTGGTGATGCAAGTCATGGTGTAATGACCAGAAGCAAGAGCTTGAACTTAGCACTATGTTCAAGCTTCCCGTCTCAAATGGAACCAAAGAAGTTTGAAGATACTATCCAAGATTCATTCTGGATTGGTGCTATGTAGGAAGAGCTGAACCAATTCAAGAGATGTAAAGTCTGGAAACTGGTTCCCAGACCTAAGGGAAATAATATGATCGGGACAAGTGGATCTACAAGAATAAGTTAGATGTAAATGACATTATTGTCAAGAACAAGGCCTGATTGGCGGCAAAAGACTACAGGCAGGAAGAAGGAATAGACTTTGACCAGACCTTTGACCTAGTAGCAAGGCTAGAAGCAATAAGACTATTCCTTGTCTATGCAGCCTTTAAAGAATTCAAGGCCTTTCAGATGGATGTCAAGTCAGCATTCCTGAATGGACATCTAAAAGAGGAAGTGTATATGGATCAGCCATTAGGTTTTGTAGATCCTCACTTTCCTGATCATGTCTATATACTTAAGAATGCTCTATATGGGTTAAAACAAGCCCCTAGAGCATGGTATGAGACATTGTCTACTTTCCTTATTGAGAAAAATTCTCAAGGGGGAAAATAGACAAGACCCTATTCCTGAGGGAATCAAAGGGCAAGATCATCTTAGTTCAGATATATGTTGATGACATAATCTTGGATCTACTGAGAACAACCTTTGCAGAAAGTTTGCCAAACTTATGCAAGGGAAGTTTGAGATGAGCAGCATGGGTGAGATAAAGTTCTTCTTGGGACTTCAAGTAAAATAGACTGATGATGGCTTGTCAATATCCCAGTCTAAGTTCACCAGGGAGTTGATTAAAAAATATGGCATGGAGACTGCTTCCACCATGAAAACTCCAATGGGGTCAAGTATGGCTTTAGGCAAAGATGAGGTAGGGAAACCTATTGATTAGTCTTTGTATAGAGGGATAATTGGCTCCTTACTATACTTGACTGCAAGTAGGCCTGACATCATGTATGATACATGTGTCTGTGCAAGATACTAGACATGCCCTAAAGAGTCTCATTATTCTGCTACAAAGGGAATTTTAAGATATCTTAAGGGCACACCAGATCTTGCTCTGTGGTACCCTAGGAATAGAGATTTTCTACTAATAGGTTTTTTCAGATGTAGAGTTTGCAGGCTGCAAGGAAGTCAGGAAAAGTACCACAGGTACATGTCAATTCCTAGGTGGAAGATTGGTGTCATGGAACATCAAAAAGCAGACAAGTGTTGTTATATCCACAATAGAGTTAGCATATATATTGCAGCTGGAAGTTGTTGTGCTCAGTTGCCATGGATACAACATCAAATTGAAGATTATGACATCAAGATAAGTAGAACTCCATTATATTGTGATTCTACTAGTGCTATATCAATTACTATAAACCTGTTTCACATAACAGAACAAAGCACATTGAAATTAGGTACCATTTTATTAGAGAACATGTTGAGAAAGAGGACATAAGTCTAGAGTTTATTTCTACTGATACACAAGCAATTGATATATTCACTAAACCTCTATATGAAAGTAAATTCAATTATTTTAAAATTGAATTAGGCATGTTGAACCTGAAACATGATGGTAGATTAAGAAAACTTCTACTCAACATATGACTAAGTAAGTTATGTGTCGACACATAAAGTAGTCTATGTCGACACTCAGAAGTTGGTGTCGACACATAGAGTTGTTGACACTCAGATGTTGGTGTCGACACATAAAGTCGTTTGTGTCCACACCCAGAAATTAGTGTCGATACATAGAGTTGTCGAGACTCTAAACTCCCTGTGGAGACTTTAGCAGTCTGTGTCGACACAATCAAAATGTGTCGACATAAGAAACTCTAATTTAAACCCGCCTTTGACCTTATTTATATTTAGAAAATATAAATAGGAGGAAACGAGACCTTGTTGACTACGCTCTCAGAAATCTCGAGACTAAATCATCAGTGTCGACAAGAAATTCTTCTTCTCTCTCTTCAACTTCCACTTATCTCATCTCCAATGGCGCCCAAGATGGACAACAACATTAACGAAGGTTATGAGCTAGTTCGGGGAGCATTCAATGATGCTAAACAAGATATCAAGGCAGTTGTGGACCTAATCTAGGAATCAAGACTGGATTATATGTTTTCAGAACAAACAAGAATTTGGAAGAAGGACGTTCTAGAATTCTATTCCAACGCTATATTGAATTCAAAGGGGAATAAGATTCAATCAACTGTTCATGGAGAAATAGTAAAAATAACCCTCAAAAATCTGAGCAAATCCCTTCAACAACCAAGGATTAAAGAAGAAACGAAGATTGATTCTACACTGACTGCAGAAGCCCTCAAATGGTGTCGGTTGCCCTTAACCACAAATATTGGATCATCCATGACTAGAAAAGGGATGAACTCCAAAGTGAAGTTTCTGTCAAAGATTATTAGGAAGGTAGTTCTCTGCAAAACTGGGGGTGGGCATAATAGGATCTCCTTCTACATGTTCAACCTCATGACAAGAGTCATCTTCCAGGTCAATACTGACTGGAGTGATGTAATCTTTAACAAGATTAAGCAATGTATTAAGAAGCCAAATTTAGGCAAATCTTAAGTCTGTATCTGGCTGTCAGCATACCTGAGGTGCTAAACCAGATTGTTGGCTCAAAAGTTAATCACATGAGGAGAATGGATATAAGAATCTTGTCTAGGTGGGAGAGAGTATTGTCCAAGGAAGACCCAACACCAAAGCAGAAGTCCAAACAGGTCCCAAAATCAAAGAAAGATGCAGCGCAAGCTGAGGAGTCCTCTAGTGACTCAGAAGAAAGAGTTGAATTTAGTTCTGATGAACATAACACTGAACTAGCCCAGGAAGTCTCAAACTCACACACCTGGAACTGAAGATCAAATCCAGGGGGAGACTATCCATCTGACAGATAATCAAGAGATATCAGTCCCTGGGGAAACTGTCAATGAAGCCCAGCTAGACAGTGAGACTGCAACCCTCACTATAATGGAAGTGGTTCATGACATCAACATAACTACTGATCCTTCTGAAAGAGAGGCACAGGATGTGCATATTCGTGATCTGCCAGAGAAACCTCAGGCTCCTAAGATTAATGTAATCCAAGAATTATAGACTAACTTCCTGGGGGAGTAAGAACAGATACACAAGGAAGATATTTCTGCTGATGTACACACTGCTGCAAGTGTTGAGGGGGAGGTGCCAGACCTAGCCCCAAGACTAGATATAGATGTTCCAGGCACTACAATGGAACTTGAGATATCATCTGATTCTGAAAATGAGGAAGCAGCCTCAGTACTTAAGAAAAGAAAAATCATGGAGCTAAGAAAGAACAGTTCAGGTTATAAGAAAGCCTTAAAGGCTGGATCCTCATCTACTGCTCCTACAATGGATTTTAGTTCTTTGTTAGTACAGTTGAAAGTCAAACTTGATGAGCAAAGACTTGCACTAGAAAAGTATGTGGACGAAAGCCACATGGAGTTACAGTTCAGTCTGGCACAAGACATCAAATCTATAAGATTTGAGGTAAATTTGCTTAAGAAAGAAATGACAAAATGCTTCCATAAGGGAGTCAATGTTGTGTTATATATTGCCAAACAGCAACAAAATACTAAAACTGAAGTAGATGATCTGGTTGTCAAGCAAGGCATTGTTCTAGAAAATCAGAAAAGACTGAATGAGAATTTGATGGAACTATATTCCATCACTCTGACAAAATTGGCTGAAAAAACCACTGCCATAAAAATCAATATGAACACCAAAGGATCTGCTATAGAAGCACATATCAAACTGGATTTGACAACAATTGCTACTGCTATCCAAACTTCTGGGTCTGTAATTTCAGCTCAAGTAAAGAAGTTTAAAGACTACTATACCATTGGGAACTATCATATTACAGATCAACTAAGGTTTCAGAAGAATGATCTCAGAGATTATATTCATAGAGAAGTCATAAAGGGGGAGAGGGTATTAGTTCAGGCTAGCTCTGAACATGCAAAATGGGTATCTAATAGTATCAGAGCTATCTTGGGATATCCACCCTTATGTGATGACAACAATACTGCAGAATCTGGATGCCAACCTGCATTCTTGGAGGGGATGCAACATGAAGTAGCTCAAGTTATATATCCCCATCCCGAGTTTGAAGAAATTCAACAGGCAGTCTGTTGGGTCCAGCGTTCCTTCACTTGACCCGTAACGCTCTACTACTTATTTTAAAAATTAAATAACACCCTTTAAAATAGTCCGGTCTTTTGGAATAGTTGGGTATGTGCTTGATCCTACACTTGTTATCATATCAGGTCACGGGTTCAAGACCAGGGGGCGCTATTAAATCCTGATTTTTCCCTTCTACCTATGTGGGTCCAACGGGTTAGGCAACCGTGGACATGTGGTAACCCCACCTCTGAGCCGTGCAACAGTGGACATGTGGTAACCCACCTCTGAGCCGTGTGGGCCATGTGGTAACCCCACCTCTGAGCCATGTGGGCCATGTGGTAACTCCACCTCTGAGTCGATGGGTTGTGCTGGACGCCGGGGGATTGTTGGGTCTGGCGTTCCTTCACTTGACCCGTGGTTCTCTACTACTTATTTAAAAAATTAAGTAACACCCTTTCCAACATTCCGGGCTTTTGGAACAGTTGGGCATGCTCTTGATCCTACACAGTCCAGAATATGTACAGCCCTCCACTAGAAAAATTGCCAGTAATTTCTAAGGAAGTGGACATGGCTGATTCAGCTTTACTTAAAGAGCAAGAAGCCCAAATATCCAAGAAGAGATTCAGAGAACATGCTGAGGCTAGGCGTGATTTTGAGAAATGGAGTCCAACCTCCAGAAGTATCATCTTAACTGCATGGAATGTAGTTGCTGAAAATTAATATGACAGGGGTAAGTGGTACTCCAAACAGGAATGGGATAAATATCTTGCACAACCAGAAACAATCTACAAATTTAGGAAAGACTTGAAGGCTGGAAGAATCCCTGCAAACTCCATAGAGCCTTGCAAGTACTTCCCAAAACTATTCCATTACTTTGAAAGGCAAAAGCTGAAAGCTGCTCAACTTAAGGACAAAGACATCAAGGGTAAGAAGCCTATTTCTGATACTGAAGCTGAAGTCAAAGCTACTATTCAGATAGGCAAAGGGATTGCCATCAAGGAACCAGATCAACCTTAACTTTAGATTGACTAGGTTCTAGAAGAACTATGTAGACCTTTAGTTGTTCTTATAAAAACATAAACCTTGTAATCTTACTTTGGTTATATGATAAAGAAATTCTGGGTTGACAACAGTTTATATATCTATGTCTCTGAGTTGCATGGTTTCCTTATGATATTTCATTTTGAATATTTGTGTGTAACATGCTAGATCTGCCCTTAAATAACTCTGTTTGAAATGTCTGAATACATCATGCTTATTACTTTAGTTATATTGGTGTATACCATTGACTATGGGTTATGACTTCTCCAAATAGGGGAGATTGTTGGGTACATTGGAAATTGTGTACCTAATTTGGAGAAGGCTCACCTGACTCAATGATATACATCAGGTTATATTTGATGGTGTATTGAGTTTGCTTATGCAGGCAGAAGAATGCAGAGAATATTATAAGTACAAAAGTGTCGAGATATTTATAATGTGTCGACATCTTTGAAGAAGCAGCGTCGAGACTAGAAGCAAAGTTGTGTCGATACACGGGACTTGTGTTGACATATGGAATCTGAGTCGGCAACAGTTATGTCTACACTCAGGACTAGTGTCGACAAACTTAGATTTGAAGTGCTGACATTAGTACAAGGGTTGTGTCGACACACATGACTTGTGTCGACTTACAGAGTTTGAGTCTACATCAGTAGTGTCGACAGTTTTTGAAGTATGTCGACACATTCTACAAAGGCGTGTTGAGACTGAATGAAGAGTTGTGTTAACAGTTTCTTAAATATGTCTACACATTCTACAAAGGAAGTGTTGAGACTGAATGAAGAGCTATGTCGACAGTTTCTGAAGTTTGTCGACAACACCAAAAGAAGTGTGTCGACACCCGGGTAATTATGTCGACACATACTTCATCTGTGTCGACACATACTATCCTTATGTCTCAACACATTCAGCTGAGTTAAATAACTCTAAGTGCCAAATCTCGAGCCTGAAGACTTGACAGCTGCCAGAATTATCAAGGCCTATTAGACATGTAAGAACTATCAGATGTCAGTCAACTCCCGGATCAGCGGTTGCCTCTGATGTGATCTATAAATAGAGCTGAGCTATTAGAGAAAAATAAGATAGCGAGACATAGAGAAAATATAAAGGGAAACCAAGAAGAAGGAGGAATACTCCAAGAAGAATTCACAGAATTCTATACAGCAAGAAGATTCTGATTCTAAATCAGAGAAGGGGATAACATCTCATTAGATCTGTTAGTGTTTGCAGAATTAAGTCTACAAGAAGGAAGAAGCTGAGTCTATATCAACTTCTCAAGAAGATTCAACCTTGGTTCTCTCTTTCAAGAAGCTTTGAATAAGCTAAGTAAGGTTGAATCTGATTCATTGCAGAAATGGTCTGAAGAAAGTAGTTTAATCAAGATCTGATCATGAGTCCCTCACCCCTCTTTCTCTCTATCAGAGTGAAGGAAGAAAGTAATTCTTTATACAATTTTCTATAAGATCTATTTTTAGATCTGAGTGCAAGAGATTTCAATCTCTGAGTTGTAATCCTATAATTATAAAGGCTGAGGTAGGGTTGTTTGCCTGAGGTAGGAGATTAAGTTCTCTGAGCTGTAGAACTGGTGATAAGGGTTGAGGTAGGGCTTGATAGCCTGAGTGTAGGAGTGTGGATTCACTCTGAGGTAGGTTTCATGGTAAGAGCCTGAGGTGTAGGAGTTGTTGAAGTCTGAGCTGTAGGAACCAGTTTGGGTTCTAAGTTGTAAGATCTGAGGATCTGAGAAGGTGGAATGAAGTTTGGCAGAATCTAGTGTATTGTTAGATAGGTAAAGGGGGAAAGTGGATGTACCCATCATTTGGGGAACCACTATAAATCTATGTGTATGCTGTGATTGGATGATTGTGTGTTGTGGTAGCTGTAAAATTTATAACTGTGCTGAGATTAATTTATTAACTACCTAAGTTGAATTGGAATTGAACTTATTCACCCCCCACTTCTAGGTGCTTAGACAATCTTGAAACCAATTCTTTCATCATTTTTCTTCACCTGTCCAATCATGGACTACCTGCATGCAAGAACTAAGACACACATCAAATACATTATATGTGTATGTCATTGACCCATTTTACTTCATACAAATCAGGGATATTGGGATCAATAGACCCAACAATCTCCCCCTATTTGAGTAAGTCAAAACAATACAGGTCATTGACAACACAGTATATTCATCATAGACAAAATTTAACATTAGTAAAGTGTAGAAAAGTTACCAGATTACCATATTTCTCCAGCCTATGGAGAATTACTTACTCCCCCTAGCATACCAGATTATCATATTTCTCCAGCCTGTGGAGAATTACTTACTCCCCCTAGCATGCTGCCATCCAAACTATTTCACCTATCTATTCTTCTTACACTTTTAACTCCCTTTATCTCTATCCTCCCCCTTTTTGACTTCTGCAATAGGGAGCATTCTATGGGGTGTTTATCCCCCTAATCATCTGGAGTAGATCTTCCACTTTGACTCAATCAAGTTCAGTTCTCTTCATATTCTGTTGGGCTAGCTCCCCCTCAATAGTTGCACACTATCTTCATAATCTGGAGGAAGAGCATGTTCTTCCTGCAAAATAAACAGTGCAACATATGGTAGAAGAGAGAATTGAATCTACACAAGATTCAACATACCCAATTCAAATTTGAAGGTGTTGAACTTGGATCAACTAGTGGCTTAGTGAAGATATCAGCCACTTGCTTGTCTGTGGAGACAAACTTAAGGGAGATGTCTTTCCTTTCCACATGTTCTGTAATGAAATGATACATAATTTCTATATACTTAGTCCCGCTATGGGAGAGAAGATTCCTAGCTATAGAAATTGTACTAGTAGAATCACAAAAGAGTGGAGTTCTACTTATCTGAATATTGTAGTCCTGAAGTTGATGCTGGATCCACAGTAACTGATCATAACAGCTTCCAGCTGAAATATACTATGGCTCTACTGTTGATATTGCAACACTTTTTTTGTTTCTTGCTGCTCCAAGAGACAAGCCTTCCACCTAGAAATTGATAGGAGCCAGAAGTGCTCTTCTTGTCCTCCTTGCAGCCTGCAAAATTGCATCTGAATAGCCTGTTAGTTCAAATTCCCCATTCCTAGGGTACCACAGGCAAAGATCTGGGGTGCCATTAAGATATCTCAATATTCTCTTCACAACAGTGTATTGAGACTCTTTAGAGAAGGCCTGATACCTAACACAGACACATATTGCATACATAATGTCAGGCCTACTTGCAGTGAGGTAGAGAAGGGAGCCAACTATACATATATATAGAGTTTGATCAACAGGTTTCCCTGGATCATCTTTGTCTAAAGGCATACTTGAGCTTATGGGAGTTCTTATGGTGGAAGCATTCTTCATACCATATTTCTTAATTATCTCCCTGATGAATTTTGACTGAGATATGGATAGACCATCATCAGTCTATTTTACATGGAATCCCAAAAAAACTTCAATTCACCCATACTACTCATCGCAAACTTCCCATGCATAAGTTTTGCAAACTTCCTGCAGAGGTAGTCATCAGTAGAGCCAAATATTATGTCATAAACATAAATCTGGACTAGGATGATCTTGCCCTTGGATTCCCTTAGGAATAGGGACTTGTCTATCTTCCCCCCATGAGAATTTGTTCTCAATAAGGAAGGTAGACGATGTCTCATACCATGCCATAGGGGCTTGTTTGATCCCATAAAGAGCTTTCCTAAGTCTATATACAACAGTAGGAGAGTTAGAATCTACAAAACCTGGAGGCTGCTCTACATAAACCTCTTCCTTCAAGTCTCCATTAAGGAAGATAGAATTAACATCCATCTGGAAGACCTTGAATCCTTGGAAGGCTGCAAATGCAAGGAATAATTTGATGGCTTCCAACCTTGCAAATGTGGCAAAGGTCTGATCATAATCAATCCCATCTTACTGTCTGTATTCTTTGGCCACCCATCTTGCTTTATTCTTTATTATAATGCCATTTTCATCAAGTTTATTTTTGAAAATCTACTTGACTCCAATGACATTATGTCCATCTGGTCTAGGAACCAGCTTCTAGACCTTGCATCTTTTGAACTGATTCAGTTCTTCCTGCATTGCTCCAATCCAAAATTAGTCTTGATTTGCCTCCTGAAATTTCTTTGGTTCTTCTAGTGACGGAAGCTGGAAGGCTGTGTTGAAGCTTTTGCTTATTGTCAGTACACCTTGGTTGGCCTCAATAATTATCTGATCTAGAGGGTGATCTCTCAGATATCTGACTACAGGTGGTATCCTGACTGCTTCTAATTGAGCACCATTTTCTTCAACTGGTTGGTCTTCATCTCCAGGTAGACAGTCTTGTGCTTCCTCTAAACAACATCCCTCACCACTTTCACCTTGCATAGCTGGGTCTTTATCTTTGATGGAGAGTTTTTTTCATCATGACTTCTATACGTGCAGAACTAGGCAAAGAGCTTCACAACTCACTGTTAATCATGCTTGAATCATAAAACACTACATGGACAGACTCTTCTACAACCTGATTAGTTAAGTTATACACTCTATATGCCCTATAATTATTGTTGTACCCAACAAAGATCCCCTGATGGGATTTGACAGCAAACTTAGTCACTTTTGACTTGCCATTGTTCAAGATAAAACACTTACAACCAAAGATCCTAAAATAGGATATATTTAGTTTTCTGTCCTTCAATATCTCATATGGAGTCTTCTTGTGATTTTTGGTGATAGAAGCCATGTTTAGAACATGACATGCAGTATTAACTACCTCAGCCCAGAAATATTCAGGAAGAGAGGTGTCACTCAATAATGTTCTCCCAGCTTGTATGAGAGTCCTGTTTTTTCTCTCAGCTAACCCATTTTGCTGGGGTGTTCTTGGAGAGGAGAATTCTTGATGAATCTCTTGCTCTTCACAGAATGTAGTCATGACAGCAGATTGAAATTCAATTCCATGGTCAATTCTTATTTTTACAACAGAGCATGCAAGTTCATTCTGAATCTGCCTGACATGATTCATGAAGACATCAAGGGTTTCATCCTTTCTTCTAAGGGAGACACCCAAGTAAACCTGGAATAGTCATCAACCATCACAAAATTGTAGACCTTCCTACCTAGACTATGAACAAGCATAGGACCAAACAAATCCATATGCAGGAGATATAATGAAAGTTAGGGGATAGATCTGATTTTACTCTAGTTAAATATATATGTTATATAAAAGAGTGAGGATAGCATAAAAATAAATAAAGAGAGCAAGCAACACAGAAGACACAAGGATTATAGTGGTCTCCTAAACTTGGGTACATCCACTCTTCTACCACCCTGGTAGGAATCCACTAGCAGGTTTTGATCAGGTGACTGCCACCAATGAGCTTTTGATCAGGTGCTCAAAAACCAACCCAAGTCTTTTTATCAGGAGACTTGCAACAAAGTGGGTTAACTTTTGAAGGGAGTTATAACCTTGTACACAGGAAACAGAAAGGAAGTGATGTTGTCTTCTTTATCTCAAATACAACTGAGAGAAGACTAGTGGATGTTGATGATGTTAAAGCTCCCCCTGAGATGTTGAATGGTTCAGGAAAGAGGAAAGCTTTGCTTCAGGGTGTAGGGATTCAAAGTGATGTTGCATTTCAGAAGCTTCTTGGACTGATTTTGAGTAGTTGTCCCTTGGAAGCCTGAGGCAAATGATGAAGAACTCTGTGTGTATGAGAGCTGTGCTGTTCTTCACTGATTCACTGCTTTGTTATTGTTGTTTCTCTTTCTTCTCTCTCACTGATTCATCTTCTGCCCCTTTTGTACTGCACAAATGTCTTTATATATTGTCTGAACATAATTCAAACATTTGAATTTACATTGTCTGCAATGGCTAAATCATTACCGAGAATGGTAATTGTTTTGGGAATCAATTAGCATTAAATTCTGATTTAATGCATAATTAATGCAGCCTCCAAACGGCTATATTGATAAGAATATATAGCATTAGATCTGATAGTTATAATCTCCTTTAATTAAGCCTTAATTAATTTTGTCAGCTGTAAATATTTCTGTCTGAATACTGCACATAATTCGTCAAACTGAATTTTAAACCTTTCTTCAAACTGGGCTCGGAGTTCGTTAAACTCGGCTCAGAGTTCGTTGAGCTCAGCTCGGAGTTCGTCGAGCTGAGCTCAGAGATTTTTAACTGCATAATCTTTGAACTGAGTTTTACAGCTGTCTTTGAGTTGAGCTCAGAGTTTGTTGAACTGAGCTCGGAGTTAGTTGAACTGAGCTCAGAGAATTTCTTTGAGCTGAATTTCTGAACTTCAAATCTGAATTTCTCTGGAATTTTTCTGAAGGATAAAACCTGGAAATAATCCTATGACCCTTGACTATACATTTTGGGTCAATCTAAACATCCTAATATTGATCCTTGCCCAAATCAGAATAAGGGTTCCAACTATCTCCGCCTATTTGGGTGAGGACACTATTTACACAAAAACAAATAAAATACAAAGCAAAATAATCTGCCTGAATTATAAAAAAATTTCAGCAGATGTACAATGGTTCTTTGAGAAAAATAAATAAAACAAATCAACTGTTGCAACCTCTTAAGCAATTTCTCCTTTATAAAATAAGCAATCTCCCCCTATACAGTCACCAATGTATCCTCTATATTGGCAGAGACTATAGCTTTTGATTATTATCAAATACCACTGCTCCTTTGTGGTAAGATATGTCTTCCTGCAAAAAGAGGTTAGGAGTTCTGGACCCAGATTACCTTGGGTCCTATTTTTCTTTCACAATAATAATTTGAAATAAAAGAGCATTCAGGTTGATCTTTATATCCAAGTGGATGATATTTCCTAAAAAGGATTATCCACTCAGAAAAAGAATTTATAAAATGTTGATTTTGATTATGATTTTGAAATAAGTTAAAATTTCTGCTCTGAAATATTGGGTTCGATGGAAAATAAATTCGACGATCTGAGTTCGACGAATGGTATTGAGTTCGTCGAGCTTTGTTCACAGAATAATAATAGTTGTTTTCTATATTCCATTTTCGTCGATCTCGGTTCGACGAAGTGTATTTATCCCGTCGAGCATAGATTCCTGAACAGTTAAAATCAAAATCTTTGTTTATAGTTCGTCGATCTGAGTTCGACGAATAGTGTTGTTTCGTCGAGCTTGGTTTGACGAATTATATTGAACAAAACTTTTCTGAAGATTTTTTGTTTGATTTGGTAAAACTTCAGTTATTTTGTCTAAATATATTAACTTTTCTTTGCCTTTAACTGATTCTAATGAGGCTATTTGTTTAGAAGTATTTTTTAAATCTTCTTTGAGTTACATGTTTTCAGAACATAAATTAATTTACTTTCTCTCTAAGAATTTTTATTTCCTTCTCAGATTGAATTGAATTTTTTACATAGGATTTTAAAATCTTCTTTAAAATGATCTGAAGAACAATCAAAGGAAAAGATTACCTGATCCTCTTCTAATTCAGTTTCTTCTTCAGAGTCTGATTGTTAATCAGAGTTGCTGCAAGAGGCATATATTGCCATTAGGCAAAATTCTCTTGCTCTTGACTCTTCTTCATCTTCACTTACACAGGATGAAGCTTCAGATTTAGAGTCACTCCAAGTGTCAGCATCAAATATTCTCTTTTTAGCTGATTCAGCAACCATAGCTGTGAGGGAGTCCCAAATATCTTTTGCTGATGAACATTCAGCAATTTCTTGAAACATATCATCAGACATTGATTATGAAAGAATATTCATTGCTTGTGCATCAACAATCTTTAGCCTTTTTTGGGCATCTGTCCATTGAGATGATGGAACAACATTGATGCTTGTTTCCACAGATTGATAAGGACCTGTCAAAATGGAATTAAAAATATTTTCATCAATGGAGTTCATATAAAGCCTAATCCTTGCCTTCCATAGTGCAAGCTTATCTAGATTGCATATAGGAGGTCTGGTACTTGAAAACTCTTCATTTTGTGGCATGATAAACTCTTAAGAAATATAAGATCTATCAGATCATTTTGGTTCAGGTGTTAGCCTGTACAACCAAGAAAACTTGCTCTGATACCAATTGTAAGTTAGGGGATAGATCTTATTTTACTCTAGTTAAATATATGTGTTATATAAATGAGTGAGGACAGCACAAAAATAAATAAAGAGAGCAAGCAACACAGATGACACAAGGATTATAGTGGTTCCCGTAAACTTGGGTATATCCACTCTTCTAACACCCTGGTAGGAATCCACTAGCAGGTTTTGATCAGGTGACTGCCACCAATGGGCTTTTGATCAGGTGCTCAAAAACCAACTCAAGTCTTTTGATCAGGAGACTTGCAACCAAGGGGGTTAACTTTTGAAGGGAGTTATAACCCTGTACACAGAAAAGGGAAAGGAAGTGATGTTGTCTTCTCTGTCTCAAATACGACTAAGAGAAGACTATGTTGGAACACCCTATTACTAATTTGGGTCAGGATCACTATGTCTCTAGGAACCTTTGCTTGACCTCCTGTATAGCTTAAAAGGTCAATTAGAATTGAGTCTAAGGGTTAGAAGTCTAGGTTTGGAAGCTGCCCTAAAGACCAAGTTTTTCTGTCTGGAGACTAAGTCTGATCGTCGAGCTCAGCACGACGATTCGTCGAACTCCGATCGACGATCCTCTAGCTCAACTTTGACAGATCGTCGAACTCCATTCGACGATCGCTGAGATCAACTTCATAATATCGTCGAACTCCATTCGACGATCGGTGAGCTCAGGTCGACGATTTTGACTCTGCATTAGATCTTTATCTCTGAGCTCAGTTCGACGATTTCAGATAACTTCCAGAATTCAAATTCAAATCAGTTAGGAGTTATTCTACAATTATTTCAGAGATTTGCTAGCCGTTTTCATTTAATTCTGGACCAAGTTTCAAGGGATTTTTCAAGGAATGTTTTTGTGGACTTTCCTCTAGAAGAGATTATGCAATTAAGGATGCAATCAATGCAGACCAACGGCTATCCTTGACAGAGAATAATATTCTATTCTGTACCAGAGAATAAAAGACAGGATTTTTGAATCTCTCACAACAGAGCACACACAATACAGATTACAGAGACAAACTCAAAAATCTTTGTCTAAAAGAATTCTGAAGAACACTCATCCAAGGAGATCAAGTTTTCAAATCTTCAGATCTCTTTTAGTTTTCAAAGTGTTCAAGGCCAACATATTCCAGACTCCAGACACTCAACATTTCAGTCCCTTTTGCTGAAATCATCCATTGCTGGAGTTCAATATTTGAAGGCCTATCACCCTCAGCAAAGCTTTTCTTCCTGAAGATTTCAAGGATTCAGGGGGAGCTTTGACAACAATCCACATAGTCTTCTCAGTTGTTTGAGAAAGAGAAGACTGCCATCACTCTCTCACCCCCACTCTGTAAAGGGTTTTTCAAACTCCCTTCAAAAGTTTGAACCTGGTTTTTGAGCACCTTGTCAAAAGCTCATTGGTGGCAAGACACCTGATCAAAAAATCTGCTTTGGTTTTTGAGCACCTTATCAAAAGCTCATTGGTGCCCAGGACACCTGATCAACTCATCCTGCAGTGGATTCCTACCTAGGGTGGTAGAAGAGTGGATGTACCCAAGTTTGGGGAACCACTATATTTCCTTGTGTCTTCTGGTTCTGCTTGCTTTCATTTTTGTTTCTGGCCTTGATTTTTCTGTGCTTAGTTTTTGCATAGCTTAGTACTGTGATTAGATTTATTTCTGCTTCCCTGCTCACACATATTACAATAATTGTTGTAAAAGTTTGTAAAAGTTTTTAAAGCACTATATACTCTATTCACCCCCCTCTAGAGTATATCAGATCTAGTTGCACTTTCAATTAGTATCAGAGCCAGGTTGGTTAAACATAACATATCTGATTGGTTGTACAGGCTAACACCTGAACCCCAAGATCCCAAACTAGATCTGTGTTTCTTTGGTATTTTATTATTAGATTTTGCTTGCACAAATCATGGCCCAAAACAAAGATTATGCTAGCACCAGACCTCCAGTGTGCAATCTTTCCAAGTTTGCACTTTGGAAGGCAAGGATTAGACTTTACATGAATTCTATTGACGAAGATATCTTTAATTCTGTTTTGACAGTGTGTCCAAGACCCCAGAGAGCACAAGTACAAATGCTGTTCCACCTCCATCAGGAACAGATGCTGATATCAAAAAATGGAAAGTAGCTGATGCCAAGGCTATGAACATCCTAGCCCAGACAATGTCAGATGACATATTTCAAAAGGTAGCTGAATGCAATTCAGCCAAGGAAATTTGGGACAAGCTCTCAGAAATAGTCTCAGGCTCAGCTGATGAGAGAAAAGACAGAAGATCCCATCTCATCTCTCAATATGAGAATTTCAAGAAGGGAGAGACTGAGTCAGTGGGAGATATGTACAACAGACTAAGTCTAATTGTTAGTGAGCTAAGGACATTGGACAAAGAGATCTCTCTGACAGAACTTAATGACAAGATCCTAATGTGCTTCCCCAGCACTTGGGATTCAAGAATCTGGCCAATTAAGGATGCCAGAAGTCTAAATGAGATCACCACTGAAGCTTTGTTGGGTAAGCTCAAATCTTATGAGCTACTCATCAAGAATAGAGAGGAAGAACAGAAGGCTGCTTCACCAGCCACAAGGAAAGAGAAGACCATAGCCTTTAAGGCAACTGAGGATCTTCCTGAAGATAAAGCTACAGGCAATGATGAACTACTCAGCTTGTTGGCCAAAAGATTCTACGAGATGGCCAGAAAGGACTTCAGAAGAAGATCATATAAGGAGCAGGATAAGCCAAGGTATGACAAGTCCATTGGTAATAATAAAGACATCATTTGCTTTGGTTGTAGGAAACCAGGGCACATAGTTCCTGACTGCCCAGAGAACAAGAACAAGGACAGAAGGGACAGGAAAGAAAGAAGGAAGGAGAAAGACTCCAAAAGAAATGGCAATAGCAAACCTTCTTCAAGCAAAAATAAGCATACAAGGAAGGGGTTTGTTGCTGAATCCTGGAGTGAGACAGAAGAGGAGTCAGAAGCCTCTTCTAGATCCAGTGATGATGATGATGATGCAGAATAAAAGGAGTTCTGCATGATGGCAATCAATGCCTCACAATACAATTCAGAGGAAGAGGAGTCAGAGTCAGACTCAGAGACTCAACCTTAAGAAGATCAGGTAATTAGCTCTTTTGATTTTAGTTCAGAAGATTTTAAATCTGACTTTAAAGCACTGTGTTTAGACCTGCTAAAGTCTGAGAAAGAGATTATCTCTCTCAGAAATCAATTATCTGAACACAATATTTTAAAGTCAGAAAACCTCAAACTCTCTCAGGAGTTGGAGAGCTGTAGGGAACAGATAGCTTCACTGAAAAGTGAGCTCTCTGAGGCCAAGAAGCTTGAAGAATCCCTTAATGGGAGAAGCATCAAGCTGATGGACATCACAAGCACAGTGAACTCTAGATTTAACAGTACACTGGGATTGGGTGCCTCATCCAGCCAACCTATTGTTCTAACAACTCCCATCAAGTTTATTTCTGACAAGGGAAAGGGAGTTGTAGAGGTTGCTAGGAAAAATTCTGATCTGCCTCAAAAAACCAAGTCCCAGCAGAAATCGTCGAACATAGATCGACGATCGCCGAATGAAGATCGACGATCGCCGAACGCAGCTCGACGATCTTGGGAAAAATTGTCGAACGCAGATCGACGATCTCAGCCAAAGTCGTCGAACGCAGGTCGACGATCTCATATACCTGACCTCAGCCATAGTCGACCGTCGAACGGAGCTCGACGATCTGACCCAAGATCGTCGAACACAGCTCAAAGATCGTCGAATAGAGGTCAGAGCTCTGGAAACTTTTTCAAAGGCAAATCAAAATTGAATCCTAAGGGTCCTTCATCCCAAATCTATAACCCTTATACTGAATGGATTCTACCTCCAAGGAGATATCATCCTGAAGGATATAAGAGTCAACCTGGGATGTCTTTCATTTCTGAATTTAGAGGTTATCAACCTAGGCCCAAGGTAAACTGGGTCAAAAACAAATGAATTGTCTTATGTGCAGGTGAAGACCTATCCAACATCTAACCAGCAATGGTATTTGGATAGTGGGTTCTCTAAGCACATGACAGGGAATAAGGACAACCTCACATTCTTCAGAGCCAAGCTTGGACCCAAAGTTATTTTTGGTGATTCCAACTTTGGACAAACTAAAGGATATGGTGCAGTCCAGATTGGATCAGTAACTTTCAAGAAGGTAGCTTATGTAGAAGGATTGAAGCACAACCTAATCAGCATCAGTCAGTTGTGTGATGAAGGCTACCAGGTGACCTTCAGCAAAGCCTTATGCAAAATCAAGTCAGAGGACAACACAACAGTGTTGACAGGTAAAAGGAAAGGTAACATCTACTTAGTAGATTTTCTTTCAACTGATGTAGATATCTGCTTGTTTAATTCAGTCTGTAGACCAAATGTTTTATGGCATAAGAGATTAGGACACCTAAACCTTAGAACTATTGCTAGGCTATCCAAGGACAACCTTGTTAGAGGAACTACCTTCTGGCCCCTACAAGAAGGAAGAACTCTGCAAGGCTTGTCAATTAGGCAAGCAAACTAAAAATAGTTTTAAGTCACTTAATAAGAGTGATTCACCTAGGATATTGTATCTGTTACACATGGATCTGTTTGGACCCATCATAGTACAAAGCGTAGGAGGGAAATCCTACACTTTGGTAGTTGTAGATGACTTCTCTAGATTCACTTGGGTGTTCTTTCTAAGGAAGAAGTCTGATAACTTTAAGTGTCTGACAGAGTTTCTCAAATGCATACAGATTGAGTTCAATACTCACATTGCCCTGATCAGAAGTGATCATGGGACAGAGTTTGATTCTCTTCTTATGCAAGAGTTCTGTCAGAGTGAAGGGATCAGGCATACTTTCTCAGCTCCTAGAACTCCTCAACAAAATGGGGTAGCTGAAAGGAAAAACAGAACCCTTATTGAATCTGCCACTACATTGTTGTCAGATGCTCATCTACCTCTATCCTTTTGGGCAGAGGCAGTGAACACCTCCAACTATGTGTTGAACAGAAGTCTGATACATAAACTAAAGGGAAAGACTCCCTATGAATTACTCAAAGGGAAGAAACCTAAAGTTGACTATTTTAGAGTATTTGGTTGTATTTGCTACATTCACAATAATGACAAGAAATATTTAGCAAAATTTCAAGCCAAAGCTGATGAAGGAGTGTTTTGGGATACTCCATGATCAGCAAGGCTTATAGGGTCTATAATAAATCATCTTTGAAAATTGAGGAATCTGTTCACATTTCATTTGATGAAGCTAACATGTCTTTCAAGGAGAAGAATTCTTCTACCATAGAACCTTTGCAGGAACATTCTCTAGTTGAAGACTTGAACAGGTTACAGGTTACTCAAGAGGATGAAAGCAGTGAAGATGAAGGAAATGATCAACATTTTGAAGCACAACCTGAAGAGCCAGTTGTTGTACCACAAGAGGAAACAACAACACAGGTTGGTGAACAATCAACACCCCCTGTTGATTTAGTAACATCAAGAGACCATCCAATTTCCCAAATAATTGGAGAAATCTCAGCTGGTGTGCAAACCAGAAATCAGGTCAACCAAAACCTGTTGCACACCTGCTTCCTATCTCAAATTGAACCTCAGTCTATTCAAGATGCAGAGCTAGATCCACACTGGATCATTGCAATGCAAGAGGAGTTGCATCAATTTGAGAGGAACAAGGTATGGGAACTAGTACCAAAGCCTAAGGATCATTCCATTGTTGGAACAAAATGGGTATTTAGAAAACAAACTGGATGATCAAGGAGTAATTATAAGGAACAAGGCAAGGCTAGTTGCTCAAGGATACTCTCAAGAAGAAGGAATCGACTACGACCAGACTTTTGCACCTGTTGTAAGATTAGAAGCCATCAGGATTTTTCTAGCTTATGCAGCTCACAAAGGCTTCAAAGTATATCAGATGGATGTCAAAAGTGCTTTATTAAATGGAGACATCAAAGAGTAAGTTTATGTCAGACAACCTCCAGATTTTATCTCTCTAACTTATCCTGATTATGTTTTTAGATTAAATAAAGCATTATATGGTCTCAAGCAAGCTTCTAGAGCATGGTATGAGACCTTAGCATGCTTTCTCTTGGAAAATGGTTTTATAAGGGGTAGAGTAGACCAAACTCTTTTTATTATAACCCATAAGTCTCATACCCTACTAGTACAAATTTATGTAGACGATATCATTTTTGGTTCTACTGACTCAAAATTGTGCAGAAGGTTTTCTAACCTAATGCATTCTAAATTTGAGATGAGTAGCATGGGTGAGCTATCCTTCTTCCTAGGATTGCAAGTCAAACAACATGCTGAGGGCATCTTTATTTCTCAAACCAAATATGCAAATGAACTGGTTAAGAAATTTGGTATGTCTGAGGCATCTTGTATGAAAACACCCATGCCTACCAATGCTGTATTAGATGCTGATGAACATGGGAAACCTGTTGATCAGACAACATATAGAGCAATGATTGGCTCTTTACTGTATCTTACAGCTAGTAGACCAGATATAATGTTTGCTACATGTATATGTGCTAGGTTCCAAGTAAGCCCTAGAGAGTCACACCTAACTTTAGTAAAGAGGATTCTCAGGTATGTTAAAAGTTGTCCAAATCTAGGTCTCTGGTATCCAAAAGATTCAGCATTTGATTTAACTGGATTCTCAGATGCTGATTATGTTGGATGCAGAATTGACAGGAAAAGCACCAGTGGAACTTGTCAGTTCCTTGGTGACAGACTTGTCTCTTGGTTTTGTAAGAAACAAACATATGTGTCAACTTCAACTGCTGAAGCTGAATATATGGCTGCAGGCAGTTGTTGTTCACAAATCTTGTGGATCCAAAATCAACTCCTAGACTATGGTTACAGCTTAGAGAAGTCTAAAATCTTTTGTGATAATACAAGTGCTATTTCCATAGCTCAAAATCCAGTCCTCCATAGTAGGACAAAACACATAGAGATTAGGCATCATTTCTTAAGGGATAATGTTGAAAAGAATAAAATTGAATTACAATATATCCCAACTGATTTGCAAAGGGGAGATATTTTCACCAAGCCCTTGGATGAAAAGAAACACACCTTCTTCCTAAACCAGTTAGGAATGTTAGATGGAGGAAGCCTTAAATAACATCCAAGATTTTGAAAGCTAAAAATTGACCAATACTAGGCAAACTCTCTGATTTTTCTTAGTGTCTAGAATTTTTCTGATCTCTGAACAGTGCTCGACGATTTGCCCTAAGATCGTCGAATGGAGATCGACGATTTACAAAATCGTCGAACTGAGTCCAGCGCCTCTCAGATAGTATGCACTATCTCTTCCGGTCAACGATCGTCGAACGGTGCTCGACGATTATGTTATCTGAACGATCGTCGAACGGAGCTCGACGCTCTTCAAGATCATCGAACGGAGATCGACAATGTTGAAGACTCTTCAGATTCCTTTAGAAGCCCCGATCGTCGAACTGAGTTCAACGATCTTTCCAATTCTGCGTCGAAACAAAATATAAAACTCATTTTTCGCTGTCGTTCTCTTTTGCGCTTTCGATTTCTCTGCAAGAATCTTCTTTCCCTCCAAACAGTTCTACTCTTGGTCGTTTTGTTTGTTGAGTTTTTGCAGGTACAATGGCTGTGTCAGTTGCTGTCCTAGCTGCAATGAAGTTTGATGCAGGCTTTGACATTGATATAGAATCTTTCAGCACCACTGACCAGATTTTCCAAGACATACTGGGTTTATTCAAGGACCAGAATCTGTCTGCCCTCATGACCACTAGGATCAAGCTGGCTTTAGATGAGATCAAGGAGTGGGTCTATACTGCTCATAATCAAGACAACAACACAATAGTTGGGTCTATTGCTGGAAATCAGGTACCCTTGACCCCCACAGTTTTAACAGAAGTTTTTGGACTGAGAAATGGAGAAGATATTGCTGAGTTATCAGGAGAAGAATATTTTGAACTACTTTCCAGGATGGGTCATCCAGAGGGAAACCATAGTAAGCTATTCAAGAGGAATCTGTCCGTTGAATACAGGTTCCTGGCAGATGTGGTAGGGAAAGTGCTGCTGGCAAAGCACTCTGCCCATGATACTATATCCAGACATCAGCTCTGTCTCATGGGAGCTCTGGTGGATAAGAAAAATCTGAACTGGGGAGAGGTGTTCTTTGACCTCATCAAGAAGAAAATAAACAAGAGTTTTGTAAACTTTGGAAGGATTCTTGGAGTTTTTCTGCAAACCAGGTGCCCTGCCTTGCTGGTCTCCTCTGGAGTTCACATAAATGCCTCCAAGAGACTAACCTGTGCCCTCTTTGGCAAGTGGGACAGGCAAATAAGCAAGCCTAGCAGGCCCTCCTCTAGTGCTCCTTCAGGCACCAGAACTCAAAGAGTCACTCCTCCACAGGTCTCTGCCCCTGCAGATGACCTGGCTGCTGATGTTGCTGCCTCTCCTCCTCCTCCAATTCCATCCCTGCCCCTACTAACCACCCTTCCAGCCCCATCCACCATCACCATATCTAGCCCATCTCCAACATCAACTCCCTCTCCAGTCCCTGTTCTCCCCACACCAGAAGAACAATTCCGCCCACTGTTCTCTTACCCTCCACCAGATGTCACCTCTTCACCATCCATTCCATCCTTCACTCTTCTGGATGATTCCTTTATGGCTGATTCCCCCCCTTCTCCTCCTGAGTTACCCTCCTCCTCCACTTCCTTCCAAGATCTCCTCCACCACATCATTGATCAACCAACATTCACTCCATCCATATCCATTCCCCTATCCTCCATCTCCACCCTACCAACACCTCAGCCCTCCATTCCCCAATTCTCCAGCCCTTCCCTTCCAGCATCCCCAGCTGCTTCCATTCCATCTACCTCTGCTCCAGCAGTTGAGCAAGTAGACCTCTCAGCCCTAGCTGACAGGCTGTATGAGCTGATTTCCCCGAGGCTCTCTCTCCTATTGGAGACCTCCTTGGCTCCTCTACACCTATCAGTGGCAGCTCTTTCTGCCAGGCTCTCCTCCCTCTTCCCTCGGGCAGCACCTACAGCAGTGTGCCTTAATCCAGATGTCTCTGCATCTAGGCAGGGGGAGATGCCACATGAAGAAAGCCTTCTTGCTGTTGCTGCTGCTGTTTCTGCTTCTTCTGCTGCTCCTCTTGTTGCTGCTGCTGCTGAGCCTCCTACTGCAGTTCTTGCAATAGACCTAAGGTCTTTGCTTTCTGCTTTTGATTCTGCCTATTTTAGCTATCTACCAGAGGTCCATGCTGTCCAGCCCCCAGAAGACTTATCCAAGGCACTTGTGTCATTGTCTTGCTGTGACCCTAGCATCCTCAGCTCTTTTGTACATTCAGTAATTGCTGCTACTGAAGATGTTGCTGCTGCTGCTGCTGCTGCTGCTTCTGAAGAAAGGACTGACTTTGCTTCTGAGAATGTTGCTGCTGCTGCTGAAGATATTCTTTCTGCTGCTGCAATTCCAACTGTTTCTGATGAACCAATATCCAAGGACATTCTGATGTCAGAGGCCATTGAAGTTGAGCCTGCTACAATTTTTGATGATGCTTCTGCTACTGTCAGTGAAGTTGTTGCTGCTATCAACTCTCCAGTTTCTATTGTTGAGAGTGAATCTGCTGTTTCTGCTGTAAATGAGACTGTTACTGCTGTTGTCACCACTCCTGCTGCTATTGTTGTTTCTGCTTCACCTCCTTTATCTGTTGCTGTCTCTGCTGCTGTCCCTGCTACTGCTATCTCAACTTCTGCTTCATCTGCTGCTATTCAACTGAAGAAAGATCTTATGAAGAAAATAGATGCTTTATATGATGATCAGAGTTCTGAATCTAATGAATTCAAAACAGACTCTGATGACTCATCTGCTACCATTGCCAGGAAAAGGAAGATAAGGAGCAAGGCAATGAAAAGGGTTCCTCCTACTAAAGTTAAGGATAACAATGATATTCCTTATTATATCCTTCATAATTGCCCCATCACTGAACATTGGATGCAATTTTCCAAGAACCAGCTGAAAGTCATGAAGAAAAGGAGAAAATATGAGAAGGGCTCATCCCAATTCCAGCACCCTCATCCTCCTCCACCACCTCCTCCTGATGCATGTGCAGGTGGAAGCTCTGCAAGTCAACCCCCAGCTAGAAGCCAGGCTCCCTATCAACCTCATGCCAGATCCTATCAAAGGGAAAGCCAATCCAGGGGTTCATATTCTAGGAGAGGAGGATACAGGGGTAATCAGAGAGATATACAAGTATATTCCAAAGGGTATTCCAGGCAGCACCCATATTCTAGGGGAGGACATGTTTCATCTGATACATCATCAGGTCCTTTCCCCTATAAGCTAAAAGAGACTGTGTCTGCCAGGCCTCCTCAAGACAATCCTTCCAACAGGTATGAGCCACCTGTACCTTTTGAGGACCCTGAAAATAACCCAGCTGCTTGGACTGCCAGGTTAAAGGAATTGGTTGCACTAGATCAGATTAAGAAGGCCAGAGAACAAGGACTAGATGCTTCCAACATTTCTACAATGTCTGAGCAGAGACAAAAAGAACTAGACAGATATGCTTCCAGTAAATTCTTTGATGCTGACAGATATATGGAATTACATCCTACAGCTGTGGTTCCCAGGCCTACAAAACAAACTTATTTGGGTGCAGCAGATGACACCAGGTCCAACAAAGAAGCCCTAAACCCTAATAGAGAAATTAAAATGGTTAAAGGCAAAGAGAAGAAGTGACATTGTAAGGTGACAGTTTTTGTGAATTCTGACTGTTATCTGGATGATATATATATCTATGTGTTTCTGCTTGTCTAGCTGTTGTTTTTCTGCTTAATACTTGTATGTTGTTATTTAAATTTTTCCAAAGTCTGTAAATAGTAATCCTAACCCAAATAGGGGGAGATTGTTGGAACACCCTATTACTAATTTGGGTCAGGATCACTATGTCTCTAGGAACCTTTGCTTGACCTCCTGTATAGCTTAAAAGGTCAATTAGAATTGAGTCTAAGGGTTAGAAGTCTAGGTTTGGAAGCTGCCCTGAAGACCAAGTTTTTCTGTCTGGAGACTAAGTCTGATCGTCGAGCTCAGCACGACGATTCGTCGAACTCCGATCGACGATCCTCTAGCTCAACTTCGACAGATCGTCGAACTCCATTCGATGATCGCTGAGCTCAACTTCATAATATCGTCGAACTCCATTCGACGATCGGTGAGCTCAGGTCGACGATTTTGACTCTGCATTAGATCTTTATCTCTGAGCTCAGTTCGACGATTTCAGATAACTTCCAGAATTCAAATTCAAATCAGTTAGGAGTTATTCTGCAATTATTTCAGAGATTTGCTAGCCGTTTTCATTTAATTCTGGACCAAGTTTCAAGGGATTTTTCAAGGAATGTTTCTATGGACTTTCCTCTAGAAGAGATTATGCAATTAAGGATGCAATCAATGCAGACCAACGGCTATCCTTGACAGAGAATAATATTCTATTCTGTACCAGAGAATAAAAGACAGGATTTTTGAATCTCTCACAACAGAGCACACACAATACAGATTACAGAGACAAACTCAAAAATCTTCTGTCTAAAAGAATTCTGAAGAACACTCATCCAAGGAGATCAAGTTTTCAAATCTTCAGATCTCTTTTAGTTTTCAAAGTGTTCAAGGCCAACATATTCCAGACTCCAGACACTCAACATTTCAGTCCCTTTTGCTGAAATCATCCATTGCTGGAGTTTAATATTTGAAGGCCTATCACCCTCAGCAAAGTTTTTCTTCCTGAAGATTTCAAGGATTCAGGGGGAGCTTTGACAACAATCCACATAGTCTTCTCAGTTATTTGAGAAAGAGAAGACTGCCATCACTCTCTCACCCCCACTCTGTAAAGGGTTTTTCAAACTCCCTTCAAAAGTTTGAACCTGGTTTTTGAGCACCTTGTCAAAAGCTCATTGGTGGCAAGGCACCTGATCAAAAAATCTGCTTTGGTTTTTGAGCACCTTATCAAAAGCTCATTGGTGCCCAGGACACCTAATCAACTCATCCTGCAGTGGATTCCTACCTAGGGTGGTAGAAGAGTGGATGTACCCAAGTTTGGGGAACCACTATGTTTCCTTGTGTCTTCTGGTTCTGCTTGCTTTCATTTTTGTTTCTGGCCTTGATTTTTCTGTGCTTAGTTTTTGCATAGCTTAGTACTGTGATTAGATTTATTTCTGCTTCCCTGCTCACACATATTACAATAATTATTGTAAAAGTTTGTAAAAGTTTTTAAAGCACTATATACTCTATTTACCCCCCTCTAGAGTATATCAGATCTAGTTGCACTTTCAGACTAGTGGATGTTGATGATGTCAAGGCTCCCCATGAGATGTTGAATGGTTCAGGAAAGAGGGAAGCTTTGCTTTAGGGTGTAGGCCTTCAAAGTGATGTTGCACTTCAGAAGCTTCTTGGACTGATTTTGAGTAGTTGTCCCTTGGAAGCCTGAAGAAAATGATGAAGAACTCTGTGTGTATGAGAGCTGTGTTGTTCTTCACGGATTCACTGATTTGTTATTATTGTTTCTCTTTCTTCTTTCTCACTACTTTGTCTTCTGCCCCTTCTGTACTGCATAAATGTCTCTATATATTGTCTAAACATAATTAAAACATTTGAATTTACATTGTCTGCAATGAATGAATCATTCCCGAGAATTGTAATTATTTTGGGAATCAATTAGCATTAAATTCTGATTTAATCCATAATTAATGCAGCCTCCAAATGGCCATATTAATAAGAATATATAGCATTAAATCTGATAGATATAATCTCCTTTAATTAAGACTTAATTAATTCTGCCAGCTGTAAATATTTCTGTCTGAATACTGCACAGAATTCGTCAAACTGAATTTTAAACCTTTCTTCAAATTGGGCTCGGAGTTCGTTGAACTCAGCTCGGAGTTCATTGAGCTCAGCTCGGAGTTCGTCGAGCTAAGCTCAGAGATTTTGAACTGCATAAACTTTGAACTGAGTTTTACAGCTTTCTTTGAGCTGAGCTCAGAGTTCGTTGAACTGGGCTCAGAGTTCGTTGAACTGAGCTTGAAGAATTTCTTTGAGCTGAATTTCTGAACTTCAAATCTGAACTTCTCTGGAATTTTTCTGAAGGAGCAAACCTGGAAATAATCCTATGACCCTTGACTATACATTTTGGGTCAATCTAAACATCCAAATAGTGATCCTTGACCAAATCAAAACTAGGGTTCCAATATATAAGCATCTCACTGAGTCCTTGGTCCCAATGCTCTTGAAAGAGGTCTTAGTCTGCTTACCCTTTTGGCAAGCAACACAGATACCGTCCTTGGAGCATTTTATTTTGGGACCATTCCTAACAAGATCATCAGGGAAGCGCTGACCAATGGTCTTATAATTCAAATGAACAAGTCTCTTGTGTCATTGGACACAATGTGAGACATTGTCATTTGCAATTAGGCATATAGGAGAGCCACTATCTAAGCAAGAAAAGTTTAGACAATAAACATTCCAACTCCTAGTGCCTGTTAAAATGACACTTTGGTCACTTAACCTTTTGATGTGGTACTATTCCTTGTGGAAGGAAATGTCATAAGCAATGTCACATAGTTAGCATATGCTTATGAGGTTGTGTTGTAATCCCTTTACATAAGCCACCTTTGTGATGGTGATTATGTCATTTGTGATATTACCATAACCTCTGGTTATTCCCTTGTCAGAGCCTCCAAAGATGACCTTTGCTCCATTCTTTACTGGAGTGTACTCCATCAACAACTCCTTTGTCCTAGTCATGTGCCTGGAACATCCACTGTTCAAGTACCATTTAGGGGAATGAGTACTTGAACTAACCTGAAAAGAATACAAATCATCTTACCTTAGGACCCCAATTTCTATTGGGTCTTAGGTTCATATTAGCCTGAAATTAACCATGCCTTCCTGCAGAAATTCTGACAGGTTGGCAACCTCTGGACACTGAAGGATTGTGCCAGCAATCTACAACATAGTGACACACTTTGCCACAACACCGGCACTCATAGATATTATTTCTCCTTTTCTATTTGGGACCAACATTAGGTTGTACTTCTCCCTGAACAAAGGGGAGATGTGTTGCTCTATACTTCTATCCACTTTCAGCAGCCATTTGACTGAAGGACAGTCTTTCAGCTGGTTGTTTTGGGATTTTATGAGAGCCACCAGCTGTATGTGTAACACACCAAAAATAGTTTTGGGTTTCAGGTCAGTTGACACGGCCTGGGACACGGGCGTGTCCCAGGGCGTGTCGTGGTTGGGTTGCATGGTTGGTCGAGTGGTCGACGAAGTTCGGTCGACGAAGTTTTGGGAGGGAACACGCCCGGTGACACGGGCGTATCAGAGGGTGTGTCCCCCCCCCCCCTCCCCATTCGACGAAATGTGTTCGGCGATTGTCCAGTGTCGAGTGTAGAGGACATGGCCTGTGACACGAGCGTGTCACAGGGCGTGTCCCTTGTGGGTTTCCGGCAGGAATCCGTGTGTTGGAGTACACAGGTGTGTTCAGGAGAACATGGCCTGGGACACGGGCGTGTCCCAGGGCCGTGTGACTCTCAGGTGAATTTGAGATGTTGCCGAGTGAAGTACACTGGTGGTCAACACGGGCGTGTCAGGCCTGACACAGGCTTGTAGGGTGTGATATGGGCGTGTCACACGGCCGTATACTGGCTGGATTGAGTCGGTTGACTGTCGCTTAAGGGACACGACGTGTGACACGGGCGTGTCACAGGGCATGTCGGGCCGTATTCAGGCTTTTCTGGACAATTCTGAGCTATTCGATTCTCTTATCCTGGATCCAAAGGCTAGGCTGCTTCCAGGTGGGTCAAGGCCGAGGATTTGGGGATATAAGACCTTCCTCTTCATCTCCTTCTTCTCCATCTCATTTCAAGAGAGAGAAAGAGAAAGGGGAGAGCAAGGGAAGGAGAGAAGGAAGGAAAAATCCAGGTGCTGGAGGAGCTGCGGAGTGCGGAGCGAAGAGCTGAGTGCGGATTCATGAAGGCAAAGCCGAGGCAGTGATTTCCATCCGGCTACTTCATGGCGCTGAAGCGATCTTCGAGGGTAACGATCTCCTCCTTGGACAACGAAGTCCTTTCTTTATGCATGTGCGTGTGATCCTCCACCAAGAGGTGGATTTCATAAGCGATTCCATGGTTGAGTTTGTATTTCGAGCCGGAAGTGTGGAGTACGGCATAGGCATGCTGTGTGAAGCCCATCTGAATGGGTAATCTTGATTGGTGATGATCATGGTTAAACCGGAGAAGACTCGTGGATTTGATGATATGAAATATATGCTTTGTGTATTGGATGAATGAATGCTATGTGATGATGCGTATGGATGTATGGAGGCTTTGGCTAAGCTCCTGGTTATGTTGAGATATCAATTGGTAGCATGGCTGGGGGAAACTTGGAATGAACCTTGCATGTTACACCACATGGTGTAGGTTGATCTGGATATAGGTGAGGGGTCGATGGGTGGCGATGCCAGGGGACCCTTGATATACCTGGCTGCCACACCACATGGTGTTGGTCGATCTGCTTTGGTTGTTTGTGAATGCTGCGAGGTAGTACCTCTGAGTGGTATGGACGGGATGTCACCAATAGTAAGATTGGTGGACTAGGATAAAACCGCCCAACCAATAAGTGAAGAGCCTCGATCGGCGGTGTATGACTGGTATATTTGGTACATGATGTGGATTTTATAAGTTTTGAAAAATGATCCAAACTAAACTCTCAACTAGGCAAGTGCACCTATCGAAATTTAGTATATGAAATATCGTATTTAAACTCGGGGACCGTTGAGTATTTGTACTCACAAGAACGAACTATTATTTATCGATCGGAAAATTGGTTTTGCGGAAAACGAAAACGAACGTTAAATGAAGAGGAGAAATTGGAAACGATGAATAACTGAAGGCTAGCACTTGATCTAGAATCACTTTGGGCTAGAATAAAATCCACGAAATTAAAGAGCACAAGCATCTAAATTATTAACTTCGACTGCGGAGGTTCCAAAGTTACGAAGCGAAGCCTCTCTCGAGAATACGCACTCGACTAACCTTAGGTAGATCGATTAAGACCTCTCGGCCAGTCGAAAGACCTAAGCTTGCTTTAGGCGGTGAACCTCACTAATGGAGTTGACTCCAGGCGGAAGAATTTTGCGTTCCTCTCTCGAGGGGTGCAAGAATTTCTCTTTATCCTTGAGTGATCTACTCGTATCCACAACCTCTCGGTAAATCTAGGATACGAATCTAAGCTCGAATAAACATAATTTGGAACTTATGAATTCGAAGAAAATATAAATCAAAGATAAATCAAAGTTTAGAAAATAGAATGTTTGCTAAATTGAGACAAAAATAAGAATTTTATTCTATTCCAAAGTTCATCATGATCAAGTGCTAATTGGGAAATTAGCTACTCATCATGATGGGAGTATTACATGAAAGCATAAAGAAAGACATGATTTAAGAAAAGACTTGAAAAATAAGATTACACTAGGAATTGAAATGCAGAAAAACCGTAAATAGAACAGAACTAAGCTCTCAAAAATCTCCTCCCCGGCCATCTGAAGCTGTCTGGAATTTATAGAAAAAGTTGTTGGGTGGTCACGCCCCTAGGTCACGCCCGTGACCTAGGGCGTGTCGGTCTCGGAACCGTCGTCTTGAAGTCTTCTGAACGTTGGCGCGAAACCGCCAAAAGTCGTTAATTTGCGGGTCACGCCCCTAGGTCACGCCCGTGACCTAGGGCGTGTCTTGACGGTTGTAGAAGAACGGCGGGAAGCAGAAACGGCGGGAATAACTCCGGCCGTTGTTGGAAGGGTCACGCCATTGGTCACGCCCGTGACCATGGGCGTGTCTTGAGAAAACTCCCAGCGACTGAAACTGCAGCATTGAGTCGGCACGCCGGGCTGTCACGAGGTCTGTCACGCCCGTGCCAAATGTGTCACGCCCGTGACTTGTTGCAAATTGAAACTGCCGTTGACTGGTAGTCAGGGCAGGGCACTGGATGTCACGCCTGGAGTACACGCCCGTGTAATGATGGTCACGCCCGGGACCTTAAGGCGTGTAATTTAATTGACGTGGCAGGTAGCTCCTTCCACGAGCCGGGTTCTCGCCAGGATGTCACGCCCGTGACCATGTCGGTCACGCCCGTGACCATGTCGGTCACGCCCGTGACTATGGCGTGTCTTTTGAAAAATTATTGCTTTTGCCCAGTTTGTCTCCTGGTCAACCCTAAAGACTCCAAATTGAAGTTTGCAGCCCAGATTGCCCTGAAATAAGAAATTAGAAAAATTCAATAATAAAATTACAAAATATAATTAAAAACTAATTAATTATTAAATAAAAATATCATAAAAACATGGACAAAATTAGAGTTATCAAATACCCCCATACTTACTCGTTTGCTCGTCCCGAGCAAACAACTTCACATGTAGAGTAGAAAAATTTTAACGCTAAAAACGAAAATTGAATATAAGGAGTAGAATGCGAAGTCTTATGCCTATGCTTGTAGTAATTATTGTAGAAGAACCTACTCAGCAATACAAATTAGTTTTTAATTTTCTAAAATGTGTTTCCACTTATTATTTTTACTTCAAAGATGGAAACATGATAAATCTTCGAATCATGTTTAGGGAGAAAGTAGCGTGTTTGCTAAGATAACATTGCACAAATCGAAGATCGGGATACCCTCCAAAGAAATCCATCAATGTCGATGGCCATAGGCTTGCCCTTTCACACTCTCGCCACGGCACTAGGTTAACTTATAAGCACAAATCAGTAGGACTTAAGTAGGTTGGAATGTAGGCTTAGGTTTTTGGTTTGGAAAAACAAAGATAAATGCGATGGGTAGACACACCAAAACCTAAAGAGAGCTTGCACAAAATAAATTGAAAAACTTCGCCAATCCTTTTGTTTTTTTTTTCAATATGTTGAATATTTTTTCAACTTCCCTTTTTTTTTTTTTTTTTTTTTTTTTGTTTTTGTTTTTTTTTTTTTTTTAGAGGAGAAGTGAAAAAATAGAACAACTCTTGTGTATTTTTTTGCAAAAGCCACCAAAATAATATGACTCCTAATCACACATAAACTGGTTTTATCTATAATTTCAAGCTCGGTTTTAGGTGTGTAATTAGGATGCTTTTTAGGCTTTGGTAAAGTGTTGGTGGAGCTATAACAAAAGAAGGGAATAGGCTCAAATTGGCTTAGCAAGGGTAAAACGTTAGGTACGGGTGCAAAGACTCAAACTTGCCAAAGAAATGCCTAAATCCTTTTCATACTAATGAGTTTAACTATGCAAAGTCTTGAGAATAGCTAGAGGGCAAGTTCTAGACATCGAGAAAGAATACCTCTTTCTTGATCCGCGAAATATCTCTCTAGTAAACTTCTACACACTCTCCTAAAATATTTTTAGATTTTGTCGGTTTCCAAGTAGAAGTAAAATAAACTATTTCTACGCATTCAGAAAAAGAAAAATCTAATTGTATGCTGAATATTTAATTCTACTCAAATTCTACTAACATGTGCACTTAACTAGAAACACAGCATGGCCAACAGTTCTACTACAAATTCAAAATTCAATTTAAAGCATCAAAAATTTTCTAAACTTATGTAAAAGTTGAATACCTAGAATTTCGCATGTGAGTAAATAGAGAAATAAAGATCTCCCTAATTTTGAAAGTAATCCTATTTTTTGTATATTTTTTTTTTAAAAAAAGTTTTTTTTTTTTTTTTTTGTATTTTTGTAAAATAAGCAAAAACAAAATTGCCACAAAGAAATAAAATCCTTTTTTTGTATAATTAGAATAATATTTGTATGTTTTGCTTTGAGAAATATCCCCCCATACTTAAACAAGACATTGTCCCAATGAAAAAGAAATAAATAAAGAGAAAAGATAGGAGACTTCCCTGAAGCGGGTCATGCAGCACCAAAAAGTACCTGGAAGATAAAGCTGAAGCAAAACAGGTTTTTTTATTGTACGCAAATAAAAGATACATGACAAAGGAAAAGAAAATGATAAAAGAAAAGATACAATAGGGTGGTCTACAACCCAAAGAAAGCCGGCTAATCCTCATCGCTATGCTGCCGCGGCTCCTGATAGTGCGTCCGGAGGTCTGAAAACTCACGCTCATACGTGCCATGGAGGAGGCTTGATTTGTCGCTAGCGTGGGTGAATCGAGTGTCAAAACTCACAATCGAGCATCAAAATCGGCCTGCATCGTATCTAAGCGTGTGTGAAGAGACGCAAACTGACGATCCCAATAGCTCTGAGGGCCGGGCTCGGAGAAGGGTCCTGCGGTGGTGGAGGAATCTGGGGAGAGTGAATAGTGCCACTGGGATCGGCACCGTAATCAGGCCAAGATCTCCACCAACGACTGCGGGGGGAATAGCCTCAAACTCTCCATCACGTCGCCGCGCTAGGCCGAGGGCCTGAAGGGTCTGGAACTGGATAACTTGCGGCGTCTGGACGCAGCTGAGACGTGGAAGAGCATCCCAAATGCCGAGCTGCTTCGCGAGGAAAGTGACGAAGTTCCCGCCGTGCACTGCTCCAACCTCGCATTTTCGGCCTGGTGCCGAAAGAAAAATTGCGAGCAGATAACCAAGGTTGAGGGGGACCGGTAAAACATACTATATAAATATAGTAAGTCTGCCCGAGTCACCACCCCGTGGCTATCGCCGCGACCAGAAATAGTGAAGGTAAGGAGGTTGTGGAGAATACGTAAGGCGGGAGAAATGAGTTGGCTGCCTTTGGATTTCTTGGGGTGTAGGGGGCGGTGTCACTACTGATTTCCGCCCAAAAGGCGAGAAGGTTTGAAATCGGTCGGGAAATCAGTAAGTAAATCGAGATAGGCGGAGATGGGAAAAAAGCCTCCGAGCAGAAAACCCATGACGACATTGAGCTGGCGGATGTGAGCTGATGCACCATCCCCGGAACGGCGCCAAAAACTTGATGTGGATTTTATAAGTTTTGAAAAATGATCCTTACGGGTTGCATCATTTAATTTTACGGTAATCGATGCATACCCGCCATCCGGTAACGGTTCGAGTGGGAACTAACTCGTTTTTATCATTAGGAACTACCGTTAACCCTCCTTTCTTGGGCACCACTTGGACCGGGCTCACCCAAGAGCTATCGAAATTGGATAGATGATACCCGCATCTAATAATTTATGACCTCGGCCTGACTACCTCCTTCATGTTAGGATTTAGCCGGCGTTGAGGTTGAATAGTTTGTGAGCGTGTTCTTCTAAAAAAATTTTATGGTGCAAAAAGGAGGATTAATCCCTCAAATCTTGTGATCTTCACGCAATTGCGCGGCGATGAAGTTTTAAAATATGAGATAATTAATTTTTTCTCATTGGTCAAGTAGGCCGACACAATAACCGGAAGTTTTGAATCCTCCGCTAAAATAAATACTCTAAATGATCAGGCAATTGTTTTAGTTCTAACGCGGGAGGTTCATCATAAGAAGTTTTCAAACGATCACTACAATGTCTAAAAGTTCAAAAATAGGGCGTGCGTGATCGAGAGATTATCACTATTTTCATGAGCAATTAAATCTAAATGTTCTAAATCGGCATCATGATCAATAGAAGATAAGATTTCAGAAAAAGAAAAGAGTCTTCTTCAGAGAAGCCTCTAAATAATAACATGAGTCGTCATTTGAGAGCGAGTTTTCATAGACGTGTCAATAGTAAAGGTAACTTCTTCATCTCGACTCTAAGGAGAAGTTTCCCATTACTAACGTCTATTAATTGCGCGCGAGGTGGCAAGAAAAGGGCGACCGAGAATGAGTGGACCTCGGTGTCATCTTCGATGTCAAAGATGACGAAATCTACCGGAAAGATAAATTTGTCAACTTTGACAAGCACATCCTCTATGACCCCATAGGGAGCTTGACAGACCGATCCGCCAATTGAATGCACATTCTGTGGGTTTAGTTCTCCTAATCCCAACTTCTTAACTAAAGAATAGGCATTAAATGATTGAGGCGCCTAGATCAGCTAACGCACGTTTTACTAATAAATCACCAACAAACATGGAATGAGAAACTCCCGGATCGGGTAATTTCTTAGGTAATTATTAAGTAAAACTGCCGAACACTCCGCATTTAATTGAACCGTGGAGATATCCTCAAGTTCTTTTTATTGGATAAAAGATCCTTGAGGTACTTGGCGTTATTCGGCATTTGTGCGATTATTTCACAAAACGGTAGATTAATTTGGATTTGTTTAAAACATGTCAAAAAATTTACCGTGATGTTCATCCACCCGATTTTTTTGCATTCTAGATGGATAGGGAAGAGGTGGTTGATAAGCTTTTGGTTTATAAGGTAGAAGCTTAGACGGAGGAGAAGATGGAGAAATATTACCTCCGTTATCAAACGGAATTGAGAAGTATCAACCGGATTTGGAGAAGTGGTTACCTCTTTCCCGCCCGTAGGGTATGGCTTTTGCATGCTCCTTGGGGTTGGGCTTGTATTGCCCTGGTAGCGCTCCTTGTTGACGATCGGAGAGCATTTTAGCGATTTGCCCCCCGATTTGCGTCTCCAAAACCGAAGAGATCGGTGGATACGGATGTTGGCGTCATTTGTAGTTGTATATTTAGTGAAACAATTCCTCGAGAGATTGGAGCTTTGGGAGCTTGCGGTGGAAAAATAGCCGATGGTGGAATCGTTTTTTGTTCGGCGGGAGCGACGCGTTACCCGATTACTCCAAGAGAATTAGGGTGATTCTTATAACGGGTATAGGTAAATTGCAAAATTGTTACCCGGAATGATAAGGTGGCCGATTTCGGATACCATGTAATCACATTGCTAGGGCAATAGTAAGAAGGCTCCCTAAATTATGGGGCTAACAGGTATCGATTTTGGGACGGAAGCAGAATCGATCGTTTTCATATGTTTGATTAGCAGTTGATCAACCGAAATTGGAGAGAAAAAATTGAAAAGTAGCGATTTAATA